>OX402059.1:17978598-19178598 GCA_947859365.1 Archips crataeganus | reverse complement strand
CACTTCTAAACAAACCGCGATTACCACCTCAAAGCGTTCCAACTTACATTACAAAACTTGTCTTAAATGCTAATAAAAGATCGTGGCCGCCCAAGCCTTCATCAATGAATATTTCATGATGGGTCTCAACGACCAGCTAACGAGAGCTGCCACGAGCCGTTTCACCTTTAGAATCACTACAATGACTGTTCAAGTTGTGTATTCTTCCATAGGTCCGTGTAAATTGGTTGTTGTTCACGACCATTGCCGCAGATGCTGTACGTTTATTATCTCATTAATTTTTCATCATTTCTCGGTTTGCTTCGATAGAGCTAACAGGCGATTGATGGAGCTACTCCAGCCGTAGCGCGGCTAAAATTGCCATCATCCGGTCAACTGTGAAAATATCATGGACCGCCGGAGAATACACCTAGCCGAAATAGGACAAATGGTCCGGAAAATTTAATTGAGTTTTCGGAAAAAAGTTTACTACAACCACGCTTTCACTGTCTCTATTATGGATTGCTGGCTTCCATTGTGTCGTCACAAATACGAACGGTTCGTGTTCATTTTGTTACTAACGGTTATTTGTAGTTTTAAATCAAACCAGTTCAAATTTACATAAGCGAAAATGTGATAGCTGGTTTTATATTCGTTACCATTATAGTAACTTGCTGCAACTTATACTTTATTATTGTGTGGATTTGGTAACAGGTAATTTTGGCAAGTTTGTTATGAAGTAGGTATCATTTTTTTTGTTTTTTTATTTTTCAATTTAATTTTTTTATTACTTTTACGGTAATCCCGTGAAAACCATATATTTCATACTAAATACAAACTGAAATATGGATGCAAAGAAAAAAACCCAGAAAAAAGACCAGCGCTGGGAATCGAACCCAGGTCCCAAGCATTCCGTGCTGCGTGCAAATACCCCTACACCACCACTGGTCAGGAGTTTAGACACGAATTTTTCCTACAGTGATACAGCGCCATCTATGTCATACCCTCATCGAGAGATTTCAACAGTCCTTCGGAACTAACCGCTCACCAGGACAAGAGATGGCGCTACCTGTCCCAACTTTAACAAGTTTGTTAGGAAGTATCTGTACTCGAGATAGAATTACGAGATTGACTAGAAATTTCTTCAACCTATTTCTTTAAGAATAATTTAGTAAAATACATCTAGTTCAAACAAAACCAAAAATAAAATATTTTGATCTATTTTATATAAATCAGATTCGCTATTTATATAATGCTGATTTTTTTCTTGCGAATATTACTTATCAGTTTCAAATTGTTTTATTTCAAAAATAGGTTATATTAAAAAAGAAAAATTATAATATATTATGCATAGTATTGCGTAATTATTTCATCATAAAATCATATAACTTACATTTTCATTCACTCAGTCATTTCATTCATTCACTATCTTTTTTGCAATCAGTATATTATGTAGCTGTGTGTGTAATCATTCGCCTCAACTCTAATGGCGTTACCTATAACTTACCTTTAAAAATGCAAGAGTACACAATTAAAAAAAAAATGGTTTTTATCTCACGAACTTTTTCATTTAGTTTCTAAACTTTTAAAAATTTAACAGTGATGACAATGGCTTTCAAATTGTTTTTTCTCAAACATGCTATGTAATATTGACGTTATGTTCCTTATAATACGCCACGAAGTGTCACAATGCAGGTGCGGCTAGACGAGAGGTCAATAATGGAATTTCATACAACATTGCTGGCCAAGGCCAGCAAAGTGATCGTCTATTGTTTCATACCATGACGTTTGTAGGTCTATGGCATCATAGCATTCAGCCATTAAAAAAAAACTATAAGCAATATTTGCGTTTTGGTTCATTATGACATTCTGCTACTACGCTTATTTAAGGTAAGGTAAGATGGTGATGGTGATGGTGATGATGGTAATGGTGGTGGTGAAGATGATGATGATGGTGATGATGATGTTGATGGTGGTGATGATGGTGATGATGACGATGACGACGATGGTGATGGTGATGATGATGATGATGATGATGATGATGATGATGATGATGATGATGATGATGATGATGATGATGATGCATGTTTGAGAAAAACTCTATACAAGCCTTGGCCACGAACAGGGATTGCCGGCCTCGTATCCCTAGATGGCCTCGTTAACACTCGGCCATCTATAACTACTCGGCCGGCAATCCCCTATTTCGCGGCCGCTGCAGTAATGTACTATAGTGTCCGTTAGTGAAATCAGTTTGTATTCACCCCAAAGCGCTTCAAATAAAGTCTTATTTAGTCAGTTTGCAAATTTCGTGCATATTCTATTCGGCCTGTTTTAAATTCAATCCAACGTCAAAGTTAGATCGGAACACACTTGGAACTAAAGAGAACTAATTTAGAGTCAGGGACAAGTGGTAGGTACAACAATTGAGTTTTAGGATCGCTATTTAGTAGGTAGTTAGTTCAGTGGGGTTGGCTGAAATACGCGGTCAACTAACTCCTTAACTTTGAAAAGGTCGACATCGCAAGTTGTTTTGCCTTTGGTCGAGTGTATCCGAGTTGGCTTTCTATTGTTTACTAGTTAATTCAACATTTTCACAAGTAGGTGTCCGTTTTAAATTTATACTAGTAGATTGCGATAGTCAATTACGGTTGGCATGGCGGTCAAAGTTGTCGCATTAGCACCTTTAGTTCTAGCAAAAGAACAAAGGCAATATAGTAGATTGTTCAACAAGGGAGGAAAATAGCCAATGTCACACGAGGTTACTTGGCACCCGAGCACAGCGAGGGTGCCAATATTCCGAGGGTGATATTGGTCTTTTTCCCGAGTTTAACACTCTGCTTTTCATTTCGACTACAAGGAAAGTAAGAAAATATAAGTATAAATAAATAAAAATGTCTAAACTGGTCAATATGATCGTTGTGAAATATTTCGATGGAGTTTATTGTTAAGGAATAATTAATTTAACAAAATTTAGAATGTTCAATATATATATAATAATTAATGAAAACAGTAGATAAAGTAGACCATTGTTTAAAAAATACAATATATTGCCCCTCCCTCTCTTTATGTATACGAGGTATGTCTCTTCGTTAAGAGTAACATGCATATGTTCACTGTAAAGGCATCTAGCTCAAGACTTTACGCTAGATATGGACCTGAACTATTGCACCCTGGTACAACGTCTCCTCTAGTAAATAAAAATTGTATATGCATGTGTACCAAGGTCTACAACTATTTGCCAAAGACATTAAAAGAATTAGATTTACCACTTTTTAAAAGAAAATTGTTCAATTGGTGCATGGACAAACTTTATTATTGTTGTTCTGAACATTTTGATAAAAGGCCGAGTTAAAAAAAATTTTTTTTTGGGACTTTTGATGTTTTGGAATCTAATTTTAATTAATTTTAATTAATTTATTTATTCACCTTGACTTATTTTGTATGGGCATATTTTGTACCTATTTAAAAGAAAAGAAAGAAAGAAAAACATTTATTTTATAACAACAATAACACATACACAGGCAAAAATAAGAGTACAAACATACGTATAGACATAGACATAGAAATGTACATATTAGTGCTGCTACAAAAAGGGACCCGGCTCAGCATGTTGCTAGTTAAAAACCAGCACTGGTCTTTGCTAGCTGACTTTTTTATTATTATTACTATGCATGACATGTTTTATTTTTTTGGCTATATTATAGAGAATTTAATTTTTTACGCCTATTTTTAGGTAGAAAGTGGAGATTCGGACTAGTTTTAAGATCATTTATGTACACCTGCTTTCAACAAATAAATATACTTACTTAGGTATTTTAGTAATTTATTTATAAAATATGTAAGTAACCAATTTGAACCAAGGAGTTAAGCTGTATAGAGATAGGCTGTGTGGACAATAACATTGTCATTTACCGTGTTTTTTTCTTAACATTTTCTAACTTTTCTGGTTTAAGTCACTAAATAAGAAATTAATAATTTAATTTAATAATATTTCACTGGCATTATAAAATTTGTAATATGATTAGTCATCTGACATACGGGAGGATAATTATGTATTATTTTCTTCCCAGGGGTAGAAAGGAATTAAAAAAAATAAAGGCATTGGCTGTCAATGGAACACATACGCATTCAGCCAAGCATTACGGCATGGAATAATTAAGAATTGAGCACTTAATTATTCCATTGATTTGCCTCACTTTCCGAGTATGAGAGATGAAAACTTATATTTCAATACTAGATGAAAAAACCCGACTGTATAATTCCCGTTCCCATGGGAATTCCGGGAAAATACATATATTGTCACTCTCGGAACTGAGACGAACACCTCATTCCAACTCAATCCATTTAGACGTCTAGGCTGCAGGGCGTGCCAAAGAATGATACATAAATACATACGCTCGAAAAACAGTCCTCCTTCGACAGTCGGGTGAGAAAATAAACGCAGAAACGCGTGCGTAAAGAAAGCAATACCTAGTTCCTTCGAAGGAACAGTCAAAGGAACTAAGGAGAGCCATAATAAATGAAAAAGCAAATTGGATAAAAAAAATAAGCTGCCTAAATTACTAATTCCACGCGGACGGAGTCGCGGGCAAAAGCTAGTAATATTATAAATGCGAAAGTAACTCTGTCTGTCTGTCTCGCTTTCACGCTTAAACTACTGAACCGATTTAAATGAAATTTGGTAGAGCCTTGGTCTAGAGCCTGAGAAAGGACATAGGCTATATTATCATCACGCTGACACCAATAGGAGCGGAGCGGAAGAATGTTTCAAAATAAGGGGTTTTTGAAGTAAAACTTTTATAGGCACGCTTGACTTGGGAGTACGGTGGTGAATGTGAACGCGGGTGTGCGGGGGGTGCGGGGTGCGGGGTGAGGGGATTCCGTGGTGGGGGATCTGGGGGGGTGCGGGGCGGGTAATTTTCTTTATATCGAGGAACTAAGGAGAGCCATAATTGATGAAAAAGCAAATGGGATAAAAAAAATAAGCTGCCCAAATTATTAATTCCACGCGGGCAAAAGCTAGTTTATTATAATACTTAGTACGAAACCAGTTCAAGCTGGTTTAGCTAAAGTCATATTGAGATGGTCAAACAAGGCCGGACTGCCCTTTGTGCAACCAGGACTTGTCTAATCGTGTTTGCTGTCACTCATCACCCCGTGCCTTGCCTGTTTGCATACATTCAGCTACGAACCATGGATTCCTACAAGTTACTGTGTAACTCCTGAAATTTAGCTTGCGGTATTTCGTAATTTAAATATCTTTTGGAATCAAATTCGGAGGATTCCGTTTCAAAAATAATTAAGTATTAACATTTTTTTGTCTAGGCATAAAATTAACCCATTAAATTATTATTTTTCTCAAACATGCTATGAAATATTGACGTTATGTTCCTTAAAATACGCCACGAACTGTCACGTTGCAGGTGCGGCTAGACGAGAGGACAATAATGGAATTTCATACAACATTGCTGGCCAAGGCCAGCAAAGTGATCGTCTATTGTTTTATGTGACACAGCACCATGACGTTTAATAGGTCGACGTGGTCGACGTGGATTGATGGATGGACGGACGGATGGACGGACGGACGGACGGACGGACGGAGGGATGGATGGATGTTGATGGATGTTGATGGATGTTGATGGATGTTGATGGATGTTGATGGATGCTGATGGATGTTGGTTGATGGATGTTGATGGATGTTGGTTGATGGATGTTGATGGATGTTGGTTGATGGATGTTGATGGATGTTGGTTGATGGATGTTGGTTAATGGATGTTGATGGATGTTGATGGATGTTGATGGATGTTGATGGATGTTGATGGTTGTTGATGGATGTTGATGGATGTTGATGGATGTTGGTTGATGGATGTTGATGTATGTTGATGGATGTTGATGGATGTTGTTGGATGTTGATGGATGTTGATGGATGTTGATGGTTGTTGATGGATGTTGATGGATGGATGGATGGATGGATGTTGATGGATGTTCTTGTTCATGGATGTTGACGGATGTTGATGGATGTTGATGGATGTTGAAAGTCACTAAATAAGAAATTAATAATTTAATTTAATAATATTTCACTGGCATTATAAAATTTGTAATATGATTAGTCATCTGACATACGGGAGGATAATTATGTATTATTTTCTTCCCAGGGGTAGAAAGGAATTAAAAAAAATAAAGGCATTGGCTGTCAATGGAACACATACGCATTCAGCCAAGCATTACGGCATGGAATAATTAAGAATTGAGCACTTAATTATTCCATTGATTTGCCTCACTTTCCGAGTATGAGAGATGAAAACTTATATTTCAATACTAGATGAAAAAACCCGACTGTATAATTCCCGTTCCCATGGGAATTCCGGGAAAATACATATATTGTCACTCTCGGAACTGAGACGAACACCTCATTCCAACTCAATCCATTTAGACGTCTAGGCTGCAGGGCGTGCCAAAGAATGATACATAAATACATACGCTCGAAAAACAGTCCTCCTTCGACAGTCGGGTGAGAAAATAAACGCAGAAACGCGTGCGTAAAGAAAGCAATACCTAGTTCCTTCGAAGGAACAGTCAAAGGAACTAAGGAGAGCCATAATAAATGAAAAAGCAAATTGGATAAAAAAAATAAGCTGCCTAAATTACTAATTCCACGCGGACGGAGTCGCGGGCAAAAGCTAGTAATATTATAAATGCGAAAGTAACTCTGTCTGTCTGTCTCGCTTTCACGCTTAAACTACTGAACCGATTTAAATGAAATTTGGTAGAGCCTTGGTCTAGAGCCTGAGAAAGGACATAGGCTATATTATCATCACGCTGACACCAATAGGAGCGGAGCGGAAGAATGTTTCAAAATAAGGGGTTTTTGAAGTAAAACTTTTATAGGCACGCTTGACTTGGGAGTACGGTGGTGAATGTGAACGCGGGTGTGCGGGGGGTGCGGGGTGCGGGGTGAGGGGATTCCGTGGTGGGGGATCTGGGGGGGTGCGGGGCGGGTAATTTTCTTTATATCGAGGAACTAAGGAGAGCCATAATTGATGAAAAAGCAAATGGGATAAAAAAAATAAGCTGCCCAAATTATTAATTCCACGCGGGCAAAAGCTAGTTTATTATAATACTTAGTACGAAACCAGTTCAAGCTGGTTTAGCTAAAGTCATATTGAGATGGTCAAACAAGGCCGGACTGCCCTTTGTGCAACCAGGACTTGTCTAATCGTGTTTGCTGTCACTCATCACCCCGTGCCTTGCCTGTTTGCATACATTCAGCTACGAACCATGGATTCCTACAAGTTACTGTGTAACTCCTGAAATTTAGCTTGCGGTATTTCGTAATTTAAATATCTTTTGGAATCAAATTCGGAGGATTCCGTTTCAAAAATAATTAAGTATTAACATTTTTTTGTCTAGGCATAAAATTAACCCATTAAATTATTATTTTTCTCAAACATGCTATGAAATATTGACGTTATGTTCCTTAAAATACGCCACGAACTGTCACGTTGCAGGTGCGGCTAGACGAGAGGACAATAATGGAATTTCATACAACATTGCTGGCCAAGGCCAGCAAAGTGATCGTCTATTGTTTTATGTGACACAGCACCATGACGTTTAATAGGTCGACGTGGTCGACGTGGATTGATGGATGGACGGACGGATGGACGGACGGACGGACGGACGGACGGAGGGATGGATGGATGTTGATGGATGTTGATGGATGTTGATGGATGTTGATGGATGTTGATGGATGCTGATGGATGTTGGTTGATGGATGTTGATGGATGTTGGTTGATGGATGTTGATGGATGTTGGTTGATGGATGTTGATGGATGTTGGTTGATGGATGTTGGTTAATGGATGTTGATGGATGTTGATGGATGTTGATGGATGTTGATGGATGTTGATGGTTGTTGATGGATGTTGATGGATGTTGATGGATGTTGGTTGATGGATGTTGATGTATGTTGATGGATGTTGATGGATGTTGTTGGATGTTGATGGATGTTGATGGATGTTGATGGTTGTTGATGGATGTTGATGGATGGATGGATGGATGGATGTTGATGGATGTTCTTGTTCATGGATGTTGACGGATGTTGATGGATGTTGATGGATGTTGATGGATGTTGATGATGTTGTTGGTGATGGTGATGGTGATGGTGATGGTGATGGTGATGATGATGGCGGTGATGATGGTGGTGATGATGATGATGCATGTTTGAGAAAAACTCTATACAAGCCTTGGCCACGAACAGGGATTGCCGGCCTCGTATCTCTAGATGGCCTCGTTAACACTCGGCCATCTATAACTACTCGGCCGGCAATCCCCTATTTCGCGGCCGCTGCAGTAATGTACTATTATTAATTACTATTATGAATTTACATAATGCATGTTCATTATTATCCGTATTAAGTATTATGAGATTATGACATATTATTGTTATGTCATTGCAACGTTATGCCTTTTCACAATAAGAAAATTAATGTTATAATACCAATTAAGTAAGAGAGACCCGCTCTTAGGACTTCTACGCCCGCGCTCCTTGGTATTTCGCACTCCCAGATCAACCAGTGCATCAACTGGTGTATTATTTCGAGTTGATGCACTGTTGTTCAACGACCGCTTTAGCCTAGTTGGTAGTGACCCTGCCTACGAAGCAAGAGGTCCTGGCTTCAATTCCCGGTAAGGGCATTTATTTGTGTGATGAGCACGAATATTTGCTCCTGAGTTATGGATGTTTTCTATGTATTTAAGTATTTATTTATCTATATAAGTATGTTTATCCGTTGCTTAGTACCCATAACACAAGCTTTGCTAAGCTTACTTTGGGACTAGGTCAATTGGTGTGAATTGTCCCATGATATTTTTTTTTTGATCTGGGAGTGCGAAATACCAAGAATACACCATTTTAATTTAGATTTTCCGGAAATTAAATGAAGTCTAAATTAAAATGGTACATTATTTTGAGTTGATGCACTGTTGATCTGGGAGTGCGATTTGTCCAGGCGTTTCCTTCACCACTGAATATGGGTGTCTGTCTATCCACCAAAGATGTGCTATGCTACGTTGCTATGGACGCCTTTGATATCTACGAATCATATTCATTGGTTCACACAAAGCAAAGCACTGGTGGAAATGGGTTCAATTAAGCTATTTTTGTTGTGACAACGTCTAATAAATCAATGAACACCGGCTGCTTCCACGAAAAAGGATGACGCAATGTAACGTACATGTACGTGTACATAACGGTACGTACAGAGTGGCAAAGACCAGTTGCAAGAGAGCGGCGAAGGCCAGGTGCAAGAGAGCGGTGAGGGCCAGTTGCAAGTGCAAGAGAGCGGCGCGCCAGGATGTACAATGCGGGGTGGGGGGGGGGGGGGGGGGGTGAATGTTTTGTTATGACGTTGTCATGTTAAACTATCGTTCGTAAACCGACTTTACAGACAACCGGTTCTTTATACAGAAAGATGCGTGCTCTGAGTCTTCCTCGAGCGGCTACGTGGAGGAAACGATCACTTAGGCTGACGTGCACAGACCCGAGTTAACTGTATAACCCCGAGTTAAGAGCTAACTCAGGGTTAAGAAGTGTCAAAATGTATTGGAACTGTCTCCTTAACCCAAGGTTAATGACTTAAATTTTTAACCTTAGATTGTGCAAGTGGCCCTTAGGGTGCTTGTGCACTACAAGGAATTTTACCGTCCGACATTTTACATTTCCGCATTCCCGACCGTGTTTTTCCGCTTTGAGATGACAACAATTAAAACTGAAGTGGTAGCAAAAATCATAAATCTATACATATAATAAATCTGTAACAAGTCGGTGTCTGTACATTGAAGATATTTGAGAAAAACTGTCACTAGGGCTATTTATTTAATAGCGCAATAGAACCCAAAACAATGATTTTTAGAATTATTGTCTGTTTGTCTGTGCGTTTGTGCGCGCTAATCTCAGAAACGGCTTAACCTAGAAGGATGCCGTTTTCACTGATATGTTGGTATTTTTTTGGATTAACATTTAGTGTTTGTTTCATTTGAATCGGTTCACAAATAAGAATGATACGTCTATTTTAAGAATTTATCGAACAGGTTTTTTTGTTTGAACACGCTAATCTCAGGAACTACTGCTCCGATCTGAAAAATTCCTTCAGTGTTAGATAGCACATTTATCGAGGAAGGCTATATATCATCACGCTAACACTAATAGCAGCGGAGCGGAGCGGAAGAATGTTTCAAAATCGGGGGTTTTTGAAGTAAAACTTCTATAGGCACGCTTGACTTGAGAGTACGGTGGCGAATTTGAACGCGGGTGTGCGGGGGGTTCGGTGGGGGTAAGGGGTTGGGAGGGGTTGGGAGGGGTTGGGAGGGGGTGCGGATGGGGGGGGGTTCGGGGGTGCGGGGGCGGGTAATTTTTTTTTATATCGAGGAACTCTCCTTAGAGCCGTAATTGATGAAAAAGCAAATTGGATAAAAAAATAAGCTGCCCAAATTACTAATTCTACGCGGACGGAGTCGCGGGCAAAAGCTAGTAAATAAATAAGTAGTTGTAGACATCCGATCTGCCTCAATTTATTGTGGTTTATGTAGAAAACTTAATGTCTTCTACATCTTCACACGTAGAATAATAAAGCAAGCAACTGCCGACGTTCCAGGAAGCTCGTCGTTTGTAATTACGCGGGCGTGGCGTATAGTTTTTAAAGAGAGCTAACCCTTAACTGCCCCGTACCTCCGAGAAAAGACGGACAAGTGTACAAACCAATCATCAGTTCCGTTTTCATACCACATCGGACTGTAAAAAATCGGATGCCGGACAGTGTAATTCCTTGTAGTGCACAAGCGCCCGTAGTTTCGTAGCGTAACTTTCACATCCTTGCAGTGAAGCTTCATAGCACATCTCTGGTCGAGAGGCACACTATAGCAAGCATACCGAGTCCATTGTCGCCAGTGTTAACGTCACCATTGATCCTGTGGCTTGTTCCCAATGTCATTAAGGGGTATTATTTATTAGCAAGCCCTACCGTACCAAACGGAATATCGTATGTCTCGCCTTGACAAACAGAGCAGATAACGCTAAGTGCACGTTCGATCTGGGATTAGAAACCGCACAGGATCTCAGCCAAAGGATTTAATTAAGGTGTGGTTAAATATATCGGAGCATGACACACGTGTTGTGTTGCTGAGTTACTTAGGTGGGATGGGAAGGTGTCTTGAACGCGTTCAAATGTGGTGATTTTTTTACGGTGCCGTACCTCTAGAAGAATAAGGGAATCACTTAAAGAATCACTTTGTTATCCATATCTCCGTCTATCTGTCAAGACTCAAGGACCCTTGTTCTCAGGAACGCGTGGCGGCATCAAGTGGATATTGACATGAAAAAATTATTCACGCATTCCACAGATACGGCCATTTGAGCCTTATTTTCATAAAACTAACTTATACTAAAACTAAACAAAATTAACAAAAGGTTCCCCCCGCGGCATGGACCCAAAGACACTGGCAGCATTACCTCGCTGTATAGCAATGCTGATACGTTGTGCGAGGTAGCTGCCAGCTCTTTGGTCTCCTGTAGTGTCACAAAGACACTGGCAGCATTACCTCGCTGTATAGCAATGCTGATACTTTGTGCGAGGTAGCTGCCAGCTCTTTGGTCTCCTGTAGTGTCACAAAGACACTGGCAGCATTACCTCGCTGTATAGCAATGCTGATACTTTGTGCGAGGTAGCTGCCAGCTCTTTGGTCTCCTGTAGTGCCTTATTTTCTAACATTTCGCAAGGGATTAAAAACCTACAGGGTACTTCCGATAGACCTAGAATCATTATAATCTATACATATAAAATCCTTTGTCCTGACTGACGGATCAACGCACAGCCTAAACCGCTGATCGTAGAGACCTGAAACTTGGAGGGTGTGTTCTTTGTATGACGTAGGCATCCGATAAGAAAGGATTTTTCGTAGTTCTACTCCTAAGGGGGTAAAAAAGGGGGGCAAAGTTTGTATGGGACAACGTGATTCCTTGGTCCAATCTACTTCAAAATTTGCATAAACATTCTATAACAGAATTGATGGAAGACATGTTTCGTATTTTATTGAAATTCATCCCTTGACGGGGTTAAAAAGGAGTACAAAGTTATTTTGGGGGTGATTTGCTTCGAAGTTGATATCAATACTCCTTAGTGCTTTTGATTTAAATTACTTTTTATTTTGACACAAACGAAACTTCAAATTTTGCAAACCATTTGTCTACGTTTGTCAACCACTTCCTGATCTGATCTCTGATAATAACTAATTATATGTTTAAGTATTTTCATTTCACCAAGCTTTTGCTTTTACAAGCGCAGCGTGGGACGTCCACCAACGAGATGAACGGACGTTTTGGTGAAGGCCGCAGGTTCAGGTCAGGGTGGAAGCAAGTCGCTTCCAACCGTAATGATTGGGCGTCAATGAGGGAGGCCTAAGTCCAGCAGCAGTGGACGTCCTACGGCTGACATGATGATGAAGATGATGAAGCTTTTATGTGAGTTCAACCTTTTTCGAATAAAATCGAATTGAGTATTCAAACTTCATTGTTGAACTCGCTTAAAAGCTTGGTGCAATGCAAGTACATATAAAATGCTTTGTCCTGAAGTCCTAAATGACTGACTGGCGGATTAACGCACGGCCTAAACCGCTGTATGTAGAGACCTGAAACTTGGAGGATGTGTTCTTTGTATGACGTAGGCATCCGATAAGAAAGAATTTTCCGGAATTCCCGCGGGATAAGGAATATACGGGATGTATATATTTCGTCAATCAAGAGTGACCCTATCCCCATAACGAAGATTACTAAACTGTTCAAATTGGGCATGCAAGTCATTCTTCACTTTTAATTTGTTTAGACTTAAGTTTTATATTGTAAAAACCTATTTTGAATAAAGATTTATTTATTTATTTATTTAAGTAGACTATTAGAATAGGTATAAAGCTAATTTCAATAATTTTGAAAATTCCCACGGGATAAGGATAAATCAGGATTTATATACTCAAATCAACTGGATCCTATCTCCGTAACTACAATTACTAAACTTTTCAAATTCAGTATAAACGTAAATGGTCAAACATAACAGCAAAAAAACTTATTGCAGGATTTTTGGAAATTCCTGTGGGATAGATAATCTCTGAAACTTCCGAGCCGATCAAAAAAAATCTTTTACCAGTAAAAAGTTACACTATCCTTTATTGACATATTCCCAAGGGATAGAAAAAAAAAATCAACTTCGGAGCTCATTTTAAAATGTCTTTCATGAATAGAAAAGATACTGTCCTTGATTAACATATTATGATGCTATTTTCCGAATAAATGCAAAATTCCAGCGGTATAGAAAATAGTAAATTTAACTTCGGGGCTGAGTTTAAAAAAAATGACCAATAGAAAGCTAAACTATCCTTTATTGGTATAGGCTAGGCTACCTACTATTTATTCGGTAAAATGCAAAATTTCCGTGGGATAGAAAGAAGTGAATATCACTTGAGGGCTGATTTGAAAATTTCTTTCACCAATAGGAAGCTACACCAACCATTATTTACATAGACTACTTTTCTCCGTAAAAAAGCAAAATTCCCACGGCAAAAAATAAGTGAAAATTTGCATAGAATAAGGACAAATTTGTTGAAATTCCCACGGGATAGAGAATAAACGGGATTTATAATATTCACTAACTGATACTGATAATGATGAAATGATAATAATGATGGATGTTGCCGTTGCCGGATGTTTGTTTTATAATTTATACAATGAAAGAGATGAAGAAGCTTTACCACAAATAGGAATTCTACGCGGACGAAGTCGCGGGCAAAAGCTAGTCTATATATATAAAAGAAGAAACTGACTGACTGACTGACTGACTGACTGACATATCAACGCACAGCCCAAACCACTGGGCCTAGAGATTCCAAATTTGGCATGTAGGTTCCTTATAAGGTCTAAGGGTGCACTAAGAAAGGATTTTTCAAAATTCACTCCCTAAGGGGGTAAAACGGGAGTCCAAAGTTTGTATGGGGAAACAAGATTAGTTCGACTATTTTATTCGAAACTTCACAGAAGTACCCTGAATAATAAATGATTAAACACGTGTTTCAGGTTTTTTGAGAATTCAACCCCTAAAAGGGGGGAAAGGGGTAACAAAATCTGAAAATCAACATGGGTGTTGTTTCAATGGTTTATCGGGTCGCTGGTTATGAAAACAACAACGGTTTTAAAATCCGACGTGGCAGACGTAAAATACCATCTCCCTGGATGGGGTGCGATGGGGTTGAAATATCTAAATAAACTAAAATGACTGTTGATATATCAACGCACAGTCCAAACCACTGGACCTAGAGACTTGAAATTTTGCACATAGATACCTTATACAATGTTGGCATCCACTAAGGAAGGATTTTTGGGAATTCCCGCGGGAAAGGAAAAAAACGGGATTTATATATTCGATTCCGAGTGACCCTATCTCAGTAACTATAATAACTAGACTCTTCAAATTTGATACACAAGTAGGTATTACATTATTTAATACACTAATTTCAGGATTTTTCAAAATTCCCACGGGATAAGGAAAAACCGGGATTTATATATTCAGTTCAACGGGATCCTATGAACTTTAATTACCAGACTCTTAAAATTTGGCATAGAAGTAGGTAATTATAATAGTAAAAAACAGGTTTAAGGATTTTCGGAAATTCCCACAATATAAGGAAAAAACGGGATTTTTCGTTTTACTGGTCGTAGAAAGCCGAAATTCGGCATGTAGGTTGCTTGGGGAGTGTAGATGAGCATTGAGAGAGGACTTTCCCAAATTCTCACGGGAACGGGAAAAAACGGGATTTGTCGTTTAACTGGTCGTAGAAAGCTGAAATTCGGCATGTAGGTCGTTTGGGGAGTGTAGAGGAGCATTAAGAGAGGACTTTCCAAAATTCCCACGGGAACGGGAAAAACGGGATTTTTCGTTTTACTGGTCATAGAAAGCTGAAATTTGGCCAGTGGGTTTCTTGGGGAGTGTAGAGCTGGATTGAGAGTGGACTTTCCAAAATTCCCACGGGAACGGGAAAAACAGGATTTTTCGTTTTACTGGTCGTAGAAAGCTGAAATTCGGCATGTAGGTTGTCTGGGGGTGTCGAGGAGCATTAAGAGAGGACTTTCCCAAATTCCAACAGGAACGGGAAAAAACGGGGTTTTTCGTTTTACTGGTTATAGAAAGCTGAAATTCGGCATGTAGGTTGTCTGGGGAGTGTCGAGGAGCATTAAGAGAGGACTTTCCAAAATTCCCACGGGAACGGGAAAAACGGGCTTTTTCGTTTTACTGGTCATAGAAAGCTGAAATTTGGCAAGTGGGTTCCTTGGGGAGTGTAGGGGAGCATTAAGAAAACATTTCCCGAAATTCTTACGGGAACGGGAAAAAACGGGATTTTGCGTTTTTCTGGTTGTAGAAAGCTAAAATTTCAAAGTTCATAAGTATTGTAAGTAGGCTGCAAAGGGCTTTTTAACCGACTTCTAAAAAAGGAGGAGGTTATGCATTCCACTTTATGATTTTTTTTATGTAGGTATGTTCACCGATTTCTCGGTCAATTGTGGACCTGCTTGCATGCTTGCCGGTATGCTTGCTTGCTTGATATCTTGGTTCTTTGGAATACTCATAGTTTACGCGAGCGAAGCCGCGGGCAAAAGCTAGTTTGTTATAATAGGAAGATCTTACAGCATAAGTAGAGGAAAAATCCGAAAAAAAATTATTTGTTATTCCATCACACGGCCGAAATCATGCTGAATTTGGACCATTGCGCGACGATGTGTCTGTTTACATTTTTTTAAAAACCATATCACGCATACATGTTTTTCTTTAATTCTTTAAAAAAACAAGGCAAGTGTACTTGCGTGAAAAAATACAAGAACACGCAAGTAACTTCCAATACGCACATCAATATCATTGATTGGTAATGTCGTTCGTCGCGTAATAGAAATAACTATACCAAACTATTCCCGGGAACACTCTTCAAGTTTTTCTCATACATTTTCCTTAACATTGTGTTACGCCGCCTTAGTGACAGCTATTGAAAACCGCGGAGCCCGCACGTTTCAGGAAAAAGCTGTTTTATGTATCTACAAATAAGGTCGATAGTAACTCTGTAGTGTCCCAGGTGTGTGGCAGAAATTGAACTGAAAATATTCGTGTTTCGTTACGGATGCTGTACATTGATGATATTTAATCTGAAAACCGGTGCATAATAACAAAAAGTCACATTTTTATGTCAGTATTTAAAAATATGTGCAGTGAAATTTTATTTCATTACATTTAATAAAATATATTATAGCATTTAACGACCGCTTTAGCCTAGTTGCTAGTGACCCTGCCTACGAAGCAAGAGGTCCTGGGTTCAAATCCCGGTAAGGGCATTTATTTGTGTGATGAGCACGAATATTTGTTCCTGAGTTATGGATGTTTTCTATGTATTTAAGTATTTATTTATCTATATAAGTATGTTTATCGTCGTCTAGTACCCATAGTACAAGCTTTGCTTAGTTTGGGACTAGGTCGATTTGTGTAAGATTGTCCCCATAATATATATTTATTTATCTATAAATAATTAAAATATTTCATCAATGGTACACTGTGCACCGTGCACAAAATGAGATCATCAGGTTTAAATTTAGTTAATGTTTTGAGCTTTCCAGCTAGCAGCAAAAAGAGTTTCCATAATCAAGGCAAAATTATTCAAAGCTGAGTATTTTTGTTTTAATTAAAAGTAGTTGAAATATTTATTATAATAGGTAAATAACTATCAAGGAACAATTCACACCAATTGACTTAATTCCAAAGTAAGTATAGTTAGTGTTATTGGTACAGTCGCCATCATAAACATCGGAGCAGTCAAGGGCGCTCAAAAATATCTGAACACGCACATACGCGTTTGACAATACGGTCGTGTTTGTGTTCAGATATTTTTGAACACCTTGAATGCTCTGATATTTATGATTACGTCTATACTAGGTAACGGTAAGCATACTTAAAAATTATAATGAATAGTCAAGGCTCGACAGCAAACATTCCTATATTTCAAGAAAGCGACCGATTTGTAGTCACACCATTTTACTATATTGGTGTGACTATGGTTCATTTTAATTATCCGTAGTCACACTGCTGTGACTACCGTTTATTTTACCCGACCCATGGTCACACCAATGCACCCCCAACCATAATTCAGTTCAGAAAATAGGTAGGTTTGGTAGTTTCATCTGCCCGAAGGGCAAACCGCCCTGAAATAGGAGCCTCGCGCAGCGGGGCTCCGTCGGGTTGGTTCAAATTAAATATTTATATTTAGTCCACCCTTGACTAGTTGGTCTACAGTGGTGTGAATAAATAAAATGAACCATAGCAAACCAGTGTAGCAAATTGGTGTGACTACGGATAGGTCATGGTCAAGACCGGAAATCGAACCAGGGACATTGGCTTTGTAGTCAAGTTCTCTAACCACCAGGCCATCCGATCGTCAGATTGAAAGGTAAGTTTTTGTTTTAATTAATATTTATTGAAATAAGCTCGTTTCTTCATATTTCTACATAAAAACAAAGTGATCCTTAAATCCGACAAAATAGTATTTTACAACCAATATCAATTATCACTAGACAACACTTTGTAAAATACCGAAACTTAGCTTATGACTAAAACTTTTTGAAATTGGGAACATAATATTATTGATGAAAATTATAACATTTTATAACATAGGTACAGGTCGATTCACAAGAATTGGCATGAATGGAATGAACGAAAGCAATGTCACTTTGACATTTTTATAGGAAAATGACTGATGCATGACATTTTCATATTTGTGTGAAGTGTATTCAAATAGGTGACACACAGATACTTTCATTCACTCATTCGATCCATCGTGCCAACTCTTGTGAATCGACCTGTACGTATTTATCTAAGGACCTTTGCACCTTACATTTATTTTATGCATGGAGCACACGCGTATGTTCCATTCACAACAAAAAAATGGCGTTTTTTCATTAATTATGACAGGAAGATTTTGGCCCTTTTCGACTGCGCATAAAAAACGCAGTGTGCACAAAAGTCCTAAAAGTTAGAAGTAACATTAATGAAAAATACAAATATAATTTTAGACTAACCAATTCCTAATTAACAAATTAATATTATACATACTAGGGGCGTTCAATAAAAAGTGAGAATGAGTATGTTATAAACAACTTTTACTAAATGTCATTTTATTTTTCGACATAGTCACCTTTTAGCATAATACACTTAGTATATCTTTTTTCTTAACTTAAAATTCCATTTTTAAAAGAGGTCTCATCTTGAGTACTTAAAAAATCTTGTACTGCAGCGACTACCGCGTCGTCGTCTTCAAATTTCTAGCCTCTCAGGTATTGTTTCAATCTCGGAAATAGGTAGAAATCACTGGGAGCGAGATCTGGTGAATACGGAGGATGCTTAAGGATATCGAACCCAGCATCACGAATTGCAGCCATTGCAACGGCGGACTTGTGTGCCGGGGCATTGTCCTGGTGGAACAGCACAACTTTCGAGAGTTTACCTCGCCGTTTTTCGCGGATCTCATTGCGCAATGTTGCTATTTGTTTGGCGTATAAAGTGCCCGTAATAGTGGCTCCATGCTCGAGATACTCAATCATTAATACCCCTTTACCATCCCAAAAAACAGAGCCCATGACCTTACCGGCAGATGGGCTCACCTTGAATTTCTTCGGAGTTGGAGATGATGGTCTTTTCCATGTCATAGACTGCAGTTTCGTTTCAGGGTCGTAATGATGGAGCCATGTTTAGTCCATTGTTATAAATCGCGCCAAAAAAAGTTCCCGGTCTTGCTGCATCAGGTTCAAAGCTTCTTGACAAATCTCTAGTCTAGTTTGTTTTTGCGTGTCAGTAAGCATTCTTGGTACCCAACGCGCAGATACCTTTTTCATACCCAAGCGTTCATGTAAAATATTATGCACGCTCCCCGTTGAAATCTTTACATTTTCAGCAATAAAACGAACTGTGACACGACGATCCGCCAAAACTGAGTTTTCGACTTTTTTCACAATTTCTTCAGTTACTGCTGTAGTAGGGCGTCCGGAGCGGGGGTCGTCCATTGTCGATGTTCTTCCACGTCTAAATTCGGCGCACCAACGTGCGACTGTCGAATACGGAGGAGCATTAGACCCTAAAGTGTCCCGCAAATCCAAATTGACTTGGTCCGTAGAAAAATTTTTCAAATACAAGTGTTTGATAACGGCGCGCAGTTCAATTTTCTCCATTTTCGCTAACGTACTCAATAGCATTACAAAGAAATTACCGTATATTTTTTTAAACAAAAGACAGTTACTTTTTTTTCATAGCAATCAGCTAGATAGATTAGCTTTACCGGCCAGTATTTAATTTCGTAATATTAAAAGAGTTTGCATCTCATTCTGACTTTATATTGAACGCCCCTCGTACATAATAAGTGGTAATAATGGTAATAATGAAATGATTCTAAAAGCTAATCCTTTGGCAGAGATCTATGCATAAACGATTTTAATTAGTTTTCGTTCATAATTATTTACATTATTTATTATTCATGATTTTGTTAACATAAAGGGTTTTCCTTAGTGAATTACTAACAAGTAATTTATGTTAATAACCGAAGTGCAAATAAAACATATATAAAATATATATTGCTTTGATGATGGTGCTGCCCTACCACACTCCGACTGACAGACTGACTTGACATTTTTTTTTCACAGTTTACTAATTTATTAGTTTCCATTTTTATCTGTTATTACTTCCTAATGTATATTTCTAATTTATATAGAATATGTGTAAATAAATTATATTATATTTTTAAAAATAAAACATATATAAAAGGAGTTAGCAAAAATACTAATGAAGTGGGCAGGTTTGTATAATCGTATTATTGAATAAAAGTATAATAAAGTGTCGTATTCTTTTCTTCTTTTTTTTTTACAGCAACGGAAATTTTACATTATTTACGAAACAATTAGGTTCAAACAACTTTAGTAACTTTTGACAAACTATTAAAATTTGCTTAGAGGGTCTTACGACGCTTGATAAGTAAATAATTATGGAACTATTTACAATTGCCTTAGTTCCAAACTCAGCAAAGCTTGTAATATGGGTGCTAACCAGTGGATAAACATAGGTAAATCTGTACATAAGTACATTATAGGCATAACAGTATCTAATTCCTTTACTAGAATACGTGAGTAAGCCAGATACGAAAATATTTTTTCAAGCTCGTTTACTGAAACGAATAATAAATTTCAAATAAAATAAATGTTTGCACGTACTTAGTACCCTCAGCATCAAAAGTAGCTGGTCACTTTTGTACTTTGTCGTATTAACGCAATTGTCAATCAAGTATGACGTTTTGCGCCTAACTGTAGAGCGACAAGGTACAAAAGTGACCAGCTTCTTTTGATCCTGACTGTACCTTACTGACAACTCAGATAAAATTTGACAGAACTGTGACTGAGATTATTTGTCAAAAACAATTAAGCGGAAAATATCAATTAAGTGAAATTTAGTTAATAATTGTTATTGTTATATTATTATGGTTACTTACTTTCTAACAACTGGTGTGTATAAATGTTGAGTACAGTTGTAATTGTATTGTAGACACTAATATGTTTTTATTCTTTACACTATTTTCTTACTGTTTTGTTAACAATATGTAATTGTACCGTATCAATAAATAAATAAATAAATAAACACTATTTTACCTTTTAAAATGCTCCAGTAAATCAACCCTCTTACTCGCCTCAAAATGCTGAGGCTTGTCACTTGAATAGAAACGCAATAGCCCAAAACAAAGTCGCCGCCATTCGCTGGCACCACCTGCTCTTAGAATCAATCCCATCCGATCCTTCTCCGTCCTACTCGCACCTGTTCAATATTCCTTGGAGCACAAAGGATGAAAAATAATTGGATTGTCTACAGACCAGACTGACGCGCAGATGTTTGAAACGAAAAGTTCAATAATGTGAAAGATAAATTTTAACAATGTTTACTTGTCGTAAAATTCAAAGTTACTATGCCAGCTGGGTGGTTTGTCATTTACACTTTTATTCTTGTTATAATATTAGAAGACAAAGAACCGTATTTATTCAACGAAACATTAATTTCTGTGTATTAATTACAATCTGTCTCAAACATAAGGTATCATATTATCTCGACTCATTCGTTTTTCGTTTAATTCTTATTTCTACTCATTCTGTATTCGTCTTCGTCTTATTCACTATCCGTCACTATCTTTTTTGGTAAAATTCTGAAACTTGTTTATCTCTCAATACGTCTTATTCGTTTTTCGTCACGGTCTTCCTTGGACTCATTCGTCGTTCTTCCCTTTCGTTTTTTGTCTTATTTACTTATTCGCCAAAATTATTTCGACACTTTCGGTGCTGGTAAATAAATGTTCAATGTAAATGAGACTAAAAATGAAAGGGAAGAACAACGAATGAGTCCAAGGAAGACCGTGACGAAAAACGAATACTTAAGACTTATTAAGACAGAGACAAGTTACAGAATTTGACCAAATAAGATAATGACGGATAGCGAGTAAGACGAAGTGACGAATACAGAGTGAGACGAAATAAGAATTAAACGAAAAACGAATGAGGCGAGAGAATAGGATAGCAAGCTGATTAAACAGCCCGTTGCTATATCAATTACAGACAACAACAAAACATTTATTTATCCATCTAAAAATCATTTAATAACATTTGAGAGTTTTGCAACCAATTTTTTGTCTGTCATTAGTAGGCATCTCATCACATAAATCAATACTAGTCTAGTCGACCATGAAAATACTTCACCACCTTAAGGTTCAATGTTGTTTGAACGGCCGAAAACATCAAAGACCATTTTCACTTAACAGTCAATGTGACAATCAGCCTTGTTGGTTTTTTCTGGTGTGGAAATACAGTAAAGCACTTACTTGGTCGAATATACTTTGTATGTTATTTGTAAGTATAAAACTATGTAAAGTCAGCAGCAAAAGTGGATGAGCGGCGGTGGAGCTTAAACCTATACGCCCTCTTATTACCTTAACAATAGAGTCGTGTGTAGATAATTTTGAGCTACTTAACTGTTCGTTCAATTCTGCTGCTGTCTGTATAGTCCAAAAGCCTTTCAGCGCTCGTCAGATTTGCGAAATGCTGACGTCACATTATTTTTCAAAGTGTCAGCGAAACGTAAATCATTCGATCGCTGTTTTTTTTACAAAATTTCACTTCTAGATCTGTGGTCCGGCAGAGCATAACATATTTAATTGAATAGTTCTACTAGCGTAGCCACTTTTCATAAAACTATACAGTCTGCTTGCGATGCAATTTAAATTCATTGAAATTTCACATTTTTCAGGTACTTTGTTTATTTTCGCATAAGAAAAAGGGTAAACAATCTTGGCGAGTATTTTTAATGAAAAACACTTTGAAAAATAATTTACAGCAAAATATGCAACATTTAGCATGGACATTATGGCCATTAATATTCCTTTGGTTTGATAGGTAAGTAGCGATTACTATTTTTTAAAGCTTTTTTGAATAAAAAGACTCGTCAAGATTGTTTACCCTAAGAGCGCGCCCAGACAGAGAGCGGTCTGGAGTTCCGAGTTCGGCGTTCAAAGTTCTGTGTTTAAATTTTGACCGCTGGAGAGTTCCAGTCGCCTGCTGTGTGCGTTATCGTAAGAGACTCAGTACATTCGAAAGAACGCGAAACTCAGAACTCCAGACGCGCTCTTTCCGCGCGCGCTCTTATTCTAATGCTAAAATAAACGAAGTACAACTGTAGCTCATTTCTTGAATAGACGCGACCAGAAACTGGTAGCGAACTTTAAATTCTTAGCCTAAGCTAGTTAAAAAAAATCAAGTACTCCCAGATATTATCCGCTTCTCTTAATTTCAATACATAGTGAAATTCATAGATATCACTCCAGGGAGCACTAGCAGGAAACTTAAATGTAAACGTGTTCGCTTTCGTTGGGTTTACATTGAATCGTGTTTGGATTATGGCAACTCCCAGTTGACTTCGTCGTCGTATTTCTCTTTGTTCTCGAGCGGGGAGAAGAGCGAAAGCTTCGATACAAAACCTGAAACAAATTGGATTATAAGCTTTTTGATTGAGTGGCACGGGTCATTTGAGTATTTCCAACGGTTAATGGTTACCTATGTGCGTCACTACATAGTATAAAACAAAGTCGCTGGACAAAAGGATGACTTAATGTAACGTACATTTACATAACGGTACGTACAGAGCGGCGAAGGCCAGTTGCAAGAGAGCGGTGAGGGCCAGTTGCAAGAGAGCGGCGAACGGCGAATGCGGGGAGCGGGGCGCGGGGGGCGGGGGTTGTTAGGGTTCCGTAGTCAACTAGGAACCCTTATAGTTTCGCCATGTTTGTCCATCTGTCTGTCTGTCCGCGGCTATGCTCAGAGACTGTTAGTACTAGATGGCTGTAATTTGGCATGAATATATATATCAGTCACGCCGACAAAGTGGTTAAATAAAAAAAAGTTAAAAAAATTTTTTAGGGCACCTCCCATAGACGTATAGGAGGGGTGACTTTTTTTTTCTCGACTAACCCTATAGTGTGGGGTATCGTTAGATAGGTCTTTGAAAACCATTGTGGGGTTGCTAACATCATTTTTATATTCAGTGATCTGTTTGCGAAATATTCAACTTTAAAGTGAAAATTTTCATTAAAATCGACCGTCCCCCCCCCCCCTCTAAAATCTAAACTGTTGGGTGGAAAAATTTGAAAAAATTCAGAATGATAGTAAATATATCAAATTTACTAGGAAAATTAAATTATAACGGCTAAGATTGCTTGGAAATTATTTGTAGTTTAAGAGTAAATAGTAGCCTAAGGTATAAAACATACCTAAACTTGGATGATTCCGTACACATACGAAATCTTCAGAAAAATATTACTTGATTTTTTCGTAATGGCTACGGAACCCTACCTTGGGCGTGTCCGACACGCTCGTGGCTGTTTTTTTGTTATGTATGACGTTGTCACGTTAAACTATCGTCCGTAAACCGACTTTACAGACAACCGGTTTTTAATAGATAAAGTGATTCGAGAGGAAGGTTTTCATGTGTAATACATGCATTGCCAACCAGATGGCCTAGTGGTTAGAGAACCTGACTACGAAGCTTAAGGTTCCGGGTTCGATTCCCGTGTCGAGGGAGGGGGGGGCAGATCTTATTTAAATGATCGTCAGATTTTATGTAAATTAACCTTAGTATTTATTAACTGCGATCATAAAATACTAAACGAAAAATTAAATTTTTATTCTTGTATTGCACCACCAGCTGAAATCCATTCCTTGTTGTTTTCCTTTGCAAAAATGGTTGCCTGGAAGAGATCGCTTCGAAGCGATAAGGCCGCCTATTGCTTACCTTGTATATTTTTCCATGTACTTGTTTTTCTGTATTGTTTTCTTTGTGGTGTACATTAATAATAATGAGAGCTTGGTTGAGTTTGTCGACTAAGTAGCTAAGAATAAAAGGGATGAAAAATTTTAGAACTAAACTAAGTAAAAGTTCACGATGTAGAAGTATGAAAACTAATACTCTTTTTCTACAGTAGCACAAGACCGTTCGTTTTTTTAAACACGAGCCAAACTTATCGCGTAAGAAAACTTCGGAGCAGGAGCGGAAACTTTAAAAAAAAGTTGGCGACTTTTTTTCAATCCGGATGCCTAGAATTAAGTTTAGTCGTTACAAACTCGATAAAGTAACGAACGGAAGTTTTATTTAAACCCTTATTATTGACCCTTTTAGAGCAATTTCAAAGGGCGACGCGACTCAATTGAGGGAAATGAAATTTACTGCTTTTTTGTACCCCGGGCTCTGCGATGTCAATTTGACTACATTGTTGTTTATAAGGAAACAAGGCTTTTCGACGTGGCAAAATGATATAGAAGCCTGGTTAGCACTACAAGTTTTATTAGATTTTTAAACCGAATTACCGATTTAGGGTTTTATGGTTTAGTGTGAGGGTTATGATGACCCTCATAGGGCTGCTTGCACGGATAAAAATAAATTAAAAAAATAAGTTTTTGTTAAAAAAAAAATTATCAGAGCAAGCTTTTTAGCTGACAGTATTTTTTGTTGACTGTACTTGCATTGTCATCCAACTTACACAAGTATACCAAATTTCAAGTGAATCTGACCACTGAAAGTGGGTCAAATTCGACTTTCAAGATTTGACCCGTAGGCGAACTTACTTATAATTCCGGTTTAAAGGCTTACCCAGG
Organism: Archips crataeganus; assembly: GCA_947859365.1. Classification (NCBI taxonomy): domain Eukaryota; kingdom Metazoa; phylum Arthropoda; class Insecta; order Lepidoptera; family Tortricidae; genus Archips; species Archips crataeganus. Next base: position 19,153,324 of record OX402059.1, on the reverse strand, counting down.
GTTAAGTAGCGTTAAAGTAAGGAATCTAACCTAGCCCAGGGTTAACGATTACATTTTTTAACCCAAGATCGTGCAAGTGGCCCTAAGCAAAAAAAAAAATCTAATAATAATAAGAAAAAAAAAAAAAATAATAATAATAATAATAATAATAATTTAATTTAAAATCAATAATAGATTTTGTTACAAAAACGATTATTAATACAAGCTTTTTACTACACTTGCATTCTTATTTTTTTATCCCAAATCTAAAGTAAATTCGACCACGAAAAGTGGATGAAATGCAAGTTAGCTAAAAGTTTGTAATAAAAACGTGAGGGTATTTCTACTAATAATAAATAATAATAAATATTAGGGGACAATCTTACACAAATCGACCTGGTCCCAAACTAAGCAAAGCTTGTACTATGGGTACTAGACGACGATAAACATACTTATATAGATAAATAAATACTTAAAATACATAGAAAACATCCATAACTCAGGAACAAATATTCGTGCTGATCACACAAATAAATGCCCATACCGGGATTCGAACCCAGGACCTCTTGCTTCGTAGGCAGGGTCACTACAAACTAGGCTAAGGCGGTCGTCAAATTAGAATTTGAACTATTATCTTATCAGTACATATATTATTATACTGAAAAAAAAAACGAGTAACCATACAATTTTATCTTCTAATATATAAAACTCTCGTGTCACGGTGTTTGTTATCGAATTCCTCCGAAACGGCTTGACCGATTTTTATAAAACTTTTTTTCTCTTTATTCCTTATGTCTGAGTATAGGTTGTAGGTTATAATTTATATGGCAACATAACGTTTGCCGGGTCAGCTAGTAGTTTGATTGCGCTCGGTGTGGCTCAATTCTTCAAAATATATTTTGTAACAAGATACTGACTGTTAGATACAAACGCTAGTAGAACTACCTCGAAAATAACTACGCACGCCATTTCCACTGACACTAAAAAAAATATATAATTTTCCTATAATGAAGACTGTCAATTATTTCAGCTGACAGGCAGTCGTATCAAAGATGTATTAAAACTTCCAAGACGCCGCCAATTCGACCCCTAAGTATCCAACGAATGCCCCAGCACTTAGTTTTTCAAATATTTATAAAAGAATTTATGTAAATCCAAGCAATTAGGATAGCCCCGACCACGTCGGAAAAATAAATGAAAGTGGAATGGCGTTTTTGTTACCTCGTTAATGTTGATACTTTGTTGTTTTGGGTGTTCAAGTTCAAAAATCTGTATTTTTTTCTCGACTTTGGCAAGGACAGGTGTTCAATTATTTCTCAATTTAAGTACCATCGGACCAACTGAATTGTGATTTGCTATGGAACCATATCACAGAAGATATCACAGTGAAATTGCATTGCTAAAGTGACTCTGTGATTGTATACAGTACAAACACGAATTTATTATTCAAATTAAGTAAACGTTTTATACAAAAAAAAATCATCGCCATCAGAATCCAAATTATACTGAGCTTGTATCTTGGACGACTGAGAAAGCAAACTAAATCAACTCAACTTTGATATAATCGTGCGCAAGCTAGGCTGATTGCCAACATCCACCTAAATACAGTACCTCTACCATGAGTTGCTATCGAAAACACACATTACGTTACTACAGTCGCTAGCGAGTAAACGAGCTTCGAATAGTTTTCTACCAAACTCGTACCATGAGTCACGTTAACGTTTACTATACTCGCTAACGTTAACTCGATCCTTCGTGTAGTTTTCGCTACGTGACTGACTGACGTGCCTAACTTCACATCGAACTGTGCTGTCTCTTTCTAACTATATTGAAAAGACTGAGTGAGCATGATATTGGGCAAAAAGCTAAGTATCCAAGTCCTTCCATTAAAAATATAGAAATAACCCTGCTAATTTAAAGCGTCATAGAACAGTGTGGTAATGTAAAGCGTACGTGGTTCTTGAATTTGTTTTGGTTATTTCATCAGTGTGACAGTTCATGGAGTGCATCCATAGATAGATGTTAAGATGTTATAGTGAGTTAGTTGACACGCTAAGCTGTTGTTGTTGTTTGTTATTATTTTTCGGTATTAATTTTTTATAAAGATGCGGACTAGTGTGTCTCGATTACAGTTACTGGTCGAGTATATGGAAACTTTAAATAAACATTCTAGTAACGTTAATTTAGTACCAGTACCTATAAGGTACATTTTGGGTGATACAATACAGTGACCCCAGTTTTTATGATCAATTGATCAAATATTTTGTTACAAGTGGTTAGATAAACTTGTGGAATGTGGTTTAGAGTGTTAACAGAAGTGGATATTAGCTTGTGAAATTTTCCGTGTTCTCGTCGTTCGCCTTCATAAACAACCCTCAATAGCATATTCCATGCCAAATAATGCCTAGCCGACATTATTTTGATAAGTAAATAATTAAAATAATGTATTAAACGATGGTTCTTATAAGTTTTCACCCTCCAACTTACTAGTGAGAGAGTTAACTACAGTCGATACGGTGTTGTTCGATAACGTCTGTCAAATTAATTTGTGACTCATGGTACCGATGTCCTATGGCGACAGCTACAAAACGTTAGTCGCTAGCGCTTGGATTTCGATAGGTTATTTACCGTTGTACTCATACTAGCGATCTTTACTTCCGTAAGTGACCGCTAGAGGCGCTGCACAATTCTTCATACAAATCATTTACGCAGTCGCTATCGAGTACGGTCACTGTAAACTCATGGTAGTGGTACAGGTCCCTGAGTGATCGCTATAAGTTATAAGTTGGATAACGGTGCATTATATTGGATATAATTAGAGTTCACACAATGGTCACAAAGTAACTTTTCAATCAGTTAAAATAAGATATTTTTTATTAAGTAATCTGCTTACCGGTGATGACTCCACCAATAATGGCAATGGCGAGAGTAGCGACTAGGGCGATAAACTGGTTCAGGGCCTGAGTGCTGGCCGTCCTCTCACCCTGCAAAGGAATAAAATCAAGAAATTAATAAATACTGCTACGAATTGTGTCAAGTGATACAAAATTGCGGGAAAGTCATGGGTTCGAACATAAGGTTGCAACTCGGAGTTTTCCGGAAATTATGTGCGAAATCACACTTTCTTTAGCTTTTCGTTGAAGGAAAACATGAGAAGCCACGATGATGCGTGTGAAGTTGCCAATCCACACTGGACCTGCGTGAGGAGTGTCATCCCAAGGGCCTACGCTTGCTGACGCGGATTACCCGGAACGGCCGCCCGTCGTGCGCGCGTCTAATTAGAAATTGTATGAACAGCACTAAGTGGCGCGGGCGCGTGCAACGGATTTTAGGTAGATTTTTACGGAGCGAGACTTGCTAGCGTGCGCACGCGGCGCGCGTCCGCGTCAGCTAGCGTAGGCCCCAAGTTCTCTTATTTATATAAAGTACCTAACTAGCAGCGGGACATATAATAGAGGCTGAAGATGAGATGGCGATGAAAGAAAAGCTATATTATCTACACTTAAAACAAGAAAAAGAAGATACTTGCATCCTTTATAGCGCCAAACACTTCACCCAGGCCAGTGGACCCGTAAACTTCTGAAGTGGCCAGGGCAGCAAACAGCACGGAAAGCAGCCCGGAGTAGATGCCCGGCATTCCGTGCAGATTGTTCACTCCGCACGTGTCGAGGAGGCCCCAGGACGATAATTTCGGCTGTTGGAAAAGGAGTGTGTTTTTAGGTGTTTTTTGACATGCCATCTGTAAACCAAGCTATTTTGTGAGGCGCCTACACTTGTGATGAAGAAAAAAAACACGTTTCTTATAACCGGGCTCTATTACTAAACTCTCCGTAATGCATCCGTCTTCTTTTCACCGTCTTTAGAACTATAATGAGCAAACTAAAGTTAACCTCTAGACCAGTGATGGTGTAGGGGTAAGCACGCAGCACGGAATGCTGAGGACCTGGGTTCGATTCCCAGCATTGGTCTTTTTTCTGGGGTTTTTACTGTGCATCTATATTTCAGTTTGTATTTAGTTTGAAATATATGGTTTCACGGGATGACCGTAAAAGTAATAAAAAATGAAGTTGAAAAAATAAATACAAAAAGATGCTTCATACCTAACTTGTCAAACTAAAGTTTTCACAGTGTGTATTGAACACTGCGACCGTTATAACAAGAAGGTAAAAAAATAGAAGAGTTAAAATAGAATACGTGGTTTTTCGAACGGTCGTGCAGAACTCTTTATGAGTAACTCCCAGTTGTGTTGCATTGACGTTGCAATATAAACGGCCATACACACTGTGAAAAATTCCAGATGGATAGACAGACAGGCGGGCAGACGACGGAGTTTTAGTTAAGACCTGTAGGACTTACAACCCGAAAAAAACCCTATTCCATTCTAAAACTCGATCACCACCGACTAACAAAAAGAGAACAACGCACAAAACCTTCATTGAATTACACAAATTCTGTATATTTTAAAGAAAAAGTCCGCTAACAAACCGTTAAGAGTCGAAACAACTCAAGAACAACAAACGAATTCCTCGGAAAGTAATGCCAAGAAGCGATGAGAAATGTTATCGAGAATGGCACCCACAACGCTGGCTAGCTAGACCATTTGTTAGGTATATTGCACGAATTATTGCCACGAATTGAAATCGTCGCAACGCAAGAACGTTGCAAACACCGGCTGTATTCGTATTACAGAGTTTATTTGCTTCCGTGTTTATACTTTATTATCGAATCCGGATCGACTGTTATTGAATTCAGAGTGTAGGCTCGTGATTTGGTTAATTATATTGTTTTGTTTACTGCGTAAACATTTTACGGCGGATCGGGTATTAAACAGGAAATATTATTAACGTAATACATAATTTGATTTAAAATTAAGTCATAGTCGCCGGCAGCTTTCTCGCGCAAAGAATCGCAATCGCTGTTCAGCGCGGGAATGCTGCCTGCGTGATGGGCACCATGCCAAGAGGCCCACCTCTCTTTTTTTAATTAAGTTTAGTTTTAGTTATTTTAATTTAATAGTAGTTTTAGTCTTGTATTTACACCTGTATATGTTTTTTGTGATGTTGTAAATAAATTTTATATTTTTTATAGTACAGAAAATAAAGAAAATCTCATAGTCATTAATGGTGTGTATGAATTCAAAAAAGCCAAAGTCGAAATGAATAGATATTATTATCAACACGGCGCAGCAAATATAGGTCTCAAATAATTTTATCTCAAATGAAATGAAATGTATTTTGCGGAATATGGTTAACATAAGATTTTACAAATATGTTTTCCACATACCATTACTCTGCTCTAATGAGCAAGCAAAAATATTATAGCAAAATATAATATTCCTGTGTTTGCTGAAAACATAAAGCAGACAAATGCTGGATTATTCTTATGTTATCTAAAAATATCTCTTACTAAGTACACATAAATTTTATATTTTTAGTTCCTCGCGATGTTTTCCTTCACCGTAGAACGAATTCCACACATAAATACCGAAAAACTCAGAGGTGCGAGCCGGGACTGGAACCCACGACCCTCAGCATGAAAGGATATAGGTCAAACCGCTAGGCTAGGCCACCACGGCTAAACTTTTATTGTAAATCAAAAGTAAAAATAATGCTTATAGATTTTTAAGTTGAATAGATCAAATAAAGCCGTGGCCTAGTGATTTCTCAAGCCAATGGTCTCTCAAGTATATGGTCGTGAGTTCAAACCCGGGCTCGCACCTCTGAGCTTTTCGGAATTTATGTGCGAAATTACATTCATTACATTTGAAATTTATCATGAGCTTACGGTGAAGGAAATCCACAGACTTGCGATGAAATTCAATGGTGTGTATGAAGTTCCCAATCCACACTGGGCCGGCGTGGTAGCTACGGCCCAAGCCCTCTCATTCTGAGAGGAGGCCTGTGCCCTGCAGTGGGACGTATATAGGCTGGGATGATGATGATGAGATAAAGTAATGATGATACTTCAGAAAAATAGGCGCCAATACGTTACCAATATATGTGCGCTTCAATTTTAGTGTCTTTACAAGCCTGTGCTACACAGATATTGTCTTTCAGAGCTTTAATTCCAAATATCGCACGGAATACCCACGTTTCGCCAAAAAAGACTTCCAAGTTAAGAGGGTACGATGCGCACCATTTCTCCATACAAACGTAATCCCCTGTTTCCTCTCTGGATAATGGATTTAGAGCCGAATTTTTTTTACTGTGTAATCTGTATCTACCATAGCTATGCCCCTATGTTTCGTTTTTTTCCATATTTCAATTAACATAAGAAATATGAGCTTTCCAAAACTGAAAAAATTGCCCAATTTCAAAATCATTTTCAGACACTCATCAGAAAAGAATCCCTCACATAAACAAAAAAAGGAAAACATAGGGGCATAGCTAAATCTGTCCTCTAATTATTTTTGAAATAAATAATTTTACTGGTCCAGTTTTCGAGAAGAAAACAGGGGATTACGAAATGCTGTTTTGATCAATTTTACGCGCCTAGTAACGGTCTGAGCTGCAGTTGTCCCGCTCTCGCTGTACTGACACGCAGGTGTTCGGGCGAGACAGCGACATTTCATTAAAATACCTATTTCTCAAAAGTCTCTCAGCCATCGTACCCTCTTAAAAATGCCCACAAAAAAAACTTGAAACCGTTTAAATCTGTACTCGGCGCGTCGTAGCCTAAACAATTGAACACTAAACTTGTCCAATCTAAACAATAGACGGTTTAGCCCAACGTAAACGGCGGTTACAAAATTCTTTAAACAGTTTGATGAAAGAATTCTGAACATCCGTTTGGAAGCGAAACTTCGCGGGAAGTCGGAAAGATTTCAAGAGTCCAGCACCGCGTAATAATATAATGTCATCAGGCTTCTTTGAAAATTAACGACAAACTTATCTTTCTTAATTAATTAATTTATAATACTGATGGAGCAAAAATACGGTCTGATGTTTCGCTTAAATTCAAAGTTGATCTGAATTTCCGAATTACCATACTGTGGATCCTTTGGCGAAACCTGAAACGGTAGGCGTTAGTTTGGGATTGAGCCGGTGTATGAATATGCATTACTCTCTATTGGAGAATTGATTTCAGGAAACAGTCTCTATACTCTATACTTGGAAATCCTAGTTACGGGGGAATGTAGGGAGGATATGAAATTAAATAATGGGCTAATTAGTCTATTACCAAGTGTGGACTCTAAACAATTAGGTCATGGTAGGTTAGTGGTTTGACCTCATAGCCTCTCAAGCAGAGGGTCGTGGGTTTGAGCACGGGGAATACTATAACAACTTCCCTGTCCAAGGAGTCATAATAATATATAATTCATACAAGTATTTTAGAAATTCTTGGTACTCTTTTTTTTTATCGAAATGTGTTTAATTGCCCCAATTTTAGCAGCATGGATGTGAAAGAAAAATCATTAGCTAACACAAGGAATGAACGTTCCCAGAATTCCGCGGTATATTCACAATAACAAAATAATTAAGGTCTTTGACCCCCAGCTGCAACTGAATCGCCTATCAATGATAAAAGTAAAAAACCATCATTGGATATCTGTGTAGAAAAACAAACAACAACAACACGACACAACACAAAAAGGCAACACGGGAGTGTAAGTAATCTGTTAATTTTCATGTGTTTTATGTACAATAAATAATATGGCCTATTGGCTTATAATATGCTTAATAATATGGCCTCTCAAGCAGAGGGTCGTAGGTTCGAGCCCGGGCACGCACCCGTGAGTTTTTCAGGGTGTATTGCAAAATGGCATTTTAACCATGACCATGACCATGAGCTTTACGGTGAAGGAAAACATCGAGAAGAAACTAGCAGACACATGCGAAGAAATTGAATGGTGTCTGTGAGGTTCTCCATCTGCACTGGACCCGCGTGGGAATTACGGCCCAATTCCTCTCATTCCCAGAGAAGGCCTGTGACTTACAGTAATACGTGATGCTAGGATGATGAAGAGATTACAACTTACCGTAAGATACCGGTAACCTAGAACGCTGATGACCGCAGCACCGATCCCAACGGCAATCGCACCACCAGCACCGATGTGCATGTTGCACACGGACCCTACCGCCACCCCGCCGGCCAGCGTTGAGTTCTGGACGTGGACCATGTCGAACTTGCCGTGGTGCTGGCTCACTGCTGAGGAGAGGACGAAGCTGACCACCTGCAAGGAGGATGCAAGGATGAGACGGAGGTCTATGAAACATTACATCTTAATAATAGCAAGTTAATTTCAAGAAGTTGAACCCATTTTACGCGGACACTCTCATCAATCACACGCATGCGCTCACTCAAGCATACACACACTCACACACACACACACACACACACACACACGTATGCACTTGCACACATACAAATTCGAACACACTGTAATCGCGTAATCCGTTTTTAGGGTTCCGTAGTCAACTAGGAACCCTTATAGTTTCGCCATGTCTGTCCGTCTGTCTGTCTGTCCGCGGCTAAGCTCAGAGATCGTTAGTACTAGAAAGCTGTAATTTGGCATGAATATACATATCAGTCACGCCAACAAAGTGGTAAAATAAAAAATAAAAAAAATATTATATTATTAAATATTTTCTTAGGGTACCTCCCATAGACGTAAAGGGGGTGATTTTTTTTTCTCGTCTAATCCTATAGTGTGGGGTATTTTTGGATAGGTCTTTTAAAACCATTGCGGGGTTGCTAACATGATTTTTCTATACAGCGATCTGTTTGCGAAATATTCAACTTTAAAGTGAATATTTTCATTAAAATCGAGCGTCCCCCCCCCTCTAAAATCTAAACTGTTAGGTGGAAAAATTTGAAAAAATTCAGAATGGTAGTAAATATATCAAATTTACTAGGAAAATTATAGCGGCTAAGATTGCTTGGAAATTATTTGTAGTTCAAGAGTAAATAGTAGCCTAAGGTATAAAACATACCTAAACTTCGATGATTCCGTACATATACGAAATCCTTAGAAAAATATTACTTGATTTTTTTTGTAATGGCTACGGAACCCTACCCTGTGCGTGTCCGACACGCTCTTGGCCGGTTTTTATTTTATTTTGTAATTAATAACAACTTCTGTAACAATTTAGTTCTGTTAATCAGTTAATAGCACTCGCAGGCTACCAAGATACAGGCTCAGCCTAGCTTGGAGTCTGATAGATGTACCGCATTTTTTTTGTAACAAGTGTTTTTTTGGTAAATAAACTATTTTTTTTTTAATACTTACTTGATTTTTTATATTATGAGAGTGAGGCAAACGTACAAGTGGGTCATCTGGTGGGAAATTATCACCACCGCCCATAAATATCAACATCTCAAAGAGAGTCACTAATCTGTTGCCAGCCTTTAAAGGAAGTATAAACCCTTACTACTTATATAGGCCGAATTGATAAATCCTGAACCTGGAAACAGGTCGTCGCCGCCAACCTTCAAAGAAAAACTTCTAATTAGATTCATCTGATCATTGGAGCACTGTATAACAAATTGGCGCCAAAAATTAATCCAATTGATATTGCTTTGACTAATTAGTAGAGTAATTACTTCAGTTGAGTGAAGCTTTTACCTTGATTAAGAATTGCCCATCGGGACAGTATTAATCCGCAAAAGTTCCTATCATGGTAACGGAAAATTGTATTGATCTAGCGCCGGTGACGTTCGGACGGGAAGTTTATTTTAAATTGAATTTAGAACGTTTGTCATTTGTCCAACTGTATGATGGCATTCGAGTTAATTTGCATGTCGACTGTCGGTTTACGGTTGGTAATGTTTAGTCGCAGAATGAAAAGGTTCGTCATTTTCCGATCTTAGCTCGTTGGCATAGAGTCGAAAAGTGACAAACCTTTTCATTCTGCCACTGTTCGTAGGTATCAGAAAAGTTGATATTAATTCGCCATTTTGTACGTTGCACTGGGTTTACTAGAAAAGTTCACCGTTGCGTTCCTTTGGTTGCAGAGTGCCTACAGTATCAACAGGTCCAATGTTAATGCCCACTGTACCATAGTGTCAATTTTAAAATGTCTACTGTACCTTAAATAAGTTTTTGTTAAAAAAATCATTTTCAATGCAAGCTTTTTCGTTGACTGTACTTTTTGTTGACTTTACTTGCATTGTCATCCAACCTACATAAGTATACCAAATTTCAAGTAAATCTCACCACTGAAAGTGGGTCAAATTCAACTTCCAGGATTTGACCCGTACATACATACTGAGAACACATCTTGTGAGTGTAAGCCGTTAGAACTTGTCAACTTGCATACCTACCTGGGTTTAAAAATAGATAGCAAATTTAATTGGGAACCTCATGTCACTCATGTAAGTAATAGACTAAGGTCAATACTCAGTAACCTCAGTATATTGAAATATAAAATGCCATATAATACTCTTAGATTGTTGTATCTGGCACTGGCAGACTCGATAATAAACTATGGTATTTCTAGCTATGGTAGAACCTACAAAACATATTTACAGCGTATTTATAACTTACAAATAAGAATATTGAAAACAATAGTTCCACTCAAAGTTAAATACCTACACAGAAATAACTATAATAAATTGTTCCAATATTGTCGAGTCTTGAGTGTATTTGGGGAATGGTTGGGTTGCCTCCCCGAAGATGCCGGGTCCTTCTCGTCAGCCAAATAAAGAACCAATGAAGTTAAATACACTTTAATTCTCGTTAACACAATCGTTACAAAATAGCACACACGTATCGCGTCTCGGCAAGTACCGAGCCAGAGCGTAATAGCCAAGTGTCCTAGTGTTACTCGTTGACAAAAACTTATAGTGAAAACTATTTGAGTCGGGCGTTAAGACGCCACAAATTTGATAAGGTAAAATTAGCTGTGATATTAGAGTATAAGAACCAAATAGAGAAACTTGATAGATATACAAGACCAGCCCACCTCCGGCACTTAACCAATCAACCCTATTTCAAGATACCTAAGAGCATAAATCAATATGGCAAGATGGTGGTCAAATTACTTGCCACGTATCCTAAACAGCTTCCCTAACAATACCATAAATTGTATACTTAATAGGCCAACACAGCAGACTAAGAGTATTGTAAAAAAGTATCTATTAACAAATATTAACTAATTATAATAAGTTAATGTAGTGTTAATGAAAGTAAGTTGTTAGTATATAATCTTAAAATTTAAAAGATTGTACTAATAATATTAATAATTAATTTTGTATTTCTTATGAAAGTATATAATAAACAGTATAAATTTTTTTTTTTTTATATACCAGTGGCAGGGAGTGAAAATTTTTGGAAGTAAAGCCGGAGCAAACATACCTAAAAACCGCATTTATCACCTTCTTGAAAGTGCAGTAATGGAAGCGAAGCGTTTAGTAACTTCGAAAGTTTAGTCAACCCGGAGGGAATCGGGTTGTTAGTATGTACCCTTGGCCACTGATGCTTACATACATTGCAAGTTAGTAAACAGCTTTTAAAAAGTCGTGGTAACTTAGTGGTTTGACCTACGGCCTCTCGAGCAGAGGGAGGTTTACCGAATGAAACCGAAGTAATAGTAAATGAAATAATGCTATTAAAAACCCGTGATTTGTTAGATCAATTTATCAGAATCGTTATTTCATTCGTATTTTTCCCAGATGCTTATTTTATCACACTGGGTTTTTACTGAAGCTTATTTTCACAGTAGCGTTTTTTCCCAATTTGGATTGACACAGAAACAGTGTCGACGGAGCTCCGCTCACGAGGAGCTCCCTCTTCTGTGTGCTTTTGGCCCTTCGGGCCGATGTAAACTTAACTTGACCCAAACCTACCTATGTTTATGTGTCGATTAGGACAGGGAAAAAACTGTAAGAGCGCGCGCAGACAGAGAGCGGTCTGGAGTTCCGAGTTCCGCGTTCAGGGTTCTGTGTTTTGACCGCTCGAGAGTTCCGACCGCCTGCTATGTGCGTTATCGTAAGGGACTCAGTACATTCGAAAGAACGCAGAACTCGGAACTCGGAACGCGGAACTCCAGAACTCCGCTCTCTGTCTGCGCGCGCTCTAAAACTGTGTAAACTGTGGTAATTTGAACTAACAAATCAAACTAATTAAGAGCGTCTGTGAGTGAGCTGTGTGTGAGCTGTGTGTGTGTGCGTGAGGGTGTGTGAATGTGAACTTCCCTACTCGTACTGATAGCGCGTGAGAACTACCCTGTATTCTGAGAGGCCTATGTCCTACAAAGGGTCGTATACAGGCCACGATGAGACGAAACTTTACCTAAACGTCCACTTATCCGAAAAGTTCACTCTACTGAAGGGGCCACTCTACTCACAGAAACGTATATTCTGTCAAAACACCGAAACTACCAAGGGTCCACTCTAAAGTTAGTAACAAAAGTTTTCACAACGAATGGTCATTTTAATTTTACTTTTACAAAGTTTATTTCTCTGGTCTGATGATTAAAAATAAATTTAAGAATAAAAAAAAAATGTTTTGTTTACAGTGTCTTGGAATTATTTGTTACCTAGCTGTTGCCCACAACTCCATCTGCGAAAAATTCAATCTCGCGGGAACTGTTAATTTTTCTGAGATAAAAAGTATCTTATAAACTGTGTGTGTGCCAAATTTCACCAGAACCCGTCAAACCATTTTAGCGTGAAATAGTAACATAAATCCATCCATCCATACAAATTTTCGCGTTTATAATCGTAATATTAGTAAGAAGAAGATGTGTTTATTTCAAGTTTAGCGTCAGTGACTACACACTCGAGAACCTTTCGGCCCCATCGGCCTTCAGTTCTACGAGCGATGTGCCCTGCCCACTGCCACTTAAGTCTAGCGATTCTTCGAGCTATGTCCGTGACTTTAGTTCTTGCGCAGATTTCATCAGGATTTCGAGTGGCGTCCGCAAACCGGAAGACGCAGTGTAGGTAGGCCTCCTACAAGATGGAGCTACGACCAGGGGCCTGTTGCATAACAAAGTACAACTAATTTATTGAATCAGGCGTTACTTTGCGGAGGTCCATATTAATGAACTAAAACAATTACTTTGCTCACCCGCGACCTTACAATAGTTACGTTTATGCAAGAAATGTGCGTTCATGCAGTTCCTCCACCTCCACACTGTACGAACACACACAAATCACATAAACCCAACCATCACCACCACCAAGCTACACTGACGCGTTTCGAACTCAACCAGAGCTCATCTTCAGAGTTACCACAACCGTATGCTATGCTACCAAATGTTAAACTAACAAACCAAAACAAATGTTTTAACTTGTCACTGTAACTTCTCAAGTACCCACTTTATTTTTCTTATTCTCAAACTACCCCACAAAAATTAACTTTTATTGACATATTATAAAACTACCTTGAATTTTTTGTTTATTTATTTATAAGGCATATTTAATTAATACTAACTGTTCAAATTCGACCCAAGCCGCAGTAAAGGAGAAGATACTAAATTTACCTGTTCATTAATAATAGACCCCATAGTGTTGTACCTAATTATTTCCATGCATTCCAGAGCATCCAGACGCAACCCCTTGCCGCAATAATGTAACACTTCATAAGAATCTGAATCTAACAATGAATGATTTGATTCCAACAAATGTTTTGCAAAATTCGATCTATCTGGATGCTCATTCCTATATGCCGAAACATGCTCTTAAGTACAACTAATATTACAAGCGGAACTCTCGCTTCAGTTATATTAACTAGAAAGGGAGTTCCGCTTGTAATATAAGTTGTACTTTGTTATGCATCAGGCCCCTGGTTAAGGTGGCGGGAACGCATTAGATGCCGAGGGCGCAGTGCCAATCTGTTTGCCGAGCCTTTGGGGAGGCCTGTGTTCAGCAGTGGACGTCTTTCGGCTGAAATGATGATGGTGACTACACACTGTGCTAATGATAGTATAATTTACTTACTGTGCACGCCGCCAGTGACAGATACGTGTTGACGACAGCCCTTTGATATTCCGCGTCACTTTGCGTCAGAGCAGAATTGAATGACGGCCAGTAGATCCATAGGAAAATAGAACCTGCAACCAAAAGAGAAGGCTCATGCACAGGGAAAGAAACAAAAGCTGTCTCTCCTGTGGATAAAAACCGCCCAAGTGCGAGTCGGACTCGCGCACGAAGGTTTCCGTACCATCCCACTAATATTATCAAAGTCAAAGTCAAAGTCAAAATTCTTTATTCAATTTAGGCATCAATTGATGCTCCTATGAACGTCGAAGAATCTACCACCGGTTCGGAAAACCCTTATAAAAGTGAATGTCCGTTTGTTTGTTACCTATTCACGCTTAAACCGCTGAACCGATTTGGATAAAATTTGGTAAACAGATAATTTGAGTCCCGGGAAAGGACACAGGATAGTTTTTATCCCGAAAAATTGCATAGTTCCCGCGGGACAGTGATAAACGAATTTTTCGCAGACGGAGTCGCGGGCAACAGCTAGTTATCTATAAAAACGGCCAAAAAATCATGTCTGTTGTATGGGAGCCCCCCTTAAATATTTGTTATATTTTAATTTAATTATTTATTATTAACTGAATATATAACTTGATTACTGTGAACATTTCAAGCGTCTACCTGTTGCCGTTATCAATATCGAGCAAAAACTAGCAAAAAAATCACCTTTGTCGTATGGAAGCCCCCTTAAATATTTACTTTATTCTGTTTTTTAGTATTTGTTGTTATAGCGGCAACCGAAATACATCATCTGTGACAATTTTAACTATCCAGCTTTCAAGGTTCATGAGATACAGCCTGGTGACAGACGGATAGACAGACAGGCAGACGGACGGACAGCGGAGTCTCAGTAATAGGGTCCCGTTTTTACCCTTTGGGTAAGGAACCCTAAAAATTAGCAACACCGACGCAGCTAACTTTATTTAAATGGACCGAAAGTTGGCCAGGCGTCCCACATGCCGATGTAGACTTGACTAAAAAATATTCGCTGTAGACTCTTAACTTTTGCCATACCCATAAGAGAGAGTTTTACAACATACGATGGAAGGTACTCCTATAAATCACACCAAGAGATCACATTATATACCTGTTGGGCGTAGTAAAATAACAATGAGAAATCACATCACAAGATTAAAATTAAACCGAATTATAAATTAAAAGTAAGTCAAGTGTAAATTAGGAGAGGAAAATGACAGCGCCGCAGGTGTCTATGATAGCCACTGTACAAGGAAAAAAGAAGAATAACATAGGGAAAAATTGTCAAGATATTATGTCCTGTATTCGTCAATGCCTTACAAGTAACGCCAGTCTACCGTTAAAATCTGATGATTAGACCTGATGTGATTTGATTTATTTAGTAGGTTCGGCAAAAATACCTACCTCGACCAGTAACCTCTACCATGAGTTACACTAGTTTACAGTGACCGTACTCGCTAGCGACGGCGTAAATGATTTGTACGGAGAATTGTACTTCCGTAAGTGACCGCTAGAGGCGCTGTACGATTCTCCATACAAATAATTTATGCCGTCGCTAGCGAGTACGGTCACTGTAAACTAGTGTAACTCATGGTAGAGGTACTGTACCACTACCATGAGTTTACACTAGTTTACAGTGACCGTACTCGCTAGCGACGGCGTAAATGATTTGTACGGAGAATTGTACTTCCGTAAGTGACCGCTAGAGGCGCTGTACGATTCTCCATACAAATAATTTACGCCGTCGCTAGCGAGTACGGTCACTGTAAACTAGTGTAACTCATGGTAGAGGTACTGATGCCGTGTTGTCTAACGCACGGGCACTCGCTATCGCATTCAAAATCTCTTTGTAATTGTATCTTTTTTTTTTCTAAGATTGTTAATAAAAAAAAAACCGTGATTCCAAGTACGTCAGACAATAAGATTACTTTAACGTGCGAACGGTTGAGCATTCATTATTTATTTCTGTTAAACAATAATAAGATGGTGACAGAAAGACATGTTAAGAGAATACGATGGCTGAGAGACTTTTGAGAAATAGGTATTTTAATGAAATGTCGCTATCTCGCCCGAACCCCTCCGTGTCAGTACAGCGAGAGCGGGACAACTGCAGCTCAGACCGTTAATAGGCGTGTAAAATTAATCAAAACAGCATTTCGTAATCCCCTGTTTTCTTCTCGAAAACGGGACCAATAAAATTATTTTTTTCAAAAATAATTATAGGACAGATTTAGCTATGCTCTTATGTTTTCCTTTTTTTGTTTATATCAGAGATTCTTTTCTGACGAGTGTCTGAAAATGACGTTGAAATTGGGCAATTTTTTCAGTTTTTGAAAGCTCATACTTATTTCTTATGTTAATTGAAATATGGAAAAAAACGAAACATAGGGGCATAGCAGAGCTGTGGTAGATACAGATTACACAGTAAAAAAAAATTGGCTCCAAAGCCATTATCCAGGGAGGAAACAGGGGATTACGTTTGTATGGAGAAATGGTGCGCATCGTACCCTCTTAAAAGCGATGGCAAGCCTCAAGCCTCTGGTTTTGTAAAGTTTCTGTATACCTAGGTAACGCCACAAGAGTTGAGGCGAATGATTACACACACAGATACAAAAAGTACTGAATGAAATGAATGAGTGAATGAAAATGTGAGTTATACCTACGCAATACATGCATATTATATTTTTTCTTTTTTTACTATTACTATTTTTAAAATAAAAGAATTTGAAACTGATAAGAAATATTCGTAACAAAAAATCGGTATTTTATAAATAGCGAAAAATATGATTATCTGATTTAAATAAAATAGATTAAAATATTTTATTTTCAGTTTTGTTTAAACTAGATGTATTTTCCTAAATAGTTCTTAATGAAATAGGTTGAAGAAATTTTTATTCAAACTTGTAATTCACTGTTGAGTCTGTTGAACTTGCTATCGGTACGAATAAATGTCAAAATCCCGCTGTCATTACATGACGTATTGTTGTGTGCGTGACCTCAACTCTCATGGCGTTACCTATAACAATCAATAGATCGAAGGACTTACCGATCATAGCGCTGACATCAGAGACGTAGTTGGGTCCGTTCAACTCATGCTGGTAAGGGTCTGGTTGTCCGTCCACCTTCTTGGGCTTCAGGGCCAGGCTCACTCCTAGTCCGAAGTACGCTCCGAACGTGTGGATCGCTATGGAACCGCCGACGTCAGCTGCCTGCATGGAATTCATTGCATCAGACGTAATTTTATATGTGGTGGTGAAGTAACTAGTACAGCATTGAATGCTTATGGGCCTGGCCACATGACTACGGCACGGAGTCTTAAACGTAAAACGGCGCGGCACCGTGCTGTTTTACGTCGCCGCACCGTGCAGTTATACGATGCCGCACCATAAAAAAGACAATTCCACCAATTGACAACATTTCATATTTCTAAGACTGATTTCTATGATTTGATTCGTTCTCTGTATTCTGTTTGGAAAGAGAAAGTCGCTGATAGTTTTAAATCTTCACTAGGATTATTAATTAATTAGTTACAATTTTTTAAAGATGTGCTTATTCTAAAAGAGCGTAACGATAGAATAGATCCATTACTTTTGTCTAGTCTCTATTAAAAAAAAGTGATGACGTAAATTTAACGTTAAGGTTGTTATCAAATTTAAAATTATGAAAGCTCTTTTTTCTAGTAAATTGGGTAGAGGAAACATATCTATTCTGTGGTACTATTTGGAAGTTCATATATGTTTTTAAATTTGTTGTATTTTTTAAAATATGGAGAAATAAATTATAATAAATATTTTTCCGTGTTCAGGAGGCGAAACTTTTTCGATTCCTGCCGTAATTTTCAGGTGTTAAAAAAATGAAAGGTTGTCAATAGGGATGTTGACACCACCAATCAACTGACGTACTTTTTATGAGCTGTCAAAACACATTTCTCCCATAGAGTTTGAATGGCAATAGCAACATATGACGTCACTTGTTCGCATACTCAATTAACTAACTATTTATTTGTTTTAAAGCAACAAAAAATCTAATTTTGCAGCTAATCGAAAATTAATCTGGTTTTCAGGGCTAAAATAAAGCGTTTTTTTACTGGAGTCGTGTCTTCGAATTATTTTTGAATGGTGTCAACATCCCTATTGAACTAGCCCCAAACTAAGCAAAGCTTGTACTATGGGTACTAGACAACGGATAAACATACTTATATAGATAAATACATACTTAAATACATATTAAACATCCAAGACTCGAGCACAAACATTCGTATTTTTACACGCTTTATATTAGCTTCACCTGTATGTTTGTATGTGTGTTTGTATGTGTGTTTGTATGTTTGTATATTGTTTGTAACCGACTCCTTAGGGCGCGATTTTGACCCACTTCCCGGTTTCCGATTGAGCTGAAATTTTGCACATATGTATAAATTGGATGACAATGCAATATTATTGTAACATGGAGTTGATCTGATGATGGAGCTGGATGGTGGCCATAGGAACTATGTAATAAAACAACACAATCCCGTCGAGTTTGGGCTCGTTTGATTCGTCTTGACGAGCACTTTGATCCCAGATGGTAACCAGGAGCTGATGATGGAGCTGGATGATGGCCAAAGGCACTCCACAATAAAACGACACAACCCCATCGAGTTTGGGCTCGTTTGATTCTTCTTGACGAGCACTTTGATCCCATATGGTAACCAGGGTCTGATGATGGAGCTGGAAGATGGCCAAAGGCACTCCACAATAAAACGACACAACCCCATCGAGTTTGGGCTCGTTTGATTCGTCTTGACGAGCACTTTGATCCCATATGGTAACCAGGGTCTGATGATGGAGCTGGAAGATGGCCAAAGGCACTCCACAATAAAACGACACAACCCCATCGAGTTTGGGCTCGTTTGATTCGTCTTGACGAGCACTTTGATCCCATATGGTAACCAGGGTCTGATGATGGAGCTGGAAGATGGCCAAAGGCACTCCACAATAAAACGAAACAACCCCATCGAGTTTGGGCTCGTTTGATTCGTTTTGACGAGTACTTTGATCCATGATGGTAACAAGGGTCTGATGATGGAGCTGGAAGGGGGGTAGGTGGCGGGGTGGGGGGGAATGGGGTATGGGGTAAGGGGGTCGGGGGTTTAGAGGGTTGGGGGTTAGGGTGTGGCGGTTGGGGTTAGGAGATGGGGGGGGGTTTACGGGGAATAGGGTGGGGGTGTTGGGGGGTTCGGGGTAAGTGATTTTGGGGGGTTGTGGGAAATGGGGAGGGGGTAAGAGGCCTAGATGGTAACAAGGGTTTGATGATGGAACTGGAAAGGGGGGGCGGTAGGTTGCGGGGTGGGGAGGAGGGGTTGGGGGGGGGGGGTTCCGGGGGTTTGGGGGGTTCGATGTTAGGGGGGTTGGGTTTAGGTGGTTCGGGGGTTTGTAAAATGAGGAGGGGGGTAAGGGGGGTTTAGAGGATTGGGGGTAAGGGTGTGGGGTTTGGGGGGGGTTTGGGGAAATGGGGTGGGGGATGTTGGGGGATTGGGTTTAGGGGTTTGGGGGTTGTAGGTGAGGGGGGTAAACTTAGAAAGAAAAAAAATGCAACTAAAAAATAGAAAATAAATAATAGTTTAAAAAAACTAAAAAACACGCTTTAAAAAATAAAAAATAAATTTTAATAAATTTCAATTCACTATTCTTATAGTGCAGTAAAAAATCTTAATAAGCAATTATTATATTGTTATATCCAGATCAAAATTTGTAAACAATTCTAAATATTGATAAAATAAATAATAATAGTTTAAAATATTTTATTGTAAAAAAAAGCGTGGGGTGCATGTTGTCAATTGTCAAGGATTATCATTTTGATAACATCTTAAAAAGCACCACACGCTTTTTTTACAATAAAATATTTTAAACTATTATTATTTATTTTATCAATATTTAGAATTGTTTACAAATTTTGATCTGGATATAACAATATAATAATTGCTTATTAAGATTTTTTACTGCACTATAAGAATAGTGAATTGAAATTTATTAATTTTTTTTTTTTTTTAAAGCGTGTTTTTTTAGTTTTTCACACTAATATCTGCCCCGACCGGGAATCGAACCCAGGACCTCAAGCTTCGTAGTCAGGTTCTCTAACAACCAGGCTATCCGACCGTCTAATCCGTTTAACTTATTTTGTCCACGCATTTAACTACGTAGGTACTTACTTCCTTACTTTAATTACTTTTTACACATATATACACACACGTATATGTACACGTGTACTGTACTGTTTCTGGTGATCAATAAAGAATATTTGTATTGTATTGTATTGTATATTCCAACGGGATTGAGATACCACCACCAGATACCACCAGACGACCAGATGGCCTAGTGGTTAGAGAACCTGACTATGAAGCTTGAGGTCCCGGGTTCGATTCCCGTGTCGGGGCAGATATTTGTATCAAAAATACGAATGTTTGTTCTCGGGTCTTGGGTGTTTAATATGTATTTAAGTATGTATCTATCTATATAAGTATGTTTATCCGTTGTCTAGCACCCATAACACAAGCTTTGCTTAGCTTACTTTGGGGCTAGGTCAATTGGTGTGAATTGTCCCGTGATATTTATTATTATTTATTATTACCTCATTTTTTTTTTTTTTTTTTAATACTTTTACGGTCATCCCGTGAAATCATACATTTCGTACTAAATACAAACTGAAATATAGATGCACAGAAAAAACCCCAGAAAAAAGACCAATGCTGGAATGCTGCAATGTATTATTACCTCCTTAAAATTTTAAATAATAAATTCAAACACACAAAAAACACCTCGATATTGTATGAATACAAAAATAAGGGCACACGTAAAGTCTATCAAAAAGCTTATTTTAAGCAAGTTGTGAAAGATAACCACAGTCTTTTGTATACATTCTACAGTTTCAACAAAATAATTACAAAACAGTGAAGTTCGTTCAAGTTAGTTTCAATGTTTTATGGAAGTACTAAACTAAAATATTTTTGTTGCTTTGTTCTCTTGTAATAATGATTGTTAAATTTTATTTCAAACTAAATACAAACTGAAATATAGATGCACAGAAAAAACCCCAGAAAAAAGACCAATGCTGGGAATCGAACCCAGGTCCTCAGCGTTCCGTGCTGCGTGCTTACCCCTACACCACCACTGGTCTAGAAGTTAGCGACGAATCTTTCCCATACATCGTACACTTCAGTCTGTTATAATCACATTAGGCAGTGATAAAGCGCATCTATGTTAATGCCCTCTACCGAGAGACTTCAACACTCCTTCGGAGCTACCCGCTCACCTGGACCAAGAGATGGCGCTACTAGGCCAACTTTTACAAGTTAAGTATGAAGTATCTTTTTTTTTTTTTTTTTTCTTCAACTTCATTTTTTATTACTTTTACGGTCATCCCGTGAAACCATATATTTCAAACTAAATGCAAACTGAAATATAGATGCACAGAAAAAACCCCAGAAAAAAGACCAATGCTGGGAATCGAACCCAGGTCCTCAGCGTTCCGTGCTGCGTGCTTACCCCTACACCACCACTGGTCTAGAAGTTAGCGACGAATCTTTCCCATACATCGTACACTTCAGTCTGTTATAATCACATTAGGCAGTGATAAAGCGCATCTATGTTAATGCCCTCTACCGAGAGACTTCAACACTCCTTCGGAGCTACCCGCTCACCTGGACCAAGAGATGGCGCTACTAGGCCAACTTTTACAAGTTAAGTATGAAGTATCTTTTTTTTTTTTTTTTTTTCTTCAACTTCATTTTTTATTACTTTTACGGTCATCCCGTGAAACCATATATTTCAAACTAAATGCAAACTGAAATATAGATGCACAGAAAAAACCCCAGAAAAAAGACCAATGCTGGGAATCGAACCCAGGTCCTCAGCGTTCCGTGCTGCGTGCTTACCCCTACACCATCACTGGTCTAGAAGTTAGCGACGAATCTTTCCCATACATCGTACACTTCAGTCTGTTATAATCACATTAGGCAGTGATGTGAGGTTGGCAACAGTGCCTTGCCTCCTGCGCTTACGACGCGACAGTGGCGCCGTGGAAATACAAGACATCGCGCGCTTCTAAAGGTACCTAACATTGTCTTTTATTGGGGTCTGACATGCTTGGACACATATTTATGTATAGTGGCTCTAGCTATCGAAGGTAGGAATATGTGAGTTAACATATTTTTTGGTCCATCGAACCGTAAACGGTTAACGTTACGAACCTTAGAAAGAAATTAGTTTTTGTCGGTTATTTAATCTTGTACCTCAACTCAATGTCGGTCGGTCGGTTGTATTCTAATTAATAAATAGGTAATAATCTAACTTATCTAGCTAAATTCGGTTCGGTTTCACGGGTTACTATCACTATTCGGTTTTCGGTTTTCGGTTTTTCGGTTTATACCTTTGTTACGTTTTCGTAGCAACAAGTGTCGGTTGCTGTGTGTAAATATTCTATGCTTAGAAGTGTTTTGAAGTGGATTGTTGAAGTAGATACGTAATACGGTTTTATTCGGCGGATTTAGGTTAGCTTACTTAGGTAGTTACCTAATTGCAAATTTTAAATAAAACAAAATGGCGAAGGCCAACGAAGTAAAGTTCAAAATTGAATGCGAATGGTTTGAACATTCAATCACTTTGAGTAAATCAAGTGAATACGCATCAGGTGTTTTATCGGCTCGGCTCAGAAAACTAGAGGATCATTATGAAAAATTATCGGCGGCTTACGAGAACCTCTTAAATATCGTCTCAGACGAAAATTTGACGACAAGTTATGATGCTCGTTTTAAAATTGCTACTATTCAGTATAATGAGTTGGATGCAATATCGGCTAAATTCCCGAATTCGGACGGTTCTTACTCGACTACGGAAAGTGCAGTACACTCTCGTCTGCCTGTATTAGACCTCAATAACTTCGAGGGAAACGTGTTTGAATGGTTTAGCTTCATAAGCTTGTATAATTCTTTAGTGCTCTCAAGAAAGGACTTATCTAAGACTGAGAAGTATCACTACCTATTTTCACATGTTCACAAAGAACCTCGCACCCTAATACAACATTTGCCTATGACAAATGCGTCATTAGATATCGCACTAGAGATATTAAAATCGCGGTATGAGAATAAAAGAATGATTATTGATAGGCACCTTTCGCGCTTGATTAATTTACCTAATGTGTCAAACAGCCAAAACCTCCGCGTAGGTATTTTAAACCCACTGTTGGAATCAGTACGGTCTCTTAAGAATTTAGGGCTCGTAATTAACGACTATTTTGTAGTGTTTATGTGCATGTCTAAATTGCCTACCGATTTAAAAACACGTTTCGAACAAAGATATGGTGGCGTTAAAAACGACCTACCAACATTTGAAAATTTCATTACTTTCTTACAAAATGAATGTCATTTTTTTGATACCACCAATCATTCGGCGTCGGTCGCTGTTGCGACGCCGACTTCGGCAAACTTCAATCAACCTCGTAAGACGATCTTCACACCGCGCGAACAGAATAGGTCGTTCGACAAAATAGTGTGCGCGTTTTGCAATGGTCAATCTCATAAGATTACGGATTGTTATAAATTCCAGAATATGTCACGTGATGACAGGCGCGGGTTGATTAAATCTGAAAATTTGTGCTTCAGATGTTTCGGTAGCCATTCGGCTATTTCTTGCAAACGGAATGTACCATGTATGTACTGTAACAATACTGGTCATAATAAAATGATATGTACATTTGCTACTCCTCGCAATGAAAACTGTAACGTCAATGGTAACGAAAATCGGTGCACTCATTTCGAGCGAACGTATAGCAACGACCGGGCGGCCGCGTATAGCGACAAACATGGCGCCAGAGCCAGCCGCGATGTTTCGCGTGAGAAGAATCGCCGCCATCGCTCAGCATCGCCACTTGAGTCGCGACGCTCGTCTCATGCCCAATAGCAATTACAGATAAACAATAGTAATGCCGCTTCGTTATCTACACCTAAAGTTGTAGAAAGTGTTTTGTTACCTACGGTGATTGTTTATGTTCGGTCAACGTGCGGTGATTACGTTCCCGCTCGTGCTTTATTAGATTCCGGCTCGCAGATCACTATCATACGAAATGATTTTGCGAACTCACTTTGCTTGAAGCGGCATAACTGTTCTATACCTATTGTCGGTGTCGGCGGCAATAGTACAAAATTAAGTGACAAAATGGTTATTGTTAATTTTAAGTCAAAACCTGACTCAAATTCGGTTTTAACGGTTTCGGCGGCGGTCATGACGACTCCTACGTCCTATATTGCTAGGCGGTTTACCTCATCTTCTGAAATCAAGTTATCAGATGCGAACTTTGCACATTTGGCAAAGATAGATATAATATTCGGATGCGACATTTTAGGCGAGATTTTAAGCTCACGGTCGGACTCGGGTGGTCCATACGTTTTGGACACTATATTTGATTATGCTCTTTTTGGCCCGGTGCATAGTAATAACAATTCGGTTTCGGTGTTTGATTACAATTCGGTTTCGGTATCAGATAATAATTCAGTTTCGGTATCTGATAAAATTTCGGTTTCAGTATCTAATAACAATTCGGTTTCGGTATCAGATAATCATTCGGTTTCGGTATCTGATAAAAATTCGGTTTCGGTATCTGATAAAAATTCGGTTTCGGTATTAGACAAAAAATTGGTTTCGGATTCAAACTTATTAGATGGAAGTTCGGTTATTAATATTTCCGATTTACCTCGCATTTCGGATGCCAGGTTTACGGTTACGGATGTTGCCATTTTTTCGGGAAGTTCACTGATAGAAACAGTGGAACGGTTTTGGGCTTCGGCAGAGCCACCTTCGGTGAAGTTGTGTGTAAACTTGTTTCTCGATTCAAACAATTTGATAAGAGTCGGTGGTAGAATCAAGTATTCTGACTTACCTTACAATGCTAAACACCCAATTTTGCTCCCGGGGAAGGGTAGGGTTAGATTGTACTCGTTGAGCATTTTTATAAAACTTATTGTTATGTTCATGTTGGTGCAAATGCATTAGCAGCAATTATATCGCGGATATTCTGATTGGTGAGCCACTGGTTTCCTCACCCGAGTATAACTATGATGATGTTAAAATTAGTAGACTCAATAGATTCCAATTACTTCAACGGCTATCACAACATTTTTGGTTAAGATGGCGAAACGAATATTTACACACCTTGCAATTACGGCACAAGTAGAATGATCATACTACATCTCCAAAGGTTAATGATTTAGTATTGATTAAAGAAGACAATAGTCCGCCTTTGGAATGGAAACGGGGTAGAATAATAAGTTTGTTGCCCGGTAAAGACGGGATTGTACGTGTAGTTAAGGTGAGTACTCAAAAGAGTACCTTAATCAGACCAGTTTCAAAACTTAGCCAACTTCCACTTGATGATTAGGTCAACCAAGCTACATCTTGGTTAGGGGGGGAGTGTATGTCCAAGCATGTTACTCCCACAATAGGAGGTAATACGGCAGCCTTGAGGTTGGCAACATTGCCTTGCCTCCTGCGCTTACGACGCGACAGTGGCGCCGTGGAAATAATAAGAACAGCCTTCTTCTTCTCGGCGGTTCGGCACGGGGCGCATCGCGCTCCGTGATATTAGTTATAATAGTTATAATCCAAACTTTTACTGTGACTGTGAATTCAAGAACACTTCAGGATTCCCATTTATATCAAGCAACAGCAAGAGATAGAAATCGGCCAAACCCGGCGGCGGCTGCAGGCCACTTACAAGACATCGCGCGCTTCTAAAGGTACCTAACATTGTCTTTTATTGGGGTCTGACATGCTTGGACACATATTTATGTATAGTGGCTCTAGCTATCGAAGGTAGGAATATGTGAGTTAACAATAGTCGTAAATTCAGGGTTAAGAGGATGTCAGTGTATTACAAATAACCCTGTATAAAAAAAGGTAACAACTAAAATTTAACTAAAGATAGTTCATGGGCCAGCCAACATTCGAGGAAGCGAGGCCGAACCCGACAAGTCGGTAAATAAAAATGACCGTTGAAATGAAACGCTATGAAAAACGCACTTTTTACGTATATCTTTAAGTCTGATTTGAACAAGATCCAGTGCCAAGGATTCTTCTTGTAAGCATTTAAGAAATACTTACAAAAAACTTTATCATTTTTTTTTCAAACTTTGGGTGCACTATTTGTCATCTCGTGCATGAGTGTTAGAATTCATCATCATCTAGAAACGTCCCACCGCAGGGCACAGGCCTCCTCTCAGAATCTCGCAGCCTCAACGCGGATTGGGAACTTCACACAAACTATTGAAATTATTCGCAGGCGCGTGCACCGTAAAGCTCATGATAAATTTCAAATGTGATTTCGCACATAAAATCCGAAAAACTTAAAGGTGCGAGCCCGGGGTTGAACCCCACGACCTTCTACTTGAGACCACCAAGCTGCCACAGTGTAGCAAACGCACCTTTACAAAATAAACATCTACTTAGTTGTGATAATTTAATTCTGAGTGAAAATTAAATTAAATAATTTATCTATTTCGCTTTAGACATGGTAACAATAGGTTTTTATAAATAATGCAATAATGTTCAATGACACGTCTTAGTCGTCTAACCAAGTATATTGGGATGCACGAGAAGTCCTAGCTGTGGCTAGCAGTGGCCCATATAAGCCAGAGATGAGATGACTACATAAACGATGCTGTGTTTGAAATTCTATGTACTTCGCTCAAACGACTTCATAGAATCTTCATTGTGCTGACACAGATTAGCCTGTTCCATTATATCCGCAGGTCCCCGACGTATTTAGTTAATAGCAGAATCCTCTGAACCGTTTGTTTGTCAACAGCTGACAAGTAATTGGCGTACTGAACGTACAGTTAGGTGCAAAAGTGTCCTAATAACAGTAACTAAGTAAAATGTAAAAAAGTCTATGTCAATAGAGTTGGTTATAAAATTATTCGTTTAATAATAGTAATTCTTAAAATTTACTACAAAAGTACCCTATAAATCAATTGTTTGTCATTTATAGCTTTTTAGTTATTAACAAACAAAACCAACACATTTTTGGCTTTTTTTTCCATTTATTTTCATATTTCCGATGAAAACTTTAAAATTGAAAGCCGTGTAAAACAGGGCATTTCAGTCTCTTTAATAATGGGCTGGCAGTTATGTAGTCAGATATATATATACAGGGTCATTTTTTAATAAGTGCACAAATTTTAATATGTGATACAGTGTCGTTAAAATAACAAACTTCAGTATTTTTCGTTATAATATTTATCACTTATTTATTTTTATTTTTCATAGTTACTCGACCAATTTATTGGATGAATTACTATGAACAACCCAAATTTCAAAATGTAAAAAAAATCTTGAACAGATAATCGTGATGTATAACGATACTGAATCACGTACCCTGTATGCATAATCATGGGTCACATAGTGGCCGGCGCCCACTGACGGCATGGCACGGCGTGGCATTTTATTACTATCAAGTTATTTTGAATCTTATTTCAATGAGTTTAGAATTCATGTTACTTTATTTCGATACCACGATGCCGCGACGTCCTGAGGGCCGATGCCACGCATAACCAATAAAGTGACATGAATTCTAAACTCATTGAAATAAGATTCAAAATAACTTGATAGTAATAAAATGCCACGCCGTGCCATGCCGTCAGTGGGCGCCGGCCCTAGGTCGGTGCAAAAGTGAATCAAAGTAAATTAATAAGGAAACTCGTGTTCGATTTCGTTTTGTAGCTGACTTTTATTCAATGGTAACTTCGTGACTATGATTCAGACATAAATGATTAATTACCCCGTCGTCAGTCACTATTATCTCCTATTTACTATAGTTTTATGTTTTGGGGAAGCTTTACGGAAATTTGAATAAATTGAATATTAAAAAAGTCCAAAATTAACAGTTTTGGATCAAACATTCTTAATAAACTGTTAATGATGACAAAACTATTTGGGTGCAGTTCTGTAGTATGACGCATTACTATTATTAGGAGAAGCATTTCTAAACCAGTTCCACTGACTAATTTTTCCGTTTTACATAGGTACTATTATTGGGACACTTTTACACCTAACTGTATTATTTGCCCGTGGCATTGGCATGTGTTTTGTGTTTGCAATTGTTTTGGAAATGGAATCATGTTCACGTGTTTACGTTACCGGTGTAACTGCGGCGGTTGGTTCGTGCAATGAAATGTGAATCCTACGAGCATATAACCCCTGGAGACGTAATGCCTGCGAATTTAAAAGGAAACGATTCTGTCAACTAGCTGAGGTGCGGGGGGAGTTGCGATCGGTTCGAAGTGTTCCGAAGTATTCCGAACCCGATCGCTAGGGCGTGCATCGTAATGACTATGCTATCTATCGATATCGATAAAAGGTTGTGCAAAAAGGTTTTTCAAGCAGTACACTCTGGTAAAATTTAAATGCCAACTTTGAATTTATTTTAAGCTTAAACTAAACAAGTTGAAAAGTACTTTTAATGGTTTATTGAACTTAAGTAAGTACTAAAATATTATCATAATAGGTATAGTTCAAATAAAATTACGTTATACCTATCCAATACAGGTACAGTCGAACAAATTGAATCATGACCCAGGGTGGACCTTTGTGCTACTAATGTTATGTTGACATCTCATACTTTTGTCATGGAAATCATAGTGAAATTGATTATTAAAAGGTTATATCCTGTGTCATGATTCAATTTGTTCGACCGTACACGAAAATAAGAATTATAATTAATATCACGAAGTCTAATAGTAATAAACCACGAAAAAAAAATCCGATATCAATAGTTACAATTATCATTTAGTGGATAATTATCGACAATACAAAATAAATGCATCGCACCACACTAGTCATTGGCGACACGAGACTAATTACGATAATAAGAGATAGATATACACGATTGCAGTGAGAAAGAAAAAGATGGGGGACGGACCAGTCCAATCCAACTTGACCCGCGTTGCAACTAATCAAATTTTCGTAAATATTTTGATAAAATAAACAAATGGACTTGCCGATGAAAAATAACATTGTTTTTTGTTTCATTACATTTTTTACTGTTGTTTCCGCACCATTTAACTGCACAACAAGACATGATGCCGTATATTGAAGCTGTTTTACGTCGTAAATGTCAGCTGTCTCATCGGTCATACTTTATGGTTGAAACTGACGGTAAACCAAGGAGTCGGGAAATACATCATTGATAAATCACTGACTAGTCGACAGATTAGTGTCGCCTTTCACTACGTCTCTAGGGGTTATATGCTCGTAGTGTGAATCAGACAAGGGCACGATATTTATTTGTAAGAAATAAGAAATCTTTAAAGGCCTTCTACACGGTCGGGACCAACCGCCAACCATCGTGTCCTTGGTCGGGTTGATTTAAAAATGGACAGTGTAGAAATCGGTTGCCCCGACAGATATTTGGTTGATGTCAACGGCCTTGGTCGCGAGCGCATTGTCCGTGGTCGGCCCCAACCGTATGGAACGCTGTCGGCCGACGCGAGCGACACGACGGTCGGCGGTTGGTCCCGACCGTGTAGAAGGGGTTTAACCAATAGGAAATGTGAAAACAGCGCATTTGATAGTAATACCAATGTGCCCTTGCTTGTGTATTTCTTACAAGTGATTTGGTTGTTTCTTAAGGTTTTTACGACATTAATTGTATTGTATAAACAATAAAGTCATATACTTAGACAATATTTCGGCCTGATAATTGTTTTTTACTAAGTCTACTGATATTTCAAATAAAGATACCGTGTCATTAGAAATTGAATTTTTCATGAATCCTTTTCTCGAGCTAAAATCTGTATTAACTCCTTTATTATGCAATGTAAATTTTGTTATTGATAAAAGTTTTTAAACATGAAACTTTTATCAATAACAAAATAATGATGTATATTCAATCACGTCTGCCGATTTTTTAATAACATGACCAGTTTTTGAGAAATCGATATTATTTAACTTCGTGTACAACTCTGGCTTGCGGGTGACTGCGCAGGCAACGAGTGACAGCCGCCTCTCGTCCGTTATTAAATGTGACGTATATTTGTGATGCCGTCTCGGGTCAAATAAACAAAAGAAAGGCTTCATCATAGAAATTTGCCTTATAAAATAACTGGAACTTAACAAAGATTGGTAACACAGGCAGTAAATAACAGATTCAGGCATCACTCAAGAAGTCTATATCACATGTTAGCGCAGCTGAAAAGCAATTTAAAAACGTTGCAGTTATTTAATTTCAGGTGTAAAACAAGAAGGACATTCCATGATCAGATTGGGGATGTCTTGAAGAAAGGTCCGGACAAGAGTACCCGAAACCGTCGGCATGTTTGGATGCGAAAGATGTATGTCTGAATCGTAGCAGGTGTAAACAATAGTCTTTGCCTACCCCTTTGCTGAGAAGGAGTATATAGGTATATGTTACCTTGAAGACATCTGACACGAGGTAAATGTTAGCGCATCCAATAGCTGTCTCGACGACGGCGATGAACAGAAGCTGCACCCCACTGGCCACGCCGAGCAATGCTCCGAAGGTTATGAGCACTGTTGCAGCCATTATGTCCGCCTCTATGATAAAAATAAAAGTATGCAGTCGGCATGACACTAAAAAGGTATTTGACACCGTTAACTAGTAATGAGGGTTTCTGGGACAGGCTAGTTGGCGCTTGTGTCGTAAGATCCATTTAACAACTTTGACATTAATAATAATTAATTAATTATTATAATTAATGAAATATTAATAATTAGTTAATTATTATTATTAATTTTTGATTGGTTTAACTAAATAGACCTTTCTTGCGATTGTGACGTCAATTTGATTACACGACAGTAAGATACTATTGGATCTAGCGATATTCGACCTGTCATAAAATCCTCATTCTAGGATACGGCTGTAACAAAAGAAAATAACCCGAAAAATCAGATTAGTTTAATAGCTTTGATTAGAAGATTTGAACGGCTGGTCAATTGAGTTTCCTAATAAGTGACGTCACAGTTTAATGTTACTTTACGAAATCTATTGTAAAATTACAATTTTTGATTTAATAAAAAAGGAGTCAGTTTTCTGGTGGTATCTAAAATGTAGCTTATTAAACTGTTTCTTTATTCCCACCCAAACGAATGGACATTTACTAGGCAAGCATTTATGGACATAATATATTGAGGTCAAATAGAAGCAAAAAAAACCATAAATTTTACATTAAATTGCGCGCATGCACTTTTTCACGATAGTGATGATAAAGGAATCGGCAGAACTTACCAATAATAGTCAACTTGGTGATGTAGATGACGCCATCTGTCATGTGGAAGAAGTTCTGGCAGAGCAACGCCCACTGGATGACCAGAGCGCCCAGCAGCCAGTTGAACCCAAGTGCGCTGTAGCAGTACTTCTTGAGGAAGGTCATGAGGAACCCGAAACCGATGAAAATCATTACATGAGTATCTTCATAGCCTGTGAACAACAAGAAAAACTTCTTACATTTAAATTGAAAATGAGATTGTGATTAATTTATTGAGAAAATGCTTAAGCATGTCATGTCATAAATAGTCGATATCGACCAGCACATTTTCACCCGACTGTCGAAGGATTGTTATGTTTTTCGAGCATATGTATTGTAGTTTCGAGAGTGAAATAGGATATATCTTTTCCCGGAATTCCAATGGGAACGGGAATTATACAGGCTGTTTTTTTCATCTAGTATTGAAATTAGTGAAGGCTATTTATACTTCCTTCACTAATGCTTACTTTATTTTTTGAGTACCTAATTTTAAACATATCAACCTGTATTCTTAGTATCCTATCATTAATATTTTCTACAATAAAGAACTAAGAGTGTTCAGCTTCTTCTGAGCTCGACTGTATTTAATATTAATACAGAGAGACTGAGGTCAATGTGCTCTTTAAAATCGCATTGTAGACAAACGAGCAAGCGGATCATCTACTGTTAAACTATCTCCGCCACCCATGGAAAGTGGCTTTTAACACAAAGTATAATTTCCAGCTTCACCTGAACAAGAAAAACATTGTCAAATCTTGTTCCGAAACTCCGATTGCGTGCAGGTAAACCGAGCCGAGCTTTGAGCGAATCCAGCTTGAATTTGCATTACAATTCATTCCTTTCTCTGCTTAATTAACACAACAAGTTAGTCTGTGACGAACCAGACTGTGGCAATATTTAACACCACCGACACTTGTGGCACTTACTTAAGTAAAGGGCCAAGTTAGCATGTTTTTGAATAACAAACAGATTTTATGTGTATTTTAATTCAAATAGAGCCGATATAAATTTTTAATTTACTCTACGTATAACAAGCTTTTATTGAACGTCCAAGAATCTGCTACCGGTTCGGAAACCCATTTTGAGAAAAAAAGGGCAAGAAACATAACATTTTTTTTTCAAAACAGATCTACAATGTTTATTAATTACATCCAAAGTCTTTCATCATCGTCATCATCATTTCAGCCGAAAGACGTCCACTGCTGAACTTAGGCCTCCCCGAGGCTCGCGAAACAGATCGGCCCTGAAAGACGTCCACTGCTGAACTTAGGCCTCCCCGAGGCTCGCGAAACAGATCGGCCCTGAAAGACGTCCACTGCTGAACTTAGGCCTCCCCGAGGCTCGCGAAACAGATCGGCCCTGAAAGACGTCCACTGCTGAACTTAGGCCTCCCCGAGGCTCGCGAAACAGATCGGCCCTGAAAGACGTCCACTGCTGAACTTAGGCCTCCCCGAGGCTCGCGAAACAGATCGGCCCTGAATGACGTCCACTGCTGAACTTAGGCCTCCCCGAGGCTCGCGAAACAGATCGGTCCTATGTCATCCGCATCCAACGTGTTCCAAAGTATTTAATACAATTACATTTTTCTGTGAACTAAATAAAATCAATGATTTAATCAGTATATAAGATAACAAATAATTACAATAATTAAAAATTAACTGTAAACTTATATAAATTAACACTATAATTAAAAAAAAAACTAACTAAACTAAAAACTAAATAAAATTAATAAATGGTTCCCCCCGCGGCATGGACCCGAAGATACTGGCAGCATTACCTCGCTGTATAGCAATGCTGATACGTTGAGCGAGGAACCTGCCAGCTCTTCGGTCCCCTGTGTTATCACAAAGCCTTTTTGGAAGGTCTTTATAAAGTATTTTTGCGCTGGGGCCCCACGGACCTAAGGTCTCAACTCCGAATGGAAGAAAGTTGTATTCAGAGCCGAGACCTTTGTATTTGTTTGCCTTGAGCTAAAACAAAAATACATTTTTTAACACGATAGATACGCTATTTGAAGGCAAATTCCAAACATCCTGTCTATGACATATTTATTTCTTTTATAATGCGCATATGACGGTAGTTCATAATACACAACCAAACGAGCTTTCTGGTTTAGATTAAAAATTAATAATGTACACTTTTCTTTTAACTTTTAAATAAGTTTATTGTATCTTAAGATATTTATTTTATAAGCTAGAGACTAAGTGATCAACAAAATATTACTTCTCTGCGTTTGATCTATTAAATTAACTAAATTTTATAATACGCCCTATAGCGTAAGAAGACACTAATATCTATATATTAGTGTCTTCTTGACAGTGGATATTTATTTTATATCTGTTTGATCGGTAATGTTTTTAGTAAATTTAATAAACTAATATAATGTAAGTTAATATGACTAACGTTCATTACAGTCAGCATAAAAACTTACGTCGAAAATATTTCTTTAACGTAAAAAAATATTCATAATCATAAGTTTCGAACACCACGTTCCGAGGCCTTGACCAATATATTCCATACTAAATACAAACTGAAATATAGATGCACAAAAAAAACCAGACAAAAGACCAATGCTGGGAATCGAACCCAGGTCCTCAGCATTCCGTGCCGTGTGCCATACCCTACACCACCACTGGTCTAGAGGTTAGACACGAATTTTTCTTATACATCGTACATTTCAATCTGTTAAATAATCACCTTATGCAGTGATTCCCAGCATTGGTCTTTTTTCTGGGGTTTTTTCTGTGCATCTATATTTCAGTTTGTATTTAGTATGAAATATATGGTTTCACGGGATGACCGTAAAAGTAATAAAAAATGAAGTTGAAAAAATATATATAAAAAGCATTGCTATACAGCGAGGTAATGCTGCCAGTGTCTTTGGGTCCATGCCGCGGGGAGAACCTTTTGTTAATTTTACCTAGTTTTAGTTTAGGTTAGTTTTATTTTATTTATAGTTATTGTGTTATTTTATTTAAAGATATGTT
Source organism: Archips crataeganus (assembly GCA_947859365.1). NCBI lineage: Eukaryota > Metazoa > Arthropoda > Insecta > Lepidoptera > Tortricidae > Archips > Archips crataeganus. The sequence goes on along the minus strand of OX402059.1, from coordinate 19,119,163 downwards.
TTGTTTTGTACGAATACAAAAAGATACTTCATATCTAACTTGCCTTGACCAATTTTTATTACTCGTATTTCATATCGAAAATGACATGAGTTTCTGGATGTTCTAATCAATACAAAATGAAATTTATTCAACGTAATTCAATCACTCAATAGGTTTCAATTGCACCACAAATAGCTAGGTAGGTACACGTAACTAAATACGAAGCGAGCAGAAATTAATATTCAAATTGAATCAAAGCGCTACTGTTATTGTTATACTCGTAGCATACTTATTACAGCTTTCGATAGGTGCAATAGATAGTGCGATCTGGGGGAACTGAACAGGTAGTGACCCCGCCAAGTTGGGAACAAGGCAAACTGCTACCATCCTTCTCTCCAAAAATTTAGGCGTATTTTCTTTATCAGCACTGAGTTCCTGGAATAATTTAGGTCAATATTGTTCCAGATATGAGTTCCTGACAAAGCGCCCGTAGACGTGTCAGTTCCTGGATACGGTTCACTTGTTGAAACTGTTTGTACTCGATCCACGTACTTCTAAAGTCATTGCGCATGCAGAGGCGTCTTGAAAAAGTTTATTGGCAAAGTGACTTGTTTTAAAGTAGCATTCGTTCGCTTAAGGTTTTATCAGCATGTGATAAATAGATGTCATGGAGGGGATCCCCTTTTCTCCCATAATCTTTTTTATCCGAATTTCGAAAGTCACAAATTGATATCCATAATATTCTTGCTCATAAATTGCGTTTGGTCATAATTTTTTTAAAGCATATCGTTTAGTAATAGTTCCAGCTGCAATGATCCATAATCCTATTGATCATAACTTTAAAAAGTCATAATATTGATATCAATACCATTAAACGGAATACTCGTATCGTTGATTATTCAGAAATATTGTATATTACCTTAAAGTAATAATTGTTTTTAGTCATAATTTTTCACTACCTAAAATACACTAAGCATATACCTACATCGAAATCTATAACATCCAAAGTAATATCGATAATTATTCAGAAACATTGTAAGGCTGACAGCGAGCGAGCGATGCGAGCGAGCAAGACCTTTAGGGCAGAAGCGACTCGGACATGTTAGGTTCAGAAGGCTAAGGCGTGGGCGAACCGTAGCATAGCTCCCGCCTTAGCCTTCGATGTTAGGTATTTTTTTATGACAGCACAGAAATGGATTATTACCTTTAATATTATGAAATGTCGTACAACCATGACATTGAATGTTATTACAAAATAATATTATGCCTAATAATAATTATGACTTGCGAAAAAAGACCTTGCAATAATTATTATGAGTGACTTTATTACCTTTAACATTATGAAGTGTGATGCATCCATGACACTGAATGATATGACTTTACTTATTTAGTCCTTACAATAATTATGACTTAAGAAAATCGTAACTCCAATTTATGTTGTTTAATATTATGTTATGACTTCCGGTAATATGAAGAAGAAAAATTATGACAGAAAACGTTTTGGGCTTGAAAATTTCGAACAAAAATTTTATGGGAGTCATTATAGACCCGTCATGGAGGTCATTGCAGATCGTAGAGCGATTAGATTTGAATAAAAAAAAATCCAGGTAGTTTCTGTAATGCCAAGTAATATGTCGACATTATAACCGTAAATCAAGACACAACTGTGCCAACTTTATAAAAAAATAAGCGATAGTGTTGTGGGTATGTTTACACGAAAATTTTCTAGTGCTATTTCGCACTCCTATTATTTTTCCTGTAGTTCAAAATATTTTTGCTTTTGTCCAAATTTCAGTTCTTACAACTTGATTGAATTGTGTATTTGATTCGTTTGATCATAAATCGACGTTCATGTATACCTAGAGAGTATACATGAACATACTGAAACTCAATTACATCTTTTTCTTTTTATATTTTTGTAGTGTAATTTTTACTTTTTTTTTAAATTAATGTACAACAAACGATATATACACGAGCTTTACCGTGAACGTTTAAGGTACTCTTTGGTTACGTAAGGAACCATAAAAATAATCACAGGTACACAGTACCTATGTAAGTTACTGTTTACAATCCCCTCCGTCCCTAAACACATAGCTTCCCAACAAAAATGATAATTTCCAAATGGGTTCCAATTCGTTGTTTTCTATCGTGAATGGGACCCGAGGGGGCGATTCAGGCGAGAATGCCTTTGACACCGCACCTCGCCCTTTATGGCACAATTACAGTTGCTGCATGAACACTGCGGCATACTAGCGGAGTCAAAAGTAGATCGCAATAACATTGATAACGTCTGCCTTTATTACACATAATAAGAGGCATAGAAATGATGTCATTCATATTTAACAAATCGGACCTCTAAGACAGCACGGACGTAAATGCTAATTTCAACTTTTCGCGATCGTCATCCACGATCATCCTAGCATATACAAGTCTCACTGCAGGGCATAGGTCTCTTCTCGGAATGAGAGGGATTGGTCGTAGTTTCCACGCGAGATTAGTGCGCTTCATCTGTAACTAACTAGAAATCTGAACAAATCTTGCGAGTCAATTTGTACCGCTTTCAATGATACGATGAATTCAAAATAAGTGTGTGCAAATCCGATCATAATGCAACAAAATAAAAATAATTAAAAGTTTGCATTAAATAATTTATTTGATCAGGCGTTACTACGCGGTGGTCAAATATGCTACCGTAATTAATAAATAACAAATAAGTATCCCCTTGCATTTATACAAATGAAAAATTTGAAACAATTGAAATCATTTTTCATACATATCTGCCCCGACCGAAAATCGAACCGGTACCTCAAGGTTCATGTCAGCAGGCTTATTGTCTAACGTTTATGACGCTTGCCTTCGCAATCACAATTAATGAAAGCGAAGGCAAGCGTCAGAAGCGTTAGACAATACAGCCTCTGGTTCTCGAACCACTTAGTTGTTCGGTCTTAAAATATGGTGGAGAAGGAAGTTAAAATAGGAAGGAAGAAAATATAGTGTACCTAGTTCATCTTTACTTTAAACTTAATTGCATTCAATACCAAGCAAACATTTTCTTATTAAATTTCAATTTATTGGCACTGACGTTGGTTCTAATACTTCTAATTAACGATCAGTCAATCACATTGAGGATAAAAAAAACGATATTCCGCTTTGAAATAAATCGAGCCTCGATTTTCTGTACATGATATATGCCTCTAGTCGGACCCTTGAAATAATTGAGGAAACGGACGTTAATTTTGGACTTATTGTTAAGAGTCCATGTTTAGGAATTTGTGTATATTTTTATTTTTGTGTACGTCGTGTTCAATCTTAATTATTTTGCTTTTTTATTGGGATTTCTGTGTTCCCTTTGAGGTAAGCTATTGTATGTTTTTTTAAGGATTCTGTACATCAAAATGAACAAAATGAACCCTTATAGGGTTATTAAGTTATTCGCAAGTATTATTTATGAAATTTTAGAGCTCTTGCAATTGTAAAGAAAAGAGTGTTTAATACGAATAATAATATAATGAACGATTCGATTTACTTTTTTTAAATGAAGAAAATATGTTTTTTTTTTATTCAAAATTACAAGTATAATTAATTTTCAAAAAGAAAAAGCTACCTCATTTTTTGAGTCAGATTTGTGATTTTTTTTTTTGAGTACTCGTCTCAAACCAAAATCGTCAATTTTTTTTAAGTAAGTATGGAAAATTAGGGGCGTTTTTTTATCGTCAAAATCTAGCACTTTTGGTTCTGAGTTAGAAAACCCAAAAACTACGTCATTTTTTTAATAAAATAGTATGTACATTTAAATTGAGAATGGCCTTTTAACTATAAACTTTGTTGTGTTGTTAGTGGGTTCTTATACAAAAATCGTGGGCATCAAACCTACAGATTAATTTACCGTGGACATTACAATAAATATTATGAAATTTAGTAAGAAGTTAATCTTCAACATAAATGAAGACAAAAAAAAATAATTTGGCTAATTTTTATTCATTCCATACAATATCAAAGAACACATTATCTTTTTTAGTGTTTTCCCGAAAAAACGGATCAATACACACAAAACCACGAAATAACCATCAACACATCTCCGTCAAAAAACCTCACCCCTATATAACAATCTTTCAGTATTTATTTGATTCCGGATAACTGTGGCGTCCGTCAGGTATTCGATCATTTATTATTCGCTCCCTAATAACGTCGGGTGAAATTACTTGGTGCCGAGATCAATAGATATATCTCCGTAATAAGGGATGAGTGTTACGTACAGGTCGGGCCTATGTACTATATAAAAATTGGTTAAGACTTTAGCGCACGTGTATCATATTACGATTGTACTTGTGAAATCGTAGATAATTGATTGCAAAAACCGGCTGAAAATATAAATTTAATTGTAGCAAGGCTTTTGCCGTTGGTTAATCAGATCTACAGAGGAAGAGCAAGACAGAAATATTAGATTGCATTAAGACAAAAAGAAATAAAGAAATATAATGTAACTAGCTGACCCGGTAAACGTTGTTTTGCCATATTAGATTCTCAGACCTACCAAATATGGAGAAAACTTTCATGAAAATCTGTCAAGCCGTTTCAGAGGAGTTTGATAACAAACACCGTGACGGGAGATTTTATATATTAGATAGAAAAAAGTATTTAAAAAAAAAACAAAAAAAATATATGAGAGAGAGAGAGAGAGAGAGAGAGAGAGAGAGAGAGAGATGTTTATTTACACATATTCGATACAAACACAGAAAAAAAATACATTTGACAGGAAATTTACAAATAAAAAAAAAATATATCGAATAGTATAAATTGGGCCCCACTCAGCATAATGTTGTGGCAAGCCACAACGCTGTTTTTCAGTGGGATCCATTTAAAAACTAAACACAAAAACATAGACATATGGAACATTATAAAAAAAAAACAAACACTCGCATAAAAATAATCCTTTAAATTGCTTTTCATCTATAACAAGTTTCGTCTGATAATTAACCTTTTCAACGCCACGCCTCGACAAAACGTAAACCTGCTTTGAATCTTATGTCATTGTGTCAAGATCACTTTGACTCTGTACTTTGTGACACCTATATGTGTCGTTGGCGTTGAAAAGGTTAAAAACTAAATGGGAGTAAGAACACGCCTACTCATACATAACACAATCAAGCTTCATTAAAGACGCTGTAATTAACTGTGAAATAATTATTAATAGTAAGATTGTATAGCCTGTATTAGACGTGTATACGCCCAACTGAAGGGCAACAAGACTCCTCTCAGAATGAAAGGGCTTGGACCCAGCTACTGTAGCTCCCACGCAGTACCAGTGCTCATGGCAAATTTCAAATCTAATTTCGCACACAAATTCCGAAAAACTCAGAATTACGAGCCCGGACTCGAACCCAGGATCCTGGAGAGGCCATAGGTCAAACCACTAGACTCCCAAAATTTTTTGAATTCCTATAAATACCGCAAGTCGTGAGAAAAGAGTTGATTGAAATGAATAATACAATATTCCCATACTACAAACTTCTAGCGTTTTGTTATTTGAGGTGAGGTCTAATCATCAGGTCTGATATTTTTGGTTACTTTGTTAGAAGTACGGGTTTTTTTTTAAAAGTGTACTCTTTGCTTTTCTTTTTAAAATGAGGAAATTTTTGGGTTTTCTTACTCAGAATCAAGAGCAGTATTGATTTTGATGATAAAAAAAATAGGTATATAAACTTTATGATGATAAAATGTCCCAAATGTTTTGTTTTAACACGTTTTGTTTCACAGACTTTTATATTATTATGGCTCGTCATAAAACTGAAACAAAAAATTGTATGGAAAATTAGGAATTATTATTATTTAAGAAAAGGATAGACTTTAAAAAATAAGCTTTTAAATGACTCGTTTAAACTTACTATGGGATATTTTCGGCATCGTCAGTCGGTTGAAAACAGTTTTGGTCAAAAGACCTTTCATCTGCCAAACTCTAGTCTGTAAATTTGGTTAGTTAACAAGCACTTCGTTTCATCGCTATCTCTTTTTGTAACCATAAAACGTACGGAGACAGAATGCAATCTAAAAACTTCGGCTGGACACCACCGAAAGTCGAGTAATTGCGAAAGTTCGAGTATGTTTGAATGATGTATCGGCTCAGCAAGATACGGAGAGGGAATTAAGAGGGTACGATGCGCACCATTTCTCCATACAAACGTAATCCCCTGTTTCCTCTCTGGATAATGGATTTAGAGCCAAATTTTTTTTACTGTGTAATCTGTAAATGAACTAAAACAATTACTTTGCTCACCCGCGACCTTACAATAGTTACGTTTATGCAAGAAATGTGCGTTCATGCAGTTCCTCCACCTCCACTAGTTTTAATACTAGATTTAAAGAGCATGTTTCGGCATATAGGAATGAGCATCCAGATAGATCGAATTTTGCAAAACATTTGTTGGAATCAAATCATTCATTGTTAGATTCAGATTCTTATGAAGTGTTACATTATTGCGGCAAGGGGTTGCGTCTGGATGCTCTGGAATGCATGGAAATAATTAGGTACAACACTATGGGGTCTATTATTAATGAACAGGTAAATTTAGTATCTTCTCCTTTACTGCGGCTTGGGTCGAATTTGAACAGTTAGTATTAATTAAATATGCCTTATAAATAAATAAACAAAAAAAAAAAAATTCAAGGTAGTTTTAAATATGTCAATAAAAGTTAATTTTTGTGGGGTAGTTTGAGAATAAGAAAAATAAAGTGGGTACTTGAGAAGTTACAGTGACAAGTTAAAACATTTGTTTTGGTTTGTTAGTTTAACGTTTGGTAGCATAGCATACGGTTGTGGTAACTCTGAAGATGAGCTCTGGTTGAGTTCGAAACGCGTCAGTGTAGCTTGGTGGTGGTGATGGTTGGGTTTATGTGATTTGTGTGTGTTCGTACAGTGTGGAGGTGGAGGAACTGCATGAACGCACATTTCTTGCATAAACGTAACTATTGTAAGGTCGCGGGTGAGCAAAGTAATTGTTTTAGTTCATTAATATGGACCTCCGCAAAGTAACGCCTGATTCAATAAATTGTGTAATCTGTATCTACCATAGCTATGCCCCTATGTTTCGTTTTTTTCCATATTTCAATTAACATAAGAAATATGAGCTTTCCAAAACTGAAAAAATTACCCAACTTTAACGTCATTTTCAGACACACATCAGAAAAGAATCCCTCACATAAACAAAAAAAAGGAAAACATAGGGGCATAGCTAAATCTGTCCTCTAATTATTTTTGAAATAAATAATTTTACTGGTCCAGTTTTCGAGAAGAAAACAGGGGATTACGAAATGCTGTTCTGATCAATTTTACGCGCGTATTAACGGTCTGAGCTGCAGTTGTCCCGCTCTCGCTGTACTGACACGCGGGTGTTCGGGCGAGACAGCGACATTTCATTAAAATACCTATTTCTCAAAAGCCTCTCAGCCATCGTACCCTCTAAAGTATATTTTCGGGTTCTTTACCTCGCGAAACTCTAATGATGTCATGCCCGAACAAAAACGAAAGAGTCCGCAAGAACAGATCTCATTTGAAGACTCCACGGGAAAAACAATGTATGTCACTTTTTTGTGAAAGTGACCTTTTAATGCCATCTATCGGCTTCTTGGTAGCATTAAAAGGCCAGTTTCGCCAAAAAAGTGACATTTAAAGAAAGAAAGAAATATTTTATTTGTGACAACAAATGGTTAACATAGATAACATAGACAAAAGGAAATTAAAAAGAAAAAAACAATAAAAGTGAAAATGACACAATGCAAAAATTAACATGCCAAAAGGTTGACTGGCTAACATGTCAAAAGGTTGACTGGCAGAGATCCCTTCAGGGATAATTCCGCCTTTGTACTTATCATTTTTTTGTAACCTTTTTGTTTTCCTTTTGTACAATAAAGAGTATAAACAAACAAACAAACATGCTTGTGTCACAAAATGGTCCCAAATTTATTAAGGTTCCGTGGCGACTACACTGTCCGTCCGTCACAGGACTGATACAGCTAAAATGTATGTCCATTATGTGTATAATATTGCCACTAATAAGGGGGTAGCGGGGCTAACTCAAAGGGCTAACTCACTATAGCACGCAAAGCCGCGGGTAAAGGCTAGTGATTAAATAAATTGTTCATTATGGACTCTGATTGAGGATTAACCCTAGATAGACCAGTAGATATTAAAATGAAGAGAAAAAACTTGTGCTGACCTAATTCGAGTAAAATCTGAACCGGTCGCGATCTTGATGCATTTCAATTAGAGATGCGGACTATTTGCACTCCGCGTTGTACGTAGACGATGCTGTTGAGCATAGCGGTTTATGGGCGAATCAACTTTTTCATCCCACCTGTGCTACGGCGGTTATTCCGGTCTGTTACCCTAAAAAATTCGGATATGGCGATATTTTTCCCAAAATCGTTTTTCCCAGATAGCAAAATTTCCATTCGCATTTTTCCCAAAAGTTTTTTTTCTCACTATGATTTTTACTGAAGCTTATTTTCACAATCGCGTTTTTTTTCAAACTTTAATCGACACAGAAACATAGGTAGGTGTAGGTTATGTTAAGTTTGCATCGGCCCGAAGGGCCAGAAGCACACAGAAGAAGGAGCTCCGTCGACACTGTTTCCGTGTCAATTCAAATTGGAAAAAAAATCGGCCAAGAGCGTGTCGGACACGCCCAAGGTAGGGTTCCGTAGCCATTACGAAAAAATCAAGTAATATTTTTCTAATGATTTCGTATGTGTACGGAATCATCCAAGTTTAGGTATGTTTTATACCTTAGGCTACTATTTACTCTTAAACTACAAATAATTTCCAAGCAATCTTAGCCGCTATAATTTTCCTAGTAAATTTGATATATTTACTACCCTTCTGAATTTTTTCAAATTTTTCCAACCAACAGTTTAGATTTTAGAGGGGGGGGGATGGCCGATTTTAATGAAATTTTTCACTTTAAAGTTGAATATTTCGCAAACAGATCACTGAGTAGAAAAATCATGGTAGCAACCCCGCAATGATTTTAAAACCATACCCCACACTATAGGGTTAGCCGAGAAAAAAAAAAATCACCCCCACCCGTCTATGGGAGGTACCCTAAAAAAATTTTTTTACTTTTTTTTATTCAATCACTTTGTCGGCGTGACTGATATATATATTGATGCCAAATTACAGCTTTCTAGTACTAACAGTCTCTGAGCTTAGCCGCGGACAGACAGACAGACAGACGGACAGACATGGCGAAACTATAAGGGTTCCTAGTTGACTACGGAACCCTAAAAACGGTACTGTGAAAGTAAGCTTAAGTCAAAAACTATGGTGAGAAAAGAAGCGTTTGGGAAGCAATGCGAATGGAAAGTTTGCTATCTGGAAAAAACGATTTTGGGAAATTTATTGCCACACTCGACCCTGGTGTGTGTGAAGTCCCCGCACTGTGGGCACATGAATAAATACGGAGCAGAAAAGCTTCCGAACAGTGCTCGAAATTCTTACCTATTATCATAGGGTTGTCGCTCGATAAAAAAAAAAAAATTAAAAATCAAAATATTTTATTCAAACAAGTACCTAAGTATCTAATATCTGTATATCTACAAACACTACAACAGGTAGGCATCTTTAAAAACAACCGAACACCCGAACTATGTAGCTAAACGCTAAGCGGTCGCGTCGTCGCTGGCGGCACACCTGAACTTTGTCTACTCACTGAGCTAGTTCAAACCGGTTTGTCTCCGAGCGGGCGCCGGTGCACGTCCCCCCCGTCTTGTCTGTACAGGTCACGCACACATTATGTTGTGCGTGTAGTAGTGTAATGCGTGCGCGACGTTGTTTGAACTTTTTATTCTGCTCCGTATTTATTCATGTGCTGTGGGCCTGCGTGGGAACTACGACCCAAGCCGTAGACCTGGGCCCTGCGGACGTATATAAACATGATCATCATCATCAGCATCCCAGCTATACGTCCCACTGCAGGGCACAGGCCTCCTCCCAGAATGAGAGGGCTTGGGCCGTAGTTTCCACGTGAAAGAAAGAAAGAAAGAAAGAAAAACATTTATTCGTGACAACAATAGCATAAAGGCATAAAGATTACAAAATAAAGAAACTAGATATCACGAAACGGACCCACCTCAGCATAATGCCGGCTCGAGAGCCAGCGCTGGTCTTCCGGTGGGACCGTGAGGCCGTCATTTGCTCGCTGCACACACGATCGGACCGTGTCTAATTGTGGACCCAGTGCGGATTGGGAACTTCACATACACTATTGAATTTCTTCGCAAGCGTCGCAGGTTTCCTCACGATGTTTTCCTTCACCATAAGCTCATGGTAAATTACAAATGTAATTTCGCACATAAATTCCGAAAAACTCAGAGGTGCAAGCCGGGATTTGAACCCACGACCTTCTGCTTGAGAGGCCATAGTCAAACCACTAGGCCACCACGGTTTTTTTTTTAAACATGATGATGGATTTTAAAACATCCTGTGACGAATGAAATGTTCAACGATTCAACCATTCCGAAATTCACCTTGTTCCACCTAGAGGTTAACTTATCACAAAACCGCACCGCTCCCGAGTCTAATCAAAGTCACAAACTCCAGATCTTTACAACCGTATGGAGTAAAACTTTTTACTGCTAATACAGGCCTGATCATGTGTCATTAAATTCCAAGTAACGAGTTTATAATTGAACACGAAATTCTCAGAATTTCAGCAATCGTGACATGGAGCATTTATCACAGGAGAAGGTGTAGGTAAAAAAACTCAGCAACCCCTCTTGAATCTGTTATAATATCTGTCGGGTTGATGCAACTGGTTACCAAATTGAATGTATTATTATCATTCTTGCCATGGAATGTTGTTGTGGAAGTCACTTAAATCGCTCTAAATCTAGGTTTACCGTAGACAGCCTGAATTATCCGTTAATGACGTTCCATATTCTAAAATTTAAAAAAAACCAGCAAAATAACATGCTCTTATTAATTAAATCAATGCACCAAAAATAGTATTAAGACTAGTACTAAGACCTAATGGTGATAGTCTAAAAAATTCGAACACGTTAAATACAAACCGACTGACTGGAAAAAAGTTCCGGCCCACACAATTGTGTGGTTAATTTTTGAGTCACAACAGAAAAATTATAGTAATTTTAACTTTGAACATAAAATTCTTTTTTTTTTAATTAATCTATTTTAAACGTATATAAAACTCGCTATACGCTGTTTATAATTAGTTTAATAAGACTTAAGATCCATAGCCGTTGTAGAGACACTACTAACTAAGGGCTTTAGATTTTTTGCCTTTAATGCGACCAAATCGCTACAAACACCATGGAAGACGCTAACGCGTTTTAAACTATTCATGAAATAATTCTCAATAACGAAGATCGAGCACATAACAGTTTCTAAACAAGAATAATGAGGTGTGTTGAGTAGTAAATCTCGACCCTACAAGAAGTCGTAAATAAAAGTGTAGTCCAAAGACAAAATTAAGGCAACTCTCGAGGTAAATGCTTTTGTGATTCAGAACAAATACGGTATTTCATTTGACTTCAAATTTATCAGTGAAATAACCCGATTTTTTTTAAATTAATTAACGGATTCCCAAACTAGCAATTAATGTTATGATTTTTCTACATTTTGACTACCTACGTCGTACCTAACCGATATTTATTGTGAAGATATGTCTTTTATTATTATTATTGGACTAACCTATTTGATCAATATTTCAGATAGATCAGCTATTTATGGTTAAGCATTCACTAATGCGCTCCGCCTTATACAGCTATTAGGTACTAATTACTTGTTGGACATCTACATTCGTGGTTCAACGTATAATTCTGTCCATTCCGTCCTTTGACGAATACCACGTGGTATTAACAGATCATGCTAATAATGTGCTAATCAACGAATTGCGAGTGTCACACTACAAAGTGTTGTGACAGATATCTGTTATAAAAATAGAGTAAATAGATAGACTCTAATTTTTAATTCTGTGGAATGCTGACAATAGGGATGTTGACACCACCAATCAACTGACGTACTTTTTATGAGCTGTCAAAACACATTTCTCCCATAGAGTTTGAATGGCAATAGCAACATTATGACGTCACTTGTTCGCATACTCAATTAACTAACTATTTATTTGTTTTAAAGCAACAAAAAATCTAATTTTGCAGTTAATCGAAAATTAATCTGGGTTTTAGGGCTAAAATAAAACGTTTTTTTACTGAAGTCGTGTCTTCGAATTATTTTTTAATGGTGTCAACATCCCTATTGCCAAAATTAGAAGTTTCAGTGGTAATAATCATTTTCCTACTGGACTGATTATTAGGTGGCTGGCCTTTTATTTAATCAAACTTATTGTAAGCCGTGGTGGCCTAGTGGTTTGACCTATTGTCTCTCAAGCAGAGGGTCGTGGGTTAGAATCCGGGCTCGCACCTCTGAGTTTTTCGGAATTTATTTGCGAAATTATATTTGAAATTTACTGTGAAATTTATCGCGAGGAAAGAAGAAATTAAGTGGTGTGTGTGAAGTACCCAATCCGTACTGGGCTCGGAAGGGAGCTACGGCCCAAGCCCTTTTATTCTGAGAGGAGGCCTGTGCCCTGCAGTGGGACGTATATAGGCTGGGATAATCATGATGAATGATGATATTGTAAGCCATTGTTTGAATCAAAACTTGTCGAAATTTGACAAAAAATGTCTTTAAAATCAATTATGGATCATGGACAAGGATGTTTGGGAATGATTTCAATCTGCATTGGCGATCCTTAGATATATACATCATTAATCTATCTATATCTATATAAATAAAAATGAATCACCGAAATGTTTGTACGCGCATAACTTCCGATTGGATGCACCAAATTGGATAATTCTTTTTTTGTTGCGTTTGTTATTGTCAGGAGAAGGTTCTTGTGAAAGATTTTTTTTTTAAATGCATCAGCTAGTATTATATAAATTAAAATAGAGTACCGCTTATCCTATCACCCAGCCCTTAAGTTTATTGCATACCCAATTGATTCTCTCGTCGCGTCAGACCCAGACGTAGGAACGACAGCAAACGTTCATTGCAGTTCCTATGACGACAATACTCAATATTTACAAATAAGAGGAGGATACGCTAGCTTACTAGCGGATATTTTGTAAATATCTGCGCAAGCTGAGACCGTATAAAAGAGCTTGTTTATTGAGGCGAAGCAAACACCTAAGGCTATATTATTGTAGGTATAACACCTTCACTGTCCCCATACAAAATGATTTGACAAAGTCACACGTCCAAGTGTGCTTCCACGTTGAAGTTATAGTGGAAGCACGGACTCCTGAAAAAAAATCGGTTGTCTGTAAAGTCGGTTTACGGACGATAGTTTAACATGACAACGTTATAACGTCAAAACATTCAAAAAACAAAAATGAAAGCAGGCGGTCACCCATCCAAGTACTGACCGCGCCCGACGTTTCTTAACCTCGGAGATCGGACGAGAACCGGTGTTTTGTCAAATATCTTGAAAACGGTGCATCCTACGGCAAAATCAATGAAATTTTCATCCCCCCTTAAATGCACCCGAACCCCTCCCCCGCACCGCCCTCAAACCCCCGCACCCCTCCCCCGCACCCCCCTCAACCCCCCGCACCCCGCACCCCTCCATTAAAAATTACCCGAGGGCTAAAAGATTGCACATCCTAGCGCGCGCTGCTCTCTTGCACATCCTGGCATTCACTGCTCTCTCTTGTATGGGACAATATGTACAGGACATGTACGGACATGTACGTTACATTGCGTCATCCTTTTTCGTGCGTGCAGCCGGCATTCATCGATTTATTAGACGTATTGTTACGTTAAAAGCTTCATGACCCCACAACCACATTGAGAGCACCCGGACAGGGCAGGTTTTAACGCGCTCAGAATCAGAACCGTAGTAGAAAACGAGTTCTTAAAACTTACCGTGAGACTCGCTCGTAGTGAAAAAATACGGATAACCCACGTCTATGACATGTTTCGGGCTAATCCGTAACCCTTCTTTCCAGAGCCAAACGTCACGGCGGCTGCCATACGCGCACTGCACGCTACCGCTCTGTTCCTGCGGCTGCTCGACGCAACTGACAGTGACACAACTACCCCCGTTTTCATCATCACTTTTATTGTCATTGTCAAATGTAGGGTAGCACACAACACTAAAATAACATCACTTTCTAACCCCGGCGCCACACATAGCACAAATGTTTCAACACATATCCTACTAATATTATAAAAGCGAAAGTTTGTAAGTATGTATGTATGTATGGATGGATGTTTGTTACTCTTTCACGCTAAAACGGTTTGACGGATCCTGATGAAATTTGGCACACAGATAGTTAATAATCCGGATTAAGACATAGGATACTTATTATCCCGGAAAATTGTATAGTTCCCGCGGGATAGCGATAAACGAATTCTTCGCAGACGGAGTTGCGGGCAGCAGCTCGTTTGAAATATGTGTTGAAACATTTGTGCTATGTGTGGCGCCGAGGTATATGTTAGCTCACAGTTACCGTTGACGCAGTACAAATATTCAACATTGTTTTCCAACTCGATGGTACCGACCGACCAACCAAAAAGTGTGGTTTTAATAGAAGAGAGGAGTAAGGAGAGGAAGGAATAATTAAAAAAAAAACATTTAAATATTTCATAGTACGGAACCCTGTCCACGCGAGTTCGACTCGCACTTCCCCAATTTTTTATCTTAGTTTTACTGTGTGAACAAAACTCGTATGGGGCCGTAAAATGATACGTTTTACAACCAGTCTTCCGACTTGCCGCGCGCTCGTCTCACCGATATGATACTATTAATATGCATACATGTTTATACACTAGCTTTGCTTCGTTAGGGTAGATTATGTTGGATACTAAAAATGACTACCTCCTGCATACAGTCATATTCAGGAATTACCTCCTGTTATTGGCAAAAAAGTCAATGCAAAACAATTCCCGAGGCCGTATTGTCTAACGCTTCTGTCGCTTGCCTTCGCTTTCACCGTCTCTTTCTGTCATCCTTTTATAGCTTTTGACAGAAAGAAATAGTGATAGTGAAATAGTAGTCGTCAGAAACGCTAGACAATAAAATAAGCCTGCAGGTTAATTACTCCAAATTACAGTTCCTACATCAATAAAAAAACAATAAGGCTGATTGTCACCTTGACATTTAGTGCTTTTGTTACAAACAATCTATGGATCTGCGAAACCTGAAATAAATCACTTTTATTTATTTACTATTTTGGGCCTACTTTGAAAAACGAAAAACGAAGTAGTTACGGATCGCTACGAAGTTCTAATTTTGAACATTGTGGTATAAAGCCGAGTTTAGACCTGCAAGAAAAATCGTGCATGTTCCATTACATTGCGAGGTCGTAAAGCGAACGAGTTTGCAGTGGTCGATCGACCGCCGCAATGTAATGCAACTTGCACGATTTTTCTAGCAGGTCTAAACTGGGCCTAAGGCCTGTAAGGACCACTTGCACAGTTCAGGGTTAAAAAATGAATCGGTAACCCTGGGTTAAGAATGACAGTTATACATACAGTTTGACACTTGTTAACCCTAGGTTAGCAGTTAACTCGGAGTCAAGTATCTAACCCAGGTCCGCGCAAGCCCGCCTAAGTGTATTGTCTAACGCGCGGGCGTTTACTATCGTATTCAATATTTCCTTCTGTTAAATGGTACAAGTTGGTGAAACAAAGATAATATGGTCATGCAATAGATAATATGCCCGATTTTCGTAGTTCGTATCGTGCTGTCCCTTTCGCTATTAGGTTTCACACCAACTAACGTGAACGGAATTCAATGACATGATACAAATTTTAAAAACCGGCCAAGTACGAGTCGGACTCGCGCACGAATGGTTCCGTACAATTATCTATAAAAATCACGTTTGTTGTATGGGAGCCCCCTTAAATATTTATTTTATTCCGTTTTTTAGTATTTGTTGCTATAGCGTCAACCAAAATACATCATCTGTGAAAATTTCAACTCTCTAGCTATCACGGTTCCTGAGATACAGCCTGGTGACAGACGGACGGACGGACGGACGGACGGACGGACAGCGGAGCCTCAGTAATAGGGTTTCCGTTTTTACCCTTTGGGTATGGAACCCTAAAAATCGAATTTCGTAGAACAAGGCCTGTTGCCAAGCATCGTTCGACACACGTTCAATCACGTGTCACAAACGACTGTTTATTTCGAGACCAAAATATTATGTTCTTTATCATCTTTAGGTTTTCGTCGAATTTGTGGGAACTTTGTTTTCTGTGGTTCCTAAGTTTTCATTGAAATCTGCAAAGTTTTTTTTTACTTTTTCAGGATTCCAAGTGTGCTTCGTCAAGAAACGTGGTGGTTAAAACTAATAAAATAAAAAATTATTTAAAAAAAACTGAAACTCGACTACGGAAAAAACGCGCTCTAAAAAGTATAAAATAAGAAAATGTGCAAGAACTATAGACATTAATTTGCTTCTCCGCGACCACAAATATAAATCTCCGCAATGTAACGCCTGATTCAACCAAGAAAGAAAATATTCTTGTCCGAAATTCTTATACGTAGACTTCGGAGGAGAGCCGTGGATGCATGCCACCTTGCCTTAAAGGTTACTTACCTAACAATTCATTTTATAGTGATGATAGTGATGATGATGATGATCTTTATAGCTTAATTGCACTCGTTTCCTTACCTTGAAAACGGTCTACGGTGAGTTCAGAACCAAAAGGTTCGATAGTACCTCTAATTATAGTAAACCATATTTATTTCAAACACGTGTTAGCAAATAATTTTGAGATAGTTAATACATTTGAAAACAAAAACAACTGTTTTCAACCAGTCAGCTTAAACCGATGATGACCATGCTTCAGCTTTGCATCTTTAGTAGGTATAGTACCCAATTAGCACTGGCCCCGCATGGGTAGAGTTTCTAGTTCACTTCATTATAAAAGGATTATTACCGTACAGTGAAATGTTGTATTACTCGTACGTATCCCACTAATATTTTAAATGCGAAAGCTTGTATGTCTGTGTATCTGTGAGCGCGTGTGTGTGTATGTATGTGTGCGTGGGTTCGTGCTTTCGTGTATGCGTACGAGCGAGCGTGTGTGCGAACGTGCGAGTGTGCGTGCGGGCGATCGTACTTTGTGCGTGCTTTTTTTTTCGGTAAAACACATAGACTACTTACTTTTTATTCCGTGATTCCCACGGGATCGGGTTAACACCCTGTAAACTTTAAAAATTTGCAAGGTTGTTTTTTATACAACCTTAAGAGGGTACGATGCGCACCATTTCTCCATACAAACGTAATCCCCTGTTTCCTCCCTGGATAACTAGAGCCAATTTTTTTTTACTGTGTAATCTGTATCTACCACAGCTATGCCCCTACGTTTCGTTTTTTTCCATATTTCAATTAATATAAGAAATATGAGCTTTCAAAAACTGAAAAAATATCCCAATTTCAACGTCATTTTCAGACACTCATTAGGAAAGAATCCCTGATATAAACAAAAAAAAGGAAACATAGGGGCATAGCTAAATCTGTCCTCTAATTATTTTTGAAAAAAAATATTTTATAGTTCCAGTTTTCGAGAAGAAAACAGGGGATTACGAAATGCTGTTTTGATCAATTTTACGCGCCTATTAACGGTCTGAGCTGCAGTTGTCCCGCTCTCGCTGTACTGACACGGAGGAGTTCGGGCGAGACAGCGACATTTCATTAAAATACCTATTTCTCAAAAGTCTCTCAGCCATCGTACCCTCTTAATGAAGATCACGCTGCATTTTCTGGGTTATACTATGAAATTAAGTAAAATTGTGTAACTTCAATTCAACTGCCGGATTTAATAATAATAATAACATTTATTGTGATAAAACGGGTGAAGAATATTTTATGCTTTTTGCGTTAAAAAATATTAATAATTAGAATCATGCAAATGTTGAAATTCATCTTAATATATAAAAGAAGAAACTGACTGACTGACTGACTGACTGACATATCAACGCACAGCCCAAACCACTGGGCCTAGAGATTCCAAATTTGGCATGAAGGTTCCTTATAAGGTCTAGGGGTGCACTAAGAAAGGATTTTTCAAAATTCACTCCCTAAGGGGGTGAAACGGGGGTCCAAAGTTATTATGGGGAAACATAGGGAAACAAGATTAGTTCGACTATTTTATTCGAAACTTCACAGAAGTACTCCTAATGATAAATAAGTAAACACGTGTTTCAGGTTTTTTGAGAATTCAACCCCTTAAAGGGGGGAAAGGGGTAACAAAGTCTGAAAATCAACATGGGTGTTGTTTCTATGGCTTATCGGGTCGCTGGTTATGAAAACAACAACGGTTTTAAAATCCGACGTGGCGGACGTAAAATAGGTAGGTACCATCTCCCTGGATGGGGTGCGATGGGGTAAAAATGTCTAAATAAACTAAATGACTGTTGATATATCAACGCACAGCCCTAACCACTGGACCTAGAGACTTTAAATTTTCCACATAGATACCTTATACAATGTAGGCATCCACTAAGGAAGGATTTTTGGGAATTCCCACGGGAACGGGAAAAAACGAGATTTATATATTCGATTCCGAGTGACCCTATCTCAGTAACCATAATAACTAGACTCTTCAAATTTGATACACAAGTAGGTATTACATTAGTTAAAACATTAATTTTAGGATTTTACAAAATTCCCACGGGATAAGGAAAAAACGGGGTTTATATATTCAGTTCAACGGGATCCTATGAACTATAATTACTAGACTCTTCAAATTTGGCATAGAAGTAGGTAATTATAATAGTAAAAAATAGTTTTAAGGATTTTCGGAAATTCCCACGGGATAAGGAAAAAACGGGATTTTTCGTTTTACTGGTCGTAGAAAGCTGAAATTCGGCATATAGGTTGTTTGGGGAGTGTAGAGGAGCATTGATAGAGGACTTTCCAAAATTCCCACGGAACCGTGAAAAACGGGATTTTTCGTTTTACTGGTCATAGAAAGCTGAAATTTGGCAAGTGGGTTTCTTGGGGAGTACTTAGGAGCCCAGTAAGAAAGCATTTCCCGAAATTCTTACGGGAACGGGAAAAAACGGGATTTTGCGTTTTACTGATTGTAAAAACTAAAATTTCAAAATTCATAAGTTTATACTGTAAATAGGCCGCAAAGGGCTCTTTAACCGACTTCAAAAAAAGTAGGAGGTTATGCATTCCACTTTATGTATTTTTTTATGTAGGTATGTTCACCGACTTCTCGGTCAATTGTGGAACGATTATAAATTTTTTTTTATTCGTAAGAATACAATATACTCCTGAGATGATCCCATTGTCACCAAATCAGGATCTGATGACGGGATCTCAGGGTAATCGAGGGCAACTCTCAAATTTTGTAGGCACGCATTACGTTTTTCATATATTTTCTCAAGCTATTTAAAAGAAAGAAAGAAAGAAAAACATTTATTCGTGACAAAAGAAAAAAAAAACAAATACAAAAAGAGAAATCGGAAACAGATACTTAATAAATATTGTCACGAAATGGTCCCAACTCAGCATGATGTCGGCCTTGCAGCCGACGCTGGTCTTCCGTTGGAACCAATCCGACAATTAAAAATGTTAAGTGTTTGCGTCTGGTAGACATCATCTCATGTTGATGAGCTGATGATGAAAGGTAAAACTCCTTAACGGTTAGGAGTTGAGGATATTTTTTCAAATATTATAGGTACGTAGTTGTATTCTTTCAGGTTATCCAGGTGAGCTGATGATGGAAGGTTAAACTCCTTAACGGTTAGGAGTTATAGGAAGTTTCTTTAAATATCATATGCACGTATAGACCTTTAGTTGAATTCTTTCTGGTTATTCAGAGTTTTAGTGCCCGCTTCCGAATTAGTGAAAAACACTGTATACAAAGAAATACTGTAAAGGACCGTATCTACCTGAAGTTTAGTCGGGCTTGCTGGCACGCTTGCTTGCACGCTTACTTGCACGCTTTCTTGCACGCTTGCTTGCTTGCACCTTGCTTGCATGCTTGCTTGCATGCTTGCATGCTTGCTTGCTTGCCTGTATGCTTGCTTGCTTGATATCTTGGTTCTTTGGAATACTCATGGTACACGCGAGCGAAGCCGCGGGCAAAAGCTAGTAACATTATAATAATGTCAAAAATTTAAACTCGACCAGTAAAAACTATTTCTAGTACACAATCAATCAATCAAAATAATGATTAAAATAACATTACATTAAATATTGTCCGCAAAAGGCTTCGTCAATGAGGAAAAAAAATACAAAGAGAGAAATAATTGTGTTGCAATTACAATAATATTACATTTATCTATATTAAATTTGTTTTGTTGTAAGGTCACGCAAAGTCGCGGGTAAAGACGAGTTTATATTAAACCAGGCCGCGGTCGCACGCCACGCGAGTTAACACTTCTAATTAATCCCACTAAATGTCCTAGTCATTTTAATTCAAAAGTGGGGCATTAAACTCATTTTTACCTAGTAGAGTTAAAGCCAAATTAACAGGAAGTCAAATTGATGTGAAGGGGCATACCAGCAGACACGTTCTAGGCCACTGGGCTCTGTACTACGTTGTAAATCGAACCGACGCCGCGTAAGCCTGGAATTTATTATTCTGTACGTGCGAGATTTTGTGTTATTTTCAATCGTTAAACGTAAATGGATGAATCGACTTTTTTCACTGTGTTTTGTTTCGTGGAAATTTATCTTTGCGTTTTTTTTTACAGGATCTACAACGAGTGCTTTGATGAACTCTTTAGCCGAGTTTAGATTTGCAAGAAAAACCGTGCAAGTTGCATTACATTGCGGCGCTTGATTGACCACCTCAATATCGTTCGCCTTATTGCCTCGCAATGCAATCCAACTTGCACGTTTTTTCTGGCAGGTCTAAACTCGGCTTTTGAGCTTACAAAAATACAATACAAAATTCTCACAGACTTTCGCGTTTTTAATATAGTAGTATGTATTTCCATTTTACCGATGAAACTCGAGTACCTAGCTCTCATTTTCTTTTAAGTAGTCTACAAAAAACTAGACTTGTAATTAATGACATTGTAATTTACACGTCAACATGGTTTGATTAAGAGACGTTTTTATTAAATTTATTTAAGTATGAGTATTGAAACGTGCCTTTTAATTGAAAACATGAAAACCTTTGCTCTTAATTACCCAAAAACTAATTAACTATGTGTGTAAGATTCAAAGTCAGCTAGAAGATTAATTTCATCATTAAAACTTGTTAATTGACTTTAATAACTCTTTCACTCTAAGGGCAAGTTCATATTTATTAAAATGATACCAATTGTATCTGTGTCGTATAGCACTGACGAGTAGGGTCTCTAATGACTCCCATAAAATTTTTGTTCCGAATTTTCAAGCCCATAACGTTTTCTGGCATAATTTTTCTTCGTCATATTATCGGAAGTCATAATATTAAACAACATAAATTGGAGTTACGATTTTCTTAAGTCATATTTATTGTAAGGAACAATAAGAAAAGTCATATCATTCAGTGTCATGAATGCATCACTCTTCATAATGTTAAAGGTAATAAAGTCACTCATAATAATTATTGCATGGTCTTTTTTCGCAAGTCATAATTATTTTTAGGCATAATATTACGTTGAAATAACATTCAGTGTCATGGTTGTATGACATTTCATAATATTAAAGGTAATAATAATTTTCTGTGCTGTCATAAAAAAAATACCTAACATCGAAGGCTAAGGCGGGAGCTACGCTACGCTTCGCTCCCGCCTTAGCCTTCTGAACCTAACCTGTCCGAGTCGCTTCTGCCCTGAAAAGGTCTTGCTCGCTCGCTTCGCTCGTTCGCTTCCAGCGATATGCCTTACAATGTTTCTAAATAATTATCGATATTCTTTTGGATGTTATAGATTTCGATGTATATGCTTAGTGCATTTTAGGCAATGCAAAATTATGACTGAAAACAATTATTACTTTAAGACTTTACAATGTTTCTGAATAATCAACGATATTCAGTTAAATTTTATTGATATCAATATTATGACTTTTTAAAGTTGTGATCAATGGGATTATGGATCATTGCAGTTAGAACTATTAAGCGATATGCTTTAAAAAAATTAGGACCATCGATATTTATGAGCAAGAATATTATGGACATCGATTTCTGACTTTCAAAATTCGGATAAAAAAGATTATGGGAGAAAAGGGGCTCCCCTGACGAGTATAATAAGTACATTATCTTTAGCTCTGTTGGAAACCAGTTTAGTCTATGTTTATTGAAGTTAAACTGTAAATAATAGTTGTTCGGACTTTACTGACGTGACAACGTCTAATAAATCGATGAACGCCGGCTGCATACACGAAAACGGATGACGCAATGTAACGTACATGCAACGTTACGTAACGTTACATGTACCTACAGAACAGTGAAGTCCAGTTGCAATATTACATAACACAATCTTAGTACTAGCGCTCGGGTAATTTTCAATGCGGGGATTTTAGGAATTGTTAGTTCCTCAGAGTTTCCCACGTGAATGCGTGCGTGTTTGCGTGAGTGCGTGCATGCGTGCGTGCGAATGTGTGTGTGTGTGTGTGTGTGTGCGTGTTTGTAACTCCTTCACGCTAAAACGGCTTGATGGATTACAATGAAACTTGGAATGTAGAAAGTTGGTCGCCTAACATTAGGCTAGTTTTTATTCCGATATTCAAATGGGATCCACGTGAAATCTCAAAATCTTAACTTATCTAGAAACCTTACTTTTGCATGATTATTCTTCATACAAAGTAAATGACGACCACAATATAAGTTTCAGTAAATAATGCGAATTTTTCGAAATCCCGAAATTTCCATTCAAATGCAACGTCAGTGGTCAACACGAGCAAAGGGCAATTATAACGTCATCGCCATTTAAAGTCGACATTCAATTAGCTTATTAATCAAAAAGATAACTCGTATTAAATTCATAGTGCAGCCCAGTATTTCCAATTGCCCGTAATATTTCACAGTACCGTACTACGACTCCTATAGGAGGCATGGGACCCGTCGGCAACGTCGGATCAGTGAAGAATTCGAACAAATTAATTGCTTTACAGCTCGTCTAGTGCACTTCGGTTTTATTATAATTGCTGCGATGAGTTTTAATAATAACTCGTTAATAATTGGGCTCTAGAGATTAATTGGTTATGTAACGTTATATGCGTTTATGAGCTCATACGTTTAATATATTTGAGGTCATTCTGGATGATTAGCGTAAACAAGTAAGTCTGGCACCTCGACAAGACGGCCTCACACACAGACTATTATTATAGTTTCTACAACAGATACGACACTCGATTTGGGCACCCGCTATATTCTCCTATCAACCAGCTCACCGCCAGCGGTATTAGTAACGGCCGAGTGTCAACTTTCAAATGGCGCAAGTAAAGTGCTTACTTTACTTGCGCCATTTGAAAGTTGACACTGAAAAGAACGCGCGCGCGTTTGCGTATTAAAAATAAAAAAAATAACATCAGTCTCAGTAATAGAGTCATGTGGCCCCATTAGGGCACGGAACCTTAAAAACGAAATTTTATTTGTGTGTTTATAAATATAAATATTACTTAGTTAGCGGCACATTGTATGCCGGGTAGGGTCACTGAGTCGAGGTGTAGTGATTCAATTACCGCGTCCTGGTGACCGATACAAGTTCCCCTTAGTTCAAGCACCAGAGGGGCTACTACGAAAATCGTAATTCGAAGTTCGCGTTATGACGTGTGACGGGCCGACGATCTGGTGAAGGTCGCAGGACGGACAGCGCAGCACTGAGTGTTGTGGAACTCTTTGACGGAGGCAATTTCTCCAGCAGTGGCACTCTTTCAGCTGATTATGATGACGCTCATGCATCGGGGTTTTCGGTGCGGGAATGTTTGACATTAGCCAAAGAGTAGGTATTGACTTCGAAAACAGAATTTACTCTAGCCGGTTTCTACCTAATGAACTGAAGTTGGTTTTAAATAAGATTCCTGGCTATAGCACACTAAAAACTATGAACGAATTGTTACAAAGCAAAGAAATAGAACTGCGAACGTAAACTTTTCGTGCAACAATAAAATTGATTCATTCAAAAAATTTAAATATGCATATTACAACTGCCGACGTGGAAAGATCGTTCAGTTTGTTGTAATGGATATTTACAGCAAGTCAAACTGTTCCAAATATAGAAAAAATATTAATAATTTATTTTGAAAATAGTGTCAACTGCTAAATTTACTGCATGTAATTATTTAAAGTTATTTTTATTATTATCTTGAAAGGCTTGGTAGTAAAGCTAAAGACAAGTACTACATGAATTAAAATACAATTCGCAGAGTAGTAGTTATGCATCAGCCATAATATGGTATTTTTTTAGATTAACCTGTTTATTTCTACTCTTTCTCAAATCATTCCCGCACCGAAAACCCCGATGTCTGAGATGATGAAGCGTAGTTATCTTTAATTTTGTATAGAGGCAAATAAACTTTATTAATACGCCGTGGTCTTAATACGCCGTGGTCAATAAAGAATCATTAATATTGTAGTATTTTTTAAAACATTCGTAATTAAAAAAAAAATATAAGGGGGACAATCTTACACAAATCGACCTAGTCCCAAACTAAGCAAAGCTTGTACTATGGGGACTAGACGACGATAAACATACTTATATAGATAAATAAATACTTAAATACATAGAAAACATCCATAACTCAGGAACAAATATTCGTGTTCATCACACAAATAAATGCCCTTACCGGGATTTGAACCCAGGACCTCTTGCTTCGTAGGCAGGGTCACTACCAACTAGGCTAAAGCGGTCGTTAAATTACGTATTATAATAATGAAAATACGTATGTAAGTTCATTATTACACATAACAAGTTAAAAATAAAATGGTAGACAAAAAACAGCGCAAAGACGAACTTGTCTCTAAGAAGGGATCGCTTCTAAGTAATTAAGTTTATTAATTGTCACTATTTACTGACAATTTTATTTTAAATTCAAATAATTATCTTTAAAGTACAAACAAACAAAATAAAAAATGTCCAAAAGCAATACCAAAAAATAATAATTTACCTCCAAATTAAAATTAACCAATATAAAATTTAGATGTTACCCGTCCGAACTTTACAATACAATACAATACAATGACTCTTTATTGTACACCAGAAATAGTAAGCGATACAGAAAACAGGTACACAGAGAGAAAGTTACAAGGTAAGCAATAGGCGGCCTTATCGCTTAAGATCGCTTATCGCCAGGCAACCCTTTAACAGAAAGAAGAACAGAACTTTATTAATTGAACTAGTGGGAATAGAGGCCATTTAAAGTGCTTACCTCTAAGTTTGAAGTCCTTGTCGCCATTGTAGCGGACGAAGACGAAGTATAGTGCCATCAGTATTAACTGAAACACTATCACCGGCGCGTACCTCATCCTCGCTGCTAGTTTTGGTACCATCTTGAAGTATTAACTGGAAAAAAAGATTGTTTTTATTTTCTGTTTGTATATACTTCGTTTGTGAACGGTGCGATTACGAACAAGAGAAGTAACGTTTGACAATACTACAAACTTTAATAATCACGTTAATAACTTTTATTTATTTGAATATACAATAGTTTGCCATTAGAGCGGTTTTGCACTACGTCCGATCCGAATCTGATCCGAATCCGATCCGAATCCGTAAAAATAAGTTCCGGAACAATTTGTATGGAGGTTTACGTTACGTTACGTTACGCACTGAATCCGATTTCCTCATCCGATTTTACCATAGAAATTGTTCCAAAACTTATTTTCACGGATTCGGATCGGATTCGGATCGGACGTAGTGCGAAACCGCTCTTAGGTACTTGTAAACTTAAAGTTTAATTCTAATTATCGTATTAATAATATTATAAATTAATGAGTTCGTGAGTATGTGCGTGCGTGCGCGCGGACCACACGGACAGATCGCATATCTATACAAAGTATATAGAGACCGACAATGTT
Organism: Archips crataeganus; assembly: GCA_947859365.1. Taxonomy (NCBI): domain Eukaryota; kingdom Metazoa; phylum Arthropoda; class Insecta; order Lepidoptera; family Tortricidae; genus Archips; species Archips crataeganus. The sequence goes on along the minus strand of OX402059.1, from coordinate 19,093,191 downwards.
GTTCATACATAATGCGGGCTGCGTTCAATTTGACCCGACCGCGACCGCAGAACGCATCCAGTGTGGCAAATCCTTTAAACACTAAGTGACTAGAACATGCGGACATTAGATTTATACTCTTAATTATTGTGCTATACCTATGCACCTACCTAGTGTTACAATTACAAACCTACAAAAGCTGTAAATTAACTACAGTCAAATAAGCCAATACTCTTCTTAGTCACTATGGTAACGAGACAAAAATATTACTGCCTTTTCAAGATTCGACGAAATTAGGTACGTAATGTCACAATTTGCCTGCTTTTGATCTATCCAATCATAGCAAAGTAGGTTACTTAAGAAGAAATAAACAATACTGTTTGGAAATTTTACATGACATGATGACAGAATCTTTGACCACCTTTTGTTTATTATCAGTATTTCTATTATACCGTATATCACTAATCGGGCACCTAAATAATTCCAAATAACCCAATTACTACTTGCGATAAATTATATTAACATTTACATGACAGTTTGTCATCTGTCAACAGGAAAAAAATGCGAACACCATGTCGTAGTCCATGAAGAAACATGAAAGCATGAAGGATTAATATTTTTTAATATTTGATGGGTCCACAGATAGAGTCTAGTCACCTTTTTAAAAAATTAAGATTTTAATCTTAAAATGTAGAGCTCGCAAACTACTTACTTTTTATGATTATGACTTACAATAAATATGGATATCTGAAAACAGTATGTATTTTTTTCACTTTTAAAGAAACGGTTACCAAATTTTAAATTATTCCTGATGACTAACTTTCAAACCGCTGTAACTCAAAAAGGTGCATTGCATAGGTGATTAGACATGTCCTTTATGTGGACCCTTCATTTTATGAATCCGTAAGAAAATTTTAAATTGAATGAAACGTTAAAAGAAAAAAATTGTGTTAGTTTAGGATATCGTATATCACATAAGTTGTAGATGCAAATGAATATAGGTGGCTACATGACACGCCACGGCACGCTATACCACGCCACGCTAGCACCCTGTCATTAGTCAAACCTGCGCTGACCCTGTGCTCGGAAAGAGCATACGAGCACTCACTGGCTAATAATCTCAAATCTTGGTTTTCCAGCGTGACTCTTTGGTAAAACATCCCTAGATACCTTTTTAAACGAAAAGTTTCTGTCGACACATCTCGGTTATAGATCAGTGGCTAAATTCAGGAACAAGCCTTCACGGGTTTGGTAGCGGTAATTCAATCGTTTTGGTTGGTTTTGGTTTGAACTGCTATTCAGGAACGCCAAAAATCACTGGTTTGCGAGAGGTTTGCGCTGAGTTTGGGATGAGCCTTATTTTTTGTTTATTTATTTATTTACAAAGTAACAGGAAAATAAGGCTCATCCCAAGCTCAACCCATTCCTATCTTCTCCCAAACGATTGAATTACAGCTCACTAACCGTGTTGGGCCGTTCCTGAATATAGCCCCTGATGTACGTTGCGTTAGAGCCCGACAACATCCAGACAGTTCCGGCCACTTTCCTGAACCTTAAACACTACTGCTCTACCCCAGATTGTGGCCAGAATGACTCCTTGAAAAAGTCTAACGTTAGGAGTAGAAGGCTGGCTTTTAAATGTTGTGGCTACATTGCGCCGAACATTGTGTTAGTTCGCGACATCGCACGTCACATGAGTCACAGGAGCGAATGAATATGACACGCCACGCCATGCCACGCCACGCTAGGACCTGGGCATAAGTCAAACCTGCGCTGACCCCGTACTCGGTAAGAGCACACGAGCACGCCGTATAATATTTTCGCTCCATGAGTTCCGTCTTCCGCTTGAAGTGTTCTTAACGATTCAAGGAGCAACCTGAGTAACGGTTGTTTTAGCGTCACGTGTTTTTAAAACGTGCTAACAGAGGTAAAATGTTGTTACTTGAATATTTTGTTTGCTTGCAATATTATAGCGACTGTACGAGCTATAATATTGCACGAGTATAACCATTGTACAGATCTACTGAAATTCAAAGATCAATTTATGGCAAAAGGAAAAGAAGTCAGTTTACGGACGATAGTTTAACGTGATAACGTCATAACAAAACATTGATGAAATGATTGCGTACTTTTGCCGATTGTGCTTTCGCTCGCTCGTGCCGCGCTCTCGCTCCGATCGTTCATCGGCTCGAGCGTAACGGGACGCGTAACGGGACAATGCGTTATGTACGTTACACTGAGTTATCCTTTTTCGTGCGTGCAGCCGGCGTTCATCGATTTATTAGACGTTGTCACGTCAAAAATAAAATTGAGACACACAACGTTTTTTCTTGATACCTATCGTTAAAATTTGAAATTGAGTTTTATTTTACTAGTCAGACCCAAGATTTTGACCATGGAAACTATTAGATCGGGCATCGAATCGAAATCCCCATGAAAAATTACCTATAAAAATCTATTTATTTTCTCTCTCTCTCTCTCCTCTTTATTTTTTATTTTTATTATGAGAAAGAGGCAATCGAGCAAGCGGGTCATCTGATGGAAAATGATCACCACCGCCCATAAATATCAACAACTCAAAGAGAGTCACTGATCTGTTGTCGGTCTTTAAAAATCGTGGTCGTTATGAACACTCCATAAAGAAATCCCGTGGCAAATTTTATGTCTTTAGACTTAGATTTCAAACTAAATACAAACTGAAATATAGATGCACAGAAAAAACCCCAGAAAAAAGACCAATGCTGGGAATCGAACCCAGGTCCTCAGCGTTCCGTGCTGCGTGCTTACCCCTACACCATCACTGGTCTAGAAGTTAGCGACGAATCTTTCCCATACATCGTACACTTCAGTCTGTTATAATCACATTATGCAGTGATAAAGCGCGCATCTATGTTATGCCCTCTACCGATTATAACAGACTGAAGTGTACGATGTATGGGAAAGATTCGTCGCTAACTTCTAGACCAGTGATAGTGTAGGGGTAAGCACGCAGCACGGAACGCTGAGGACCTGGGTTCGATTCCCAGCATTGGTCTTTTTTCTGGGGTTTTTTCTGTGCATCTATATTTCAGTTTGTATTTAGTTTGAAATATATGGTTTCACGGGATGACCGTAAAAGTAATAAAAAAATGAAGTTGAAAAAAATAAATAGAAAAAGATACTTCATACTTAACTTGTTTAGACTTAGAGATTGATATTTTAGTGATTTTAGATGCATACATCCCAATCCCTTGGGAATATCGAGATTAATACTAAGCTATGCGTTATTTCCGAAATTCAGCTATCTTTACACTAAATTCCATCGTGAAAGTTTAACAATCACACGCGCACGTACTATCGCCCCAAGCGCCAGATAACCACCTTAAAGGCCCAGTTTGCGTGCAGTGGCTAGACATCTGTTCATAACAATCCATAGCAATAAACGTCAACGGCTGCAAGCAAATTTGTTTTGAAAATGGGTATCTGGCGTCTGGGGCGATGGTACTTACAAACTTTTTTTAATATTAGAAGGATTTAAATACAGCATCGAAACTTATGGTAGAGTCATTTTACGATAACTCTGTCACTGTATTTTTCTTAATTTATTTTTAAGACAGGTTTCATAATATAGTTTGTTACAATTAGCCCATAGGAAAAAGCCAACTAGAAAAAAAGGCAGGCTTACAATGTTTGTTATAATTATAAACCTTTGTCACGTCAGCCAACCTGAATTGCATCAACACCATGTCTGAAGCCAGGCAGACTAAAATTTCCACAAATATTCCCCTGTACTTTATTGTATGTATTTGCTTAGACTGGCTGCTGCAATCAATGCCTCTTTCGCAGTTCCACTTGTAAAATGGATTTTTATTTTGAGTTCATTAAACAACTTGATAGTAACTAGACTGTTTTAAACTTTCGTGATTTTCACTCATTAAGTAGGTAGATATTTGCGTGATAAGTCCCTTTTATTATACTATAGTAACTATTTTTAGGAAGGTTTTACTGTCACAAGGTCCATCCTAAAGTTACACAACAGTACTGTAGTGTCATGTATCCAATTATGAAAATAACTAACCAGCTTCTGCTACAAACGCATCGATCAATTCAGACGAATCATAATTATTTATCATATCACCATCTTAATCAACATAAACCGTAATCTTGAATGTCAGGATACGGGAGCAGAATTAATCTAGTGCGTGACGTTACAGAAGATAATAAATGTTGATGTAAGTCATCTTACGCAGAGAATTTGTACCTAACATTTAGATAGATAGATAGATAGATAGATACAAACTTTATTCACAAAAAACACGTACAAAGCTCAAAGATGAATTTACACAGAAAAATTACAAAAACAGAAAAAATTAAATTTAGACAAATGAAATAAATTTTCTTACATAATCCCTAAAATTAAGAGCCATGCGATGATGTTACGAATAGGCGCTGACTCAGCATGTACTACAGGTTACAGCAGTAACCTGCAGTGCTGATATTCTGTCAAAAACCTGAGGTGTTTGCTGTACAAGACAATCAGTCTGTGCCTTTTCGCTCATTTCCTTGACAATTTTATGAACAAAAAAATTATAAACATAAAAATAATTACAAATAATTACAACATAAACTTTTATTTAGCTGCAATGTTAAGTATACAAGTCATTAGACTAGTTTCCTTAAAAATATATAATTTGCCCGTCAGTTAGTTTATCAAAAAAATTGAACACCATATTTAACTTTTTTTTATCTCACCTGATGAATAGTGCTGGTGAAGCTAAAGGTGTATCTCATTGATTCAATAACAGTCTATTCAGTCTAGTCTTGTAGAGCACTAAGTCGTATCTATTTGGAAATTTAGACGATGGAAGTGAATCCCATTTTTTTTACAAGTTCGTACTAAGAAAGTTGATAAAAATGGAGATGGACGAATTAAATCATGTAATTCTCTCAAACGCCTTGCGCTTACTGTATACGGATAAAAAGCTTTTTAAGAATATACTTCTCAAGAAACTACGTTCCGTTTGTTTAGGTGGGCCAGTGATAGCGTGGAAATATTTAACGCCTCGCGTGCGACCCTCCATTCCAGGCCCTGGTAAATAAACCACACCAGCTAAATTACGTTTTTTCCGCCCTGCCACTGTTTGTGGTTGCTTTTAACGGATGTCAAAACTATGTTTCGACTCCGATACGGCGGCTTTCTCGTGTTTGTTAGAAATATCTTGACAGGAGGCTCATATGTAAGTCAAGTTATGTTTAAATATGGAACTGTTACCTACCACGGTGTGTTACGATTAATTCACCATGAACTTTAAATTACGGTGAAGGAAAACTTCGTGAGGATGCACACAAGTAATTCAATGGTGTGTGCGAAGTTCTCTATCCGCACTGCGCCCGCGTGGGAACTACAGCCCAAGCCCTATTGTTCTGATAGATATGTGCCCTTCAGTGGGACGTATATAAACTGGGATGTCGATGACGACGTAACGGTACTCGCTTCGCAAATGTTAAATCAAAAGGCAGGGAAAAAGATTTTTTTTCTCACAAGACGTTGTACGTCTAAAGAGGATTTAAAAGGCCTTAACACGGTCGGGACCAACCACCAACCGTCGTGTCCTTGGTCGGGTTGATTTAAAAATGGACAGTGTTGAAATCAGTTGACCCGACCGATATTTGGTTGATGTCAACGGCCTTGGTCGCGAGCGCATTGTCCGTGGTCGGCCCCAACCGTATGGAACGCTGTCGGCCGACGCGAGCGACACGACGGTCGGCGGTTGGTCCCGACCGCGTAGAAGGGGTTTACAGTTTATTATTAAAAGCTAATTAATATAAAGATAATAGAGAGGGACTATTACTACATGTACTGAGGGAAATTAAGATCCTTCCTTTTTTCCTTCAATAACACGGAAGTTACTTTACTAAGGATAATTTGAAATACCCCACAGATACAGTGGGCCCTTCTAACTATGTCGCGACTAAGATCTTTGTTGAAATTTACAAAAGCATACGTAAAGAAAACAAAGACCGAGTTTTTATCCAATGCCGTTATGATGGTTATTTTTTCGAACGTATATATTTGTCAGTTTGTGCGCACGCACACACATACTGACAAACTTTTGTCTTTGTACAGAAAAAACAGAAAGAAAGAAAATACATTTATTTGAAACAGCACAATGTAATCCATATCAATTTTAGTTTTGTGAATCAAAATTTTCTAGCAGAAGCTTTTTTAATTTATTCTTAAACATTTGCAGATTGTTATATTCACTTTCGGGAAAAATAATATTAGTGAGCAATCTTGGATTCATAATTAAGGTTTAGTAAAATTGTACTAGCTTATCATCATAAACCACGTGCAAAATGTTTTCTTTGTCAATATTATAATGTAGTTAGATAAGATCTATTACCTCATACGGTTGCTTACAGCTGATAACACACGGATTGCCGGTTTTACTTTTATTTTATGGCTATTTTTAATCAAAACTCTTCGTGAGATGAAACCTGCAGAAATTAATAACGAACGAACTATAACAAAAACATATTACCTTCCGGCATTCCGTTAAAAAGACAAGCTCATCTGTATTTTTCATGTACGTTCCGAATCGAATATATTGGAACAAACGAATCAGCCATATTTTTATTTAATTGTGGTTCCCCTGACGTGTTTCATTTCAATTAGCACTTTAAAATAATTTTGTTTTAAATTGCCAACGGTCGTATAAATTGCCAACGGTTATGTAGTTTTCTCCGTGTACTGCGTTTTCGGCGAATTATTTTTCGCAAACTGATTCATTTGGTTTTTTTTTTTTTTTTTTTTGAGTCGCCAGATGGGCCAAAGACGCGAAGTCTTTGCTGTTTTTTACTTAAAGGATTGGAAGGGTGACTTGTGCTCGGGAAAAATCCCTTCGGACGAACTGGGAATGGAGGGCCCAGACAGCGTCCGACTTGCACGGACTAAAAAACCCGGTCACAAGTCCCCTTCTCTATTGGTTATCAAAACAAAAACGTGTGCTTTAAATTTTGAGGAGGGGAGGGTAGGGAGGGGACTTAATCTACCCACAGTGTCCTGCCTCAGCCATTTGCTGGAAGGCCGGGAGAGGAGCATGCATTCTCCCGCTGAGCACTGGGGGTGCTTGGGTCGGTCTTTTATGTTTTTACCCGTTGGTTACTTCCTTGACCGACCCTCGCCTGATTCATTTGGCAAATATTTCATTTCCCAAATGTTATTTTTTTTCTGAAACTGTAAACTATTCAGGATATATTTCAGGACTATCCTGTAGGTTAGGTAAGGTTAGGTTAGGTTTGTTTTATAACAATCCTGAAAAGTTTTCAGTTTCAGAGAAAATAAACATTTGGGAAATGAAACATTTGCCAAATGAATCATTCTGCGAAAAGTTTTTCGCCGAAACATGTCATTAGTAAACCAGTTTTCTCGTCACCTCGATACTACCACAGACCAAACAGTACTGTAAATTATATTATTATTTGTTATTACTAATGGTTGTATAGTCTTCTCGTCACCTCTATCGCAATGGCTTAAAGCAAAAGTGTGTCTTACTCTGTCACGGTTGCGACCTACGGTGCTGAATCGTGAATACCCACAGTACGACTGGTCAGCAAGCTATGGAACGTGTTCGTTACTCTGAATGATAAAATCAGCAGCGAGATTATGCGACAGAGAACCATAGTCAATTGACATGGGACACAGGATTTAGGTAGTAATATAAGATACGGCAAATACGACAGCAGCCGTATCAGAAAGTGTGCCAAAGGGCGCCAACGGGACTCTATTACTGAAACTCCGCTGTCTGTCTGTCTGTCCGTCTGTCACACGGCTATATCTCTTGAACCGTAATAGACATTTGAAATTTTCACCGATTAAGTATTACCAGTAATAACTGTGGACGCTATCACAATAATATAATAAATAAAATAAAGTTAAAAGTTAAAGAAGGTTCACACAAGAAACGTGTTTTGTTTTCAGCCTTTTTAACTCCGGCGACAGTTACTAGGTGACTGCCGGCTGTTGCTAGGCAACGCGAGCAACCCTACGCTGTTCGGATGTTTAACTACATTTATTTATTTATTTATTGATATGATTGACATTTACAGGCTTACAGTAAATACCAAATTGCCTAAAATGCTAGGGTAGTATATAAATAAAATAGAAAAGGAAAAATCTTAATAACAGCAAATAAAACAAAAGCAGAACTACAAGAGAAACATTTCATATTAACTAAGCATGCATATTGCAATAGTTACATACTTTCTGCAATAAAGAATGCCAGCTATCGGCAAACACGTCAGCATTATAACATTGCGATTTTTTTCGCGCACTTGACCTGTTTTTAGTCTAATATATCATCGTCATCATTTAGGCCTGTGCGTCTGTTTCAGACGAATTCTGGCGTATTGCCTGTGCACAACGCTTTTCGTGGCTGATTAGCCCGATGCGAGAGCGACATGTTCGTCCACAGGCCCGAAGGAATTGTTATAATAGAAAAGCGCTTACTAGATCAACTACACATTCTACAATTCGAAATAAGTCTCAAATCCGTTTAAAGAACTTCCACCATTTAAAGTTCATTTTCAATCGAGGATCGGGAATAAAATTACCAGTCCGTTGCGGTTTCAAATTTAATCACGACGCCGATTTGAGTCAGTCCACTCATTATGCAATTGACTGCACGCCATTTAATGAAAATTTTAGATTTAATGCCTTGCTAGACGTGCCAGTTTGCTAGTTGGAAATTTAATAATTGATGAGTGCTGAAAGTTCGAGTTACTCTTATAACGGAGATTATTTAATTGAGTAGAAGCGCACAATTTTAGTACATAAGTTATCTTTATTTAATGGCATTCGCTGATATTGATGCGTTCCATTTAATAAAAACCGGAGTGTGAGTCGGACTTGCGGACCGAGGTTTCCGTAGAAATGTCAAAATATACGCCGTAAACAGCCGTATCGATTATAATCTAGTGTTAGCAGAGAGAGAGAGAGTGTGGGATCATTTTATATTGGTACGTCGAGACCCCCTTGAAAAATTACAATGTATAGTTTCAGACTTTTCCCTATACTTGTAGTATAAGACGGTATTACTTGCCAAATTTCATAGTTCTAGATAGGTCAACGGAAAGTGTCGAAATACACGTTTTTGCGGCATATACGGCCGTATCTCTATCCTCCACGCTTTTTAAAGATAAAGGGTCTTGACAGACGGACGGACGGACGGACGGATGGACGGATAACAAAGTGTTCCTATAAGGTTTCCGTTTTCTTTTTGAGGTACGGAATCTTAAAACATTTGAGTAAGTCTTTATATCGAGTTAATTCCAATGCCCAAAGCGACCTTTCTGGCCTAAAGTGACCCGACGAGTTTAGAACCGAATCGCCACTATCACCGCCTCTTAATCTGAACTCTCTAGCAAAATACGTGGTAACTTGTATCTTTTTACTGTGGATTTGAATGCGCCATTTCAAAACATAGTAAGGGACATTCAGTTAATTTTACAGGAAAGCGAAAAAACATGTTTTGTCTCAGCCGTACAAAATTTTGCAATATTTGTTCAAAGAGTGATACTTTCTTGGTTAACTAGATTAAGACGAATATCCAGGTACTTATATTTATGTTTAATTTCTTATATCTATTACATATTTTATCTAAAATTATGTACCATACTGGCTTTTGAAATGAGCGTAGTGATTATCATTTGACCACATCAAACCTAATAAGCCTCTCTGACTTCTTCAAAACCTACTTAGTAAGTGTACGCCGCATACTAGGTAGGTTTTTGAAATAGTTTTGTGCCATACTAGATTTTGAAATGGTCAAGCCCGTTGTTTTTTGTACTTACTAGGTTTTGAGGTACTCGTATCTGTGAAATTGAGCGAGATAGGCCCTAAATGTTTTTGTATCCTGTAGGCACTTACTAGAAACCACGTTATATGCAAAAATCGCATGTTTGTTTTTTTTATAGTTACCATGTTTTGAAATGGGACAGCCGTGATTATTTTCGCTTTTAATATAGGTAGAGAATTGTACTCCGTACCTACTGTGTTCATTATTAATGTCAATTCATGATGCATTGCCAGTGATCCTATCAACTAGAAATCGTCGGTTTTGACGCTCAGTACTATTCTTATACTGTTATATATAAATTAGATTTGCTTCATCATCTTAGCCTATATAGGGCTAAAGTTCACAGCTTCCTCTTAGAATGAGAGGGCTAGAGCTGTAGTTCCCACACGGCCCCGGTGCGGATTGGAAACTTCACGTACACCATTAACGGTCTTCGCTGGGTGTGAGCAAGTTTCTCGCGATGCATTAAAATCTGTTAAACAGATTTAGCGTGAAGGAGTTACATACACCGGCTCGCACGCACGCACAAACTCACATACTTCGTTTACATTTTTACTATTTAAAACTAATTCTTCCTGATTATACTTAGGGTAACCAGATTTTCCTTATTTTCGGGTATTGTCCCGTATTTCAGGCACGCATTTTTCACTTTCCCGTAATTTGGCGAAACCAATACGGGATAGTACATTGTTCCGTTATTTTATGATTCAATTGGATTTAATTATAGTTTATAGTTTATACCTATTTGAACAATATTTATTTTCTCGCACATTACTAGTTAATTGCATACTATTTCAAATATTTAATATTGTTTTTTAGTCTTTCATTCAGAAACTTAGCAATTGTATAGGTTATTTAATTGATAATTGCAAACTTAAGTAATAAAAAAAGAATGCTGATTTGTAAATAAGAAAAAGACCTGTCCCGTATTTTATTTTTATTTTCGCAGTCTCAATGGAGTTCCCCGTAAAACCGAAAATCAGATCTGGTCACTCTAACTATAGTACATTTTTCTGTAAGTTTTATTTTTTAATCCATTCCTGGTGGTACTGTTACCAAATGTTACATCAAATAAGACTTAAATATATGTTCTCCCCACAATCAGATGCCGATAGCGAGTTTCAGCTGTCTACAAAACTATTACAAACTACTAAAGTATATAAATACCGACCGCGCCCACAAACACGTAGTTCGTAGCATTAAGACAGAAGAGCGCTAATTACCCAAAACAATTGACGATTTAAAAATAGACAAAAAACGACTTTTTACTCACCGCTACGATACGTCTGAAAACACCAGCGATCTGATCCAACTCCCGCGCTGGTCCGTTACAGCCGAGCCCCCATCCGCAACGAACTCGGCTGTCACTCAAACACAAACACTATAAACCTGACAAAATTGAGAGCACACGACGCCATGTGAAATATTACGTGTTGGAACACTTTTCTTCTTATCCGAGTTGCATCAGTAGACAGAAGTCATACGTCACAAGTAGGGGACACTTATCGCCTATTTAGCGTATCGAGCGCCCTTGCTATTGAGAATTTTGTATGAGGACTGGTGGGATCAGAAGTGCATTGGTTTTACTTTTCATGACGCAAATAAATTTTTTTTTTCATGAAGATTTTGATTGTGGTGTGAAGACCTTCCTGCTTGAATTTAGACAAAGTATGCCTCAATTTTATTTAATTCATCATCATTCCAGCTTATAAATCCCACTTAGTGCCACAGGCCTGCTCTCACAATGAGAGGGCTTGGGCCGCAGTACCTACGCGAGCCCAGTGCGGATAAAAAAATGAGTTAACTTCACAAACAACGTTTTCATTTGCACGTAAATTCTGAAAACTCAGAGATGCGAGCCTGGGGTCGAACCTACGACCCTCCTGGTTGAGAGGCCTTAGGTCAAACCACTGGGCTACCAAGGCATTCATTTTATTAAGAGTTTTTATTCACTTCGAAATATTAAGTTCAAACTTTAAAAGTCTAATTTCACCCACTTCCCGTAATCGAATTGAATTTTTGGTACGGATGTGTAGTTTGAGGGTACGTATCAAATTACACACAATTTTAAAATAATAATGGACAAAATACATAACGGTTTTGGGTTATTTGATATAAAGTAGCTGTCTCAGAAGTTTTCAACTCTTCAGGATTGTTACAAACAAACCTAACCTATACATTGGTATATAAACATAAACGAACATTTATTCACCAAATCCGAACGCGAACGTATCGAAATAATTTTGGCGAATAAGTAAATGAGACAAAAATCGAAAGGGAAGAACGACAAATGAATCCAAGGAAGACCGTGACGAAAGACTAATAAGACGTATTAAGAGATAGACAAGTTGCAGAATTTGACCAAATAAGATACTGATGGATAGCGAACAAGACGAAAATGAATACAGAATGAAACAAAATAAAAATTAAACAAAAAACAAATATACCCAAAGCTAATTTAGCCTTTTCCTCCAGATGACAATGAAGTTGGACCATAATAGGAGATTAGAAAACATGGGATTCCAAGCTTTACAGTCACATTCTTAAACCAATAAACCATCCGGCCGACAATAATTTGTATTTTGCAAGATACGAGTAGCTGTCTAGTTTATTAAATGGAACGGAAACAATCCTGTTATAGTATAATTGAGTTATGTTTGCTCCTGTTCATCCGGTTCTTCTTATTGTTGTTATACGGCGATAGTGCAAGTGTTGTTTAGCTTTAAACTGGGTCAATCGATATAAAATTAACACAAGAATATCAATTGTGCTTACAAGATCTCCCAGAACGCGCTAATGGTATCTTAATCCTCTTAAATTATAAATGAGAAAGGTCTGAATGCTTGTTAGTCAATAATTTTGGTGTACAGATATACAAATATCAGGATTGAGACTACCTATAACATGTCGAGTTAAACTCGTTGTAAAACATGAGTGATCCGTTTATTGTCACTACCTATAGAATACTTAGAATCTCGGGAATAATGTTGGATATTGTTTCCCGTGGGATAATGTTTTAACTTCAATCAAGAAAAGTCCGCTGTCCAAGAACATTACAGTAACTCGGTTATTAACAATAATAATAATAAAAAAAAAGAAAATGTCATGCTTGGCGCACTGGCAAATGCTAAGAGAAACGTCGGAAGACCGTTGCTCAGATTTAAGGACTGTGCTGAGCGTGATATGACCACCTTTAAAATTGACACTACGTCTGGGTTTAGCGCGATCGTGTTTTGGAGGGTCGCAATTATTGCAATGAGGCCTGGTTCAAGGCACTTGCTGACAAGAGACAGAAGCGACATCAAGGCAGCTCTGCATCAACCTCCGCAAACTTCTCTTGTCAGGCCTGTGGACGAACATGTTGCTCTCGCATCGGGCTAATCCGCTACGAAAAGCGTTATGAACAGGCAATGCGCCATAATCCGTCTAAAACTGACGCATAGGCCATTAGGAGGCACATTTACTCACGGTGTTTTCCGTCACCGTAAAGCTCATGGTAAATTTCGAATGTAATTTCGCACATAAATCCCGAAAAACTCGGAGGTGCGAGCCGGGTTTAAGCCCACGACCCTCAGCTTGAGAGGCCATAAGTCAAACCACTAAGCCACCACGGCACTAGTAACTTGGCAAACAGCAAATACAACGTGCCCACCAGCTTTCCGCGAGAGTCTAACCACGCATTCCTGAGGCCATATGGAGTAATAAATATTATGTGAACCTAGGTCGAATTATGCTTTTTAACTGGGATCCTATCGATGTTTAGAAAATTTTATTTCCGAAGGTTTAGAATCCCCAAAACTTAATTTGTCCGAAAGCATTTTTTTCTGAAACTGTAAATATTTCAGGATTTATTTCAGGACCATCGTGTAGAACCCTTTAGGATAGGTTAGGGTTGTTTTATAAAAATCCTGAAATATTTACAGTTTCAGAAAAAAATGCATTCGGATAAATGAAGCATTCGGGATTTTAAATATTCGGAAAAAAATAATTCTAAATTTTGATGGGTAACCTTTTTCACTTTTTTATTTTTCCATACATAATAAATACGCAATCACAACACCTCCACCACTTTCATAGGAAATATCTCAAAAACTAAGCATATTTTGACCTAGGTTCAGATAACATTTATTACTCCATATGGCTTTAGGAATGCGTGGTTAGACTTTTGTGAAAACCTGGTGGGCACGTTGTATATTTCCGTACGGCATGATATACTTTTTCCACTCCACAATACTTGGTAGCTAAAATTACACCGATTACGTTTAATGAAACGTGATCGCGGCGAGCCCCCCCGATATTCAAACAAACAAACCTTCGTGAGGAGACGGTTAACATGGTCTTTGTTAAACTGTTTACAGATTTGACATATTGGCTTGGCAACTACTCGATAATTGTTATGTTGGTCACGCCTTGCCCGGAAATACCGATGGCGTAAATATATTTGCAAAATTATCAATTAAACGTTAGACTGTTTCCCGTGCACACCCAGTACGGATCGGGAACTTCGCACACACCATTCCACTGCAATATAACCGAAAAGTCGAGCTAAATTATTATTCATTTAGCGTGATAAGTCCCGGATGTGGTAATAATAATTATAAAGTAACGAACTCCAACGACTCCAAACCGTCTTAATTATTCTCGATACTTATTAAAAACAAACTTCACTTTACGTGATACCAAACTTTCGCTAAAGTATTCATCCTGTCTTTATCAGTTTAGTACAAAACTAAGCCTGTATGGATCTAATTATCTCCCATGCGGTTTTCTTGGAGAATTAGGCGCCACTGGAGCTCGCTTACATGAAACGCCAGTACTCGTAACATGGCTTTGGATAAATTGGATGTGAACTATGATAATAAATAAAAAAAATAGTTTTGTAATACGGGGTTCGTGATGGTGGGGTGCGCACTGATTGAGACACGACGATTACTTCAGCAGAAGTATATTGACAAAGGTGATAACGGTATGATACAATGTACAGAAGCACTTAATTATTAGGTACGAACGCTACAGAATAGCCACCAATGGTAGTTACTGTAGATACTGGGCACCGAGACCGTGTTGATGTTTCAAATATTTGAAACTTATGCCTTCTGAAATTCGAATTCCAGAGGGATATGTAGACACTGGCCACCGAGACCGTGTTGCTGGTTCAAATATTTGAAACTTATGCCTTCTGGAATTCGAATCAAGAAATGAACGATGGACAACGGAGTAGCGGACGGTCGGGGCAGCCATGCTGGGTTTGGCCGAGCCACGCGAGTGTTCTGATATAATGCAATGCAATATTAAATAAATAATGTTATAGTTGGAAACCAGGTTTCTTTCCAATAAGATAAGTTCAACTTCAAGTTAAAATCTTAGCTTAGGCAGTATTTTCTCTTTAAAAGAGTATGGATGGACCCCGCCACATTACACACGTGTTTTACACGTGAATCCAATGACGGATGTCACCTGCTAACTGATTCACTGATGGTATATTTTGTACAATCAAATGGAGCTTGTAAAGAGAGTACTGAGGCGTATTTTAAGCATTATGAATTGGATTTGGGTAAGACCTTAATACTCACTCTATCCCTAGAGTGAGTATTAAGATCCAAGCAAAATCCAATTCAGGATGCTTGATGTACGCTTAAGTACTCTCCTAACAAGCTCGATTGTACAAAATATTTTAAAAGACCTTATTGATTTAAGTTAAAACATCTATACTTAGTTTCAATCTACTTTACTAGCGACATCTACCGGCGTTTGACAGTAACTAATTTATATGTGAACAAAATTATGCATTAATGTCGTAAGAATGCATAGAGTTGGCTGTATGTAACTTTTCCTTGTCAGTTTAATGTTAGTAAGCAAATTTAAAAAGTTAGATCAAATTTCTTGTTTCAGACGGATATTCGGCGTACAACCTCTAGTGTTGTATATAAGCTCCATGGTCACGACGTGCATCTAGATGGCCATGCCGAAACGTGAAAAAGTGTCGTAAAAATTAAAGAAAAATTACTTTCCACCCTAGAGATGAAAACGCAATTTTCCACCCGGCTATCTACCCATGAAAATTTAACTTTCCAAACAGGAGAGATGAAAATGTTATTGTTATAGTCAACAGATAATTTTTGTTAGACGTTTCGAATTCCGCTTTATGCGTCCACTAGCGCCATCTAGGTCGCCGGGGTGGACATACTCAAGGAATGTTTCGACTACGGAAAAAAAGCGCTCTAAAAAGTATGAAATAAGAAAATGTGCAAGAACTATAATATTACACAATTAATTTGCTCCTCCGTGACTTTGTGGAGGTTCATATTTGTGGTCGCGGAGGAGTAAATTAACTGTGTCGTATTAAAGTATGAAATAAGAAAATGAGCGCGTTTTTTTTCCATAGTCGGGTTTCAGTGTTTAAATTTTTTTTTATTGCGTACTGGTGTACTAAAAAAGTAAAAGATAAGTACATCTTACACGATTGCACTTAGTTAGGAGCGAGCCGAACTCAATTAACTTCACAAACTTTTGTTGCCCTTATTTTCATTATTTTAGGTGATCAACAAATCATCTCATCTTAGCTAAATACCCATCAAGAAGAAAAAAACAACATTAAATATTTTCATCTGTAACAGCTTTTTTCTCCGAATCTAAGGATTAGCCACAGGCGTAATCTCATTTCTTTCCTTCTTTTATGTCGCCGGTTTTTACAATATATTTTCCTTATTCCCAATCAACTCACGCCCTAACATGTTTACACATCGCTGTTGTGTCGAATGCGGTGTTGTCTGTCGTGCGGCATGTGTAGCCAAGATGCGTCACTTTTACATGTACCTACAAATTTGGCGGTATATTTACAACACGGTTTAGGTATAGGAAACATGCAGTAACTATAGACGGCAGCACTAATGCGACAGAAGAGACACTATGCCGACAGTAAAAGAAACTTATCAGGGTAAAACATTCAAATTGATGGCACCACTTGGCAGCACCGTCTATGTGCACGTTCCCTATTGTACAGTCGCGGAATGAAAAGGTTCGTCACTTTTCGACTCAAATGTCAACGAGCTAAGGTCGAAAACTGACGAACCTTTTCATTCCGCTACTATACGAGTACAAAACTGTCGATGTCTACATAATTTCGCATTCCTCTAAAATAACAACCCTGCTAATTTTGTTCAAAAACAAGTTCTTATTTTCCCGTATACTGCCATAGCTGAAGTTTACTAAGCGCGCAGCGTTAATGGCAAAAAAATATACGGATACTGACAAAACGAGCAAAGTAACGCCTCTAACTTGAATCCCCATTTCTCCTCCACGAAAAACCCCATACTTCGTCATTTTAAGTATTTATCTTCCTGCTAAAGTTATAAAAGAAGCTCAATAAAAATAAATTCTCGGAACAATTTGACGGGACCACCTGCGTCGGTTACGAAGTCAATGTCCGCAAGACTTTGAATACAATGGTATCATTAGCAGATTTTCTGTTATTAGTACAACTTGACCTTTATGTGACCCTGTGGTAATAACACTGAACTAGTAAATAAGAGGATTAGACATGTCAAACTTGCTAAAAACACGAGGCCCTTTTTTTAAATAGCCTGTTAGACGTCTCACTGCTGGGCAAATTTGGCCGCTTTCAAGTCTAGGGTGAATGAGCATTTACTAGGCAAGCGTGCTCCATCGTAGGCCTCATCTTCGCTTTCCATCAGGCGTGATTGTGGCCAAACGCAAGCCTGTAGTATAAAAAAAAAAATACCTCCAATTTTTTCTTCTTCTCGTCTCTATCCTTCGCAAAATATGAAAATGGGTCAAACGGTCCAAATCATCCTGCCGCCTCCGTTTTGGCCAGTCTCTGCTTCGGCACTGTCGCTTGGAATCTAATCGGTGACGATATTTGCCCAGCAATCCAGATGCTTCAGCAGACATGTCCCTCCCAGTCCCACTTGACTTCGGCGAACTTTATCCCCACGTTGACAATCTGAGTTCTGGAGCGCAGGTCAGTGTTTCTGATTCCTTCAGTCCTTTGAACACCTAAAATTGCCAGACTCAAGTGGCAGTGGGCAGGGCACATCGCTCGTAGAACTGATGGCAGATGGGGCAAAAAGGTTCTCGAGTGGCAACCACAGACCGGAAGACGCAGTGTAGGTAGGCCTTCAACAAAATGGAGCGACGACCTGGTTAAGGTTGCGGGATCGCTTTGGATGCGGATGGCACGGGACCGACCTGTTTGGAGGCCTATGTTCAGCAGTGGACGTCTTTCGGCTGAAATGATGATGATGACTGATCTAATTTATGCCTATGTATACGCAAAAAACGTGTGCGTATAAATAGCAGGAAAAGCAAAAAGTGCCTCCTACTTTGGAAAGAAATATACGCGTTGACATTTCTATTCGTTTAAATACTTATTACTAGTTCTGTGTAGTTGACACTGTGGCAATAAACTTCTATTTTTCCTTTCGTGTTGACGATCCCAAAAGTCAGGGATTATAATAGCACAGAAAATACGATCAATCAAATTTGTGGGTGGTAGAATTTACTCTGAATCCTGTCGCCAAACAGCTGCTTGCACTGTCCAGCGTGAAGAGTTTGAGAGCTGGTAAAATTACGGGCACATGAGGTATTCTATCCTAGTTCTTTAGACTAGCAGCGTAAACCACTGGCTGGCACTGGGCTCGCTTGGGAACAACGGCCCAAATCCTCACATTCTGAGAGGAGGCCTGTGCCCTGCAGTGAGACGTATATAGGCTGGGATGATAATGATGCAATGATATATTATAGTACTCTCAAGTCAATGTAATGTAAAATGATTACATTACATTGTATTTTCATCATTACATTGCACATTCAGGCCAGATAATAAGTAGAGAATGGTAATGCTCGGACCGTAGTTCCCCCACGGGCCCAGTGCGTATTGAAAACTTCACACACACCATTGTATTTATTGAATTGAAACAATTAATTTGCTCACCTCCACAAAGCAACGCCTGATTCAATAAATTATTTATTTTTTTCGCAGGTGTGTGTATGTTGCATCCTTGTATCGCTATGATCTCCTTCTGCGCAGCTTAATATTAATATATGTATAATAATATTAATATATGTCCTCTCTATCCTCTTAAGAGATTATCTACCTTATTTACTTTCTTTAATAGGTACCAAAATCTTGAAATTTTCAGAGATGGTCTTATCGAAGTTTAAAATTAAGCTACTCAAATGGTCAAAATATGTAATTTAGCACATAAATTTCGAAAAACTCAGAGGGGCGAACTGGGGCTCGAACAATGACCCTCTGCTTGAGAGGCAACATTAAGCTACGACGACTTCGTTGTTTTACGTACCTATTTGAATAAATCATGCATGTAAGGAAAAAACTTGCGTGTTTACATACCACAACTGTTGACTTCGACATTCTTCTCGGTATCCTCAACTCCTTGAATATATATCTTCAACTGCATTATCCTAGTTCCGTTCTTATCTTATTGTAAAGCTGCGTACGGACTGCGCGCACATTGCGCGTACCCTACACGAGCCCGGGTACGCGTACCCTACGCGAGTCCGGGTACGCGTGTCCTGGAACGACATGTCCGTATTTGCAGCTACGCGTACAGTGTACGCGTACATAGCGTACGGACATGGCGTTCCAGGACACGTGTACCCGGGCTCGCGTAGGGTACGCGTAATGTGTGCGCAGTCCGTACGCAGCTTTAGTAAGAGGCAACAGCGAGTAAAGGTCGAAGACGCTTTTTCAAGCGAGAGCGAGAGAGGTGCGGCGTCGAGCGCGCCTCTTGTGCCTGCCACCCGTACCTCTCCCGGCCCCATTTGTCGTTATACCCCCCAGCCGATGTACCGTGCGCGCGAGGACTCATTTAAACGGTCTAGCTATAGTAAAATTACTTTAATTCAAATATTATTTATTTTATTAGCAGTTACGTCTGCTCACCGAACCTAAGATTTAAAAGCGAAAAAGTTTCCGAGTGCGCCGGTGGGACTTGAACCCACGTCTCCTGGGTATGCGCCCCAACGAGTGTTCTACCAACTGAACCACGTCGCATCCAACCGACCTCCCCGAAATTCTTAATTGCTTACATACGCCAACAGTGGCGTAAATGCGTAAGAAATGATGTACCACTTCTATTTAATTCAAATATTATTTATTTTATTAGCAGTTACGTCTGCTCACCGAACCTAAGATTTAAAAGCGAAAAAGTTTCCGGGTGCGCGGCTGCGACGTGGTTCAGTTGGTAGAACACCCGTTGGGGCGCATACCCAGGAGACGTGGGTTCAAGTCTCACCGGCGCACCCGGAAACTTTTTCGCTTTTAAATCTTAAAATTACTCTACCTTAAAAGTTATTGTTTAAATCCATAACTTTTATCGGCCATTTAGTTTGCCTATCATTACGCGCGGCACTGTCTCTATAGGGTTCCTTTCTACCCTAGATATGCTATGCTACGTTGCTATAAAAAATAAAAGAAAATTATTAATGTTTTTTTCGGCGTCGAGACCCTTTATTCCGTGGGGCCCTGGCGCTCTGAGTCTCTTCAAAGACTTGTCAAAGAGACTCAGAGATACCTACTACAGGAGACCGAAGAGCTGGCAGCTTCCTCGCTCAACGCATCAATCTTACAATCCAGCGAAGAAATGCTGCCAGCGTCTTCGGTATCAGGGTCATTTTTAGAATTACTTTAGTTTTAGTTCTCAGACCTACCCGATTCGTAAACAAAATTTCATGAGAATTTGTCGAGCCATTTCGGAGGAGTTTGGTAACAAAGACCGCGACACGAGAATTTATATATCAGATTTGAATCTAGTTTTAATTTAACTTAATGTCTAGGTTTTTTATTTGAAAGCAGATTTTTTGGCGATGGTTCTTAGACATGTTTCAACAAAATCGGTTCAGCTGTTTCAAACTTATAAACTCTTTTGTTAGCTGCAGAAGGGATTTTAAATTTTTAAATTTTAGTTATTACCAGCGACCCGCCCGGCTTGGCACGGGTGCAATTATGCATGTATTATACATATAAACCTTCCTCTTGAATTACTCTATCTATTAAAAAACTGCATCAAAATCCGTTGCGTAGGTAGTTTTAAAGATCTAAGCATACATAGGGACAGACAGACAGCGGGAAGCGACTTTGTTTTATACTATGTAGTGATTATGGAACGATGCGTGCAAAATAGCAGCATAGCTCTAGAGGGAAGGCACCCTTACGAGTAGAAATCGCACCCACAGTTATTAAGCCGTTATACTATCCTACTAAACCCCTACAATATGTATTTATACTAATTAACCCCACTATACTCTTATCTCAATGAGAACAGAAAAGCCGTGGAGATGTTGGTACATAATCCCAGATTTAATCCATTAGCAAAAACGTATTAACAGTAGCGGCTACTGGGCTACTTAAAACTTGCGGTGTATATACGCCATTTTGAATACGCTATCCTAAATGAAAGTGAAAATGAGCATTACAAAACTAAAACTGGGTAGATAGATAGATAGATAGATATATATAATCTTTATTCTTCAAAACAAAGACATGGCTTAGTAACTAAAGAATAATAAAACTAACAATTCAGCACTTAAAATTATGCCCGAAACAAAGTACTTACGATACCAAAGAGAAATATAAAATAACAATTAAACAGATCAGACACATATAGATGAGAAGCCATGTGATGCACTGAAGAATAGGCGCTGGCTCAGCATAACGCTGGGTACGGTAAAATTCACGGAAACAAAAAAATGTTCTATACCCTGTCTATTTAACAGAGTTAGCAAAGCGTTCTCTCTGTTGCACTTTTGTATGCAAATGAAAGGGACAAGAAACTGTCAGTGGGCGTCAACAATCGCACGTCGATGGCGGGATCGGCTTACATACCGTTTGTTGGAATTTTTTCATCTGTCTCTCGTACCGTCTGACATTGAATTTTCTTAAAAGCTAAACGAGACAGGGAACCGGAAGCTTCAAACTTACTGACTTATTGACTACTCTTACAACTCTTACTTACTAACTAACTAACACTAACAGTAACAGTTATTTTAACAAAAATTAGTAACCAAAGATAAGCACTTGAAAGCGTTCGCATCGTACGAGAGACAGATGTTGACTAAATTTTGACAGGCATGTAAACCTATCTTGTGCCGGTGCATCGTCCTTATCACTGACCAATTACGTGCATTCTATGTTTTCTAGTACTAACTCTGTTAAATAGACAGAGTATAGTATGAAACATTTATCTCCATTTGTGCTGTTGTAAATAAATGTATTTTCTTTCTTTCTTTCTTTCTTTATCTGTATAACTTGTTACAGCCGTGATGCCCTAGTGGTTTTAACTTTACTACGGCGTTCAAATCCCAGGCTTGAACCTCTTGAGTTTTTCAGATTTCATGGTGTAAAATTACATTTTAAATTTACAACAACCTTTACAGTGAAGGAGAAACACTCAGAAGTATCCTGGCCCTATACTACGAAGCGCGAAATTCGAACTTCGTTTCATGCCGTTCCGCTCACGCTAATGGTATTTATTACGAGAGTGAGAGGGACCGCACGATCCGAACTTCGAACTTCGAATTTCGTAGTAACCCCCCTGGACAAACTTGCGAATCAACTCTATGGGGTGTGTGAAGTTCCCAATCCGTACTGGGCCCCCGTGGGAACTACAGCCCAAGCCCTCTCATTTTGGGAGCAGGTCTGTGCCTAGCAGTGGGACGTAGACGTAGGACGAGATGATACGCTAGGAACTAAATGCTTTAAGGAATTATACTTACTTATATACGGCACTGTGACTTAGGGCCGGCGCTCACTGACGGCATGGCACGGCATGGCATTTTATTACTATCAACTTATTTTGAATCCTATTTTAATGAGCTTAGAATTAATGTTACTTTATTGGTTATGCGTTGCGTCATCCCTCCGCACGTCGCGGCTTCGTGGTATCGAAATAAAGTAACATGAATTCTAAACTCATTGAAATAAGATTCAAAATAACTTGATAGTAATAAAATGCCATGCCGTGCCATGCCGTCAGCGAGCGCCGGCCCTAAAATTCACCAGCCATAAAGTATAAGTAGGCAGTCGACACTATGGAATTCAAATACACTTAGACACTCCCCAAGTAGTCCTACGTCAACAGAATATGTAGGTCTTTCAATATTATTGTAGTATTACCATCTGTTATCGGAAGCTATGTCTGTGTAATTTATTCTACGCCAAGCAAGCGGAATCGCTGTGACCGCCCGGCCACGACTTCGCGCGTTTGGCGGCGCGGCAAGCATTTTATCAGTTCATTGCGTGTGCCGCCAGGTAACCACTGTACGGCGAGCGTCTCGGCCGCGCATTGAACATAGAAAACGCTTGCCGCGCCGCCAAACGTGCGAAGTCGTGGCCCGTAGGTACAGTCAACGAATTTAATTTCCAACCCCCCTAAGTTTGAATATCGTGCGGCAAACTGTCACCATAAGAGCTAGCAACGATGTTGTTTTGACGTGTTCCAATTGACATTTTGACCTTAATGCATTGCGAATATAATAAATATATAATAAATAATAAATAATAAATATAAGGGGACAATCTTACACAAATCGGCCTAGTCCCAAACTAAGCAAAGCTTGTACTATGGGTACTGGACGACGATAAACATACTTATATAGGTAAATAAATACTTAAATACATAGAAAACATCCATAACTCAGGAACAAATATTCGTGCTCATCACACAAATAAATGCCCTTACCGGGATTTGAACCCAGGACCTCTTGCTTCGTAGGCAGGGTCACTACCAACTAGGCTAAAGCGGTCGTTTATATTACACGACATTTTTAGTTGTACATATATAATATAAGTATTGTGTTGTAAATACTTAGCACTTAGTTTTAGGAAAGTATTTAATAAATAATTTTATAGTGAATTTCGCAGCAAAATACAAAATTATTCGGTAAATACTTAAACACATAGAAAACATCCATGACTCAGGAACAAATATTCGTGTTCATCACACAAATGATTGTCCTTACCAGGATTCGAACCCAGGACCTCTTGCTTCGTAGGCAGGGTCACTACCAACTAGGCTAAAGCGGTCGTCCAAATGGGTAGGGAATTAAATTCCTTGACTGTACGCTATGCTACCAAATGTTAGACTAAAATGAAATAAATAAATAAATGTTAGTCTAACATTTGGTAGCATAGCGTACGGTTGTGGTACCAACTCTGAAGATGAGCTCAGTATGCTTAGTATAAGTTTTTACTTCACCAAATACTTCTCGATCGCGTTTACGTAAAAAATTCAATTACTAGGGAGACATGGACAGCGTCTCCGCGCGCGCGCTTCCATGTTTCCATAGATTTGAAATTTTTACGTAAATGCGATCGAGAAGTATTGAAGTGAAGGAAAACTTATACTATAAGCGTACTGTATCTCTACCATGAGTTTACACTAGTTCACAGTGACCGTACTCGCTAGCGACGGCGTAAATGATTTGTATGGAGAATTGTACTTCCGTAAGTGACCGCTAGAGGCGCTTTACAATTCTCCATACAAATAATTTACGCCGTCGCTAGCGAGTACGGTCACGTAAACAAGTGTAAACTCATGGTAGAGGTACTGGTTGAGTTCGAAACGCGTCAGTGTAGTTTGGTGGTGGCGATGGTTGGGTTTGCGTGATTTGTGTGTGTTCGTACAGTGTGGAGGTGGAGGAACTGCATGCATATGGAATATTTAGTTACCTTCATCATCATCATCCCAGCCTATATACCTCAGAATGAGAGGGCTTAAGCCGTAGTTCCCACGCGGGCCCAGTGCAGATCGGGAACTTCACACACAACATTGAATTTCTTCGCAGGTGTATACCGGTGGAAACACGGTGTTTTCCTTCACCGCAAAAGCTCATGGTAAATTTCAAATGTAATTTCGCACATAAATTCCGAAAAGATCAGAGGTGCGTGCCGGGGTTTGAACCTATGACCCTCTGTTTAAGAGGCCTTAGATCAAACCGCTAGGCCACCACTGCTTTTCTTTCTTACCTTACGCTTTTTAATACCACAATAGGTCATCATCATCATTTCAGCCGAAAGACGTCCACTGCTGAACATAGGCCTACCCCAAGGCTCGCCAAACAGATCGGTCCCGTGCCCTCCGCATTCCACGCGATCCCGCAAGCAACCTTAACGACCGCTTTAGCCTAGTTGGTAGTGACCCTACCTACGAATCAAGAGGTCCTGGGTTCGAATCCCGGTAAGGGCATTTATCTGTGAGATGAGCACGAATATTTTTGTACCTGAGTTATGGATGTTTTCTATGGTATTTAAGTATTTATTTATCTATACAAGTATGTTTATCGTCGTCTAGTACCCATAGTACAAGCTTTGCTTAGTTTGGGACTAGGTCGATTTGTGTAAAATTGTCCCCTGATATATTTTTTTTTTTTAACCTTAACTTACACCTTAGTTAGTCCCTACACCTTATTAATATTGTAAGTGTGTCGACAGTTACACAGAGCCGTGACAGCTGGTGTGCAACTCACAGATAAGTTATGTAACACTGTTTTCCTCTTTCAGCGAACGTCGTGAAATGTAAATTAAACATAAACGTTTGATGCCAGATGTTAATTATGCTGAGCGTAGTTACTGTTATCCTATTCTGTAGCGAAACTTACGAAATATATTAAAGTCCGTGGTTGGATAAAGACGGCTTTGCAATTTTGCTAACAGGTAGCATACTTAATTGTCATCATCGTCATATCCTCCCAGCTTATATATGTAATAGCAAGGATGCTATAGACTGGATTGGCAGTCGCCATAATACGGATCGGCCGCGGTTTTTGTAGTTCGATTATTAAATCTAGATGGCGCTGAAATATAGCCAGAGGCTTTGAAGGCAAAAAAATAAGACTACAGATGTTTCATATTACTACAAATGTATTATTATGCAATATTTTTGAAAAATATTAATCGAACTACAAAAACCGCGGCCGATCCGTACTATGGCGACAGCCAATCCAGTCTATATATCATCCTTCGTAATAGGCAGAGATCGGAATTTTCACGGCAAAATATAAGACTGTCGCAATCAAGCTAGTGTTAGAACTAATTTTTATCGATATCGATAGTTGTGCAATAGAAAAAAAAACGGTCCACTAAATAAAAAAAAACATATTTAATACAGAAATTTAGGTCACGTGATAAACGAAACAGGCTACTCTCAGAGAATGTTGAGAAATTAATGATTATCTACTCCTATCACTATCACAAACCAAATAAAATGTCAGTTGCTGCTGTGTGTACTGACGCGGACTTCGAAGAAGAAATTGCATCTGTCTCTATATAGTTTTATACAAACCTGACCTAAAATTCTGTATTAAATATGTTTTTGAAGTGAAACTTCTAATGCGACTTCCAACAAGGTCGCGTTAAATGTTTAACGCTACCATGGAGGGGGTATGAAAGCATTAGTATATGTACTGCCGAAGCAAGTACCTAATCTCGCATTGTATATATACTAACGTATGTTAAAAACTTCAACAGTGCGATGCAGATCTCATTCTGTATGTGCAAATTTGTATGAGACTTGTTAAAACGCCATCTAGTGAGAAATTTAAGCACATAGATGCATAAGTAAATTTAGTTCTTAGTTCTTTAAGTTATTGCAATAAGGTTTGTTCATATTGATGTATAAGTGCCTTTTTAATTTCCACATTACGAAGTTTCACTTCTTCCGCGCGGAGGAGCTGCACGCACGATTTTTATTTAGTGGACCATTTTTTCTTCTATTGCACAACTATCGATATCGATAAAAAATTGGTTCTAACACTAGCTTGATTGCGACAGGCCTGTGCCGTAGTTCCCACGCAGTCCCAGTGCGGATTGAGAACTCACAAACACCACTGAATTTCTTCCAAAAAAAGAGTTTGAAGTGAAGCCATAAAATTTTGCGCGTTCTCAAGAATAGTCATTAATTAGAACTACGCTGTAATTCTTGGATCATTTCCACGGGAATTAAGGCATCCTTGTGGTCGACACTGACCCAATACATGGCACCTTCAATATTATGTCACAGTAAGAGAGGTGACAGTTGGGTGTGATCTACTGGGCGTTGAGATGTCGAGCATTGGTATGTTACCTTATTTACGGGAATTTAGTAAAATCCTGCAATTTAAATTTAACTGTCAAAACTAATGGATTACACTGTGCAGCCGCGGGTAAATAAAATTATGTCAGTAATTAGGTCTGACGACCAGATGGCCTAGTGGTTAGAGACCCTGACTACACAGCTTGAGATCCTAGGTTCGATCTCGACGGGTAGATATTTGTGTGAAAAATACGAATGTTTGTTCTAGAGTCTTTGGTGTTTTATGTATCTATTCATTCAAGTAAGTATGTTTGTTCGTTGTGTAGTACCAAGAACGAAAGCTTGGCTTTTAATTATAGGTCTAGGTCAATTGGTATAAATTCTCTTTGTTTATTTAAAGTAAGTAAATTAGGTAAATATATTGAAATTCACACACACCTGTGAAGAAATTCAATGGTGTATGTGAAATTCCAAATCCGCTCTGTGCCCGCATGGGAACTACGGCCTAAGTAAGGCCCAAGCCCCTTAATTCTGAGTGGAAGCTTGTACGGGCAGAGGGACCGGCCGCGATGAAGTAAATTATCATCATCATCATTATCCCAGCCTATACACGTCCCACTGCAGGGCACAAGCCTTCTCTCAGAATGAGAGGGCTTGGCCCGTAGTTCCCACGCGGGCCCAGTGCAGATAGGGAACTTCACACACACCATTCAATTTCTTCGCAGGTGCAGGTTTCCTCACGATGTTTTCCTTCACCGTAAATGACACACTCTATTTTTAGCCTTTGTATAGTCCTTTTTGTAAAAATATTTATGTGTCTTGTTTTGTTGTAAATATTTTTTTTTTCTTTCT
The DNA here is from genome assembly GCA_947859365.1 of Archips crataeganus. Taxonomy (NCBI): domain Eukaryota; kingdom Metazoa; phylum Arthropoda; class Insecta; order Lepidoptera; family Tortricidae; genus Archips; species Archips crataeganus. Next base: position 19,065,473 of record OX402059.1, on the reverse strand, counting down.
TTAATTCTTTCTTTCTTTCTAAATCTCATGGTAAATTTAAAATGTATTCATTATTATTATCATACCAACGACTATTTGGAGCTCTAAGAAAATTACTGCAAAGTAATAAATTCGCACGTGCTATCGGTGCATGAAAGCTTAAGCCACGTATACACTGCGGTAGTAAACTGTCTGACAACGAGCTTGACTGCTAAACTACTGGAATACTTAATACGTGATGAAAATACCACGAGTTTTTGTAGCATAAAATTTTAGCGAGGTGTGAATACAAGAGGTATGTTACGAAAATTTGAATGTAATTTTGGTAGTATTTATTAATAATGACGGAAAAATCAGCTTCACTAATATTATAAATGCGAATGTCATTTGTCTAATTTGTTACGCTTCTGCGCTTCAAGTATTCAACTGATCATGATGAGATTTTGATAATAAAGAAGAATCATCATCATTTCAGCCGTAGGACGTCCACTGCTGGACATAGGCCTTCCTCATTGACGCCCAATTCATCAACTATGGTTGGAAGTGACTTGCATCCACCCTGAACCTGCGGCCTTCACCAAGTCGTCCGTCCATCTCGTTTTGATTTGACTATTTAAGTAAAATTCCTAAACTTATACGTTTCGCATAAAAAAGAACCAACGACCTTTCTATAAGTCTAAACTCTCACTCACTCATCACAGCCTATATATGTCCCACTACAGGGCACAGGATTTCTCTCAGAATGAGAGGAGTTGGGCCGTAGTTACCACGCGGGCCCAGTGCGGATTGGGAACTTCACACGCACCATTGAATTTCTTGTCAGGTGTGTGTGGGTTCCTTTACAATTGTTTTCCTTCACCGTAAAGCTCATGGTAAATTTCAAGCATAATTTCGCACATAAATTCCAAAAAACTTAGAGGTGCGAGCCCGGATTTGAACGCACAACCCTCTGCTTGGAAGGCAATAGGTCAAACCTCTAGGCCACCACGATAAGACAAGTCACAAGGTCCGTGCCAAATTTTGGTCCATGACTAGCTTTGCCTAGAATATCTTAACGGCAATATTAGTTACAATGTATGGATACATGCACTATGCATTCTAGTAACTTGCAACTGGCTGCACTAAACCACTTGGACTTACAGCACCCGCTTTTCAAGTCTTAAAATAAAATAGAATATTCTCGCTGCCCACATCTTATCAGCTGCTAGCTCATACAATATTTATGCTTGAAGAACATAGAATGTCGATTACTGGCAACTTTACAAAGGGTGGGCACACTGGAAACGTCTGGAGACGATTTAATGTTTGTGAGAAGTAAGTTAAATACAGATCAATGCAAAAAAGTAAAAAGTATACAGGGTTCATCCTAAGTCGTGAACAGAAATTATTGTTTCTAAGTCAGTTAATGCTGGGTAACATAACGCATTAAGTCACTCTATTTGTTAAAATTAGTCTGATAAAATTTGGTATGTCCATACTTTGTTGAAATTAAATCACAAACTCAAATGAATTTAATAAGACTAATTAAAACAAATGAGTTAGTGCATCCAACATCAACTGAGTTAGAAACAATAATTTCTGTTCATGACTTAGGAATCACCCTCTGTATTAGTATTGGTAGTCTAAAATGGTTTGATCTAAAACCTCTCAAACAGAGGGTCTGACCCAGGCTCGTACTTGTGTTTTTCGAAATTTATGTGCGAAATTACGTTTGAAATTTTCTATGAAATTTACGGTGAAGCCAAACATCGTGATGAAACTTGCACACACCTGCGAAGGATTTATTTTGACAAGTTGCGACGGGATATACGTTCTATTTAAGTAAGGTTTTCATCAAATAACAAATACCTATCTTGGTGCAGAATTTTTTGTAAGGATTTTGACTAACACTTCTCTTTCTTCATATCATTAAAAAAAACATTTAGCTAACATCTGAGAAGTTATCTGCTAATCCTGAAAAAATACAACCATCTTCAATCTAAATCAGTGTTCCACAAACTTTTTTGTTCAAAGTAGGTATGTTAACTGTTAATTTTTATGTTTTATGTACAATAAAGAATAATTACATACATACATCTAGGATAACGAAATTTTTAGGAGGTACACCATTACACCATTATGTAAAATCAATTTTTAAGTAATATTAATCAACATTAATCCATCCATCCATCCATCCATAGCAGCCCTTAGTTCGTCCGTCTTCGGACATAGGCCTCCTCTCCATTTCTCCACGCCTGGCGATCGACAGCCATATGCATCCATCCTCCGTCCGCCTGTCGGCAGATATTGTTCTTTCACCTCCTTGGTAACATTTATTAGTAATCATCAAAACCTACTAGATATATAACCTTATTTTTCCGAGGCACACCATCTAATGACCACGGTACACCAGTGTGCCGCAGCACACACACGCGGAACACTAATCTACATCACATACGAAGCTGGCTACGCTTGTTCTCTGAAATCTGATCCCAAGTCTTTTCCATTAGACCTACATCCTCACTCGCTTCCCATCTGACGTTTCTCAAGAGTAAACGGGATAGAGAGATTATCACACAACACTTTCGTGTTAAGAGCCTCTCTGAAATCTTTATTGAGTGGCGATAAATTGATTTTGCGGAGCCCTTACGACGGTTCCGTGCAGAGGGATCTACGCAAAGCAAGAAATCTGGGCTTAACAAAGGCCCGGAGTTCATTGTTATGAAAATTTTCCTTTAGTATACATTTGTAGCGAATACTCTTGGTTCATCACATTGAAATTGTGGTTTGAGAAAATTAGGAAATGTAAGACAATAGGTATATAAGCACCTGAGTCACTTGACAACTTTATTTTTACGGCATCACATACAATAGAGAAAAGATATTGAAGAATGAACCGTGTGTGCCCAATGCTCGGGTTAGTGTGAAGTACGCATAATGAATGAGAAGGAACTGGGTTCAATACTGAGCACCGGTTACATTTTTCAAGTTATTCTATGCTCTAAAATTTATTGCTTCTAAATATATATGAATCCTCCTATCGTAATAGTAATTAGGTAAAAGAATGCATTTATTGACCTCACGTATAAATAATCGAGGTATAACCGATAAGTTTCGCATCAAACCGTTTTTTTTTCAAGATTTTTTCGAACGGAACGCCAACCTATTGGTTGGTTGATAGGTCGGGCATACCTTTACTACTAATACGTGAGTGACACGTGTATCTCATTTTAACAATTAGTGTTTTTATTTGTTAGACATTCTGTATTTCATTATGAACGAATTTTATTATATTATTTTAAAGACGTGGACCTCCTCATAATAACGTCTAACTAAATCAAATATATAAAACCTAGTCTAAAACTTTTTTTTATGGTATAGGGGGCAAACAAGCAGACGGATCGCCTGATGGTAAACGATTACCGTAGCCCAGGGACACCTGCGACACCAGAAGAGTCATAAGTGCGTGTTTAAATCTATTTCGGTTTTCGGCAGAGCCATTAAATATATCCTGCAACGTTCTCCCCATTTCTTAGAAATATTAGATCTTGCGCTGCCTGGAATTTAAGGCAATAAATCCGGGCAAATTGATATTTAACTTATCCTAAGAAGACATCAAAATTTCAAGTGGATTTATGGATCTCGTCATACGTACATAATATAAGTCTTATATAATAAGAAATGTTATTATAGCCGGGGAAATGGGAGGCTTATAACCGGCTCTGCCATAATCCGGGAGTAACGTTAAGCAGAAGAAATAAAACGCTACTAAGCTGCTATTGGAAGTAATTTTTATTTAAGTGTTTCCGTTACGTTCGGTTCAGCGTTATTCATGTTTGAATGGGAGCCGAGCGCTCTTTATGCACACGCAAATTGAAACGGTGAATGTAACGTTATGGTGCTTATTTTTTTCTTAATAGAGTGCACGTGTCGAGAAAGTAAATTTATTCGGTCTACAGTGTAAAAAAAAAGCTTATTACTTTTTATTCATTGCTTGGGTAATCTTAGTTTTTAATTTATTCTTCCTTTCATAATTTAATAATAACTATGGATTTATACCTAATGTTTTTTTTAGCCACGGAAGAAACAATATCAAAGTGATTGAGTGATGTTTAGCTAACATAAAAATAATAAACGGATGCGGGTATTGGGTTTCAATTCAACGGCAAATTCAAATGTATGTTTGTAAAACTCTTTATTTTACAAAACACACGTGAATTATAAAGAACATGCATTGGGCAGAATCCGAAATTAAATGTTTTTGGGCAGGACGAGTATTATAATAGATTTCCTAATTAATGTTGTTATTTTATAAAATACGTCATGCTTTTTCTGCAAATTTAAATATTTAAATTTTTTTTTTCAGATAACTTATATTTCGAAACTAGATTTTTGGACCAAGTTTTGTTATATTTTTTGCTATTTCTTTTGGTCGAATTCATTTGTCCGAATTCTGTGCGATTCTGTAGTAAAGAAAATTTAATTCTCCGATAAAATCAGGAACAAATACGGCTAAAAAACTTTTTTTTTAATGTTATACATAAATAAAGAATTAAATCATAACAAAACGCTTAGAAAACGTAGTAACAATTAAATATACGGTAACAAATTATAAGTTGCTCACTAAAATTACGTTCTACATCAACGCTTGCAATGTTCTGACGCGTTCATCTTAATGTAAAATGATTAAAACAAAACGTTTTAAGACTAAAGAGTCTAGGTTAGCATAATTTGTAGAGTAAAGTTTCTGCTAAATATATAAAGAGCGTATTCAAATTCAGCTCAGATGTAGCTTAGAGTAATCCTTATTTGATTATGTTTCTGTTTAGATTCGAATTTAACGCGACGTTTGAATAAATTAACTTGTGATATTTGGCAAGGTTTGTGTTTCGGTAAATATGTTTTATTTATATGTTACAATGTTTTGAGCTAATAATGTTACAGTTTTAGACGTTAGAAATAACGTAGGTTTATTTATTTGAAGTCTTTGTTTCTTGCTCGTGAATTTTGACACGGTTTTAATCATACATTGTTTAAACGTTTTATCTTATTTATCTTGGTACAAACCTTATTTTATTTAGGGTTTTCTTGATCAGATGCTGCAGATATTATATTTGATGGTTTTAAGATGGTTCTCATGGTTTATTAGCGTAAAAAGAAAATTTAATCGTCTGTCCGTCTGTCAAAAAGTCTTATTTACCTACCTTCACCTGTCAAATTATTTTCAATTTTTTAGTTCTTTTTATTAACATCTACCTGATAAAAGCATGTTTAAAAAAAAGTTGTCAAACAGTCCACAGTAGCGTTGTGGAATATAAATATGTCATCGTAATAATTTAAAAACCTTCTCACCTATAGATTATCCATAAGGAGTTCTCGTATTCGCCATCTCCAAAATTACCTGTGAAATAAATCATCCTTCCCTCAAAAGCTCATGCGGAAAAATTATTCCGAAAACTCAAGAAAACTGGATAAGTGCTTGGAGGGAAATGATTAAAATTTCATTATCCAAAATGCAAGAGCAAGATTCTTTGAATAATTGAAGGGAAAATGAGCAGATGCCTGAACCGGTGGGATAGCGTGGGTGACAAGTTAGAAGTACCAAGGGTATATTTAAGAGTATCGTTTGTCATTCCGGCGGCCATAGTAATTTGTTACACATGCGTACATAATTAAAATTTGCCGTTTAGAAAACGTTGAATCAAATTGAAGTCGTGTTTTCCTACTGGTTTAACCTATGGATTTTCAAGCCGAGGATTGACGGTTCGATTCTGACTCGCGCATTTACAACTGAGGATTTACATTTGTAATTTTACTATGAGCTTTTCAGTGTAGGAAAGCATGCACTCTGACACAACCAAACAACAAAAACAACAACAAAAAAGAAGTAAGTATATAAAATGCGAAGGAGTTTGTAACAGGGTCAATTTTTTTAAAATAGAACGAATAAATAAGTAGAATAGTATTCAATTTAGTTTTAACAAATTGAAAATAATAAAGATTATATATTACTAGGCTACCACGGCAATTTATCATAGGCTTTTTAGGAAGCCTGGATTCACATGCAAAGCAATGCAGTAGTAGTTTTCATTCCACACTATATATGAGAGGTCTGGGCCCATCAGTGTGGAACGCGTACTATGACAGACTACGAATCACTTGTATGGACCAGCCATTACACATTTTCAGTCTTTAACGAACGTCTGGTAAATAAAGACTCGTCTGGAGTACCCTTTGCAACCCTTTGGAAGTCCTTTAAATATACAATGTTTACTTTGTATCTAATAAATTCAGGAAAATCGGGCTGATTTAAACGGTGAAGACAATTTGTCGCCAATTTATTGGCATCAAACAAAGCTTTTTCGACAAAATAAATTTTATTATGAAGGGTATAGGGGTTTTAAACGAGAACAGTCTCATATGGGGGAGCAGTTTTGAAAATGTGCAGCTTTAGGCGGTAAATAATAGCAGAGCTCCGAGTCCCTTCGAAGTGGCGCTAGAATAGCAAGATTGTCTTAAAATCGTTATGGCAGGGTACAGCGACATCTAGTTAAGTATTTTTCTCAAACATACAATGAAATATTGATGTTATGTTCCTTATAATAATAGGCCGCGAAGTATCACGTTGCAGGTGCGGCTAGACGAGAGGTCAATAATGGTATTTCATACAACATTGCCGGCCTAGGCCGGCAAAGTAATCCTTTTTAATTTCCATTCATGGGCATCATGGCGTTCAGTCATTAAAAATAAACTATAAGCAATATTTGTTTTTTGGTTCATTATGACATTCTGCCACTACGCTTATTAAAAATTAATATTAATGAATTATCTCCGTTTTCTCTTAAATCCGAGTTGGAAATAAAATGAAATAAATGGCAATAGGTAAATGTGTTAGTTATATTTTTTATCTAGTTTACTTATAATTTATCTAGAAATGAACTTTTGATTTTTGGAGTTTTTTATTGTACCTATGTTTGGGAAAAGCTCTATACAAGTTGATACTTTCAAGCCTCTGCCTCGAACAGGGATTGTCGTGTTGGCCTCGTATGTCTACTACTTGGTTATAACTACTCGGCTGGCATTCCGCTATTTTGCGGCCTCTGCAGTAATGTACTATTTGGCGCTTCCTTTAAAATCTAACCACTTGCAACTGTAGCGCTGTATATTTGGGCATTTTCACTTTAAATGGTGCAGAAAACTTTTTTTTGAAAGACAATATTTTTTGGTGTTTTCTTACTCAGAATCACGATCACTAGTCTATTATTTTTAACAAGGAAAAAGGTGTCTTTATTTTTGAGTCGGTTCTGTAACTTTTTCCATAGTTTGTATGGCTCGTTACGAAACGGACTAAAAAAAATTGTATTGAAAATTAGGTACACTTATTTTACTATCGAAATCAACAACAGCGATCGTACGGACAGACAGAGGTAGACTTACAGAGAAAAAGACAGAATTTAACCACATCTACGTGTGACCGGTGGCACAATCGAGCGTTTTCTACGTTCATTGCGCGGCCAAGGCACTCACTACCCAATGGTTCCCTGGCAGCACGCGCAATGAATAGAAACCCGTGGCCTAGCTGTTAGTATTACTTATTCTGTGGTAATAAGGGTGCTGGTGCGTACGGAACCACAAAAATACAATCCACAATTCCATAACCCTGTTACTTCACCCCAGCAGATAAAGTTCCGCATCACCTTTCTCAACTTTATCTATGATCAATTGAGTATGTAGCAGATTGACTAAAAAGGTAACTGGCACTCGCCCACTTAAAAGAAAAAGGGTTCGCCCGTAGATCCATAACCTTTTACATAAGAATTTGAATCGTACATTTTTAGTAGTCCCTAACCCGAACTTAAGTCATCAATCTGTTCAACGGATTGCCGTAAATATCCGTACCTACTAGGTTTTGGGGAAGGCTAGAGTTATTCAAAATGGCTGAGGATTTAGTGTGGTTAAAACACGACATGTAATTGTCGAACTAGCGAAAGCTGGTATTTGTAGGTGTGAGAATGAGACAGTGAAAACACTCTTAAATAAATAAATATCACGGGACAATTCACACCAATTGACCTAGTCCCAAAGTAAGCTAGGCAAAGCTTGTGTTATGGGTACTAGGCAACGGATAAACATACTTATATAGATAGATACATACTTAAGTACATATTAAACACCCAAGACCCGAGAACAAACATTCGTATTTTTCATACAAATATCTGCCCCGACACGGGAATCGAACCTGGGACCTCAAGCTTCGTAGTCAGGTTCTCTAACCACTAGGCTATCTGGTCATCCGGTCGTCGGTCGTGTATGGAAATTTACTTTTTTGTTTTTGAGGAAGTTTTTATACAAATTAATTTATACATTTTGGGAGGCCGTGTTAGTAAGCCTCAGTGGCATTCACGCTACTTACCTGTAAATTTCTATTCAAATCAGATTCCAAAATTAAAAGTTTTTGAGATAATGCTCTCAAGTATACGACCAGATAGCCTAGTGGTTAGAGAACCTGACTACGAAGCTTGAGGTCCCGGGTTCGATTCCCGTGTCGGGGCAGATATTTGTATGAAAAATACGAATGTTTGTTCTCGGGTCTTGGGTGTTTAATATGTATTTAAGTATGTATCTATCTATATAAGTATGTTCATCCGTTGCTTAGTACCCATAACACAAGCTTTGCTTAGCTTACTTTGGGACTAGGTCAATTGGTGTCGAATTGTCCCGTGATATTTATTTATTTATTTATTTTATTTATTTATAAGTATACGGTGCTCGAGTCCGAAAACTTGACCGGCTTCTGTTCTTTCTGCATTTTCATTTGACAAAAAATATCAAAGCACAGCTTAGCTGTCAATATACAGCTACTATCAATAGGCCACTATAACCGTCTTCACGACCGGAGTTCTCTAGTTTTCCTCTTCGCATAAGGGTTCAAAAGGGAAAAAAAGTATAAAGGAGCCTTTGTTCCTTAGATCACGTCCATTCCGTTAATTCAAGCGGTCTCGGAGCACTGATAAGGATTAAATTATTAACGCTTTGTCTCTACATTTTATTTCAGACGGCGAAATAGTTTTGGGGTTGTCTTTGGGCGAAAGCGCGCGAATATGTTCGTGTATCCAATTAGGGACCTGGATTTTTTGAGGTTATTTTCCCAGGCCCTCATTTTGCATGCTTTTAATAAATAAACAATGTTTGTTAGGAAAATTTTGCAAGTTGAGGTGAGTTTTTCTTCATCATCATCCCAGCCATATATGCGTCCCACTGCAGGGCACAGGCCTCCTCTTAGAATGAGAGGAGATGGGCCGTAGTTCCCACGCGGGCCCAGTGCGGATTGGAAACTTCACGTACACCATTGAATTACTTCGCATGTGTATGTAGGTTTCCCCGCGATGTTTTTCTTCACAGTAAAGCTAAGTTAAATTTCAAATGTAATTTTGCACATCCGCAAAAATCAGAGGTGCGAGCCGGGATTTGAACCTACTATCCTTTGCTTGAGAGGCTATAGGTCAAACCACTAGGCCACCAAATATTTTATGTTATTTTTTTTATGTTAAAAAGGCCAGACAAACGAACTAGTGGGTCACCTGATGTTAAATGATCACCACTGTCCATAGACACCCGCAGCGCTTTACACGATGCCAGTGCCTTGTCGGCCCTGGGAAAAGGAGAGGGAATAGGGGAGGGGGAGAGGTATTGGGCCCCCGGCGCTCTCACTGACCGTACGAAACGCAGCAGGAGTACTGCTGATTCACGCCGATTATATTATAAGTATACTTTAATTGGGTAAAATCTTGCAAGTAGTAGTTATTTGTGTCTTGTAGTTGTTGTTGTTGTTTTACGTTGGTAGAAAGATACGTGATGTATTAGATGGGATCATAAATGTTGTTATTATTATTTATTATACCTACATTCCGGAAACGCACCAAAGTGACGGACATCTTGAGACGCATTGCACGACTGAAATGGAACTGGGCGGGGCATGTGGCTCGCGGAGTGGATAACCGCTGGGCCCGTAGGGTGCTGGTGTGGAGACCGCGGACCACAAGAAGAAGTGTCGGCGGGCCCCAGATGAGATGGTATGATGACATAAAAAGTTACGCCGGACCGTACTGGCTCAGGAAGACGGAGAATGGGACGAAGTGGAGGAGATTAGGAGAGGGTTACATCCAGCAGTGGATGGAAAAGGCCTGAAAAAGAAGATACCTACCTTTCAACATTTATTAATTTATTTTTTTTGCTTTGCCAACTTTCTTGTCATTGGCTTCCAAACAAATATGAATTGAATTTTAAAATACACGCAAAAATTCAATGTTAAACTATAATTGAATCACGCAGATTAAAAACATTCGACTTCTCGGACCTGGGAAGAAAGAACGGATTTTCGAAATATTATTTCCTTGGAATAGGGTGTACTACATATAACGGTGGCGAAGCTGAAAGTGCAAGCTATCAAACGATAAATTACATCAGCAGACATGCAGATTGCAATATCCCGTGGCGCATAAAATTACAGCTGAAAATAACAGATATTTTCTGTGAAAGCTTAAGATTGGACGGGGCTTGCCTCACTCTCCAGAGCTCTAAGCAATATTCAAAGGTTTGCGTTACACGAAAACCGCAGTTCTTCGAACAACATTTCATTTCTGATCTTCAAAGAGTTAAGTCAGTTAGAATTCATTTTAAGTCTGAACTGTATATTTTATTTCATGCGTTTGTTGCCAAGAATATCGACATATATTTCAAACTAAATACAAACTGAAATATAGATGCACAGAAAAAACCCCCAGAAAAAAGACCAATGCTGGGAATCGAACCCAGGTCCTTAGCGTTCCGTGCTGCGTGCTTACCCCTACACCATCACTGGTCTAGAAGTTAGCGACGAATCTTTCCCATACATCGTACACCAGTCTGTTATAATCACATTATGGAGTGATAAAGCGCGCATCTATGTTATGCCCTCTACCGAGAGACTTTAACACTCCTTCGGAGCTAACCGCTCACCTGGACCAAGAGATGGCGCTACTAAGCCAACTTTTACAAGTTAAGTATGAAGTATCTTTTTCTATTTATTTTTTTCAACTTCATTTTTTTGACCGTAAAAGTAATAAAAAAATGAAGTTGAAAAAAATAAATAGAAAAAGATACTTCATACTTAACTTGTAATATCCACATAGTAAAAAACAAAGTCGCTTCCCGCCGCCTGTCCTTTTAAATACTGTACATCATCATCGTCATCATCATTTAAGCTGAAAGACGTCCACTGCTGAACATGCGCCATCCGCATCCAATGCGTTCCCACCACCTTCTCCAGGTCGACGCTCCATCTCGTTGGAGGCCTACCTACACTGCGTCTTCCGGTCCGCGGACGCCACTCGAGAACTATTCGGCCCCATCGGCCGTCACTTCTACGAGCGATGTGCCCTGCGCACTGCCACTTAAGTTTAGCGATTCTTCGAGTTATGAATGTACGCTTAGGTCTATTAATTGCGCTACGGATTTTTACACCTGCGAAGAAATTCAAGGGTGTGTGTAAAGTTCCGAATCAGCACTGGGCCCGCTTGATAACTATGTCTCAAACCCTCTCATTCTCATGCACAGTGTCACTACACAGACACACGAATCAAATTATTATTGTCGATCCAATTATGATAAAATTTATAGAAAACCATCTCAAACATTTCTTTTCAAACAATAACATAGAAATTGGATCACAATTGTTGAAATTATAATTGAATTATACCTAAATAAAAATAAAAACGAACAAAAATACACATTTCTTGTAACCTTTATTTTTAAAATCGTAATTTGCAAGAACGAAACTTAGAGCAAGGACAATAATTGAATACGATTCAAAATTACGTGCGAGACAAATCTCAATTTAAATTGGAGGGTTTCATCGTAATCGCATTGGTTGAAACTGATTCAACTGAGACTGTAATTTCACATCGCTTAATTTGAAATTACTGAGTAGAACCAATGTTATTCGGTACGTGAAGTCGTGAACCGTCTGCTACAATAATTATACATAGATATTTGGCACATAGAGGTATTGTTGACTAGTGTCAATTATAACGGTTCAATGTACTAACTAGTTTAATAGTTTAGAATTCTACTATCTATCCTTTGTCAAGATTCATTGTCTTATAGTCTCAAAACAAATATACAAATAGAATTGGCAGTAGCGTACCTACCTATTCTGTAAGGAGTCAGTTCCGAGTTATGTACTACTGCTGGGCGCAGGCCTCCTCTCACAATGTTCACGTGATCAAAAGATATTTTTTTAAACACAAATATATATATTTTGCTTTCCCAACCCTCATTCGTCTTACAGACACGCACGCACACATTTCGACTATGTACAGTCAACTAATTTGATTTCTAGGCCATTGTAGAACCTTGTCGCATACTACTAGATAATTACAATGTCAGTGCGGGTGAAAAGATTATAAACTTTCCGATCACAACATGCAATAAACGTAAAGAGTTTATAAACGTTTTCGCTCTATGACATGAGAAGAAAAAGAACTTTTGATAGACGGGCAGTGACAGTTCAAGTTGTAAGTTATAAGCAAACTATTCAAACTATTTACTATCGTTGACACAATGTTCGCAAAGATTGAGATGTCATCATGGCATACTTCACGCAAATAATCACTGTCGTAGAAGATTATGATATGAATAAATAAATAAATAAATATTAGTGGACAATCTTACACAAATCGACCTAGTCCCAAACTAAGCAAAGCTTGTACTATGGGTACTAGACGACGATAAACCTACTTATATAGATAAATAAATAATACTTAAATACATAGATAGAATACGCAGATATGGTTCTATAGTGGCCTAGGAATCAAATTGGTTGACTGTACATAATTTTAATAAAAAACCGTAGGACCTATGCTCTTCTTGTTGGGTCATACACATTTTTTTGTTCGCGTCTCTCCTGTGGACATTGCAAAAGTTAAGGGTCCATAGCCAATATTTCTTAATCAAGTCTACATTAGCGTGTGGGACGCCTGGCCAACTTTCGGTTTTAGACGACCAGACGGCCTAGTGGTTAGAGAACCTGACTATAAAGCTTGAGGTCCCGGGTTCGATTCCCGTGTCGGGGCAGATATTTGTATGGAAAATAAAACCTCCTTCAAAAAACCCCCAAAAAAACATAAAATAATAATTGATTGAACCGACCACAATAAGCATGAAAATATCTTTCTACTAATCTGTTTGAAGTTGGTGCCTCAGCACGAGCCAGCAGGAGTGGACCTAGTAATCTAACTTACCTACATACCTATTATAGGGCTTCTACACTCCTGCTGGCTCGTGCTGAGGCACCAACTTCAAACAGATTAGTAGAAAGATATTTTCATGCTTATTGTGGTCGGTTCAATCAATTATTATTTTATGTTTTTTTGGGGGTTTTTTGAAGGAGGTTTTATTTTTTATTTAAATTTTTTTTATTTCCAAGTTTTTTTTGGGTGTTTTTTGAAGGCGGTTTTATTTTTTATTTAAAATTTTTTATTTTTTTCTTTTTAGTTGTTTCTAATGGCCTGGACTGGCACTCTTTACTGACTGTACTTTTTGCCTCTGGTTAAGATTGCCAATTGACATGCCAAAATAAGATTCTGATAACAACGGGACCCACCTTTGGCCACCTTCCAGCTCCATCATCAGACCCTGGTTATCATCTGGAATCAAAGTACTTGTCAAGACAAACCAAACGAGCCCAAACTCGACGGGGTTGTGTCTTTTTATTACAGAGTTCCAATGGCCACCTTCCAACTCCATCATCAGATCAGCTCCATGTCACAATAATATTGCATTGTCACCTGATTTACACATGCATGCAAAGTTTCAACTAAATCAGAAACCGAGAAGTGAGACAAATTCAACTTGCAAGATTTGACCCGTTGAGGAGTCCCGTTGGCCATCTGCGGTCTTCTTCATCAGATCCAGTTTACCAAATGATACTTTCTGAACGCAAATGCTCAATTTGTCACCGAAAATACTAAAATCGTAATACATTACCCTTGAACTTTTGAAGAGTTCCTTCAATTCGTCATGAATTCCATCATCAGAACTGGATTTTGGTAACAATGGGACCAACCTTGAAGCATATGCTTTCAAACAACGAAAAAATTTTCCAAATCGGTTCATTAAGGACGGAGTTCTGAGGTAACACACGTTAAAAAAAAAAAAAAAAAAAAAAGTACATACAACCGAATTGAGAACCTCCTCCTTTTTTTGAAGTCGGTTAAAAATACGAATGTTTGTTCTCGGGTCTTGGGTGTTTAATATGTATTTAAGTATGTATCTATCTATATAAGTATGTTTATCCGTTGCCTAGTACCCATAACACAAGCTTTCCTAGCTTACTTTGGGACTAGGTCAATTGGTGTGAACTGTCCCGAGATATTTATTTATTTATTTTTATTTTTATTTAAATAAACATTAAGTTTGCTGACACAGAGTCGCTAATTTTATGTCGACAGGGGAGACGACTTTTGTTTTTTTCTTTGTGTATGACCCTGTTATGAAATTATAGGTATTGACCCTAACGTGTAAAATCCGGCAATATTTTGGCATTAGTAAAAGAAAAGCCGGTAAACCATTGATCCGCAAAAAAACAGCTTTGTTTTTTATAGTAATGTTATGAGAAACAAAATATTGCTTGCTTTTCGGGATGAGGTTAAAACATGACCTTTATTTGTCGACCCGGACTGACACGACATGATAATTCAAATCCTATGGCACGAAGATGAGGGTTTGAATTATTAGGTCGTGTATTATTGTCATTTATGGGTCGTGTTTTAAGCGCACCCGCTTTTTTTGCGAGTAACTTAGGTGCATGAGCCTGATTCGCATTTGATTGGTTTTCCTAATGCTTTTGTTTAAAATTTCGACGATCAAGTAAGAAAACTTATTTGATCCAACACGATTCAGTCACATTCATGCCCTGCGTTCAGTCTATAGTATACAGGGTGTGTAACATTTAGATCGGTCAGACTGGAAAACTCAGAAACTATAAGAATGTTGAATTGAAAAAAAATGGTAGTCATTTCGAACACCTACTAAAATAAATGAAAGGATATGAAAACAATGTATTTTATTATTTTTAGACATCATGTTTCGTAGTTAGAAATAGTGTTAGTTTTATTCTTCAAAATGTCCGTATTCGATTCCCGAGCTGAATAAAGTTTTTTTTTAAATGTATGACTGCAGTTTTTCTTGTTACTAAAATCAATGACATGGTTCCTAAGAACAGATCTTCGTATATTATTTATTTTTATTAGAAATACGGCTGCTCACCGAATCTAAGATTATTTAAAAGCGAAAAAGTTTCACGGGTGCGCCGGTGAAATTCAAATTTAAATTTAGAGTCGTAGCTTCTAATAGTTGTGATGGATGTTACCACACGCCACTGATGGCGTATGTAAGCGATTAAGAATTTCGGGGAAGTCGGTTGGGAGCGACGTGGTTCAATTGGTAGAACACCCAGGTTGGGGCGCATACCCAGGAGACGTGGGTTCGAATCCCACCGGCGCACCCGAGAAACTTTTTCGCTTTTAAATAATCTTAAATCTTCGTATGTCTTATAGTTTCAGACTTTCTTATACTGACCGACCGATCTAAATGTTACACCCTGTATACACTCAACCACGTACTTATAATACGATCAGGTAATGAGATCTTGGCAACGCTTACTTGGTTACGCCGATGTCAAGAGGTCTCAAACTAGGTCAAACCAAATACAAAATTAATGGGCACAAACGCAACTTGGCTAAGGTCTTCCATGGAAGCGGAGAAAGAGAAGACATTAAAAATTGGACCAGTGGTGGTGTAGGGGTATGGCACGCGGCACGGAATGTTTCCATAGAATTGAAATTTTTACGTAAATGCGATCTAGAAGTATTTAGTGAAGTAAAACTTATACTAAGCATGCAGGTCTACATCTAAAAGGATGCGTACTACGGTGTCCTGAGTGCTGAAATATGTATAATAAATAATTATTAACTTACGTCTTATATAATAGTTGGGTCGTAAATGTTTGTTCTTTTAAGGGTTCAGTACCCAAAGGGAAAAAACGGGACCCTATTACTGAGACTTCGCTGTCCGTCAGTCTGTCCGTCTGTCCGTCCGTCTGTCATCAGGCTGTATCTCACGAACCGTGATAGCTAAACAGTTTAAATTTTCACAGATGATGTATTGCGGTTGCTGCTATAACAACAAATACTAAAAAACAGATTAAAATAAATACTCCCATACCGCAAACCTGATTTTTTTTCTCGTTTTTGCTCGATATTGATACCGGCTACAGGTAGACGCTTGAAATATTCACAGGTTATTAAGTTATATATTCACTTTGAAAATAAATAGTTAAATTAAAATAAAATAAATATTTAAGGGGGCTCCCATACAACAAACATGTTTTTTTGCCGTTTTTATAGATAACTAGCTGACCCGGTAAACGTTTTTATGCCATAAAGGGGTATAAAAATAGCCTATGACCTATTCTCAGACCTACCGAGTGTAGATAAAAAAGTTTAATAAAAATCGGTCGAGCTGTCTCGGACGAGTTCGAAGACAAACACCGTGACACGAGATTTTTATATATTAGAAGATATAGATATAGATGGTACGGAACCTGTCGTGCGCGAGTCCGACTCGCACTTGGCCGGTTTTTAGACTGTCTAAATACAATTTTGTTACTGCAACATTCATCAAACTATGATATATGAGTGTATAACTTCACAGTATCAATATAACCGCCCACGTCATAAAATTAATAAAAACAAGTCAAACACAAACATAGACATAAAACAAATAACCTTCGTGTGGATTAATAAATAGCAGAGATATCTAATATACGACGGAGTCCATTAGGATGGTGTTATGCTAAAAGCTAGAGCGCAAGACAACTTTGACAAAGAATTATTTTGTTTACATTTTTGCTATTGGTACATACATCCAGATCATGACTGGTCAGATACAACGCAGGAGGACGACGCACAGTTTTGTGGGGTACTTATCCTGGGGCTAAATTCAAGAACGGCCCAACACAGTTTGCGAGTGGTAATTCAATCGTTTGGGAGAGGATAGGAATGGGTTGAGCTTGGGATGAGCCTTATTTTCCTGTTAAGTCGCTTTGTAAATAAAAAATGATAGTGCGTGCGGTTCCTCCGCGCGGAAGAAGTGAAACTTCGTAATGTGGAAATGAAAAAGGCACTTATACATGAATAGTCCGTCTGTCCGTCCGTCCATCCGTCCGTCCGTCTGTCACCAGGCTGTATCTCAGGAACCGTGATAGCTAGACAGTTGAAATTTTCACAGATGATGTATTTCGGTTGCCGTTATAACAATAAGTACTAAAAAACAGAATAAAATAAATATTTAAGGGGGCTCCCATACCCATACAACAAACGTGATTTTTTTGGTCGTTTTTGCTTGATAATTGATAACGGCATCAGGTAGGGACGCTTGAAATATTCACAGAATATTTAGTTATATATTCATTTTAAAAATAAATAATTAAACTAAAAAAAAAACAAATATGTACGGGGGATCCCATACAACAAACGTGATTTTTTTGCCGTTTTTTATAGATTATGGTACGGAACCTTTCGTACGCGAGTCCGACTCGCACTTAGCCGGTTTTTTTTACCCACTGCTGGGCAAAGGCTTCTCAACCTAGAATTCCAACTGGATGTGTCTGAACACTTAGATCTGGCCAGACGTTCGAGAACATTGTCTAGATCACCCCATCATCTTTCCCTTGGTCTATCGCGGCGTCGATTAACCATCCTGAGGCATATCTATTGAGTCATCAACATCATCCCAGCCTATATACGTCCCACTGCAGGGCACAGGCCTCCTCTCCGAATGAGAGGGCTTGGGCCGTAGTTCCCACGCGGGCCCAGTGCAGATTGGGAACTTCACACACACCATTGAATTGTTTCCTTACGATGTGTTCCTTCACCGTAAAGCTCATGATAAATTACAAATGTAATTTCGCACACAAATTCCGAAAAACTCAGAGGTGCCAGCCGGGATTTGACCACGGCTAACAATCTATTGAGTGGAATCCCGCAAATAATAAATGGTAAATTTAATTTATCATTGTATTGTATTATTCTCTTCGTCTTCGCTCAATTACAATTTATCTTTGGATTGTTGAATTTGATTGTATAGGTATACATACATTGTATAACCCCATCCAATTATTGGTGGAATTAACTATTCAAATTAATTTTGCAGAAACTGTCTACAATTGATATTAATGAAACTTGGTTGGGACAGCTAAATAAATTTTAGTAAGATAAAGTGATACAAAATTATAGCTTTGTCTATTGCAAAATAGTATCAAGTTTCATGGACATTATTAATTATTAGCTTGAGCCAGTTGAGGGTCATCTCGTTGTCTAAATTATGTGGGTTGGATAAAGGTTATTCTATACAAGCTTGATCGCGCAGCTTCGTCAGTGTTAGAAATCCATTAAAAAAAAGTAAAGGCAACATTTTTAAAACACAACTCCCTTGGCCCCATCTACATTCTTCATCAGGTGAGATAGTAGTGAAAATAAACGGATCACTCACGTCTTAAAACGAGTTTAACTCGAAATGTTTCGGGCTAATCCGTAGCCCTTCCTCTCGGAGTCGCACGTCACGGCGGCTGCCAAACGTGCACTCCAACTTGACTCCACTCGTTTTAAGACGTGAGTGATCCGTTTATTTTCACTATGAGTGAGTCTCACGGTAGTTTCATGTTTAAGGTGAGATAGTGGTCAATCACGGTTCAGTTTTATGTAAAATAACCGGCCAAGTGCGAGACGGACTCGCGCACCGAGGGTTCCGTACACATTTTTAGTTATATCAAAACTACACCGTAAACAGCCGTAACTATAATAATTCAGTGTTAGCAGAGCCCTGCTTCTACGTTAAATGTACGACGTGTGAGATCATTTTTATGTTGGTTGTTCGGGACACATTTTTATTATTTGCTGTTGTAGCGGCCACAGTAATAAATAATCGTTGAAAATTTTAACTGCCTAGTTAATGTCATTATAAAGATATATAGTTAAAAACGCTGAACAAACACGTTTCTTGTATGACGACCCCTTTAATTTTTAACTTTATTTTATTTTTAGTATTTGTTATCATAGCGGCCACAGTAATGCATAACCAATGAAAATTTCAAGTGTCTATTACGGTCAAAGAGATTTGTGATGGACAGACAGACATACAGACAGCGGACTCTCAGTAATAAGGTCCCCTGTAAGGTAAAGAACCTTAAAAATGTTGCCAAATCATTTGTTTTAGGTTATTTAGGATTTAGGTTAATTTAATATAAATTTCCGGGGATTTAGGTTAGTTTAATATAAATCATTAAATTTACATTCATTGTACCTACTAAGTCATTTCCTGTCGTTAATTCCACACATGCTTCAATTGAAGCTCCCTCAGTTGACTAAGCTTAACGAGTATCACGCTATCTTTGATCTACGAAACCCATCCCACAACTTAACGCAATATAATCAAAACAACTCCATTTATTCGGCAAGAGCTCGTTTCAGTAACGTCATAATATAAGAGGACTCGTTGACAAAACGGGCGAAATGAAACCGACCACCCTGTGTAGTTTCGCAAAGTTATTTCTCATCTGGCGAAAACATTCAGAGCTCTTACGCTACTTAGCATAAGAGCGGGTATCGTCCAGTTTTTGTATACGTAAGTGTAATGTAAGACGAATGCTATTGGAAAAAAAGTTGGCGTCCAGTGTACACGCTTCGACCGCATCGTATAGACTCATCATTTCATACTTAACCCCTGTTTGGCATTCTGCGATGTTTTTGCAGTTTTAATAAGAGATTCCGCCGCGTAGATGCGGGAGTCATTTGAGGCGGCTTTTATTATTACGCTCGGCCACATTTGGTCATAACATATGGGTATAATTAGGATTTAGATTTGTATTTTAAAAACCTTTTTTATTATACCAGAGTACCAGACTAAGAGCAGGGACGCTATATAAATGTGTGAGTAATTAAACTTGAAATATAGCTGGACTTTTTAAAATAATGCTCTTTGGATTTAAATTAAAAGTAGGTATATACATATTGTAAGTATCTAGGTAGCTTGACAAAGTAGTACCAAAATCGTTTAAGAAATGAACAGAAAAAAGTAACATTCCCTAAATTTAAAACTTTTTTATTTGGTTAATGTTTTCTCACAAATTATGGTAATAGTAACAAAATAAAATAATTATGATCTAAATTTTATACAAAAGCTGCATTGTAGATATAAGTGGAAATTTTCTAACAATTCTACAATCGCAGATACGTAATTCTTCAATCAATAACGCAATAAAAACATCCGATGGCGACCGCACTATCTATACCAATGAGATCTAATCGGATTTTCCTTATCCATTAGAAGTATTTCAGAGTTAAAAGGAAATCGGCCCGCAAAATGTTTGACAGCTCGTTTTTGACCAAATTCGAGGCACGTTCGCTGCGATATCTTTTTTTATCTCGAATGCGAGTATAATGTAAAATTGAGGCTCAATTTTATGAGTCACTTGAATTAACGTGATGGAGTTTGTAACGAATAAGATTGGTGAATTATAGGCTGCGGTGTCCAATCTGATACGCGACGGTTTATCAAACGAGACACTCTTGAACAAGGTTTGTAACTTTCGATGCCGGTAAAAAGGGTTGATTTTATTCCTGATTTTATCAATATGAATGTTCTTTCTCTGTATGTTTTCTGTTTCCGGCAACATCATAGAACTTTCAATAAAAGCGTCATACATTTAAGAAACAATATGTGTAGTCACATTCATAGTCACATTTTTAAAATAAATAAATAATAAACAAATCATGGGACAATCAACACCAATTCACCTAGTCCGGAGCTAAGCTTATACTATGGGTACTAGACAATGGATAATAGTATTTTATACAATCGTTGCATAATGAAGGCTCTTAAAGTCGAGTACCGTGTTAAGGCCACGAGGCTTGCCGAGTGGCCTAAGTAAGGTATACGATACGAGATTTTAAGAGCTAATTATGTAACTATTGTATACAACGACCGCTTTAGCCTAGTTGGCAGTGACCCTGCCTACGAAGCAAGAGGTCCTGGGTTCAAATCCCGGTAAGGGCATTTATTTGTGTGATGAGCACGAATATTTGTTCCTGAGTTATGGTTGTTTTCTATGTATTTAAGTATTTATTTATCTATATAAGTATGTTTATCCGTTGCTAAGTACCCATAACACAAGCTTTGCTTAGCTTACTTTGGGACTGGGTCAATTGGTGTGAATTGTCCCGTGATATTTATTTATTATTTATTTATTTAATACTTTTTCTACGAGTCATCATCATCATCGTCTATCGAGGTACATACATAACCTTTTTCGTCCGCCATTCCATGAAGTTAGTATAACTCCTGTTGTACTTATAGCTTTTAAGATTTTTCTGGCAACAAGGTAAGCGTTGCTTCCTCTGCAATAGTAGTATAGTTGAGTCCGAAGTGCCATAGACTATCCAAGATTAAAAAGTATGTGATTGCAATTTTGTCTATAAACACATAATTGACAGATTAAAATCAACGAGTAGAAAACATAAATAACGAAGGTAATGTTGCCAGCTTTTTGGGTACGATGTTGGGCTGTTTCACCACCCATTGATTAATTTTAACTGATGGTTAAATATGATGCCGTCTCCGTCTATTCGAACAAAACAAACAGAGACGGCATCACATTTATCCGTCAAACAAATTTGATCAATGGATGGTGAAACAGGGGGTTAGTCTAGTAGATTTTAAGTTAGATATTTAGTTTATAGTTAAGGAAGGAGCGTTAAGTCTCTCGATAGAGGGCATAACAAAGATGCGCGCTTTATCACTGCATAAGGTGATTATAACAGACTGAAATGTACGATGTATGGGAAAGATTCGTCGCTAACCTCTAGACCAGTGATGGTGTAGGGGTAAGCACGCAGCACGGAATGCTGAGGACCTGGGTTCGAATCCCAGCATTGGTCTTTTTTCTGGGGTTTATTCTGTGCATCTATATTTCAGTTTGTATTTAGTTTTAAATTTATAGTTAAGTTTTATTCATTGTTATTGTTTCTTAATATTGTTATTCAGTGAACAAATGTGTCTTAATTCTTAAATACAAAATTAAATTATACATCCAAGACTTGAGCCGAAATATTCGTATTTTTTACACGAATATCTGCCTCAACTCAACTGTAGTCACGTTATCTAATCACTAGCCTAGGCTATCCGTTTCCATACTTATCTACAATTTATAACTGAAATCATAATATTGTAATAACTCCAACATAAAATTAGATTTTTAGTTCTTAATTATTATTGTGTGCCCTTATAAGGCGTCGTGATCTAACTTTGATTAATGGAATTTATGAAATACAAGCTGTTTCACGCGATTCCGTCTGCGAAGAATTCGATTATCGCTATCACGCGGGAACTATGCAATTTTCCGGGATAAAAACTATCCTATGTTCCTTAACATAAAAAAAACTATCCTATGTTCTCAAACTATCTTCATACCAAATTTCATTTAAATCCGTTTAGCCGTTTTTGCGTGATTGAGTAAGAAACATCCAAATATCTTCACAAACTTTGATATTTTTTATAATATTAGTAGGACTTATACTATAATGTAATTTTCCTACTCCTGTTTTTTTATCTGGTTTTTACATGGTCGCGAACAAATATATAAGAACATAGATAATATGGCTTCAGAAAGTCTATACTTAATCTATTCGCCATAACAGCACTTGTGTCGTAATGTCGTTATTACGATACACCTAGCTGCCACAAAATATTAAATGTAGGGTACACTCAACACTAAAGCCCAGTTTAGACCTGCTGAGTTGAGTAAAGTAGGGTACAGTCGGGTACAGTAGGGTAAAATAGGGTACAGTAGGGTACAGTCGGGTACAGTCGGGTACAGTAGGGTAAAATAGGGTACATCGGGTACAGTCGGGTACAGTAGGGTAAAATAGGGTACAGTAGGGTACAGTCGGGTACAGTCGGGTACAGTAGGGTAAAATAGGGTACAGTAGGGTACAGTCGGATACAGTAGGGTAAAATAGGGTACAGTAGAGTACAGTCGGGTACAGTAGGGTAAAATAGGGTACAGTCGGGTACAGTAGGGTAAAGTAGGGTACAGTCGTGTACAGTAGGGTAAAATAGGGTACATCGGGTACAGTCGGGTACAGTCGGGTACAGTAGGGTAAAATAGGGTACAGTCGGGTACAGTCGGGTACAGTAGGGTAAAAAAGGGTACAGTCGGGTACAGTAGGGTAGAATAGGGTACAGTTGGGTACAGTAGGGTAAAATAGGGTACAGTCGGGTACAGTCGGGTACAGTAGGGTAAAATAGGGTACAGTAGGGTACAGTCGGGTACAGTAGGGTAAAATAGGGTACAGTCGGGTACAGTCGGGTACAGTAGGGTAAAATAGGGTAAAGTAGGGTACAGTCGTGTACAGTATGGTAAAGTAGGGTACATCGGGTACAGTCGGGTACAGTCGGGTACAGTAGGGTAAAAAAGGGTACAGTCGGGTACAGTAGGGTAAAATAGGGTACAGTAGGGTACAGTCGGGTACAGTAGGGTAAAATAGGGTACAGTAGGGTACAGTCGGGTACAGTAGGATAAAATAGGGTACAGTTGGGTACAATAGGGTAAAATAGGATACAGTAGAGTACAGTCGGGTACAGTAGGGTAAAATAGGGTACAGTAGAGTACAGTCGGGTACAGTAGGGTAAAATAGGGTACAGTAAGGTAAAATAGGGTACAGTAGGGTACAGTCGGGTACAGTAGGGTAAAATAGGGTACAGTCGGGTACAGTCGGGTACAATAGGGTAAAATAGGGCACAGTCGGGTACAGTAGGGTAAAATAGGGCACAAAAGAGTACAGTCGGGTACAGTAGGCTAAAATAGGGTACAGTAGGGTAAAATAGGGTACAGTAGGGTACAGTCGGGTACAGTAGGGTAAAATAGGGTACAGTTGGGTACAGTCGGGTACAGTAGGGTACAGTAGGGTAAAATAGGGTACAGTAGAGTACAGTCGGGTACAGTAGGGTAAAATAGGGTACAGTAGGGTAAAATAGGGTACAGTCGGGTACAATAGGGTAAAATAGGGCACAGTCGGGTACAGTAGGGTAAAATAGGGCACAAAAGAGTACAGTCGGTTACAGTAGGCTAAAATAGGGTACAGTAGGGTACAGTCGGGTACAGTAGGATAAAATACGGTACAGTTGGGTACAATAGGGTAAAATAGGGTACAGTAGAGTACAGTCGGGTACAGTAGGGTAAAATAGTAAAATAGGGTACAGTAGGGTACAGTCGGGTACAGTAGGGTAAAATAGGGTACAGTTGGGTACAGTCGGGTACAGTAGGGTACAGTAGGGTAAAATAGGGTACAGTAGAGTACAGTCGGGTACAGTAGGGTAAAATAGGGTACAGTAGGGTAAAATAGGGTACAGTCGGGTACAATAGGGTAAAATAGGGCACAGTCGGGTACAGTAGGGTAAAATAGGGCACAAAAGAGTACAGTCGGGTACAGTAGGCTAAAATAGGGTACAGTAGGGTACAGTCGGGTACAGTAGGGTAAAATACGGTACAGTTGGGTACAATAGGGTAAAATAGGGTACAGTAGAGTACAGTCGGGTACAGTAGGGTAAAATAGTAAAATAGGGTACAGTAGGGTACAGTCGGGTACAGTAGGGTAAAATAGGGTACAGTTGGGTACAGTCGGGTATAGTAGGGTAAAATAGGGTACAGTCGGGTACAGTTGGGTACAGTAGGGTAAAATAGGGTACAGTCGGGTACAGTAGGGCACAGTCGGGTACAGTAGGGTAAAATAGGGTACAGTAGATACAGTCGGGTACAACAGGGTAAAATAGGGTACAGTTGGGTACAGTCGGGTACAGTAGGGTAAAATAGGGTACAGTAGGGTAAAATAGGGTTCAGTAGGGTACAGTCGGGTACAGTCGGGTACAGTCGGGTACAGTCGGGTACAGTCGGGTATAGTAGGGTAAAATACCCTACTGTACCCTATTTTACCTTACTGTACCCGACTGTACTCTTTTGTACCCTATTTTACCCTAATGTGCCCGACTGTACCCTACTGTACCCTATTTTACCCTACTGTAGTACACGACTGTACCCTACTTTACCCTACTGTACCCGACTGTACCCTATTTTACCCTACTGTACCCGACTGTACTCTACTTTACCATATTTTACCCTACTGTACCCGACTGTACTCTACTGTACCCTATTTTACCCTACTGTATCCGACTGTACCCTACTGTACCCTATTTTACCCTACTGTACCCGACTGTACCCGACTGTACCCTACTGTACCCTATTTTACCCTACTGTACCCGACTGTACCAAACTGTACCCTATTTTACCCTACTGTACCCGACTGTACCCGACTGTACCCTACTGTACCCTATTTTACCCTACTGTACCCGACTGTACCAAACTGTACCCTATTTTACCCTACTGTACCCGACTGTACCCGACTGTACCAAACTGTACCCTATTTTACCCTACTGTACCCTACTGTACCCTATTTTACCCTACTGTACCCTACTGTACCCTTCTGTACCCGACTGTACCCAACTGTACCCTACTGTACCCTATTTCACCCGACTGTACCCTACTGTACCCGACTGTACCCGACTGTACCCTATTTTACCCTACTGTACCCTACAGTAGGGTACCCTACAGTAGGGTACAGTACAGTAGAGTCGAGTCGTAGGAAAAATATTGTATGCAACGGCGTATAATTTGGTCTAAACGGCTCGTGCCATCTGCCATTGCGATACTCGCATTCGCTCGTATCGCAACTCACGTCACTCGCCTTTTAAGACCTCACTTATACAACAGTTGCATAAAATACTATTACCTACATGACTTGACAATGAAATTATAGACAAAAAAAACTATTTTAGGTAAAGAATTAGGGAACAAACGTGTCTAAACGCCGCTTTTTTTACCTATACTTCGTAAATTTATTTCTATTTTGGACCATGCTAGCTACTCTTATTTCATAGCAGTCAAATGTAAGTTACGGCTTCATTGTTCAGTTTGCAACGTAATACACCAAATGCCAAAATATGCATAGACTGCGAATTCTATCTGCAGAGCTGAACCAACTCGGGTTTAACATGACTGTGTAAGCGTATAGCACAATGTATGCGATTCTCATACAAAATTTGGTCAAAAATTTTTAAAGACTAGCGAGTGGCTAAATTCAGGAACGGCCCCGCATGGTTAGCGAGCGGTAATTCAATCGTTTGGGAGAGGATAGGAATGGGTTGAGCTTGGGATGACCCTTATTTTCCTGTTAATTCGCTTTATAAATAAATAAATAAACAAATAATTCATCCGAAACTCAGCCCAAACCTCTCGCAAACCAGTGATTTTTGGCGTTCCTGAATAGCAGTTCAAACCAAACCCAACCCAAACGATTGAATTACCTCTACCAAACCCGTGAAGGCCCGTTCCTGAATTTAGCCCCTGGTTCAGTAACAGCCTTTTGGGTGCGGCTTCGAATAGCCATAAATTGTGTCTCGTGATGATTACAATTTAAAATATTATAAAATATGCTTTTGGCCAAAAAAGCAATAACTCACCATAACATTGGTAGATACATAATAATATCGAAAGCACATCAAAAAGAAAATTCTAGACTGATCGACTCACTGATTGGCTGACTCATCAACGCCAAACCGAAACCCTCGGCTTAATACATTACTACACTGGCAGGCGAAACTACAGTCTGTACGCTTAGTATAAGTTTTACTTCACCAAAATACTTCTCGATCGTGTTTACGTAAAAAAAACAATTACTAGGGAAACATGGACAGCGCCTCCGCGGCCGCGCGTCCACGTTTCCATAGAATTGAAATTTTTACGTAAACGCGATCGAGAAGTATTTTGGTGAAGTAAAACTTATACTAAGCGTACTGTACCTCTACCATGAGTTTACACTAGTTTACGTGACCGTACTCGCTAGCGACGGCGTAAATTATTTGTATGGAGAATTGTATAGCGCCTCTAGCGGTCACTTACGGAAGTACAATTCTCCATACAAATCGTTTATGCCGTCGCTAGCGAGTACGGTCACTGTAACTAGTGTAAACTCATGGTAGAGGTAAGTAGGTACTGTACGCTTAGTATAAGTTTTACTTCACCAAAATACTTCTCGATCGCGTTTACGTAAAAATTTCAATTCTATGGCAACATGGACGCGCGGCCGCGGAGGCGCTGTCCATGTTTCCCTAGTAATTGATTTTTTTACGTAAACGCGATCGAGGAGTATTTTGGTGCAGTAAAACTTATACTAAGCGTACTGATGCTAACTTTGTTTATGTGAAAAGAAAGCGAAACGTTAATAAGGCAGAGTGCAATAACCATGTGGGCGGTTTGAAATCTATGAAAATACCTCGAAAGGGAAAAATTTAAATTTAATAGAAAACTAGCTGTTGCCCGCGACTCTGTCCGCGAAGAAAAGGGGTATAAAAAATAGTCTACGACCTATTCTCAGACCTGCCGCGTATGGAGAAAAAAGTTTCATAAAAATCGGTCAAGCCGTTTAGGAGGAGTTCGATAGCAAACACCGTGACACGAGATTTTTATATATATATTAGATTAAAGCTCTGATATTATGAAGGTTTCAGCTAGTCGAAAATATCATTTGTACCATAAACCAAGTACATAAGTGTGCTTTACCACTTTTTTGACAGTTCCCTGTAACAATATACACAATAAGGCTGATTATCATGTTGATACATTATGTAAGTTCAAATAGCCTTTGATGTTTTAAACCGTACAACGGACATTGTCCCTTAGGTAAAGGAATTTCTTGGTCGACTATACGTCAGTTTTGTAGAATACGAGTATTTCAGCCGTAGGACGTCTACTGCTGGACGTAGGCCTCCCTCTTTGTTTCCAATCGTTACGGTTGGAAGCGACTTGCATCCGCCTTGAACCTGCTGTCTTTACCAAATCGTCCGTCCATCTCGTCGGTAGACAGACGTCCTATGCTGCGCTTGCCAGTCCGTTGTCTCCATTCCAGAACTTTTCGGCCTCAACGGCCATCTTTTCTACGTGCTACGTGCATTGCCATGTATTTTGATTACTTTGAGTATTTTTGGGCGATGTGAATTACAAATTAGGTGCATGGAGAATAACTGAGCATTTGCAATGCGTAATTACTTGGGTAATTACTGAATTAATTGATGTAAACAAAACATGCATTTGGTTTCAACATTCGGCCGCATTCCGGACTACAAAATTCACCAACTGCATCGCGCTTTATGGTGTATCAGGTAATACGAGTGAGTGAATAAATACAGAAACATAATCAAAGTGTGTCAAAATTATTCCGGAATTAGCTGTTGCCCACAATTTTGTCTGCACAGAGTTCGATTATGGCAGTCCCGCGGGAACTAAATGTGTAATTTTCTACTAGACTACAAACTACTAGGCTAGCACTGGTTTTTTAGCTGAACTAGATTATCCCGGATTCAGTTTGAGAATGACAACAGTATTCAAAAGACTTCAAAAGTTGAAGTTGAAGTTCATCATCATCATCATCAGCCGGCTTAAGAATAGCACTCCCCCAATTCTTCTCGCGGGTGTCGTAAAAGGGGACTAAGAGACTTTTATAATAATAATGTCTTTATTTTATAATAATAATGTTTTTATTTTTATGACCAAGTACACATCGGTCCCACCGGTGTCGGGCAGCAGCGATACAGGTGTGAATATACTGCGATTGCCAACCCGCCTGCTCAGCGTGGCAATTAGAGCAAACCCGACCAAATGGCAAGTCTTCAAAAGTTATACTGACATTTTTAAAACGCCGCACAAGTTGCTCCATATTTTTCCCTGTATTATCAAAAACTCGGATTATAAGGCACATAATGTTAGCGTAAAGTGGCTCTGCCTTCTATGCATATTTAAAATCAAAACTTGATGTTTTATCCACCAGGGGGCGCTCAAAGCCTACCGAAGGTTAATCGGTGCGGACGCCCTACCTTAAAAGACGTCTTGGGACGAACAGGAAAGTTGTTAGAGAATTTATTGGAAGATAGAATACGAGTAGCTTGAAATCGTTCACAGTAGGTATAATAATATTTACCTATTAAAAAATTAACGAACAATTTTTCCGGGTGAGTAGTTAAAATACCGGAGTACTAAAGGCTGAATTTCACACGGCCTATGAACGGAAGGCCGAACATTAAAACGTCAAATGTTTATATGACCGAAAGTTTTAAATCACGAAAATACGTTTAATCGAAAGCCTAAAAGCACACTACCATAATAATAATAATTTCATTTATTTCAGATATTCTCCATAGGTTGTTGAATACTATTGCACTAGGCCACAACGGCTTTTTTCGCTCATAGCTCATTGTAATCGGTCTTTGCTTTTGGTGGCATCTCTTTTCCGGTGAATACGAACTAACAAATTACATAAGGGTCCGTTGCCTCGTAGGGAACCAGAACCTACCAAACTGACTCAGATTGGTGGACACTCAGATGACTTCTACAGGAAGTAATAAGACACGTGTCAAACGAAAGTCAAAGTAACAAATTACATAATCCGGACCGCCGTGACCGAACGTGCGGCTGCGCGCGCTTGCGACAGCCTCACTGAATTTGGATCGTAGGAGGTCTGACGCCGTCAGTTCGCTCAGTAGCCAAATAATTCGCGTAAGTACATGGCATGCAGGAGGCCTGGCAATGCGTTTAAATATTATTCGATTAATTGAAACTTTTTTCACTTGGCTAAATTTAGTTATCTTAATTAGAAAATACTACCTAAATCATTCAGCTTGTCAGAAGCCATTCGTGCTCCTAATAGGATACTTTTAGGATTTTTTTACTAAATTAGTAGATTTGTAAATCATTTAGAATCCTAAATTTAGCCAAGTGAAATAGCCCTTAATGAATAATGATTGAATAATTGATGTGTGATGTGCGTGACAACGACTACTAATTGCAACTACCGTAAATTATTTGTGTTGTTGAAGCTCCCAATGTATCAATGTTTAGTCTATCTGGATCAATGACTGTGGTTTATGCTTCAGCATGGACGTATATTTTTAATTTGCATGATTATATAAAATCAAAGTAGGGCGTAGTGGGCATAGATGACATAATAGTTACTGCGTAACAGGTTTGATGTTTGACAGATTTATCTGGAGCCTTTGGGTTAGGAGACACAGCGTAGATTCGATTTGTGGCATTCGAACATTGCGGATGTAGACAGTATCTAATTTTGGTATTTCTGTTTCTTTGGCTAGTTGTAGTATAATTTTGATAGTGTTTTATGCGGTGATTAACCTTAACTGTTATAGTGATCACAAAATTCTATATTGCTCTCGTGTCTGACATTTTTCAATGCGCAAGTTATCTCCACGTGGTTTCTGGAATTTTACTATCAAGTTGCAAAAACTACAATCACCGTACAACGTCGCTCCCAAAGAGAGCAATTAACTGATATTAGCACAAGCCTATTGGCCGCCATTAAGGAAGAAGAAGAAGAAGACACAGCGTATATTCCCTTTCTTCAACACGATCCCAAGATTTGGTTGATGGTCGTAATAGCGGACTGCCTATGTTTTTATGTTTTTTGTGAGACTCTTCTTTATGTGGTTTTGAGGTATATGGTCCAAAGTAACCATCCATTGGGTCAAAGTACCCCAACTTTACGGTATTGAAATCAAAAGGTCTGGTAATGTGACTAAGTTACTTTAAAACTAATTTTTCTCGTGAAACTAACTAACGACTGCACTCTTAATATTCCAAAACGTGCAGTTATCTTCTAAAACACATTTATTCATTCATTTATTGCATGAAAACGGGTACAGAAGGAAAGATGGTAAAAATAAATTTAGTATGCACCATGACCGTAATCTACCATAATGCATGATGTATAATATTTTATAGTTCATTTATAATTTACATAATTAATTATTTGACTACATTAAAAGCTAAATTACAAAATAATGTCAGAAACAATAAATTAAGTACTAGGTAACTATAAATAATGTCAAGATGTAATAAACAATAAAAATTCAAAACTTTCGTTACAATTGGCAATACAATAATACAACCTAAACAATATTCAAAACCTACTTAGTAGCTTTGTGGCTAAGATACTCACTGACTGTGTAAAAGCAACTGCTTACATCAGCCATTGCCATTGCCAAGCCCGCGCTATACATTTTAATAAAAGCTACGTTGTTTTTGTCAAAGAACAAAAAGTGTCCAACGTTGTTTTGGTGATTAAATATTTTCATCTGAATAAATCCAATCGTGTTCTGATTGATTCACGGATTTGATTTTATTTTTTGATTTGAGCGCAAACAAATGTCAATGAGATTTTTTTTGTCAACAAATAGAAATGCATTTGCTGACGAGCAAATGTGTTTGTCCTTTGAAAAAGCTGTTACAATAAATCAAACTGCGATCTCGAAAATTTAGAACTATTAAATAATTATTCTGATTTTTTTTTTAAATTTTGTAGCCGTAGTGGCCTAGTGGTTTGACCTTTGGTCTCTCAAGCAGAGGGTCGTGGGATCGAGTCCGGGCTCGCACCTCTGAGTGTTTCGGAATTTATGTGCAAAATTACATTTGTAATTTACCATGAGCTTTACGGTGGTTTAAGGAAAACATCGTGAGGAAACCTGCATACACACGAGAAGGAATTCAATGGTGCGTGTGAAGTTCCCAATCCGCACTGGGTCCGCGTGGGAACTACAGCCCAAACCCTCCTTATCTGAGAGGAGGCCTGTGTCCTGCAGTGGGACGTATATAGGCTGGGATGATGATGATATAATTCTTCAAATTCTTTATATTAAAATAAAAGTGTACTCGAACTTACCCACAGATCTGAAAAAAAAAAGTGTGAAGGGTTAGACTGAAAACCAGCGCTGTGTGCGTGCGCACCTCCGTGGGCATGCATCCACAGCACACGCTGAGTCTAATCCGTTTAACACGCTTAGTTATAGGTAACCTTACTTTTAATATTGTATCTTTTTTTTTTAATTCTAAGAGTGTTAATAAAATAAAATTCTATTCTATTCTATTCTATATTTTAAAATCAACGTCAAAATATCTTTATTCAATTTGGGTATAACAAATCTCGCACCAGTCTGGAAAGGCCTTGTTAAGAAGAATCCGGCAAGAAACTGACCAAGGTATATCTTTCAAACAGATCTACAATGTTATTAAAAACGATTACACATTTAGGTTCATTTCGTCCACATTCCCATTTCGTCCTTTTCCCACTTCGTCCACATTCCCACGTGGTCAACATTCCCATTTCGTCTACATTCCCACTTAGTCAACATTCCTAGCCCAATTTTAATGCGGTTTTCGCTATCACTTAGCTTAATTCTTAGGGAAGATTTTATTTTGTGATTTAGGTATTCATGTTAAAAAAAATACTTGCTGAGTACGGTGCGGGTCAATAATGCTACCAATTTTGTTACTATTTTATTACGAAATGGGAATGTGGACGAAATGGGAATGTGGACGAAATGGGAATGTGGACGAAGTGGGAATGTGGACGAAATGGGAATGTGGACGAAGTGGGAATGTGGACGAATTGGGAATTGATTGTAAACGAAATGGGATTGTTGACGAAATCGGAATATGGACGAAATTAACCTAAACGAAATTACATACTTTCAAACAAAGTATTTAAAACAACAACTTTTTTTAATCAATACCTACTGTTTTTTTCTTTATTTTTTATAAAGGGTTTACGTACAAACGTTCTTACTACCTGATGGTGATGAGATATTCCGGATAAGTTTTGAGGCAAATTGTATAGATCCAGGAGTTTGGACTGTGTCAGTCAGTAATTTTACTTTATTTAATCACTAACACGTACAAGTTTCATAATATCGGATGGCAAGAGTAGATACCATAAGTAGGTTTTTATTTATGAACCTTCCCGTGCGTGCCTCATCAAAGTTTCAGGGAGCTTAGGTAATGTTAAGTAAAAGCTCTTTCTTATTAAATAAATACCTCGACTGGAGGAATTATTCAGGAAGAGTGTCATACATAAGACTCGCTTTGTAAACTGTTTCATGGAAGGTGATCCAGCCATTCAGGGCACTTGTTAGTAAAAGAAAAACTGTTTAGTAGTTTATTAAGATTGAAAGTCAGTTTCTGAGAAATCGTCGCACGATGGTAATTCGATAGCTCTTGGAAGTCAAAGTTTTATACCCACAGAGAGGAAAAAATAATCTCTTATATAGCCTTTATGACGTGAACAAGGAATAAGGACAGATTGGTTGGAATTTCCACAGGATGAGATAAAAACTGGATTTAGATATTCAATAACTGATAACGACTGTGATGATGGTTGTTTGGATGTTGCCTTGCCGAATATTTGCTTTACTCAATGAAAGAGATGAAGAAGCTTTACATTAATTTGAATTATGTGCAGATGAAGTTGTTGGCGGAAGCTAGTATTTATACAGGTGTCCCAAAACTTAGTGATAACCTGGGGCCTGTTGCATAACAAAGTACAACTTATATTACAAGCGGAACTCCTTTTCTAGTTATATAACTGAAGCGAGAGCTCCGCTTGTAATATTAGTTGTACTTTGTTATGCAACAGGCCCCCGGGTACCAAGTGACAAGTCACGTACCGTTGTACCAGTTCTGGAAAAAAATAAGAAAAAATCCATCCATGACAAAATACAACATAGACCTCCTGAACCAAACCCCTAATTGAGCAAGTTTCCAAAACATCCGTTCCTAAAACATCCGTTCCCGTCACTATCTTCTCGTAAATAATCCGTTTCCCAAAATTAGTGTAAAGTTTCCCAAAATGTCATCATCATCATCATCCTTTCAGCCGAAAGACGTCCACTGCTGAACATAGGCCTCCCCCAAGGCTCACCAAACAGATCGGTCCCGTGCCATCCGCATCCGACGCGATCCCGCAGCAAAATGTGCTTTTCCCAAAATATACGTTTGGCTTGATATCATTCAATTTTGATATATGGATACTATGAGAACCGGGTATTTTAACATACTGTGCGATGAGAAACGGGTCTTTTCGGTATACGGGTGTCATGAGAGACGGATTTTTTGGCATACGGGTGCTATAAGAATCGAGTGTTTTGACATACTTACTGATATGATGAGAAACGGGTCTTTTGTCCCACGGTTATTTAGACGCTGTTATTTTTTTTGAACGGATATTTTGGGAAATGGATGGAATGGTCCGAAAGGAATAGAGTCACGTAATATTTTATTTTTTGTATAATGAAAAAAAAATCTATTATCGCTTAACTGAGTGACATGGACTTTTTTTCTTATTTTTCCAGAACTCTAATAACTTCGCCTCTCGCCTGGTACCAGGTTATTGTTAAATTTTGGAGCAAACCGTACATACACAGTGGAAAATTTTAACGCCCGACCTGTAGAGAAAGTACTTTTAATATTGAATATAAGAAAATTCACACAAAGTTACCATTTTTTATTTTTTAAAAAGGCGTGATAATTTGAGAAAATCTTCTGAAGTATTAATTTAGTCGTCCACAGTCAATCAGTTGCACACTTTTGTTGTCTGTTACACTCAAATGATATTAGTACCCACGCCACAGCCAGTGTTCGTAATTCAATTCAAACTAAGATTTTACATAGTATCTCGAACAAACTCCTCTGAACATTTTCTTCTTAACAATGACTCAAGGAAAGTTTTACGGCCCAAAGGCATTTCTTACCCGTTCTGATGGCTATTCACTACCATAGTCCGTGTAATCCTACCCATCCAATGAATGGCGGCTAAGAGCTCGTCTATCGTTACCCGTATTTTTATGGGCAATTATTAAAAAAGAATTTAAGCTATTTATTATACGATCTTAAACGTATTTGCTTCCATATCATGAGTTTTTATAATAGACGTTTAAGATTTAGTATCCTAGTAGTTTCAGCTATGGCCTCTTAAGCATCTAAGTTTTTCGGAATTACTTATTTGCGGATTTACATTTGAAATTTCATCATCATCATGGGTATGTATTACAATACCGAAGTACGAAAGACCGAATGTACTAAAACATCGAATGGGTCAAAAGACCGACACTTTTTTTTTCTGAAACCGTAAACTTCTCAGAATTTACTAAAACGGCATCATACAGAACCCTTTAGGTTAGGTTAGGTTTGTTTTATAACAATCTTAAAATGTTAACGGTTTCAAAAAAAAATCGTGTCGGTCTTTTGACCCATTCGATGTTTTAATACATTCGGTCTTTCGTACTTCGGTATTGTATTACATACCCATTTCAGCCGTCGGACGTCCACATCTGGAGCGTCCACACTGGATCAATGATACCTAATCACAACGGTTGGAAGCGGCTTGTATCTACCTTGAACCAGCGGCCTTTACCAAATCGTTCGTCCACCTCGTTGGTGGATGTCCCACGCTGCGTTTGCCAGTCCGTGGTCTCAATTCGAGAATTTTTCGGCTTCAACGGCCATCTGTTCTGCGTGCTTTATGGCCTGCCCATTGCCATTTGAATTTTAGATACCATGGGGTCGGTTACAGGGATCCCAGCTGTTCATCTACCCGCTCGAGTCTCAAAGAGCTAACAGCTTCAGCTCATTTAGGCTCCAAGTGCCTGCCAAGCACCAGCAGATGTTCCTGCGCTCCAACTTCTGGCCAGGTGTGGTGTTCCGTCGTTTTAGGGAAGCTACGAAGACGTCTTTTAAAAATTCCTAAATAGTTATTTAAGTTTAATTTGTATTTTTTTAATTTTACAGCGCATTGGTGTTATACTGTAATATTGTAATTTTTATTGATGAATAAATAAATAAATAAATAAACGTGCGAAGTAATTCAATGGTATGTGTGAAGTTCTGAATTCGAAAATCGGGTGACAAAACAATATTATTATGAAATGAAGCTGATCTTATGATAGAGCTGGAAGGTGGTTTAAGAACTCCGTAATAAAACAACACGACCCCATCGACTTTAAAGCTTCTATTAAATTAAAAAAAACTAAAAAACACGCTTTAAAAAATAAAAAATAAATTTTAATAAATTTCAATTCACTATTCTTATAGTGCAGTAAAAAATCTTAATAAGCAATTATTATATTGTTACATCCAGATCAAAATTTGTAAACAATTCTAAATATTGATAAAATAAATAATAATAGTTTAATATATTTTATTGTAAAAAAAGCGTGGGGTGCATGGTGTCAATTGTCAAGGATTATCATTTTGATAACATCTTAAAAAGCACCCCACGCTTTTTTTACAATAAAATATTTTAAACTATTATTATTTATTTTATCAATATTTAGAATTGTTTACAAATTTTGATCTGGATATAACAATATAATAATTGCTTATTAAGATTTTTTACTGCACTATAAGAATAGTGAATTGATATTTATTAAAATTTGTTTTTTATTTTTTAAAGCGTGTTTTTTAGTTTTTTTAAACTATTATTTATTTTCTATTTACTAGTTGCATTTTTTTTCTTTCTAACTTTACCCCCCCTCACCTACAACCCCCAAACCCCCTAAACCCAACCCCCCAACATCCCCCACCCCATTTCCCCAAACCCCCCCCCAAACCCCACACCCTTACCCCCAATCCCCTAAACCCCCCTTACCCCCTCCTCATTTTACAAACCCCCGAACCACCTAAACCCAACCCCCCTAAAACCGAACCCCCCAAACCCCCGGAACCACCCCCCCCTCCCCCACTCCAACACCTGCCCCCGCAACCCCTCCCCACCCACCCCGCCACCTACCGCTCCCCCTTCCAGTTCCATCATCAAACTCTTGTTACCATCTAGGCCTCTTACCCCCTCCCCATTTCCCACAACCCCCCAAAATCACTTACCCCCGAACCCCCCAACACCCCCACCCTATTCCCCGTAAAACCCCCCCCCCATCTCCTAACCCCAACCGCCACACCCTAACCCCCAACCCTCTAAACCCCCGACCCCCTTACCCCATACTCCATTCCCCCCCCACCCCGCCACCTACCCCCCTTCCAGCTCCATCATCAGACCCTTGTTACCATCTAGGACCAAAGTACTCGTCAAAACGAATCAAACGAGCCCAAACTCGATGGGGTTGTTTCGTTTTATTGTGGAGTGCCTTTGGCCATCTTCCAGCTCCATCATCAGACCCTGGTTACCATCTAGGATCAAAGTGCTCGTCAAGACGAATCAAACGAGCCCAAACTCGACGGGGTTGTGTAGTTTTATTGTGGAGTGCCCTTGGCCATCTTCCAGCTCCATCATCAGACCCTGGTTACCATCTGAGATCAAAGTGCTCGTCAAGACGAATCAAACGAGCCCAAACTAGACGGGATTGTGTTGTTTTATTACATAGTTCCTATGGCCACCATCCAGCTCCATCATCAGATCAGCTCCATGTTACAATAATATTGCATTGTCATCCAATTTACACATATGTGCAAAATTTCAGCTCAATCGGAAACCGGGAAGTGGGTCAAAATCGCGCCCTAAGGAGTCGGTTACAAACATACAAACATACAAACACACATACAAACATACAGGTGAAGCTAATATAAAGCGTGTAAAATAGCATTTTAGCAAAAACTTATTTAATACACATTTTTATCTCTGACAGTGATTTTTGTTGACAAGCTAGACGCTTACCAAATTTTAAGTCAATTCAAATAGCAAGATTGTACCTAAAGTATAACACGGCATGTTAAAGCCGCATCATTAGGTACATGTCACTAAAGATAGTTATCTCAAATACAGTAACACAAGCATTGTTGAAGTACTCGAAGTTTATTTCGCACTTACTCGTAACGAAACGCTACGTGAGAATGTGGGATATCATCTTCAGGGTTCCTGTGTCAAAGGCTTTGCGGAGACTAACTTTACCACTGGAACGGTGGCAGGATCACAAAATAAGGTTTTGTCATTGTAAATGGACAGCTATTATAAATGTAAAAGTATTTATGTATTTAAACACCTTATTGTAAAATAAATAAATAAATAAATAAATATCATGGGACAATTCACACCAATTGACCTAGTCCCAAAGTAAGCTTAGCAAAGCTTGTGTTATGGGTACTAAGCAACGGATAAACATACTTATATAGATAAATAAATACTTAAATACATAGAAAACATCCATAACTCAGGAACAAATATTCGTGCTCATCACACAAATAAATGCCCTTACCGGGATTTGAACCCAGGACCTCTTGCTTCGTCGTTGCTACCAACTAGGCTAAAGCGGCCGTTAAAAACACTATTAATACCCGATGAGATGGGTACATGTCGAACGCGTAACCGTTTAAAACCTCTTCTACACGGTCGGGACCAACCGCCGACCGTCGTGTCGCTCGCGTCGGCCGACAGCGTTCCATACGGTTGGGGCCGACCACGGACAATGCGCTCGCGACCAAGGCCGTTGATATCAACCAAATATCGGTCGGGTCAACCGACTTCTACACTGTCCATTTTTAAATCAACCCGACCAAGGACACGATGGTTGGCGGTTGGTCCCGATCGTGTAGAAGGCCTTTAAGGAATATGTATAAAATTTGTGTGTTTCTATATTATTATTATGTTTTTTGTTACTCTTTCATACTAAAACGGCTGGACAGATTTAGATTAAATTTGACAATACATGTTATCTGGATATCTGGAATAACACATAATGTATGTAGGCCAATTTTTATCCTGATATTCTCACGGGATTATGTACGCGAGTCATACACAGCGTAAAATACAAAAGTTGTCTCTCCTGTGGTAAAATTAGCGACTCCAAGGCAGATAACTTTTTTTTAAAATGGGCCGTGAGTTGACCATGCTTCCCACAGGCTGATGTAGACTCGATTGACTATAAAATATTGACTAAGACTCTTAACTTTTGCCTCCTTCAAAGTAGAGACGCGAACTTAAATTATGTATGACACATGCGTCTAAAATGGTTACCTATCAAAATTTAGAATTATTTTTTCCGAATAATTGAAATCCCGAATGCTTCATTTATCCGAATGCATTTTTTTCTGAAACTGTAAATATTTCAGGATTTTTATAAAACAACCCTAACCTAACCTAAAGGGTTCTACACGATGGTCCTGAAATAAATCCTGAAATATTTACAGTTTCAGAAAAAAATGCTTTCGGACAAATGAAGTTTTCGGGATTCTAAACCTTCGGAAATAAAATTTTCTAAACATCGATAGGATCCCGTCTAAAATCCCGATATATCACAACGAAAATGAAGAGCATAACGCTTTTTCTTGTGAATACTTGGGATAATTGAGTAAATTATTGTTATTTTGTTATAGCGTTCTATAGGATCTACCACGGCGTGTGCTCTGAAGAATTATTTAATTTGCTGCCTGCTGCAAAATTCCACCATCGCACTTCCCGCCGGAAGTCTAAGTTCCATCGTCACCATCTCGATGAATGGCAGTCTACCACCGTAAGTTTTCTTCGGCACTTCCTGCCACGTACGGTGAAACTGTGGACCCAGCTTCCGGCAGCAGTGTTTCCAGACAACTATGACATCGGGGCTTTCAAAAAGGGTTTATACTTCCTTTAAAGGCCGGCAACAGATTGGTGACTCTCTTTGAGTTGTTGATGTTTATGGGCAGTAGTAATCATTTTCCATAAGATGACCCGCTTGCTCGTTTTCCTCCCTCTCATAATAATAAAAAGCTAGTAATATACAGCAGGCTAAGAGTATTGTAAAAAAAACTGGCCAAGAGCGTGTCGGACACGCCCAAGGCAGGGTTCCGTAGCCATTACGAAAAAATCAAGTAATATTTTTCCAAGGATTTCGTATGTGTACGGAATCATCCAAGTTTAGGTATGTTTTATACCTTAGGCTACTATTTACTCTTAAACTACAAATAATTTCTAAGCAATCTTAGCCGCTATAATTTTCCTAGTAAATTTGATATATTTACTACCCTTCTGAATTTTTTCAAATTTTTCCACCCAACAGTTTAGATTTTAGAGGGGGGGACGGCCGATTTTAATGAAAATGTTCACTTTAAAGTTGAATATTTCGCAAACAGATCACTGAATAGAAAAATCATGTTAGCAACCCCGCAATGATTTTAAAAGACCTATCTAACGATACCCCACACTACAGGGTTAGCCGAGAAAAAAAAAATCACCCCCACTTTACGTCTATGGGAGGGAGGTACCCTAAAAAATTTTTTTTACTTTTTTTTATTCAATCACTGTCGGCGTGACTGATTCTAGTACTAACAGTCTCTGAGCTTAGCCGCGGACAGACAGACAGACGGACAGACATGGCGAAACTATAAGGGTTCCTAGTTGACTACGGAACCCTAAAAATTATCTATTAACAAATATTAACTAATTATAATAAGTTAATATAGTGTTAATGAAAGTAAGTTGTTAGTATATAATCTTAAAGTTTAAAAGATTGTACTAATAATATTAATAATTAATTTTGTATTTCTTATGAAAGTAATAAACAGTTAATTTTTTTTTTATATAATAAATAGAAAATCTGAGAAGATAACTATATTATGAAAAAACCTACGGTGTTTCCAACTAACTATGACATCGGGTCCTTCAAGAAAAGAGTGTATTGTTCCCTTAAAGGCCGGCAACGGACTAGTGACCCTTCTGGGGTTTCTGGTTCTCATGGGTGGTGGTGATCGCTTACCAACAGGTGACCCACTTGCTCGTTTGCCTCCCTCTATCAATAAAAAAATAAATAAAAGAAAACCTAGTATGAAAATTTTAATAGAAATACGTTTCTTGTATTTAAATTTTCACACCTGCTTATATGGTTGATCTGTACCGCGTTTTTTAATACTTTAAAAATATTAGAAATTAAAATGCAATAGCAATGTATTTTTGACACCGTTCAGTCCCACATCATCTTTTATTTTAAACTTTGTTTGAAAATTGTTTGCGCACCTGAAAGTTCCACATAACATGCTTACCTATAGAACCATCCCAGCTTGGTAACAGAGGATTTCTTTAATATGCCCTGAATAATCTAATCTTCTGTCTTCTTCTAATATATAAAAATCTCGTGTCACAGTGTTAGTTATCGAACTCCTCCAAAACGGCTTGACCGATTTTTATGATTTTTTTGTCTGTATTTGGTAGGTCTGACATAGGTCGTAGGCTATTTATTTGTCATACCCTATTCTTCGCAGACGGAGTCGCGGGCAACAGCTAGTAATAAATAATAACGTTGGCTTCGGCTCCATGAATACCTTTCAAATGACTGAGTCCTCATGGGCCCTGAGGCGCTACTACGAAATTCGAAAATCGAAGTTCGTATCGTATTATCCCTCTCACTCTCGTGTCAAATCATATTAGCGTGAGCGGGACGGCACAAAACGAAGTTCGAATTATGCACTTCGTGGTAGGGCCTCTGATCGGAAATCCGTACTAAACATAATAATAATGCGGAATATTTCTTCGTTATTTATTTATTTGTTTGTTATATAAAGTTTTGTTTATTTTTTTGGTTTTTTTTTTTTTTTTTTAATATCACGGGACAATTCACACCAATTGACCTAGTCCCAAAGTAAGCTAGGTAAAGCTTGTGTTATGGGTACTAGGCAACGGATAAACATACTTATATAGATAGATACATACTTAAATACATATTAAACACCCAAGACCCGAGAACAAACATTCGTATTTTCCATACAAATATCTGCCCCGACACGGGAATCGAACCCGGGACCTCAAGCTTCATAGTCAGGTTCTCTAACCACTAGGCCATCTGGTCGTCTGGTATAGCATGCATTGTAAGATTTATAATTAAGACATCGTCATCATAGTCGCTCGTTCGTAAATAAGCAGTTACCTACATGAATTATTATTACTAATATTTTTATTATTAAAATTACGGACTTGCGCCGAAAAACTTGTATTGCTGACAAGAGCGTAAAGACAGTCAAGTTGAAATGGGACTGGGTTGGACATGTCTGTTGTAAGACTCCAGAGCGATAGACCAAAGTTGCTGAGGAGTCCCTAACGATGGCTATCGTAATAGAGGCATACCGAAGCGGAGATGAAAGGACGACCTAAATTTTTATTACGTAAAAAAAAAAAAAATTTAATCTGTTTATTGCAATTAATGTTACAAAAAAATTTTTTCTTATACTTAGTTACAATCTTTAAATATTTAAGATTATTTGGCCATAGTTATGCAGAAAGAGACCAATAATAAAAATCCAGTTTCGAGATA
This sequence comes from Archips crataeganus, assembly GCA_947859365.1. Lineage (NCBI taxonomy): Eukaryota > Metazoa > Arthropoda > Insecta > Lepidoptera > Tortricidae > Archips > Archips crataeganus. The sequence continues at coordinate 19,023,242 of OX402059.1, read as the reverse complement.
TAGCCGTTTTTAGGTTGTAAATTTTTTTTTACACTCCCTATTATGTTTATTCAAAATAAGTAAGCCAATTTAGTAGAATATAGTACAATGCATTGTATTAAGCACCTTTTATGTAAATTTAATGGATTTTTCTGGCTTTTTTTTAAATCAAAAAAGTTGGTCGTTTTCTGCAGAATTAAATGTTTGTTAATCTGTTTTCAACCGTAAATCAATGAAAACGACCATAATTTAGTCGGTTTATGCAAATTACCATACGATATTACTTAAATTTTTTGAAAAAAGCTAATTTGATGATCGTAATCAGCAAATTACCTTGGTCGCCTTATACAAAATCTTTTATTCAGGAAAAAATAAAATTAAATTAAATAGTATACACTTTCTAGTATCTGCCTTATTTTTATGTGAAAAAAATTTGCTTGAAACGTTTAGTATATACTTAGTATGTGTGTACTTAGTGTAATTACAATGAATTTTTATTTTTATTTTTAAGATTTTTTTTTGTTTTATTTTTAGAAATTAACAAGTGATATTTATTTATTTAATAAAAATCAAAATAACAGTCTTTCCTGAACATTAAAAGTCTTTCCTGCGCAGTCAAACATTCTTATTCATAAGAAACGACCACGGCACAGTAAGTTCAGGTACTGTATTTTGGCGTAAGAAAACGACCTCACTTGGAATACACCGTAAAAACAAAATTGCTGAAAGCGACCATATGTCTAGTCGTTTTAAGCAGATCAAATAAATGTACTAACTCATACTTCGTTTTTTGTTAAATCCGACCAGGTGGGCCGAGGGTAAATTGGCTGTTTTCTGCAGATTAAAACTGTAGTCTTTTTACGGTAGAAATAGACCAAATACAGTACTTGGCTGCTTTTGACAAATAAAAACGCAAACTTTTGCAGATAGTCGTTTTAAGCTTAATTAATTTTCTCAGTGAAATTAAGTCTTAAAAATTACCGCGTTTCATTAGAATATGCAGAAAAAAATCTATATTTCAAACTAAATACAAACTGAAATATAGATGCACAGAAAAAACCCCAGAAAAATCGAACCCAGGTCCTCAGCGTTCCGTGCTGCGTGCTTACCCCTACACCACCACTGGTCTAGAAGTTAGCGACGAATCTTTCCCATACATCGTACACTTCAGTCTGTTATAATCACATTAGGCAATGATAAAGCGCATCTATGTTAATGCCCTCTACTGAGAGACTTCAACACTCTTTCGGAGCTACCGTAAAAGTAATAAAAAAAAATGAAGTTGAAGAAAATAAAAAAATAAATAGAAAAAGATACTTCATACTTAAATTGAAAAAAATCTAGTTTTTAATGGCATATTTAACTCATTTCTCGAAAAAATGGGGTTGGTCGCTTTCTGCATAACTATGGCCATTTATTATTATTACGTCGGCGGGTGCTTGCGTTTGATAGATTAGATTAGATTTATTTATTTAATGATGAAAATTACAATATAAATTTGCGTTGTCGTCAAAATTACAAGTGTTCATACCACGATTGTCAAAAAAATGTAAAATTAAAATACCTAATTAATTAGAGTGCTCGAAATGTCAGAAATAAATTAATGTTCTCCCAATAATAATCGTCATTACACAAAAAGAGAAAAGAAAAACACTGTAAATATAACTATTATATTATAGTACCTGGGCGACCGAGCTCTGCTCGGGCAGAAACTCGGTACCAAGCGTTTTCCCAGAGATAAGACCAAGCTAGATCAATTTTTCATCCCCGAAAACCCCCACATACCAAATTTCATCGAAATCGTTGGAGCCGTTTCCGAGATCCTGATTATATATTTGCGGGGGAGGGGGTTCGGCGGTTTCAAGGGGGGGATGAAAATTTCATTGATTTTGCCGTAGGATGCACAGTTTTCAAGATATTTGACAAAAACACCGGAGGGGTTGGGGCACATGGGTTTGGTGGTGAGAGGGGGGAGGGGGTGCGGGGGGGGATGCGTGGGAGGGAGCGTGGGGGTATCAAAGGGGGGATGAAAATTTCATTGATTTTGCCGTAGGATGTACCGTTTTCAAGATATTTGACAAAAAAACCGGAGGGGGTGGGGGGGTGAGCCACGTTAAACTATCGTCCGTAAACCGACTTTACAGACAACCGGTTTTTCTTGTTCTTTGCTCCCAATAGGGAACGTGCACATAGACGGTGCTGCCAACTGGTGTCATAAGGGTGCCATCAATTTGAATGCTTTACCTTGATAAGTTTGTTTTACTGTCCGCATAGTGTCTCTTTTGTCGCATTAGTGCTGCCGCCTATAGTTACTGCACGTTCCCTATAATACTTTTTCTCACAAAAAAGTAACTTTTTCTCACAAAAAAGTAACTTTTTCTCACAAAAAAGTAACTTTTTCTCACAAAAGAAGAAACTTCGTTTTCTCATGAAAAATAAACTTAAAAAAAAAACTAAAATCCTTAAAAAAACCGTGGAATCGAACCGAGGTCGGCTGGATCCGCGACCACCCGATTTCTACTGTGCTATTATGATCTGCTCGAAGCCGGCGAAATTTAGCTTTGTATTCTAATGCAAACAAAAATAGCCGGAAAACACGAGTAAAAGCGGTTTTCTGAAAATGAAACATAGCTAGATCAGTTTTTCATCCCCGAAAACCCCCACTTACCAAATTTCATCGAAATCGTTGGAGCTGTTTCCGAGATCCTGATTATATATATATATATATATACAAGAATTGCTCGTTTAAAGGTATTAGATAGATAGATAGATACTGTTTTAAACTTTCGTGATTTTCACTCATAATTACTATAGATACTAAACTGGACTTATCATGCAAAAATACAATACAATGGCAATGTGGCCGAAACGTCGAGGTAAATATTTTTATATTTCATACTAAATACAAACTGACACATAGATGCACAGAAAAAAAACCCAGAAAAAAAGACCAGCGCTGGGAATCGAACCCAGGTCCTTGGCATTCTGTGCCACGTGCTAAGCCCCTACGCAACCACTGGTCAGTGCACCACTGGCATTCCGTGCCACGTGCTTTAACACTGGTCGGTGGTGGTGTAGGGGTTAGCACGTGGCACGGAATGCCAAGGACCTGGGTTCGATTCCCAGCACTGGTCTTTTTTTTGGGATTTTTTCTGTGCATCTATGTTTCAGTTTGTATTTAGTAAGAAATATATAGATGACCGTAAAAGTAAAAAAAATGGAGTTGAAAGAATCAAAAATACAAAAAGATACTTCATACCAAACTTGTAAATATTTTTTTCGTGATAAGTCCCGTTTAGTATAGTAACTATTATTATGTCAACATCATACATTAAAAATACCTATAACATCTCCCAATAAGGATTGTCATTTCACATAGGCAAGAAAGAGTGGAGTAAGAGAGCATAAAAAAATGTCCTAAATACCTATTATCTTAAAAAAGCCTATTTTATGCTTCGCCACTTCCCTTTACACGAGACTTGCTTAATCCATTACCTGCCACTCGGTTTCCCTAAAATGTAGAGTCTAAGCTTACACACCCTTTAATTAAAACAATGACCCTAAATTGCCTGCGGAACCAAAGTGCCGAACCCAGGTTTATTCCGCTAGCACTAGAAGCACGTCTACAGAATAGCTGGAGGACACTCCAAACAAAACGCCAGCTAAAACAATTTGCGGAGCCCCGAGAGATGCCGCCTGTGATACGTGTGTTTTCTATAACATCATGACACACGGCGTTTATATAACGGCGTATGTACATTACTGTACCAAGTGCACTTACGACGTTTTACGCTCGAAGGCTTACAGTAATTTGCCTCGAAACGGAATGTTCTAAGAATTTGTTCGGTAAAAAGTTAAGAGTTTTCTGCCCTGTGGGAAGAGACGTTTGGTAGTTAGATTTTGTTGCTTTGCAGATTCTCGGTCCGTTTTTGTTTTTTTGCGGAGGCATTATACGTCAATTTCAACTTTGTTTAGATTCAATGAAAATATTTTTTCTCTTGTCATGCTCGTAAAGTTCAAATTTATGCTTAACGTGAGCTGCATAAGATAATGTTTTATACTCTAGTGTATAAAGTGAAATCTTCGTCTAAGACCAAGGGAATCGGGCGCAAACAGCCACGAACAATAGATTTCAAAAATATAAGTTTCTTGTTTTTTTTACAACTTCAGGTTTTTTATGTTGCGAAATTAATACAACTAGGAACGAAGTTGTATTCAAAGCTCTTGTTGGAAGTGACGTGGTTGTCCTTAGGTAAGTACTTACTAAGAAATAAATGATATTATTAAAAGATAGTTTTATTGAAGTGAAACTTCTAATGCGTCTTCCAACAAGCGTTGCGTTAAATGCGTTGCGTTAAACACGCAACGCAACAACGCCAGTTGACGTTTACGAGACGTTTGCGAGAGGTGAGTGGTGAAGGTGGTTAGGGGTGAGGGGGGTGAGGGGGGGGGGGGGGTGCGGGGGTCTCAAAAGAGGGATGAAAATTTAATTGACTTTGCCGTAGGATGCACCGTTTTCAAGATATTTGACAAAAATACCGGTTCTCCTCCGATCACCGAAGTTAAGCAACGTCGGGCGCGGTCAGTACTTGGATGGGTGACCGCCTGGTTTTTTATTTTGTCACTTCTTCCGCCCGGAGGGACTCCACGCCCTATTTTTTATTTTGTAATGTTAATAACAGTTTCCTTAAATATCAGTAAGCTAGTAAAATAACCTTTTAAAACAAGGAAACTAAAACCGTTCTAGTAATCTCGTACAAAATGTATGGTATTGTGTAGCGTGAACATTTTGGATATTTGTCATTACCTTTTTTACGAGTTATTGATGTCATTTTACTGATTAGGTAACGTACCTTCGATATCAGTTTAGAGTTTTTTAATATCTGTAACATTACGGAACAATCGTGCGTGCACTGCACACTTTATTATACACACTGTAGGTAGGTATATAATTTTACATTTATGATATTGCTATGATACCGTTCATAAATCCAATTACATTGACAAAACCTTATTTCGTGATCCTGTATGTAAACGCTCAAGTGGTTAAGTTAATCTCTGCGAAGCCTTTGACACATGAATCTCTTAACAAAGCGTGAAGGAGTAACAGACACACACGCACGCATGCACACACGCACATAGTCATAATACTTTCCCATTAATAATTAGTGATCGGGATAGGTGGCGGAACGCATTGGATGCGGATGGCGCAGGTCCGATCTGTTTGGCGAGCCTTGGGGGAGGCCTATGTTCAGCAGAGGACGTCTTTTGGCTGAAATGATGATGATGATGATCGGTATAGGTAGTGCAAATTCGGGTGAAAGACTTAAACATTATACTTAGTATGTACACATAAGACCAGGGATTTCGGGAATCTTATTTTTAACATAATAGGTTTCTTGACAGGAAATTAAATGTAACATTAGAAAAAGCGACAAATAAAATTTATGGGTTACCTATCATATCCTCGAAAAATTATTTTCCGAATATTTAAAATCCCGAATGCTTCATTTATCCGAATGCATTTTTTCTGAAACTGTAATTTTTTTATTTTTTTATTTCAGGATTTTTATAAAACAACCCTAACCTAACCTAAAGGGTTCTACACGATGGCCCTGAAATAAATCCTGAAATATTTACAGTTTCAGAAAAAAATGCTTTCGGACAAATGACGTTTTCGGGATTCTAAGCCTTCGGAAATACAATTTTCTAAACATCGATAGGTTCCCATGACGACCCCGTTTAATTTTACAAGCTTTTTTACTTTATTTAATTTTTAGTATTTGTTGGTACCTATAAGTTTGGTAAGAATCGCCAAACTCAAGTGGCAGTGGGCAGGGCACATCTCTCGTAGAACTGATGGCCGATGGGACAAAAAGGTTCTCGAGTGGCGGCGTCCACGGACCGGAAGACGCAGTATAAGTAGGCCTCCAACAAGATGGAGCGACGACCTGATTAGGGTTGCGGGATCGCGCTTGATGCGGATGGCACGGGACCGATCTGTTTGGCGAGCCTTGGGGGAGGCCTATGTTCAGCAGTGGACGTCTTTCGGCTGAAATGATGATGATGATTTGTTGGTATAGCGGTCAGAGTAATAGATTTCAAATGTATAGCTATTACGGACAGACCGACAGCGGAGTCTCAGTAATAGGGTCCCTTTGGCACCCTTTGGGTACGGGACCCTAAAAAGAAAGTAAGTGTTAACTTAACTCGTAAAATCCATAACGTTAAAAGTACATGGTTACAAAGTGTAGCAAAAAACACCCGGAAACTCGGAAAGTGATAAATTTAAGATTCTAGTGCTAAGCTACGATTGCTTGCTTCCGTAATAGCTTTTACGGCGTTGCTCTTACGAGGATTGTCTTGTTTATTCTGTTTTTTGACTTACATACAGCTGCTTCAAACATTTCACGGAGAAATATCTTTGTAGGTAAAAAAAACGCATTATTAGAAATGATGAAATCCGCGCAATAACAAAAGTCACGGACGTAGCTCGAAAAATCGCCACACTCAAGTGGCAGAGGGCAGGGCACATCGCTCGTAGAACTGATGGCCGATGGGGCCGAAAGGTTCTCAAGTGGTATGTGTGGTAGGTAAGATGGACCGAAGACCTGGTTAAGGTTGAGGGAACGCAGTGGATGCAGATGGTGCAGGACTGATCTATTGCGGGGAGCCTTGGGGGAGGCCTATATTCAGCAGTGGACGTCTTTCGGCTGAAATTATAAGTTAGTAAAAACTGGAGATAAATACTTCATCCGCATCATCACAACTGATGATGAAACTTGAGACATTTGTTTTACATACACCGAGTTTTTTTCTTCTTTAAGTTAAGTCAGAAGAAGTTTAGATGAAAACCATGTCAAAACTTGTAAACCAAAACTGCTGAATCTAAAATGATTGCCTGCAATTACTTAGGCGTGTTCATTATGTAAATACGTGGTGTACTGTAAATTACTTGGTCAGTAATTTTTGGCTCGAGCAATCCCGTTGCAAGCTGCTCTGGGCGTGCCAAGTATGCGGGATTATAGGTACTATTATTGCATGTATTTATTTAATCGTATGGCGTAAAACATTAAATAATTACACTAAAGAAAGAAACTACATACTACTTATAAATCCACATTCAGGGTCCCCAGCCACGAGATTGCGTCAGGTGTCAGATTGTATAGATCTCCAGGGGAGCCCGAGTATGAGTGTAGAGGGCAGCGCTGTACAATGTGCTCCATAGTTTGAGCCTCCTCGCCGCATTCGCAGAGGGCCGAGTCCCGCCAACCCCACTTGTGTCGGAAGTAGTTACAGCGTCCGTGCCCTGTTCTCAGTCTGTTCAAGCGACACCAGAGCTTGCGTGGCAGACTGAAACCATCTGGTTTAACCGAGGGGTCTATAGTTGGCAGGGCAGTTCCAGTAGTTCGCGTATTCCACTCATCCTTCCACCTCTGTCCGATGTCAAAATCCCCTAGGTTTTGGGCTGTCACACAAGCAGGGTGCCGAGATTTAAGCCGTTGGGGTGGAGGGTGACAGAAAGGCTGGTGAACAGGCAGATTGCATGTAGATCACTGCGCAATGATGCAGTGCAGTGAAAAAGATATATAAAAAATTTTAAATAAAAAATTAAACCTCCTTCAAAAAACATCCAAAAAACTATGAAATAATAATTGAACCAAACCGACCACAATAAGCATGAAAATATCTTTCTTCTAATCTGTTCGAAGTCGGTGCCTCAGCTCGAGCCAGCAGCAGGAGTGGACCTAGTAATCTAACTTACCTACATACCTACTATCTATAGGGCTTTCACACTCCTGCTGGCTTGTGCTGAGGCACCGACTTCGAACAGATTAGAAGAAAGATATTTTCATGCTTATTGTGGTCGGTTTGGTTCAATTATTATTTCATAGTTTTTTGGATGTTTTTTGAAGGAGGTTTAATTTTTTATTTAAAATTTTTTATTTTTTGCTTTTTAGTTGTTTCTGTTTAAAATAGATGCGTAGGTTAAAATCATCAGTTTGACTTCGAAATAAGTTTATGTTGAAAATTCTATTTTTAATGCTCGACGGGGTTGTGTCGTTTTATTACAGAGTTCCATGATACTTTCTGAATGTAAATGCTCGATTTGTCACCGAAAATACTAAAATCGCTATACGTTTCTCTTGAATTTTTGAGGAGTTTCTTCAATTCCTCATGGATCCCATCATCAGAACTGGATTTTGGTAACAATGGGACCAACCTTGAAGCATATGCTTTCAAACAACGAAAAAATTTTCCAAATCGGTTCATTAAGGACGGAGTTCTGAGGTAACACACGTTAAAAAAAAAAAAAAAAGAACATACAACCGAATTGAGAACCTCCTCCTTTTTTTGAAGTCGGTTAAAAATAAACTAAAAACTGTATTAAACTTCAAGTCACGAAGTTTCGGATGTCATAAAAATAGCTATCGTGTCAGTCTAACAGCAAAAGTTTCCTTTAAAACCTACGTATTCAGGCTATGCTAAAATCAATTATTCTGACAGCTACTGAAAGAACAATATTTTTTTATATTTTACAAACTTGATTCAGCAGCTTTACTCCGTGGAAGAATAAAACATAAGCGTTCAATAATATCTTCTGGACATTTACAAAATATATCTTCTAAGTATATTTTTAAGTTACTTAAAATAACAAGTCCACTAAATTTTAAGTCTTCAAACCACGTGGTTTAGGGTGTGGATTGTCTGTCTATCAATCAGACACTGTAATGATAGATTTAAGTTTTGAAATTATAAATAAATAAATGAATGTCAGTCAGTTAAAAAAAAGTAATATTTAGTATGGTTAATTCAGGACCGCTGTAGCCTAGCTGGTAGTAACCCTGCCTACGAAGCAAGAGGTCATGGGTTCGAATCCCGGTAAGGGCATTCATTTGTGTGATGAGCACGAATATTTGTTCCTGAGTCATGGATGTTTTCTATATTTTTAATTATTTATTTATCTATATAAGTATGTTTATCGTCATCTAGTACCCATATTTAGTACAAGCTTTGCTTAGTTTGAGACTAGATCAATTTGTGTAAGATCGTCCCCTAATATTTATTATTTATTTATTTATTTAATATGTAAGCAATTCTTTTTCTATTTATTTTTTATTTTCTTCAACTTCATTTTTTTATTACTTTTACGGTCATCCCGTGAAACCATATATTTCAAACTAAATCTAGTTCTTTATTTAGTTCTTTAGTTTGAAATATATGGTTTCACGGGATGACCGTAAAAGTAATAAAAAAATGAAGTTGAAGAAAAAAATAAAAAATAAAAAAAAAAATAGAAAAAGATACTTCATACTTAACTTGTAAAAGTTGGCCTAGTAGCGCCATCTCTTGGTCCAGGTGAGCGGGTAGCTCCGAAGGAGTGTTGAAGTCTCTCGGTAGAGGGCATAACATAGATGCGCTTTATCACTGCCTAAATGTGATTATAACAGACTGAAGTGTACGATGTATGGGAAAGATTCGTCGCTAACTTCTAGACCAGTGATGGTGTAGGGGTAAGCACGCAGCACGGAACGCTGAGGACCTGGGTTCGATTCCCAGCATTGGTCTTTTTTCTGGGGTTTTTTCTGTGCATCTATATTTCAGTTTGTATTTAGTTTGAAATATGTAAGCAATTTGTCGATCAAAGAGCAAACCAGTAATTATGGTAATTTAACCACATTAATTATACACATTAACCAAACCACTGAACCGCAATACAAGTACCCCTTTAATTTTCCCCCAAAAAATTACATTTACCAATGAAGAGATTTTCCAATTGACTCGAGTTCATTCGTTATACCAATTGAGTCTCTAATTCAGAATTTCAATAAATTTAGACTAAATTCAATTTGAGAAATTCCCAAAAATAAATGATGATTCGTATTTCAGAAATTGAATTTACGGTTAAGAATCTTGCCGTATTTTTTCAGCTGGTGTTATTACATCTACTGTAGATTTTTTTAAATCACGTGCGTTTTTGAAATATCTAGTTTTACTAATAGATATCCAACTGTTTGGACTCAGCCGGTAGCTCAGGGTATTTGCCGTAGTCGCCACGCTTGGCAGGCGGGTTGGCGACCGAAGTGGAATACCGCACATCGCTCGTAGAACAGAACTGACGGCCGATGTGACCGAAAGGTTCTCGAGTGGCGTCTGCGGACCGGAAGACGCAGTGTAGGTAGGCCTCACAGAAATAATAATAAAGAGGATAGAAGTGCCTTAGACGCGTGACCTTGGCGCCGCGCTTGTGACTCGTAGGTCACAAGCGCGCGACTTGTGGCTCAGTGCTATTTGAAACGTGGGTATGACAACAAGTGCTTTAAAATGGTGTTTTGCAGCATTAGCAATTGCGGAAACTCGTCCACACTGTGTAATTACACTAATAAGGGGATTACATTTCATTGGTATGTTTTAATTTAATGTAATAATGCGGTTTATATTAAAATACAACTTGAGAAAATATTTCATTATGAAATATTGGTTTACACGTTATTAACACGAAACTTCATATACCATTGCTACTCATGCCCATAAAAACGCAGATTGTTTTGAATTATACGCAGCAATGTAAAGTAATTTCTGATAACCCTTCCGTCTTGCACAAAAGTTCGTGGTACGGACAAAAAAACAGGTTACGACTACTACAGACATAATGCCGACGCGGCCAATAAATGGCGCCGTTGTGTAAATGTGGGTATGACTTACGTTGAGTGTTATTTAACGCTATCTCTAAGGTGTAAGGTTCATAATTGTTTGTAAGCAAAAATATTAGTAATTGTGTGCGTGATTGCGTAGTACGGTTCCGGTCTTTTGCATGTGCGCATTAACACAGTAAGTGGAGGGGATGAAGCAGCGACACGAGTTCCGGAAGAAAATAGGAACTAAGGCATTTCTATCCTCTTTATTATTATTTCTGTAGTAGGCCTCCAACAAGATGGGGCGACGACCTGGTGAAGGTGGCGGGAACGCATTGGATGCGGATGGCGCGGGGCCGATCTGTTTGGCGAGACGAGGAGGCCTATGTTCAGCAGTGGACGTTTTTCGGCTGAAATGATGATGATGATGATTATCCAACTGTTTTAGACACCATTTAGTTTTGTCATAATTGTTAACGTTTCGTACTAATCAGATTTACGTACCGCCATAGACGTAGGGAAAGTTGGTAGTGGCCATTAGGCATCAACTGCAACGCAAAAAGCTTACACAATTTGAATGAAAAATACCAAAATTAATACCGAAAGTATCGGGAAAGCACGATATAAGATAGAGCGTGAAGAGGAGCTTTTCCAAAAGTAGGCATTGATAACTGAAGTACAATAATATAGCTATCATTGAACATAGAAGTGACTAATACCAGTTTAACAATAATACATCATATATACAGTAACATTTGAACTCGTAAGTGTCAAAACTTTGCAATTAGAAAAAGGTTCACCTTTATAATGTGTCGAGATTAAACTGATTTGTTCGTTGTGTAAAAACTTTTGAAATCTAATATATAAAAATCTCGTGTCACGGTGACACGGTGTTTGTTATTTGACTCCTCCGAAACGGCTTGACCGATTTTTATGAAATTCTTTCTCTATATTTGGTTGGTCTGAGAATAGGTCGTAGGATATTTTTTATATTACCTACTTATATACTTCGTGGACGGAGTATATTTAGCTAGTAATAAGTATATAAAGATAGATTATCGGAGCAAGGTGTATACATATGTATATAATACAGCATCTCAATTTTGCGAGAATGTCTCTCATTACCATTTCAATTGAAACTTAATAAAAATCTAATTTTTTTTTTCTTTATAGAACATTTAGCAATACGAAAAGAGTTTGCAACATCAATTAATTTTCAACCTTATCTTGTTTCCACAGCATTGGAAATACAACAAAGAACAGACTAATCTTAAAACAACATTATGTATTCATTCCAAAAGATAGCATCGAAGTTGTTGAAGGGAAATATTTCTTTTCCACGCCGATGGGTTTTGTTTCTTGTTCAGTTATTTTTTATCTAGAGGTAATGTAAAAAAAAACATTAAAGTAACTTTTCGTTTACGGCTTATCTGTGCCACAGAATAAGTAATAGTACTAACGTACAGAAGGATCACTCTCGAACAAAAGTCAACTTTAGGTATAAAAACTTGTCTATTCTTATTGCTTGCATGCGAAATTGAAACTTATCGTGTGATCCGAGCGTTCATATTCCGTTGGGCACCGCTGATCCGAAACCAAGGGCACAGGGTTCCGACTCGCCGATGTTTGGTAGGTATAAAAATCAAGAAAGATAACAGTGTGTATTAATTCAGTAAACCACCTTTAGTAAGTAAGTAAGTTATTTATAACATCGTTTAGAAGTCATTGTTTGTTGCAAAAGTCACAAAAAAAAAAGATTCTTAATTACGCGTGACGCGGCTAGCGTGCGAACTGAAGGCCAATTGACAACCTACTGCCATACTCCACCCGGGCGGAGCGCCGGCCGAACATACCTAAACTGCGGAGTGAACCCCCCCTGTCTGTGCATGGGAGTTGGATTATTTTGAAATTGATGCGTGTATGAAAAATAAAAAGCTCGGAAAACCTACTTTCTCAAAATGGCCACATCCTTTCGAAGGATCACTTTGACGGAAGGCGCACTTCTTTCACAGATAGAGCATACAACAATACAATACAAATATTCTTTATTGATCACCAAAAACAGTACAGTGACATTACAAAAATGCAACACAACACACAACCGCTAATAACCGCTTTAGCCTAGTTGGTAGTGGCCCTGCCTACGAAGCAAGGGGTCCTGGGTTCAAATCCCGGTAAGGGCATTTATTTGTGTGATGAGCACGAATATTTGTTTCTGAGTTATGGATGTTTTCTATGTATTTAAGTATTTATTTATCTATATAAGTATGTTTATCGTCGTCTAGTACCCATAGTACAAGCTTTGCTTAGTTTGGGACTAGTTCGATTTGTGTAAGATTGTCCCCTAATATTTGTTTATTTACTTATTTAAAAATAAAAATTCAGGTAGACAATAGGCGGTTTTAAGGATTATAATTTTTCCAATAACAACGTGCAATAAACGTAAAAAGTTAAAAAGTGTTCGCTCCATGAGATGAGAAGAAAAACAAAACAGTGACAGTTCAAGTTATTATACACAAGCAAAATCCTTTTCTACTTATTCATTTTCGTCTGCACCATGTTCGCAAAGATTGAGATTTTATCATGACATACATTTTGCAATAATCACTGTCGTAGAAGATGAACAAATTGATTCATTTTGACATGGTTCTATAGTGGCCTGTGAATCATATTGCTTGACTGTACATTTTTCCAGAGAGCTGTATTATAAACGTATAACGTATATTATTAGGGTGCGCCTCGATAGATATAACAACATTTGATATTACTGTAACATTTGGTATAATGCGACATTTGATATAATGCGATTTACTCAAAAAGTAAACTTTGGAGGATTGATATTAATTCTATTTGATATGCATTAGGTTAGGTTAGGTTAGTTTATTTTATAATAGAATCGTAGAATGTTTACTTCTCGAGTAAATCGAATTATGTCACATTCGATTTATAGCATTATACCAAATGTTACAGTTATATCAAATGTTGTTATATCTATTATTACACACCCATATTATTATTATAAACGGCCGTCCCATAAATGTGTACATTTTGGGAAAACCCACGTTTTTGGGCAAGTGCACGTATGGTCAAGAAGTGTGCACTTGAGTGGCAGTAGTGGCAGCAGTGGCAGTGTGTGTTTATTTTTTGTGGAAAGTGCACTTTTGAAAAGAGTACACAGTTAAGTATGTTAAGCCGAAATATGGAGTTTTTTTCGGTTTCGTGAGACTTTTGTTCCTTTCTTTTTTAAAATAAACGACAGACTGCTTACTTTTAACTTACGGTTTAGTAGATAAATACTCAGGTTCCAAATGATACGATTCAAATTCCAACAACACTTTTCTCAAACTACATTGTATAAAACTCTCGTCTCAAAATATTCAGAATTCAGAGCATAAACACCAAGTGCTACTCATATTTGCATGCCATTATGCTCCTTATTGTCAATACATAGAATTGTTTGCCGGGTCGTATGCGGGTTGGGAGACAATAAAGGTTACATTGCCGTGAAATGGATACAAAGTCAATTGGGTCTCGCATTCTGTTTTCCGGTGCATTTTCTACTTTTGATTCTAGCTTAGAATATCAAATAGTACACATTCTTAAAAAAACTAGCTTTATGCTTCAATTTTGTCTACAGGGGGATCGTTAAGTAGAAAATACTACGTTTAGTGACCCACTAACAGTTTTTTGACCGCACTAATTTATTTTGCCCTGGAACCAATTTGGAACTGTAGATCGTATTTATGTATCAATAGTTCTTATCCCTATTTATGGCTGTTAAAAAATATTAAGTAATAGTCCTTTTTTCTCGACCTTTCCTCTCAAGAACTGTTATTTTTTGAGATGACTGGTTTCCTGTTTCTACTCTAAACGAGCTTTAAATATTCACGTATGCCGAAAAATAGGTAAGCTTCGCGAATGCTTTTGCAAAAATACGAAAAAGTTTAAGCACAGAAAAGAATTGATTATAATAAATCCCAAATAAAAGATTTTTGTTCCTAAAAGTATCAACGCATCATTCTCAAATGTAGACTGCAGCAGATATAACTAGAAAAGATTTCTAATATCAGTATCATTTAGTAGGTACTTCACCGTTGTTTAAACGAATAAGCAGACTTATACTTGTATATTTTCAACTTCAATTTTTTTTACTTTTACGGTCATCCCGTGAAATCCGTATATTTCATACTATATTTTATACTTGTATAGCTATTCCAAATAATAAATTGATTCAGCTTACTTTAGGAAGATATAACATATCAATGAATGAACAACTTCTAAATGATCTCAACACTGAACAATCTATTGATACACCAACATAAATGTAAAATAATGCCATAAACATAAGTATTGATTCACATTATCATCTGCATTATCGTCTTATCAGCCGAAATACGTCTACTGCCTGGATAAACCTCCCCAAAAAGTTTCACAACGATCAATGTTGAGTGCAGTCAACGAAACTGAATCGAATCAAGACAAAAACTTTTTGCTACAAATTCAAATTTAAAAGTCAAATCCAAATTCGCATCCATATCCGACTCCGAATCCAAATCCAGATTCAAAACCAATCCAAAGTATATTATTGTGTGTGCTACAAAATGTTTTTTTTTTTAACAGTCAGTTGATTAATTTCATCCATTCATTAATTCATTATCTTTCATCTTCCAAAGAAAGCATCTAAAATTGATAAAGGGGCCACTTTGGTAAGCAGGTCAATTTCCTCAACTGTATAAATTAGAATTATACTTTTTCAACACTAAAATGTTTAGTGTGACGGGCGATATCTCATAGATATCAATGAACACGGCTTCTGAGACCTGAAAGTTGCAAAGAAAATTTTAACAAGCCAAGTTCTAAGAATTTATGAATACTAACAATCTAAACTTCACATTCTAACAACTCGTGTCAAAAGTATCAAATATTTATGCAACCGACTTCAAAAATAGAAGAAGTTGGTTTATCAATAAACTACCTACTTCTCTATTCGTTTTGTGCGCGTGCTGTTATTTATTTATTCTTCTCTGTACGACTTATAGCGATTAGTGTATCGTTACGAAAGGGTCCTGTAACACAGGGTATCCTAGCGCAGGACCCTTAGTTGTAACTTTTTTTGGAAATAAACGATTTTTTTTTAAATTCCGTTGATTTATTTACTATTTTTTTAAGTTTGTTAAGGTAAACGTCGCTGTGCTCGACACTGACCCAATAAATGGCATCTTCAATATTATGTCATAGTAATAGAGGTAACAGTTGGGTGTCATCTACTGCGCGTTGAGGTGTCGAACATGGTTACGTTTACGAGTACCTTAGTGGATATAAAAATACAATGACTAGCACTATTGGGTTGATAATATTGGTACGGCCGTTAGCAGTATGCGTTACCATTAAAACGGGTGCCAGAAGCACAAGTAAACAACTAGTTATTGCAATTGCTATTGCTTTTTGGGTAGAAACTAGTAAGAAAATAAATATCAAAGGCGCAATATCCATGTAAGAGTACGTGTCTGCAAACCTAAACGGACTAGATGAAATTGGCTTAGATATTATGGTTCTAGCACATTACGTTGGCTAAAAAACTAATTGAAGAGAATGTGTGCAAAGTTATTGACCATAATTGGCTAAGTAAAGTTTTTTGAAGAGGTGCTAAATATATTTTTTTTCGACAGTAATCGTCTTCTAGACCGAGAAACTGCAGCTGTTTTATTTTTATCTCCTATTGTTTACTGGAAATATTTTTTTAAGTGTTCGAGATGACATTTGTGAGATTTAATGGCTGACAAGCGGTTCATGCTCAGTACTTAGTAAAAATAGAAAAAAAAACGAAGCCAATTGTCAATGTCAAATGAAATCTAACCGTTTGCGTTTCGTTTACTTTGCATTGTCCAAAAAGCAGTTCCAAAATAATGATCGAAAATATTCAATCGTGATTTAATTATCGTGCATAATTCGTGGAGAAATGCGGTAAAATTGAAAATCCGGATTTTGTGCGGAGGTCGTTAAAAATAGTCCAAAACGCAAAGCAAACGAAACGCAAACGGTTTGACATGGACAAAAGTGACAGATGACTTCGTTTTTTTTCTGTTTCTACTAAGTACTTAGCACGAACGGCTTGTCAGCCATTAAATCTCACAAATGTCAACTCGAACACTTAAAAAAATATTTCCAGTAAACAATAGGAGATAAAAATAAAACAGCTGCAGTTTCTCGATCTTCAGAACGCCGACTGTCGAAAAAAAATATAATTAGCACCTCTTAAAAAAACTTTACTTAGCCAATTATTTCATCTTTCACGGTGCTGATTAGTCATTATACCAAAAATCTATTTTTGATTCGAATCTGATCGTATTGATAAAAAACTTGTCATTCTACGGGATGTCTGTAATAGTACATTACTGCAGAGACCAGGAAGTAAGCCATCCTGGACGAGTAGAAGTTTGATACGAGGCCAGGATGGCGATTACTGGGCGAAGCTTGTATAGTGCTTTTCTCAAAAATGAAACAAGTTGATAAAAATAAAATAAAAGTTCACATTAAAAAATAAAGAAAATCTACGACCCGCCATTAGCTACTCACTCGCTAACCTATGTCTGTCTAAGGTATGATTGTTTTTTTTAAAGGTACCGGGCGGCGATGTTTAGATATCTTAGTGTTGCCGGATAATCGATTATTAATTAATCGATTATTTTTCCCCTAAATAATCTAGATGTCGATTATCCAATCGATGTATCGATTAAATCGATTATCTCGATATAATCGATACTAAGATTCATACAATTAATCGATTATAATCGATTATAATGGGTCAAGTACACGATATAGTCGATTATATCGACTGTTAATATTTTACAATTTAATCGATTTAATCGATTATATCGTGTACTTGACCGATTATAATCGATTAAATCGATTAAATTGTAAAATATTAACAATCGATATAATCGACTATATCGTGTACTTGACCCATTATAATCGATTATAATCGATTAATTGTAAGAATCTTAGTATCGATTATATCGATATAATCGATTTAATCGATACATCGATTGGATAATCGATATTTAGATTATTTGTGCGCCGCAATTATAATCGAGGATTAATCGATTCACCAACAATTGTCCGGCTACACTAAGATATCTGCCAACTTTAAATTACAAACGTCATCATTTTAATAAGAATTTTCTTAATTTTGAAACATTTGAAACACGAAAATTGTAATTATAACAACATAAAATTAGTGAAAAATGTTCCAGTTATTTAATCAGAGAACTATCAAATTTGCATACATCCTCTTAAGTGTGAACTTTTTTATTAATAGTTTAAGTTTTTCACAGACGTAGAAGCACGGCACGGGTTCCAAAATTGAACACTTGATATGTAATGGAATTTCATACTTACTTCCTGGCAGCTAGTCTCCAGGATGCGTTACTTTCTACGACGTTTTTGATGACGTAATGGCAACATTTCATACCATTTTTGAGAAAATCAAGTTTTTCTGTTGGAAACCAAAGCTTAGAAGTTAATTTAACCCTTTTCTAGTGAGCGGATTCACTTAAAATTTGATAACCTTGTGTAGCTTGCATGACAATGCAAGAACAGATAGTAAAATATTCAATCAGCAAAAAACTGTGCTAAAAATTAATTTGGTATCAAAAAATATCTCTATAATCGATGCATGATTCCTTAGAACGAATATTTTTCGATTTTTTTTATATTATGTGCCATCCTGTATGCTAACTCCTTAAAAGTGGTTCTACTACGACAAAACAGCCGCGGTTTTTTTTTTAATACTCACCTACCTTTAGAAAACGGATTCGCTGAAAGATTGCCAAAAATGGCAAAACTCTTTGATTACTTACAATATGCAACAATGAAACCGCAAAATACAAATTCACAACATCATTTATCTCAGATAATGAACAGGTTATGAATACTATACCTATTATATGATGCTAATCATGCCGCTCATTATGCCTTGGGTCATCAAGCATTTTCAAATTTAAATGTTTCCGCAGTGCATTTGAGTAATATTTTTGAACTTCCATAATTTTTTTTTTTGTGTTTATCAATTACGAAAGAGATATAAGGTCAGTGAAGATGGAAATGTTGGAAGGGAGAGTCCAAGAAGGACATTTTATTTTTATGATCAAAGATTGGGGATGTTTTGAAGAAAGGTCAGCTCAAGATTACAGGTGAGCATGTATGAAAAGACTGATAAATGTTGTGGAAGCGAAGGAGCAGGTGGAAAAAAATAGTTTCACCCTACCCTTATGCTGGGAAGAAGGGATGATTGTGTATGTATTACGTATTTATTACTCATTCCGTTCAAAACTGATCAACTCTGTACCTATTTAACTTAGTAAATGCCGTCACACAAGTCAGAAGACCAATAATTTTGATCAAATTACGAAGTTGAGCATACGAGAAGTTAAGAATCGTCGGTAATTGCGTGCTTAGTCGCTTCTTAATTAATGATTTAAGCTCGTTCAAGCAAATTTAGATGACGGGCCAAATGCGGAGTTGGTAGTAATGTTATTATTTGGTACGTTTGAATGAAACTGCTTGGAATTAGATGGAATGACAATCCTACTAATCTTATAAAATGCGAAAGCTTGTACGTATTTTCGTACGGCGTGCTTGTGAGTGTTTTTACTCCATGCTACAGCGCGGGCTCAATGTGGATTGGGAATTTCACACACACCACTGCATTTCTTCGCAGTTGTGTGCAGGTTTCCCCACACATTAAAACATTTTGTTAAATGTACCAACCCATCAATATTTTTCGACAAAAACATCCACATAATCCACAGTGACTCTCAAATTCAGTCCATCACTACGTGTATACCTCCTTAGCGTCCTCAATTACTAAGTACTGCACGGAATCGTTTCACCCTTCAGATGCAATAAGGATTCCCTTTGCTTAGCATCTATTCATCAGACTGCTAACTGGTTTGTGCTCGCAGGTAAAGCAGTAAGGGATACATTTAGCTAATAGTTGTCAAATGCCAAGCTGCTATTACCCAATAGGCTTCTGTTTCAAAAATTACATGAAAAACTGCAAAAATCTGCTTGCTAATCTTGCCGCTACTAACAGGAATGCTTTTTGCGGCGTAGAAGTGGTACAATCGTCAAAATTATGAGCTTCACATTTTATTCCAATTTATTGAATCAGGCGTTACTTTGCGGAGGTCCATATTAATGAACTAAAACAATTACTTTGCTCACCCGCGACCTTACAATAGTTACGTTTATGCAAGAAATGTGCGTTCATGCAGTTCCTCCACCTCCACACTGTACTGAAGATGAGCTCTGGTTGAGTTCGAAACGCGTCAGTGTAGCTTGGTGGTGGTGATGGTTGGGTTTATGTGATTTGTGTGTGTTCGTACAGTGTGGAGGTGGAGAAACTGCATGAACGCACATTTCTTGCATAAACTTAACTATTGTAAGGTCGCGGGTGAGCAAAGTAATTGTTTTAGTTCATTTTATTCCAAACTAATAAGTTGACGATGCATTTGCAATGAAGCTTTTTGCTTGATGAAGAGAGATAAGAGCGGTGATCACAAAGTTTTTTTTAGTCAGTCTATTGGACGTCCCGCTTCTGGGCAAAGGCCTCCCTTTTTTCTTTTCACCTGTTTCAATCCTTCGCAAAATCTTGCCAAACTTGGTCAAAATGGTCCAAATCATCCCGCCATCTCCATTTTAGTCTACCCCTGCCCCAAGGAAAGTCTTAACAAAGGTCATTTTTTAGTTTGCCACCTTAGGTAGTACAGTCAACCAATTTGTTTTCTACGCCACTGTAGAACCTTGTCGCATACTACTAATAACAATGTCAGTGCGGGTCAAAGGATTAGCAACTTTCCGATCACAACATGCAATAAACGTAAAGAGTTTATAAACAGTTTCGCTCTATGGCATGTGAACAAAAAGGAGTTTTGATAGACGGACAGTGACAATTCAAGTTGTAAGTTATAAGCAAACTTCTTTCCTATTCATTATCGTTGACACAATATTAGCAAAGATTGAGATGACATCATGGCATACTTCAAGCAATAATCACTGTCGTAGAAGATAAACAATTTAACTCATTATGCCATGGTTCTATTGTGGCCTAGGAATCAAATTGGTTGACTGTACAAAATAAAGATTAGTCACAGAAAAGTTACCGGCTATAAAAAAGCCATAACGAGAAGCACGGTTTATCCGCCAAGTGCCCGTAAGATGGCTCAGAGCACAATAACTCCGTCCCTAATGAGGCTAATTCAGGCAAAGTAAAACAATCTCAATAATCCAAAGTTGCCTAATCCGTATCTTAAACCTTAGGGGTGTTTTGCCCTTGGCAATTCCCTAGCCCTAAAGTAAAATCTTACTGCCGCTTAACTTTGACCTCTGAAGGGGAGTTTAACCCTTTAAGACACGGTCGCACTTTAAGACAACAGCAGCAGCAAGTATGGTAAAAAAACATACAAATTCATATTTGGTACATTGAGTTCCTAAAAGTTAAATGGGTCATCATCTCTTCAACCGATCTTGATGACCTATGGCTGCCTGAATTAACAAAGAGCTTCTTTTAAACTTGCTTCTCCGCTACCCTCGGTGCACCACAGCTACATTTGTGCGGCATAATATTTACCTAAAAGCAGACGCTGCCTCTTCTGCCATATAAAATAATACATAAGTCACACAGAACCATCTATCGCCAACACCAAACAAAATGCTAACGCGTTTGAAAGTCCCTACGAGCTCATGCGCAAAGCACAGACACCGAACACACATCCGTCACCGAATAAAACTAATGCCGTACTAACCAGTCAACATTTAAAGAAACCCCAAACTACCCACATTCTTTTTTTGTCGTTATTCTCTCAGCTACCCTCTTATTTTTATCTACACTAATATTATAAAGAGGAAAGATTTGTACCTATTTTTGTATGTTTGTATGTTTGTAATGAATAGGCTCAAAAAGTACTGGGCCGATTTAAAAAATTCTTTCACCAATAGAATGCTACATTCTTCCAATTTGACATAGGCTACATTTCATTTTGAAAAAAATTAGGGATCCTTGGTAAAATTTGAACAATGTAACCGAAGGTGTAGAAAAATGAGTCTTAAAATGTCTTTCGTCGAATGCGCTGCCGAAACTATTAGCGATAGAACAAAATAATGTACAACAATATTGAAGAACATCATAATGTCTACAAAAAACTCCGCGGTAGCATATGTCCAACTATTGTAGTTATGTCACTACAACAACTTTTTTCATTTTAAACATTAATGAAAATGCTAACCAAATTCAAACCATGCTATTTATGTGTTTATATTAATCCTTATCCAAATAAATTATTTAATGGTAAAGACCATTTAACTACCTATAAAATAGTTTTTAAATTATTTAAATTGGACTTTCCATTCAAAAGATATTACGAATTAAAAAATTCAAACAGTAAACAAAACCGCCATAGCGCCGTGGCCGTTGTTTGCGATGCAGTCTGAAAAGCGCGCCGGGCATCGCGGCGGGCGGGGTGGAGGGGGCACTGAAATACAGGAGTCGGGCGTGCACGTCTGTAATAATTAATAAATAATAAATAATATTTTTTTAATAAATAAAAATATTTGTGAAAAAAAGTGTTTTATATCCAAATTTCCAAAAATAAATAATTGTCTACCCCGTGCGAAGCCGGGACGGGCTGCTAGTTTTTTATATAATTAACCGTCTGCGCCATAGAAATTTCTCACATCATAATGCTTTAGCTTTTTAGACAATGACTACCGCCGACAATGTTGTTCATACATAATGCGGGCTGCGTTCAACTTGACCTGACCCCGACCGCAGAACGCATCCAGTGTGGCAAATCCTTTAGGTTCAATCGTGGTGGATTACTCTCGATATTGTTTCGATGTATTCTTTTCTAATGTTATTATTTTGTAGTAGCGATATAAATCTGAAAATAAATCGATGCAAATGTTTTAAATCGTTTTATTTTAGTGTTTTTTTTTCAGTCAAGTTTACGAATTAGTGGTTGCCAGAGGTCACAATACAATGGTCATAGAAAACTTCTCTGATACCTGCTCAAAGTGAGGCCTCATCACACACTCAGCTTGAATGTAAACTGCTACAAAATCAGGGCAGCTCAAGCTACACTGGCGGGCCTGCCCGTATATAACTAGCACCTGTTTTCGTTCGCTCTTAACGATAACACGACCTATTCCTTCGTTAACGCAATTGTTAAGCAAAAGCGAAATTAAATTAGGGTCCCAAATAGTTAGGACCTGTGGGGAAGCCGATGACCCTACAGCAGAAATGTGTTTAATTGTAAGGGATTGTACATTAAGAATTAACACGTTTGAATTACTGCTTCTCAGAGATGGTAATTAATATGAAGTTTATTGCATTCGAAATAGGACAAGCGATGTATAAATTAAACTGGCCAATACACAAAATAAACTAAATAAAATATTTTTAGTGGTGATATTATTGTCCAATGTTATTAAATCGATCCTATTAATATAATAAATGAGAAAGTTCCTGAAGATGTTTGGACGTTGTGTGTATACTTGTTAGTAAATCACGCAATAACGAATAAACTGATTTTTTTTAGTAGTGGTAGAGCCATGTTGTAGCTAGCCGCTGCATCACGAATCCTAGTATCCTAGTTATTGAGAGACTAGCTGTTGCCCGCGACTCCGTTGGCAAAGAATTCGTTTATCACTGTCCTTTGAAAGCTATCCAATTTTCCGGGATAAAAACTAGCCTATGTCTCAAACCATCTTCATACCAAATTCCATTTAAATCGGTTCACCGGTTTAAGCGTGAAGAGGTAACAGACAGACAGACAAACTTTCGAATTAATCATTAATCAACAACATTAATTGATACTTCTATAATAATATTTATTATATTAGTATCGATTAATGTTGTTCCGTTTCAATATTCATAATGTTTAAATATGAAATCTACGTGTATACGTACATACTTTCCTAGAAATCGGCATTGCTTAGATATTATGCTGAAGTTTACGTTTCAGTAAAACAATTTCCATACAGAGAATCAGCGGAAAAACTGATTATACGTCATTATATTGTTGGAGTGAGATTATATCATGAACATGACTTTCCAAACCATGATATTTCGTAGTTTTAGTTAAATGGAATATTTATTTTGCTCCTCCGCGAAGTAGTGAGGGTAAATCATGCAAAATAGATGGGTTTCCGTTGAAAATAAATACTTATTCATGCAATTTTCCCGCCCTCTCCCTTTAAATTATAAATTAATCACAGAAATCACAACTAACTCCATAGCCAAGAGAAGTACTTTTTTGATTTCACGATATCTTAAAAACACGTTATTAAAAAAATTTAGTCACTCAAAAATTTTTTTTTCATTTTTTTTTAAATAAAATTAATTAAATTTAGCTTTATTGCAAAGCTATTCTGACTTGGTGTCAACCATCGAGGTATCTGCCCCGTTTTATGTCAAACCACCACCATTTTATAACTACATCTAACGCAATTTACTTCAAAACAGCACAAAGACATCCCTTTGTTAGAGATAAAGCCGTATCACAGCTCTAAACAAAACATAGCACTTGACACTTCAAAGGTACCTAATTTTCTGCGAAAGTGAGAGAACCAACTAAGTACTGCATTGTTAAACTCCAACCGCTTGGGAGCCGTAAAAACTTTGTCGCATTTGTACGCGGAATATGTTTCAACTGACGCATTAGGCGTGGTAATTGATGCGCCTTCCTAGTTGAGTGCTAAATGTTATATTTGTGCGACGTCGGTAGTCTGCCAGTTTGTCAACTCCCGCCTGCTTGATAGTTACTACGTAAGAGATCTTACGTCGGTCGCGTTTGACAGTCGCTTCGCCTACCAGCCGTCACAGAGTACATCTTCGAGTAACAACAGAACTGCTAAAGGATAGAGATAGAGAGAGAGAGACATTTATTTACGGATTATTCACGGTAGTTCCTTTGGCTGTTCCATCGACGGAACTAAGTATTGTGTGTGTCATGTCTAATGTACATGTTGTCCCTACCCCCATTATGGTGGAGAACTCGGCTCTTGAAGTTGTTGACGCATATTGTATACCTAGGACCAACTGTCCAATTAGGTAGGTCCAAGTTCGAGAAAGAGGTCAATCGTCGAATCCAACTCGGACGGGCAGCGTTCAGGAAACTCCGCAATATCTTTTCGTCCAAAAACAGCTCAGTGCCTTAAGACGAAAGTCTTTAACCAGTGTGTGTTGCCAGCGAGTTAGCGAGGTAATGCTGCCAGTATGGGTCCATGCCGCCGGGGGAACCATTTATTAATTTTATTTAGTTTTTAGTTTAGTTAGTTTTATTTTTGGAAGGAAAGGATACAAATAAAAAATAATGAAATAGTATAAATTGGGCACTCGGCATAATATTGTGGCAAGCCGCAACGCTGTTTTTCAGTTGGACCCATTTAAAAAACTAAACACAAAAACATACACATGCATACGCACTGTGACGACACGAACGCCAGCGGAAAGTGTAGTTCGCAAAAAACCTCAATACAAACCGGAAGCATGTAGGCCAACACTTGATCAGTGGTTTAATCGTATTAAACCGTGACAAATTAGGCAAATATTACGTTAACAACATAAAAGATTATGTTATAAAGAGACGGCTATTGCAGTGTAGCAGGTTTGTTTAATGTATTTGTGTATATTTGTGTATGTATTTTTATTTATTGGATGCTTATTGTTTAAAATTGACTTTCATTCTTATTAATTTTGTATGGTTTAAATTCAATTTGTTTTGATTATGTCTTCGATTATGCCTCTTGTTTTGTTTTGTGCTTCTCTAATATAATGTCTGTTATGCTTTAAATTATTGGAACTATTGAACTGCATGTATAATAAAGTATTAAATGTTTCTTGCTATACCCTACCAGGGTCCATGTGACACAATTATATTTTAAGACCCGTAAAAACACCATGGTTGGAATAAATGATTGAATTGATTTGAATTTAGGTAAGCAGCTAATAACTTCGCATAAAACTTACCACGTCTCACGTTGAAATGCACGTGGAACAAGTTGCGATACGCCCGTATCTGATTTCTACTATCATGCTGCTTCTCGTGATACGAGTGCATCCTATCATGTAAAACAATCACTTTCTTAATAATCTCCTCCCCTATTCCCTCTCCTTTTTAAAGGCCGGCAGCTGATCAGTGACTCTCTTTGAGTTGTTGATATTTATGGGCGGTGGTGATCATTTTACTCCCAATCATAATAAAAGAATAAATATAAAATTACATACAAGTCCAATTTTTTAAATGAAATAAAGTCTCTAAATTTATGTTGATATCATTTTCAAAATCACACAACTGGTCTACTACAGCACTGGTATGGTTCTTGTCGTGGTCTACAGTCTGTTATAGAAAGGTTGGGAGTTACAAGGTTCATATAAAGAAAAACCCTGTGATAACTAGCCCCGAACTTAAAAAAAAAAAAAAAAAAAATTAGACTATTTATTTCATTGAAAAAAATACAATATTGCATGCATTATCTTAACTACTTAATCTTATCTTAAAAAGATTATTGATTATTGATTTTATTGCATTCATGGTTTAGAAACATCAAAGTAAAAATGGATTTTAAATTGTTCGTAGGAAGTTTTATATAAAAAAAGGAGAATGTGTCTAATGACTGACATGCGTGTATTCCGATACGTAAAGGTATTTGAAATACGCTACGCTTAAAAAATTTTGTAACAAAAATTCTGCCGTGATTTTTGGAGTGTGGACATATTATTTTTCCGTTCGGCCCGACGCGATGTAAAAAGTTTTAGGTCGAGGATCCGCTTAATTAAAAACGTAAAATTGTTTCATCAAATTGGGGATGCGGTAAACAAAAAATCGGTCAAATGCGAGCCGGACCCACGCACCAAGGGTCCCGTACAGTCGGGCAAAAATAGTTAGTTAAAAATGTAAAATTTCTCCCAACAAAATAATTGGGGATACGGTAAACAAAAACCGGCCAAATGCGAGTCCAACTCACTCACCGAAGGTTCTAAAGAGTCAAGGATAAAATTATTAAACATAACAAAATCTGAAAAAATTGAACTAACTGGCTGTTAGTACCTACCTGTAAGTTCATAAAAGTACAGTCGCTGACAGACAAATTACAGTTTTCATTTTTCAATAAAACTGACACAAGCGTGTGTTTGTTTAATAACCGGTTTTTTAATAACAATATCAAACAAAATATGTGTTAATCTGCAGTATATTTATCTCCATAATCATTTCGAGATTGCAATTTAATTTTGTATGTTCAAACGTTATAGACATTATAGAAAACAAAAATAATGCGCCTCTTGTTTTATGACCCCTTTTCAAATTTGATTTTAAATTTATTATTTGCTGTTGTAGCGGCAAAAGAAATACACATTATGCATAAATTTCAGCTGTCTATTACGACTCTTGATATTGTGTGACTGGCAGGCGGATAGATGGACAGACAGGCAGATAGACGCACTGACAGATGGATGGACAGCGCAGCGACAATACAATACAAATATTCTTAATTGGTCACCAAAAGCAGTACAGTGACATTACAAAAATAAAAATTCAGGCAGGCAATTAGGCGACATTAATAAAGTTTAGTTTTTCACCGTTCTGGTAAGTTATCCCAGCCTATTGTATGTACCACTGTTGCTGCATTAGGCTACCTTGGGTTTATCACGGCATTAAGCTACGGAACCCTAAAATCAAGCGTGTATTGATGAGAGTGTCCGCGCCAAATGGGTTTCGAATTAACTTATCGTCAAGCGCGGCAGTTTCGCTGGAATTGGTTTAAAAAGTCCAAATGAAGTAATGTGGACACTTAGGTGCAGAATGACGTTCTTTATTTGGAACAAAGGATATTGCACATAATAATTGTTTTTACACGCGGGAATTGAAAGCAGCATTATTATTGTTATTATTATTATTTATATTATCAGGCAGGCAGTTGGGGGCAACTGATAGGTGCCTGTATCTAGCTGTTCTTTGGTCAAGTAGGTATTCTTTGTACCAACAGCTGGACGGTGTTATGCAATACAGTGTCAACCCACAAAATCACCAAAAACGAGATATTGATACCAATCGCTTCCTTGTGCAAGAAACTACAATTATCAAAACAGTGTTAAGTGAATTGAATCGTTTTAGTACTGAAAAATTGATAAAAACTGTTGACACATAAGTTAAATCCACTATAGAATATTTTACAATATTGTGTCATGTTCCTTAACACTAATATTTCTGGTTTAAAACGCCATCTGTTTTGAGCAAAAAGGGTCATGAGACTTGACACATTATTGCTTAATTCGAATTATCCAGTTCAGGACTGTTTTTAAAAGCGTCAAAAACAAGCGCCGTGTTAAAAATGTAATTAGCATAGTCTCTAATATCTAGTTTTACAAAAACTGTAAAGAAATAAATTTTAAAGTGATGTTCAACGATTCCCGTTGAAGATGGGTTAAAATTTTGGGTATTTTACTGGCTTTTATCAAACTGCTTTCGAGGTTATTTAACCTTTGATTTTGAAAGGTTACGGCAATTGTAATATATTTTGTTTATATCGATAGATTGTTAACAGCGTTGATAAATGTGAATAATATAATATCTAAGTAATTCGACTGATATTTCGATTAGTAAAACAGAATAAAATAAACAGTTTCGTTTAACACGTTATTGAAAAATTATATTTTTAACGTTTATTTCCAACCGGTCATACATTACAGAACTTGATTGATTATTGCAAAATATATCTGACTGTCACTATAAAGCGTTTGTATTTTCAATTTGCTTTCAAATACCTTGATGCATTATGGCAAAAATTGAAACATTAGTATTCTATGCTTCCATTCTTTATTTTATAAAAAAATACGTTGTGTAAAAATCATTATATTCAATTTCAACACAATTTGTATTACGTTAAGATACTGTTCCCGAATTAAAGAGGTCACGTGCTCTTAGATCTTGTAAAACAAAAGGAAACCTGAAAACATACTTTTTACAAATGAAAAAAGGCTTTAAGTTATTCCAAATCAATCATGCCTTGAAAGTTTCTAATTTTTTTCCCCCGAGAATTTTGCATTTTACTGAAGAAAAAATAGACTATTTCAATCAGGGATAGTGTAGCTTTCTATTGGAGAAAGAATTTTATAACGGGCTCAGTAGGTAAGTAACTTCAGAGATTACCGCTTCAAACAAAGAAACAAACAAAGTTTATATTCGTACGTACAACGTTTTGGTCTACCATTCAGACCTACTAGTACTAATAGGACTAAACGGACGAAATAATCCGTTTAGTCCTGCTACTTTTGGCACGAATTTTAATAGGAATAAACGGACGAAATAATGCATTTAGTCCTACTACTTCTGGCACGAATTTTAATAGGATAAAACGGACGAAATAATCCGTTTAGTCCCAATACTTCTGGCACGAAATAGGGCAAGTTAGATAATTTTTCCACATTAAAAGGTAGGTTAGGTTTCTTCAGATGCCCGAAGGGCAGACGGCCTAGAAATAGGATATAATGCGTGGATTGTCTAATGTAGTCATTCCGTTTAGCTCTATTAGTGGAACTAAACGGATACTTTTGTCCATTAAGTTCTATAGTAGGACTAAACAGAATTTTCTGTCCGTTCATTCCTACTAATAGGACTAAACGGAAGTGTCTATCTGTTTATTCCTATTAATAGGACTGAATGGTTGACCAAAACGAACTATACCTAGATATCGTCCTACCCCATGGAAATATAAAAAATGCTTCCATAATGGACCTTGAAGATTGGCATTCTAGTACCGTGTGTTTTAAGAGAAACTTCTTTCCTCGCACGACAAAGATCTGGAATCAGCTTTCTGCGGCAGCATTCCCGGAGCGTTACAACTTAGGGATCTTTAAAAAACGAGCCTACCAATTCCTAAAAGGGTCGTCAACGCACCTGTGATGTTACGGGTTACCCGTGTTACGGGTGTCCATGGGCGACAGTGATCGCTTTCCATCAGGTGACCCGTCTGCTCGTTTGCCACCTCTTATATAAAAAAAAAAAAAAAAACCTGTATGCTACTCTAGGCACATGTATGGCAAATCTCAAGTCTATAGTAGATTTAGTTTAAGCTGTGCATTGTCGGTCAGTCAGTCACGGTACTGAAGATACTTTTTTTTATCGCGCACACTATTGTTTTCATAAATTTATTCAATGTACACACATACGGTCTCCACTGCTTTATTATATGTATTGAATGTAAGCGGAGTTTTCCTGTTCTTGACACTTTTATCTGATTTGTTTTAGTTTTATTAACCATTTCTCAATTTTCAATACTGTGTCAAATTATTTGAAATACAACTGATCAAATTGAAAACTTTGTTTCGAATTTTGCTATAATGTGTCATGAGACTTAAATCGTTATTTCTCATATTATTGTTTATTCGACATTTTTCTATAATCAAATATGCATTTTATTAAATAACTATACGTGTTTTCAGGACTTTTACATTGTAAATAGCTTCACAAACGACGTAACTATTATAATAAAGGTACAAAGACAATGATTTTTAAAACAGAGGTTTTATTTTGATAAAAATGTTGTTTTCATGTTTAAACACGATTTTCTCAAAACGGCGTTCAAGAGGGTTGACATAGTATTGCATAACACCGTCCAGCTAATGTGTTGGTCTAGCCGGTTTTTAAATTGATTAACATTCAGTGCTGAGACTACATGTTTTAGTAGTTTGTTCTATGTCATGACCACTCTGTTACACAAGAAATGTCTGCGAGGATTGTTGTGAGGAAATAAGGACTCTAAATTATGTTGATATAATTTTTTACAAAACTAAGAATTCTTGGCGCAGTCTGGTCTCTTGTCTGTTATAAAAAAATCGAGACTTACTAGGCCTGTTGTCCGACGAGATTAAAGTATCAAGCTGTAAGTTTTAGTAATTTCATCATCATCCCAGCCTATATACGTCCCACTGCTGGGCACAGGCCTCCACTCAGAATGAACTTCACTACGGACATTTTTTTCTTCTAATCTTGCAAGTAAATTTTAACCCAATTCCAGTACCTACCTAATCAGTGACTGTTTCACCATCCATTGATTAATTTTAACTGACGGACAAATGTGAT
Organism: Archips crataeganus; assembly: GCA_947859365.1. Classification (NCBI taxonomy): domain Eukaryota; kingdom Metazoa; phylum Arthropoda; class Insecta; order Lepidoptera; family Tortricidae; genus Archips; species Archips crataeganus. Next base: position 18,992,485 of record OX402059.1, on the reverse strand, counting down.
GTCGTCTCCGTCTATTCGAACAAAACATACAGAAACGGCAATTTGATCAATGGATGGTGAAACAGGGGGGGGTTTATTTGGAATATTGTATACAGTCGAAGTCATAGACATATATACACACTTATATATACACTTATATATATATACACTTTACTACCTTGTCGTTGTCACTTTATGATTGAACTTTTGGTTAAAATTATCAGAAAGCATGCAAGCTGACAAGGCACTAAATTGTATCTAAATCTAATTGGCGTCGATTATATAAGCAAGCGAAATTTAAAAAATTAAAATTCTGTTACCTGGTTTACACTCGCGTACGAGTGGCGAGACGAACTGCGGGACGAGCCACGAGACGAGAGTGTGAACAGGTGCGCCTCGCGCCTCGTCTCGTGATTTGCCTTGATTTTGAGGCTCGCGTCCGGAGCGAGACGACGAGGCGAGGTGCGAGGCGAGGTGACGAGGCGAGAGTGTAAATCAGGTATCTGTGTGCATTTGGTCTGTCTATTTTTGGATCGATTTAAATCCAATAGAAACAAAATGATTTGAAAATCGACACCCACGGCACTTATGAAAACCAGCATTTTCGATTTAACACGATTTGTAGAATATTGCAGCTTCAATTTATTTTTGAAACCTATTTGTTTTTAACATGAGCGATAGGTATTTTATATAAAGTTACAGCTTTTCAACATTTTGCACGCTTAAAATTAAACTGACTCATTCCGAAATTATTCTCATTTCAAAACTAAACCTATTAAACATTTTACTCAAAATTTATTTTTGAAATGAGGTTATTTCAGATTGAGTCAGTTTCATTTCACCCGTGCAATTTGTGAACTGGTTTTAAAAACTTTAATAAAATGCAAAGATTGCTGTACATTTAAACCTTTGACTGTTGTTTTTGAGCGGTCAGCATCTTCTCATTAAAGCTAAAGCTCGGGATAATAAAGGAAGTGATCAGAGCTCTGCTATCGCTTTGAACATTGTTTTGCAAAAGAATTTTCCTTCGGCTGTATTGTTCCTTGTGCCATGTCCCTTAAGAATATTAAACGGAAATTGTCCTTTACGCTCGTTCTCAAAATATCCGATTTACAGGTCTGTTTCACCACCCCGTTATAAGTTTTTATGATGTAAATTGATAAATATAAGTGACTTTGTCATATTAAGTATCTAATACCTTTAATGTCTGTTTAATTAAACCTAGTAAAGCTTCATCTATTTGAACATATTTTATAAAAAAGAAAAGTCCCGAATTCATGCCTTGACTCACTAACTGACTCATTAACGCCCAGCCCAAACACTTTGCACTTGCAAGTTTTAAATCTTGAACCATATTTTTATTATAAATAAGAATTGAGCTTACCATGCTCAATCTACTGCATTCTATAAAATGACAATACATATGCATAAATCCTGAAAGCGCACAATTCGGTTTTTGTGTTAATTTGGAAGTATGTATAATTTTTTGAAAAACAACTTAGTTAATTCTATACAATTCAGCTGTTTACTGAGAAGTATGATGTACCTACATTTTGTTTAGTATATTAGTATTTTGTTACGTGGTGCATCTGGAACATTATAAATAAATAAATAAATAAATAAATAAATAAATAAATAAATAAATATTAGGGGACAATCTTACACAAATCGACCTAGTCCCAAACTAAGCAAAGCTTGTACTATGGGTACTAGACGACGATAAACATACTTATATAGATAAATAAACACTTAAATACATAGAAAACATCCATAACTCAGGAACAAATATTCGTGCTCATCACACAAATAAATGCCCTTACCGGGATTTGAACCCAGGACCTCTTGCTTTGTAGGCAGGGTCACTACCAACTAGGCTAAAGCGGTCGTTAAACATTACACCTTTACATTACATCTTTAGTCCCACTATGGAAGTCACTCCTGAAAAATTATATCATTTCTTAGGCCTATGGTACACGTAGCTTCGCTTCATAAGCACGTTTTAGTAATTCGGCCTCTGCTGTACATCTGTAGCATGCATATAAACAAATGAAAATCCGTCCTCGCAGTGGCAACATCACATTTCCGTCGCAAAATTACCAAAACGTGACTTAAAATAATGCTACTAGTCATGGCTTACCACCTTCAAAAAACGGAGAGTCGGATAGATTATATAAAAGTGTTTAGATTTTTACAAACTTAAAGCTCCTCTGCTTGGTTTTATTTTAGGCAACGAATAACCAAATTATATGCCGATCCACCAGCCTCAAAAGCTAACTCTCAATAGGATAGGATAGGTCTTGTTGACTTAATACTGGCAGCAATTTAGTAGATAAACAGAATATTATAAGCATACTCCGTTATCAAGCAGACAGTTTGGTGGCTAACTAACATTTTAGTGATGTGCGATACAAACTATCTAAGTCTCGACGTTGTAGCTATGTATAAGAACTCCAAACTTTATCAGAAAACTCAATTCATAAACGTTTTTTATTAACATTGCACATCACTATTAGCCACTAAACTGCTCGTATGATAACGGAGTGTTATAGGGTTCCATCTTATTAATAGTCCGAAAGCTGATTGTCAATTTTATTAATACCCAAGCACAGAACCACAGATCTGACTGACGGGTAGCGGGGCTAAATGAACCCTCATATCTTTGAAGACATAATTTTTTTTGCAAACAATGTCTTTGAGGCGTTTCGAAATTTTTATAGCTTTAAATTTGACATTCTTAGAGCGAGACAATTTTAAGAGAACATTATTTATAATTAAAAATAAATACCAAAGAAAAGACAGATCATTTCGTTGGTACACTTTACCTGCCAGATGATCAAAAAAGTGTTTTTTTTTGCAAAAATTGTTTTTGTAGCGTTTCGAAATTTGTATGCCTTTCAATTTGACATTTAAAGAGTGAAAAAATAAATAAGCCAGATCATTTATTCAATATTTAATTTGGATCATCGTATTGTTGTGACTAAGTTGTGACTCCACTTGATCATCTACATACCTATGTTATTGTAATCCCACTTTATTGTCAGTAGGGCGACCACATTGTTAGCGCTAAATTACATAATTATGTCATATTTATTTTCTCACACTCTTAATGTCAAATTTAAAGCTATATAAATTTTGAAATGCTTGAAAGTTATTTTTTGCAAAAAAAAATATATTTTTAAAAATATGAGGGTTGATTTAACCCCGCTACCCGTCAACCAGGTCTGTATTTCCTGTGCTTGGGTATTATAGGGAAAGTAAGTATTACACAAGTTTTCAGCGTGCCTCAAATCAAAATTATAGTAAAGTGCTACTTGGACAAATATTTGGTAAAAAGCAATTTCGGACTTATCAAGTTGAAATGCTTTAAAATGCCAAATGTTTCTCCGTTTTTTATTATCTACGTCATTTTATGATCTATCTTTGAGTGGGTGTCAAATTATAACGGAAAGGATTAAGAAATGCCAGGTAAAGAAAAATTCAAAACATTTCCAACATCAATCTTTAATTAAATTGAAATTAACTTTACAACGAAAACCTTAATTTAAAATTTGCTGTTCTCATATCGAATTAACTATAATATTTACATTGACAAATTTAATTAATTTTAAGTGCAACAGAAATTTACTTTGTGGGTACGTTAGTAATATTAATATTACAATACTCAACAGAAAGTCTCTTCTGTTATTAAATTTCTGATTATTTTAAATTACGACTGGTAATTTAGCACAACCTCAGAGTTGCTTTATACATTTTCAAAACATAGTATAACCTAGTCAAATCATATCGTTAATTTTTATACGGCATGCACAACAGACATTTCATCAGATACTTTTTGGTACCTAACAAAAAGATAATCTTGATATACTTACTTAAATTTATTTTTGAAATAACAACAGACAATAGTCATGTCATGACACATTGTTAATCTTGAACTTTATCACTTCACGCTTAAACACAAGACGATGTATTAGCAAAATGTGACGTAATTCCAATCTGTCATATGTTGCGGTAATAGGTACTTATAATTTAAATAGAATAAAGTGGAATTTTATCTGATAATTTTGCTATTAGTCTCCACAAAATATAAAAGAATCATTGTTACTATTTTCACAAAAAATTACGCCATCAACAGAAGCAGAATAAAATTCGCATTTAAAATAATATAATCATCCAAAAGTCACCCAACAAAATTAATAATGGTACAGTCAAGGGAAAAATTATGTATACACTTTAGTACCTTGTCTATTTTCGTCATATTTGAACTGCCATATATGAACGAACAGTCACAGTGGTTAAAGTGACAAGGTACTAAAGTGTATACATATTTTTGCCCTTGACTGTATTAAATATGAAAATACCGATTTCCAATAGGTACATAAAAGTTGACAATTTTCTATCTACCGTGTAATGAAAATGCCTAAAAAGGTTTTAGAATACTTACTTTTAAGTCTATTTTAATCTTCCGTAACTTTTGTTGATACTTTGTCCAGGTAAAATGTCAGTAATGATAATGATAATATCGTATTTCAATTAACTAAGTATTCAAATATTTTTACTTCAAGCAAATAATTAAAAAAGGACACCCTGCATTTTTTAAATATATTTCAAACTCTTTTCACAAATTAAAAAAAATATATCCTTCAACTAATAAGTACAAAATATTCAACGTTTAGTCTATTAGGTATTCCTTATTTATAATCGTAATTTTATTCATACACCATAATAATTTTAACAGGAAATACTGTAAGGAATATAACATCTCCAAATATTTTTACAGATCTCCAATAATATTAACAAGGAAAATAAGCCAAAATTCTTAAGAGCTATATTTACATTACGAAATGTAATTTTCCTTTTAGAAAAGTAGGTACATTATTTTAACTTCGTCTCTAGGTTATATCTAAGAGTTACTTATATTTATATCACATTTCCTTATAAAATTTTAATTATAATTTACATCCCCGTGAAGTTTCGAACAAACGATAAAGTGATCTCTCGAAACAATTTAATATTCGTCTCAAACATTCCAAATGGAAGAATACAAATGAAATGACGTCGACTGAGCAAGTACAAAACGTAATTTATCGAAACGCTAACTTCCCTTTTATACTTTACAAAGTGACTGGTCCAAAACATTAAGAATACGGCAAATTTTCATTATCTTCTAGTTGCCGTATCCTAATAAAACCAGGAGCAGGAGCGCGAGCGGAGCAAAATTTAATATAAGCGGTGAGGCCGCCGACGCGTGGATAAGATTTCTATAGTCTTTTGCCTCGTTTTGCGAGGGATACGTGTACGTTCTGTCCGTAACACTCTTTACGTCCTGCGGGCACGGGAGCAACTCCACGGGTATTTGCAGTAATGTCCTTTCGTTCTCACCTCTCACTGATTTAGGCTCGTCAACGTAAGTATCATCGATTTCTTCGTGAAAAAATTCCTCCGGCTCGTCCGCGTAATCTTTTATTTGGCTTTTGTCATCGCTCTCTAGGAAATTGTTTGAACCTATCGCGTTCGTTTCTAAGTAAGCGAAATGTGCGGATAAAGAGGGGTTCACGATGAATTTGCAAACGAAATTCTCGAGGGAGGTACGCACTTTGACGCTTTTTGCCTCGTGTCGTAGTTTGTGCATCCAGGCCAGGTGGCAGTCGCAGTTGAATTCGTTTCCTGTAACAATCGACCAGCGATTTATTATTCTACGAAGTCCATTATTGGATTTCGAAGTCGGTGGCTCAGAAATTGAAGCTAATTAATTGAAATGGACGGTTTTTATTGTTATACCGTTAAAATCTTGTCAGTAACTTTTTCGACTGGGATATAATTTACTACGTGACTTCAGTCAGTTCAGTTTGATTAAATTTTAAGAAATTAAAGTTAATATCTATAGTCCCGTCTCCAGACAATACCTTATTACTATTTCTGTAAATAAAAATGCATCAAGTTAAACCGCTTAGACAGTATTGAGCAATTTCTCAAGGGGATAAAAGTGAAGTTATTGGTATTTTTGCACTCGGGTAAAATTTATAATACTGCCAATGGTACAGTCACGAGCTATAATTTGGAACCCACTTAAGGTTGACAATCCTGTCATATTGTATAGGAATTCAAAGGATATTTTTTTCAAAATTGGTCCCAAATTAAAGCACGCGACCGTAACTATGTTTAATTATCTTCCAGGTTAGTTAAAGATGGATTGAAAATGTAGAAATAAAAATAAAGTTTGGACATACGTACCATCTAAGTAAATATAGCTGTTTTGATTTTTGAGGTTGTCGTATATTGGGCGTAGATTGTCCATTGTGAATCTTTGTAGTTTGTTGTGTCTTAAGTCCAGAGCGGAGAGACCTCTGACGCCCTCAAACAGCCCACCGGCTAGGGTTACTAGTTTGTTATGACTTAAACTTAATTTTCTTAATAGCGATAATCCATCAAATGTCCTCTGCGCTAAAATGTAAATTTCATTATAGTCTAACAACAATTCCTGGAGGTTCCACAGTTCAGTGAACGTGAACGACTCGAGTACGGCTAATTTGTTTTTTCTTAAATCTAGCCTCTTCAGATTGGCCAGCCCGTCAAAACACTCTTTCTTGAGCGTGCTTATACTATTTCTATCCAGCTCTAACTCAGCCAAGTTTACAAGATGTCTGAAAGCACCGTCTTGTATAACACTAATGCTATTATTGGTAAGATACAATTTTTGTAACACTGGTAATTCATAAAATATCTCGGTCACCAATTCCTTTATTTTGTTTTCGTCTAACGTGAGCATGGTCAAGTTAGGTAAGTTATAAAATGAGTGTTTATTGAGAACAACAATCTGGTTCTTGGTGAGTGTCATCTCTTGCACTGAAGTTAGGTTCATGAACGTATGTGTTTCTATCTTTGGAATAGAGCTGTGCTTTATGCTGAAATTTTTTAGCCTTCTGAGGTACCTCAGTACTTTTGATGGTACAAAGCTTAGACCGCCGTCTGCTCTGACGTTGAACGCTAGCGTTTCTATATTGGACTGTGAGGAGAAACTCGTCCATAATGGGTCGGATTTTTGTATGCCGCCGTTGAACACCCAACATTCCGTTTTCAACGCCTCGTTGATTTCTTGACTGTGCTCGCAGTAGCAGTGAACTTTGGAATCCCTGTCGCTTATGTCGCAGATGTTTATGGTGGTAGGGACGTATTTTTCTTTCTGCTTTCGTCTGTTGGCGTGCAATGTGTCTATTGCGAGGAGCAACAGCAGCAAGGCAGCGGGGACCGTCCGAGCCCGCATACCTTATGCCTGAAACAAATAGAATTGGGTCAATTTCGTTTGTTTATACTTAGGACTTTGTCCTAGTTATACGTAATTGGGAACGTTTTGAATCAAAGGATTCAGTGAGTCGAGTACCTACAGTTAATTTATGCATTTGAATCGGTTGTTAGAATGTGGTGCCCTTGGAGGCAAAGTTTATAATCAAATATCGCATACTAATAATAAATTACATTTTATTTTTGTTTAAACTTAGAAGTAATCTCAAACACAGTAAGGTCGGGTTGCCTTGGCCCCGAAGGGTAAATTTGGCCCTTAAAACGTGAAACTACCGTGAGACTCACTCGTGGTGAAAAAATACGAATTAATTAACTAAAAAAAAGAAGAAGGGCTACGGATTATCCCAAAACATGTCCAGCTTAACTCGATCATCATAGACGTGAGTTATCCGTATTTTTTCACGACGGTAAATTTGGCCCTTGGAATTAACTCTGTCTAGTTTCATTTATAATTCAAATTCTATTTATTTCAGACAACAATACTGGTCCAAGTTGTTAGTAACATAAATATTAACAAAATTAAGGTAGATAACGTTAGTACACAGAACAAAAAATAATTAATAATAAGAACAAACACAAACACACTCAATCTACCGCCTCGCGGACATAATCGTTTCATACTGCCGCATTATAGGGGAGTCGTATCTGGCCGCTACAGTACTCAGGATGAGGTTAGGGCTGGCCCGCACTCTGCAGAGCAGCGAGGCGATTCTTTTTCTCATTATAGCGTAAAAGTCATCAGTGCGAGTCAAACATGCCCGATGCGCTGCAGAATCGGGGCAGCCCCATCAGCATCCTGAAACCATTATTGTACTGCACTCGTAGGGTACTGAGGGCTCTCTGGGTGAAGCTGGCCCAAAGGCTGCACGTATAGAACACTTGACAAAAAGCTTTAAATAGCGACACTTTCACCTGCTCACTACTTACTATAATAAGCCTCAACTTTTTCCAGACGTGGTTGCTACAGTAAAATGTTCTTTAAAGTTCTGTTACTAAGTAATTAAATATTATTCACGAAATAGCATTTACAATTTTAAGTTAGAGCCAAACAAAGTTTATTTTTTCTATTGCATACGTTCTTTTTATTTATAAAAAGCTCGATGAACACTAACAAGTTTCTTGGGAAAAGGTTATCCTACTAATATTATAAACGCGAAAGTTTGTAAGAATGTATGTATGGGTGTTTGGTACTCTTTCACGCTAAAACGGTTTGACGGATTCTGATGAAATTTGGCACACAGATAGTTTATAATAGTTTATAAAATATTTTATTGTAAAAAAAGCGTGGGGTGCATGGTGTCAATTGTCAAGGATTATCATTTTGATAACATCTTAAAAAGCACCCCACGCTTTTTTTACAATAAAATATTTTAAACTATTATTATTTATTTTATCAATATTTAGAATTGTTTACAAATTTTGATCTGGATATAACAATATAATAATTGCTTATTAAGATTTTTTACTGCACTATAAGAATAGTGAATTGAAATTTATTAAAATTTATTTTTTATTTTTTAAAGCGTGTTTTTTAGTTTTTTTAAACTATTATTTATTTTCTATTTTTTAGTTGCATTTTTTTTCTTTCTAACTTTACCCCCTCACCTGCAACCTCAAAACCACCTAAACCCAACCCCCCAACATACCCCACCCCATTTCCCCAAACCCCCCCAAACCCTACACCCTTACCCCCAATCCTCTAAACCCCCCTTACCCCCTCCTCATTTTACAAACCCCTGAACCACCTAAACCCAACCCCCCTAACACCGAACCCCCATAACCCCCGGATTCCACCGCTCCCCCCCACCCCCACTCCCCCCCACCCCTCCCCCCACCCCGCCACCTACCGCCCCCCTTCCAGTTCCATCATCAAACCCTTGTTACCATCTAGGCCTCTTACCCCCTCCCCATTTCCCACAACCCCCCAAAATCACTTACCCCCGAAGCCCCCAACACCCTCACCCTATTTCCCGTAAAACCCCCCCATCCCCTAACCCCAACCGCCACACCCTAACCCCCAACCCTCTAAACCCCCGACCCCCTTACCCCATACCCCATTCCCCCCCCCAACCCGCCACCTTCCCCCCTTCCAGCTCCATCATCAGACTCTTGTTACCATCTAGGACCAAAGTACTCGTCAAAACGAATCAAACGAGCCCAAACTCGATGGGGTTGTTTCGTTTTATTGTGGAGTGCCTTTGGCCATCTTCCAGCTCCATCATCAGACCCTGGTTACCATATGGGATCAAAGTGCTCGTCAAGACGAATCAAACGAGCCCAAAATCGATGGGGTTGTGTCGTTTTATTGTGGAGTGCCTTTGGCCATCTTCCAGCTCCATCATCAGACCCTGGTTACCATATGGGATCAAAGTGCTCGTCAAGACGAATCAAACGAGCCCAAACTCGATGGGGTTGTGTCGTTTTATTGTGGAGTGCCTTTGGCCATCTTCCAGCTCCATCATCAGACCCTGGTTACCATCTGGGATCAAAGTGCTCGTTAAGACGAATCAAACGAGCCCAAACTCGACGGGATTGTGTTGTTTTATTACATAGTTCCTATGGCCATTATCCAGCTCCATCATCAGATCAGCTCCATGTTACAAAAATATTGCATTGTCATCCAATTTACACATATGTGCAAAATTTCAGCTCAATCGGAAACCGGGAAGTGGGTCAAAATCGCGCCCTAAGGAGTCGGTTACAAACAAACATACAAACATACATACAAACATACAGGTGAAGCTAATATAAAGCGTGTAAAAACCCGCCACAGTATATATCTTTCGAAATTCCCACGAGATAGGGAAATATCTAATCTGCAGCAGAATCTCTGAAACTATTGAGCCAATTTTAAAAATTCTTTCACCATTAGAAAGCTACACTATTCTTGATTGACATAAGTTACTTTTTATCCGGGAAAATTAAAAATTCCCACGGGATAGTAATAAATTAATTCAATTTCGTACCTGATTTAAATAATTCTTACATATTATGTGATATGACTATACCCGATTAACAAAAGCTATTTTTTCTTCGGGAAAATACAAAATTCCCACGGGATAGAAAAAACTGAATTCAACTTCGGGGCCGATTTTGAAAATTCTTTCACTAATAGAAAGCTACAGCTATTCCTGATTGGAATAGACTACTCTTCTTCGGGAAAATGATAAATTTCCGTGGGATAGAAATAAGTAAATTCAACAACGGCACTGATTTTAAAAATTCTTTCATATGATAAAATATAACTATCCCCAATTGACATAGGCTACTTTTTATTCAGAAAAATGCAAAATTCCCATGGGATAGAAAAAACTGAATTCAACTTCGGAGCTGATTTTGAAAATTCTTTCTACAATAGAAAGCTACACTATTCCTGATTGACATAAGTTACTTTTTATGCGGGAAAATTCAAAATTCCCACGGGATAGAAATAAATTAATTCAATTTCGTAGCTGATTTTAATAATTCTTACATATTATGTGATACGACTATCCCCGATTAACAAAAGTTATTTTTTCTTCGGGAAAATACAAAATTCCCACGGGATAGAAAAAACTGAATTCAACTTCGGGGCCGATTTTGAAAATTCTTTCACCAATAGAAAGCTACAGCTATTCCTGATTGGAATAGACTACTCTTCTTCGGGAAAATGAAAAATTTCCGTGGGATAGAAATAAGTAAATTCAACAACGGCACTGATTTTAAAAATTCTTTCATATGATAAAATATAACTATCCCCAATTGACAAAGGCTACTTTTTCTTCAGAAAAATGCAAAATTCCCATGGGATAGAAAAAACTGAATTCAACTTCGGAGCTGATTTTGAAAATTCTTTCACCAATAGAAAGCTACACTATTCCTGATTGACATAAGTTACTTTTTATGCGGGAAAATTCAAAATTCCCACGGGATAGAAATAAATTAATTCAATTTCGTAGCCGATTTTAATAATTCTTACATATTATGTGATATGACTATCCCCGATTAACAAAAGCTACTTTTTTTTCGGGTAAATACAAAATTCCCACGGGACAGAAAAAACTGAATTCAACTTCGGGGCTGATTTTGAAAATTCTTTCAACAATAGAAAGCTACAACTATTCCTGAGTGGTAAAGACTACTCTTCTTCGGGAAAATGCAAAATTCCCGAAGGATAGAAGTAAGTCAATCCAAATTTGTGGCTGATTTCAAAAATTCTTTCACTAATAGTATGCTACAGTATCCCTGATTGACATAGGTTACTTTTCTACGGGAAAATACTAAATTCCCACGGGATAGAAATAAGTGAATTGAATATAGGGGCTGATTGTTAAAATGAATTCACTAATAATAAAAAGCTACGATGTCTCTGATTTTCAAAAAAGGTCAAAAAAGTAATTTCTATCCCGCGGAAACTTTACTTTGCACTTGCCGGGATAAAAAAGCCTGTTTCAATCAGGCACAGGCCTCCTCCCAGAACGAGAGGACTTGGACAGTAGATTTGGGAACTTCACATCACACCCACCATTGAATTTCTTCTCAGGTGTGTGTAGCTTTCCTCGCGATGTTTTCCTTCACTATAAAGCTCATGGTAAACTTCAAACGTAATTTACCACATGAATTCGGAAAAACTCAGAGGTGCAAGCCTGGGCTCAAACTCACGACCCTCTGCTTAAGAGTCCATAGGTCTGACCACTAGGGCACCACGGCTTAGCGGCTATAGAATTCACTTATTCCTATTCCACGGGAACTTTTCATTTTCCTGGCATTATCCTATGTGTTAATTCATGTAATAAACTACCTGTGTGCCAAATATCATCCAAACAACTAACGTTTAGTCTTCGCGTACGAAGTCGCGGGCAAAAGCTAGTAAGTTATAATTGAAGGTTTAACTTGACAGACACAATTTACCGAGTACACTTCAAAGACGAGACAAGCTCGGTCGACCTTACATTATGATTTTATGATACCAAAACTTGTAACGAGGATGCGTTAATTGGGCTCATATAACGAACATATTCTTTCTTCTTTCTCTTTGAGCAGTTTCTTCCCCATCAACGCGGTTTATTATCTTTATGATAAATTGTTTATCCGTGGAAAGGTGAGGAGCAGAGTTGGGCGTTATTTAGATAATTTCTTATCTAGATAATCATTTCAAATAAAATCATTTCAAATAAATTTATACGAAGATAAATTCAATCACAAATAGTGCGTTAACAACTTTTTTTTTAGATAAATTATCTAGATGAATATTATTTATTTTATTAGCAGTACAGCTGCTCACCGAATCTAAGATTATTTAAAAGTGAAAAAGTTTTTCGGGTGCGCCGGTGGGATTCGAACCCACGTCTCCTGGGTATGCGCCCCAACGGGTGTTCTACCAAATTGAACCACGTCGCATCCAACCGACTCCCCCGAAATTCTTAATCGCTTACATACGCCAACAGTACCCATACCCATACCCATACCCAGCCAGCCAGCCAGGGTGGGCGCATACCCAGGAGACGTGGGTTCGAATCCCACCGGAGCACCCGAAAAACTTTTTCACTTTTAAATAATCTTATCTAGATGAAGATAACCGACCTCGTTTGTTATTGAAGTAAGCTTATAATAATAAATGTAAACAGAATTTCACGTCGGGTTAAACCGTCACACTGACACCACTTCTAGTTCTACATGACTGTGCTACTGACATTCATCTTTTATTTAAAATCCCAACTAATTTATCTAGATAAAAATGAAATTGATCTAGATAAATTCAAAATAACAAATGACGAATTATTTAGTTACTTCAAATAAAAGATGATTTAATTATCTTCCCGGTTTTTCGTAAATAGATAATTTTTGCCCAACTCTGGTTAGAAGAGGATCAAGCCGTGAAAAAAGCGACTAAGTGCACGTAGGCCGATTGGGCGTCGAATCCAGAGAGATCTTTGGGATGTCGGGGTCGAAAGCTGGCAAGAGCTGATCCAAGATCGCAAAGCACAGCGTACCTACCTAGCCTGGTATAGGAGGTCAATACTTCGCTTCACTGCGCCCAGATAGTAGTAGTAGTATGATAAATTATTAGTTATTGCGACCGGTTGTTAAATTTTAATAAACTTTACAACTTGAAAATCTCCAAATGAAACAACAGAACTATGGACATTATTCTTTAATAATTGCAAATAAAAAAAACCACATCGAAAAAAAAACTGAACCTAGAAATCAATTCACGGAAGCCGATTAATAAAGGCTTTTGCAGCGTTTCCTGGTGATCTACGGGCGTACAGTATTCCTAATAACTATCCTTGAAATGATACCAACGTAATGGAAAAATTGCATCGAAATTAAGGTATCCTATTATCTTGCCTCATTTTTTTTCGTTCATTTCTTATTTTGTCTCATTCTGTATTCGTTTTCGTCTTGTTCGCTATCCGTCACTATCTTTTTTGGTCAAATTCTGCAACTTGTCTATCTCTTAATACGTCTTATTCGTTTTTCGTCACGGTCTTCCTTGGGCTCATTCGTCGTTCTTCCCTTTCATTTCTTATCTAAACTACTTATTCGCCAAAATTATTTCGATACGTTCGGCGCTGGTAAATAAGTAAATGAGACAAAAAACAAAGGGAAGAACGACGAATGAGCCCAGGGAAGACCGTGACGAAAAACGAATAAGACTTATTAAGATAGAGAGAAGATATGGAATTTGACCAATTAAGATAAGGACGGATAGCGAACAAGACGAATAAAGAATGAGTGACGAAATAAGAATTCAAAGAAAAACGAATGAGGCGAGATAATAGGATACCGAAATTAATTCTGTATAGCTGTTTGCGTCGTATTGAGCAGCTAACGCCATCTAGTCTCAAAACATAAAAATAATATCCTAGGGACCGGGAAATCATTCAATAAAAATTAGTCAAACCCATTACTTTCACCTACGCACACTTTTCTTCCTGTTTCCCTATCCCTTTCCTTCATACGAAGTGTTTGTGCGCACGACAAGGATAGAACAAGTGGCGCTGTGATCACTTCACCTCGACTCACCTGTGATTGGCTGAACGCTGGAAGACCGGGAGCAGAGACGCGCGAATGTTTCCGGAATGGTGGCAGTTCCGTTTTCGCGAGAGTATTGTCGCTGCGACGCTCGCAACGCTCCGCCCGCTACTTTTCTTCTTAATTTAATTATAATGTGATCTTATTTTGATGTTAGAACTGATAAATGCTATTAGTGAGTGAAGGCCTGGCCAGTGCTGTTTATGTGATACAAGACGTGTTACTATTGAACGATATTTGGATTACAATTCGTCTATCACCACCCAACCGACGCCATATTGCCGCATCAGTCCAGGAAGGACTCCAGGTACCAAACCTTCGTTTTTGCTTTCCTACTCTCATTTCTCCTTTTCCTATAAGTGTGCGTAGCGTTGTAATATAATGCAAAATTTTATTCTCTAATTATCCTAAACCGCACGGTCCTTCGACAAATTTAAAATCTAGATTTAGGCATTTAAGGATGTCTAGGCCTTACGTTTAGCCTAGCGCCACCATTAAATGGTCCCTAATCGAGCCGGATGTTACTTAATCATAAAATAGCCGTGGTACTTAACACAAACTGATATAATTCGTACGATATATATTTAGCTATTCATTTGTTACATCGCGTAGATTTCATTTGTTCCAAACAATCCTGTAGATGGCTAGGAAACCGCATAGTTAGGTAGGTAGGTATTTTGTCGCTTCGCTTCGCTCGCAACCAAGTACTTTAAGTTCGTTGGTGTATCTATATAGTTACGTATAACTAATTTAATAATAATAAGTTTATGTCGCTTACGCGTTCGCAAACCAAAATGGCAGAACAAAAACTTAAAAATTTAGAATCGAGACGAGCCGCGTATTTTGTGCGTTTGCAGTCGATTTATACCATTTCAAATAAATTAGACAGTGAAGATTCCGTCGAAATGTTTCTTGCTAATGTCCAGACCTTGGATTCTATTCGGGATAAATACCTTCAAACTCTCGAGGAGATAAACGAAATACAAATGACATTGAAACCCGATGCAGAACCGAGTCATAGTACGTGGTTGGCTTTTGAAGATATTTATTGCTGTATAAAGCGTCAACACGCTAAGTTGACCCCGCCGCCGCCGCCGCGCGATGTAAAACCGTGTAACCAATCGAATACCGCGTTTGATCAAAGCCGACTCGGCCCTAAGTTGCCGCCAATGGAGTTACCCGAATTTAATGGAGATCCACGAGTTTGGCCATTATTCTTCGCGAGTTTTAAGACGACTGTGCACGAAAATGCTAGTCTCAGTGACACGGAAAAATTATATTATTTAATAGGTAAATTGACGGGCAAAGCGCAATCCGTCTGTACCGGTTTGACCCCATGCGCTGAGAATTACGATATAATATATAAGAGTTTAGTTCGCAAGTATGAAGATAAGCGCTTACAGGCTACAACATATTTTGATCAAGTTATAAATTTGAAACTAGGTACAGTCAACGCCGAAAACTTAGAAAATTTTGTAGACAAATTATCATCGTCGGTGGCCGCTCTTGATAACTTAAAAGTGCCTGATTTGTATGATTTCGTTTTGTTGCACATAATCTCGAAAAAATTAGACCCCGAAATAATTCGCTTATTCGAGATGGATAACCGTGACGTCGAAATACCTACTTTCAGTAGCTTAATTACGTTTCTTCGTAAACATATCAAGGTATTGCAACACTCAACTACTTTTAAACCCATACAAGCTACTAGGAAGATTTCAGATCATATAGACTTTTCAAGGTCATCGAGAAATACGCATTCGTACTTAAATGTGGACGAACACGAAAGTTTTACGCCGCCACAAGCCGCGTCGCGCCCGCCCGCGCCTAGCAACAGCGCCGGCTGTTCGTTGTGCGGCGCATCCGCTTCACACGATCAACTTTATAGGTGTTCGGGATTTCAAAGACTGTCACCTAACGATAGATATAAATATGTTAAATCATTTAATTACTGCCTAAACTGTTTGAGTCAGAAGCACAGAGTGATCGATTGTAACTCCAATAGTTCTTGTCGTAAATGTAACAATAAACATCACACAATGTTACATTTTGAAAATAGCGTGGCGGTTCCCGCTCTCTCAAGTGACGCCTCGTACTATGAGTGGTCAGCTCCCTGTGCGTCGTTTGATGTGGTGCCGCCGCCGCCTAATAATTGGTATACTCCGCCTCGCGCCAACCCCGCGCCGCTCACGCCGGCTTCGCAATCTTACGTTTATTCCGCAACTCCGCTCGCTCATTCGCACCCCGCCCCGGCGCCGTTTGTCCCGTCGCCGGCGTTGTCGTCCGCTTCGCACTCGCACCTCGCCCCGGCGCCGTTCGCCTCGTCGCCGGCGTTATCTTCCGCCTCGCACTCGCACCCCGCCCCGGCGCCGTTCGCCTCGTCGCCGGCGTTATCGTCCGCTTCGCACTCGCACCCTACCCCCGTGCCGCTTATTCCGTCGTCGGCGCTTTCTTCAGGTTTGCAAACGCGGCAACAGCCGCACGGCCCGCTACTGCCTTCCGCGCCCTTACCCACTCACGCTGAGTCTGGTAACGCCTTAACGTCTGCTCATAACTTTTCGGTTAATAACTGCAGCAGTACAAATGCGAACCGAAATTTACCTACCACAGTGTTGCTAGCGACAGCTCGTGTTATAGTTCACGATTGTAATGGTCAAGAGCGCTTAGTACGTTGCTTATTAGATAGTGCCTCGCAAAGTAGTTTTATAACGCGTGATTGTTGTAACCGACTAGGTTTAAATGCTTATGAGAGAAATATCACAATCAGAGGAATAGCTGGGTCAAGTAAGGTTGTTAACTCACTTGTAAATGTGAAATTCTTTTCCCGCTTCGATCGTAAAGTCAGTTATGATCTGGAAACTTTGGTCGTAGACAAGGTGACTGACAAATTACCTAACGTCGAAGTAGATCGGTCCATGTTGACGTGTTTTGACTCGCTACCGCTAGCCGACGATACGTATACGGTCACGGGTGACATTGACATGTTGATTGGCGCGTCATTGTTTCCGCGACTTTTGTTAAACGACAGAATTATTAGTAGATACGGCTCGCCGTACGCTTTAGAAACAGTTCTTGGTTACGTAGTTATAGGTTGTGCGCCCGCGAATCTTTTCAACACCTCGTCAGTTTCTTGCTGTTGCGTCATTCCTCAATCGATTGATAACATGGTTCAAAAATTTTGGGAACTAGAAGAGGTCAATGTACCTCGAGTTCAACATCCAGATGATTCAGTCTGTGAGAAAATGTATACCGAAACCACCGCTCGAGATTCTACAAGTGGGCGTTATACTGTTGCTTTACCCTTTAAGGAAGATCCTTCGTCACTCGGTGATTCGTACAGCTACGCGAAGAAACGTTTTTTGTGTTTGGAACGCAAAATGAACGCGGATTCTGATTTTAGACAAGCTTACGACGACATAATTAGGGACTACATTGCCAAAGATTATTTAGCACCAGCACTGGTACAGACTGAGGAGCCTCTGCCATCGTATATAATTCCGCACCACGGAGTAGTTCGCAAAGATAAGGCAACTACGAAGTTGCGTATAGTCTTAGACGCTAGCGCCAAAACTAGTACCTCCATTTCTCTTAACGACATTCTTTACAGTGGCGAGAACCTTCAGGGTAATTTGTTCGAAATCATTTTGAATTTTCGTTTATTCAAAGTAGCATTGTGCGCTGACATTAGGCAGATGTTTCTTTGCATTGGGATTCAAGAAAAGGATCGTCGTTTCCAACGCATTTTATACAGGTTTGACCAAAATGATCCAATAACTGTGTTCGAATTCAGTCGAGTTTGTTTCGGACTTAAATCCAGTCCATTTCATGCGTTACGTACAATTAAACAGCTAATAGAAGACGAAGGAGATCAGTTTCCTCTTGCAAAAAATGCACTGATTAACTCGTTATATATGGACGATTATGTGTGTAGCTTAAACACGGAATCTGACGCCGTTCAAACAGCTGAGCAGGTCATTGCCCTCTTCAAAAGGGGACAGTTTGATCTTATAAAATGGAATAGCAATTCTGCGACAGTATTAAACACCATTCCGCCTTCTCACCGTTTATCAGCGGTTTTAGAATTTGACAAGGATGAAAATCAAAAGGTTCTAGGACTTACTTGGTCCCCGACGTCAGATAGTTTTTCGCTAGATGTCTTACAACCTGGTAATAAATGCACTAAGCGTGCTATACTTTCATGTGTGGCCCGACTGTGGGATTTAATGGGTTTCATTGGGCCTGTAATTCTATACGCCAAACTTCTAATTAAGGAACTCTGGCTTTTGAAATGTGACTGGGATGATAGCCCTCCCGATGCGATCGTCAAGCTTTGGAATCAATTCAGCAGAGAACTCTGTCTGCTGAAACAACTTCAAATACCGCGCCATGTTAGTGTTGTTGCTGACAGTGTCGTATCAATTGTTGGTTTCGGAGATGCAAGTGAACGTGCATATGGGGCTGTAGTATATCTGCATGTCAACAATAACGGTGTTATCAATACACATCTCCTCTGTTCTAAGTCACGAGTTTCCCCAACTAAAACGGTTTCACTGGCTCGTCTTGAACTTTGTGCTGCACTTGTCTTGGCAAAATTAATTAGCATCGTGGTAGACACTTTGGGTAGCCGCATCGCAATTGATAATGTTTATGCATTTTCTGACTCTACCGTCGCTTTATGCTGGATACATTCCTCGCCTCACCGCTGGGGTACGTTTGTGGCGAATCGCGTATCCAAAATACACTCTTCTCTAGCAGCTGACCGCTTTTATCACGTCTCGGGTTCTGAAAACCCCGCCGATTGCCTGTCGCGCGGCTTAACGCCCGAGCAAATTTTACATCATCCGCTCTGGTTTTGCGGACCGACTTGGATTCAACGAGAACCAGTCTATTGGCCTTTGATACCATTTGATCCGTTATCCATATCGAAACCTCCTGAAGAGAAGACAAATTCATTTATCGCTGTAACGTCAACGGACGTGCCACTGTTGCTTTCAGTAGCCGCACGTATGTCATCGTGGTCTAAATTGTTGCGTTGCGTTGTTTACATTTTTCGTTTAGGAAGATTGCTGCCTCGTCGTGAATATATTTCAGCTTCAGACTTGGAGTTTGCCGAGGATAGGATTTTACAGACTCTACAACAGCATTGTTTTGCTAAGGAATTTGAAAACCTGCAGATGGAGAAGGTGTGTTCGCGCGCTTTTCAGCGTTTAAAACCGTTTCTACAGAATGGTACAATTCGCGTAGGTGGTCGTCTAGGGGCTGCAGATTTAAAATTTCAACAGAAACACCCCATTGTGTTACCGGGAAAACATCACGTGGTCAATTTAATTGTAGATTATTTCCACAGATTATATTGTCATGCTGGAGAAGACGAGCTGTTTTCTGTGTTACGCCATAATTACTGGATATTTTCTGCTCGTAGTATAGTGCGTAGCAGGATATTTTTGTGTCTTCGATGCTTTCGCTTGCGACCTAGGTCAAATTGCCCCGAGATGTCCGATCACAAGGCGTGTCGTGTTGTACGTTCCGTGAAGGCTTTTACGCACACAGGTGTTGATTTCTCTGGACCACTACGTGTCACAGCTACTAGGAGTAGGGGTGTCCGTGCTCAAAAGGCATACATTTGTATTTTTGTTTGTATGACCACGCGTTCTGTACATATAGAACTAGCGTCTGACCTCAGTACGTCCTGCTTCTTGTCTGCGCTTAAAAGGTTTTTGGCTCGCCGAGGCCCTGTTTCTCGTTTGTATTCTGATAATGGTACTAATTTTATTGGGGCTAAAAGACACCTTAGTGAACTGCATTCGTTCTTAGTTTCAAAACATTTTAACACGGATTTTTCTCGCATATTAGCTGAAAATCGCATAGATTGGCATATGAACCCCCCAGCAGCTCCGCATTTCGGTGGAAATTGGGAAGCTAATTTGAAAAGCCTGAAGACGCATCTATTTAGGGTTATAGGCGATCAGATTTTGTCTATTGAAGAAATGAATACAGTTCTCACGCAAGTAGAAGCTGTGATGAACTCCAGGCCCCTTTGTAGAACTCTTTCATCTGATCCCTCAGAACCACTAGCTTTGACGCCAGCACATTTTTTAACTATGACTCCTCTGAAATATTTACCTACTCGTGAGATTGAAGGTGTTAAGCTTAACCTGTTAGAGCGCTATTCACTTTTAGACAAATTAGTTCAGTCATTTTGGCATCGTTGGCAACAAGAATATCTCCACACGTTGCAAACCCGGATGAAATGGAATACACCCGCGTTCCCTGTCTCAGTCGGCACTGTTGTGGTCGTGCGGAGTGACAATATGCCTACGCTTCATTGGCCGCTAGGTATAATAGAAGAGGTTTTCCCGGCAAAAGATGGTGTAATTAGAGTCGCAAGGGTTAGAACTTCATCTGGAACGTATTTACGTCCGGTCATTCGGTTGTGTCCTTTACCAAATCAGTAGGTTGTGTAAACACCTCAAGATTTATAGTTTAGTTAAGTTTATTTTGTTTGTATTTGAAGGTAACCCTTCAAGCGGGGGGGAATGTTTGCGTCGTATTGAGCAGCTAACGCCATCTAGTCTCAAAACATAAAAATAATATCCTAGGGACCGGGAAATCATTCAATAAAAATTAGTCAAACCCATTACTTTCACCTACGCACACTTTTCTTCCTGTTTCCCTATCCCTTTCCTTCATACGAAGTGTTTGTGCGCACGACAAGGATAGAACAAGTGGCGCTGTGATCACTTCACCTCGACTCACCTGTGATTGGCTGAACGCTGGAAGACCGGGAGCAGAGACGCGCGAATGTTTCCGGAATGGTGGCAGTTCCGTTTTCGCGAGAGTATTGTCGCTGCGACGCTCGCAACGCTCCGCCCGCTACTTTTCTTCTTAATTTAATTATAATGTGATCTTATTTTGATGTTAGAACTGATAAATGCTATTAGTGAGTGAAGGCCTGGCCAGTGCTGTTTATGTGATACAAGACGTGTTACTATTGAACGATATTTGGATTACAATTCGTCTATCACCACCCAACCGACGCCATATTGCCGCATCAGTCCAGGAAGGACTCCAGGTACCAAACCTTCGTTTTTGCTTTCCTACTCTCATTTCTCCTTTTCCTATAAGTGTGCGTAGCGTTGTAATATAATGCAAAATTTTATTCTCTAATTATCCTAAACCGCACGGTCCTTCGACAAATTTAAAATCTAGATTTAGGCATTTAAGGATGTCTAGGCCTTACGTTTAGCCTAGCGCCACCAATAGCTTTTCAGAGAAAACGTAAACAATGAACAATCTTGCTCCTCTAGTGCCACATAAAACAAGACCCAATCTAAAGAGAGAGGAGAAGCAACGTAAACTAGTGGCCATAATCCGTGAGACAAGCTTGACAATTTTACTAAAGGGTTACCAGGGTTAGACGTAATAAATAGTGATGTGGTCGATATCGATAATCAATGTCGACTGGACTATATGCAGTGTTGCCAGCCAGATCTTCACAAAATAACCTGAAATATGTGAAAAAGTAACCTTTTGGAGTCAAAAAAACCTTTTATATTTTTCCCAACCGAAAGGTATTAAAATCTAATTATATTATATAGTTGTTTGTTGTATGGACTTACAACAAAATAGATAATTTTGCTATACCTACTCCGTTTTTAGTTTTTAGTATAAGATTTTTTAACGGCACCCCATCACACCGACACACAACACACACAACGTCCAACTATCTCTCCGAACATTCATCCCGACACAAACATTTGTTTATAACAGGATTCCATGAAGATGAAAGCTTATATCTATCCTCCCGGTTGAATTTTTTTTATTGTTTTTTAATTTCGACCGCTTCACGCACCATTCCAGAGTAGAAATGATGTTCCGCGACGTAATGTTTTTTTTTTATATCGACACAAACATCACTACTCTATCTGTGGCAGCACGTCTTGAGCAAAATTAATTGTCAAAGTTGTCTCACGGATTATGGCCACTAGAATAGTAGTAGTTCATTGATATGAACACCCTCAAAGAAATCTAGAATCTGTCAAATAGTAAAAAAACATGCACATAACTTACCCTACATTTGGTAAAAAACGTTGCCTGTATAAATTCCAGACTTTAATATACACCTTTAATGAATAGAAGCAGGTGTAACGAACGGTTCTTTAATTAAACAGTTTAGACCGATTCGGGATCAGCTAAAAGGAAAAGATTCTACGTAGGTATCCTTGGCATGAATATTTGAGGACCTGTGGTTCTTTCTGTCTTGTTTACCAAAATGTAAATGAATTTTTGAAGGGACGACGTCCATTTCTAAATTGTTTTTTTTTTTGGGACGAGTTTACCAATTTCTTCTGCGTTCTCGCCAACTACAGTACTATAATTATATCTTGCTGAAAAAGTAATCTCGATTTACTATTAAGCTTGCCTAATTAAATACCTAGTGTATACAATGTATAACGAGTAAAGGCCTATTTTGCCACGTTCTGATATGTTTATGTCGTTTTAGTGATGTCGTCTCTGTACAATCAAACATAATAATGCAGAGATGGCATCATAGATGTACTTTTGTCACATAATAATAAAATAACATGAACTTAACAGAGTGAAAAAAAAATAGATTTGGATCTTTTTCTGCAATTAGCCATTCATAAAGAGTAAATTTGATTTGTAAAAACTAGAATTTAAACGGTTTAAATTTAAAAACGGTTAAAAATCTTTAGTCAATTTAGTGTGAGTCGCACCAAGTTATTATAACATAACTATAGCCAATGTCAAACTACCCGATAAAGCTCTGGTTATCTAAATTTCTGCACACCAAAAATTTCTGAACGAGATTAAAGACTTTTGGGAGGAGTAAATGCCTTCACAACGAAGGCATGGTTTTTTGGTAATGTCTCAAAAAAACTAAAAGATCCTAATTAAATTTGATTTTCAGACAAGTTGATAAGGTTAGACATTTAAATTTAATTGCCATAGGCTTTACCAGTGAACACAATTTAATTAGGTAAAGGTACATAATACGTTACGTCGTATCAAATTGAGCGAAGATAAATTAGGAAAAGCCTTAATTAAGATAATTGCGGCAAATTCGAATGTTGAATTTTATAATAATTTCATCTGTATAGTAATTAATATTTTAAAGAAAATGAAAGCAGACAATCGTGAGTGAAAAAAAAACACTTTAGCTAAGTTCAATTTTGATCAAACTTACTCTATCATAAAATTCTAATGAAGAAAAAGAACTCTTCAATAATCACTTCTGTTCCTTCGTAAAAGAGACGGCAGAGGTGAAGGAGGTACCTAAGGGAAAGCTGTTTTTAATTTCGTTGTTTAATTAAGAGTCCCTCTCGGTACGTGAACATCAGTTTTTATATACGTGTAGTAACGCCATGTGTCGTGTGGATCTGAAACTAATGGCGCTTGAATGAAGATAACTATAGTACACGTACTGCAAAATATAATGATCAAATAATACTTTGTTTTCCGTCTTTCTCTCTGATAGTCGATATATATTATCAAGGCTTTGACACTCAACACAAAGGTATTATTGGGTACGGAATCCACAGTGCGAGTTTGACTCTTACTTGGTGGGTTTTTAACCAGCGTTTGACCTTTGAGCGGTGATGCTTATTCATTGAGAAATACTTTCGTAGCAGATGTTTTTAAAATTATAAGTGCCATGACCCAGTTTAGATTTATTTTAAATATCCCCATAAAAATCAAATAAAGCCCCCTAACAAATAAGGGTATCCACATTATGGTCATTTACATACGAATGCTACAATAGTATTTTATGTTTCCGCTACAGTTTGGTGCTCGTAAAACTCTAGCTGTTTATCCCTGTTCGCGATATTGTGTCAGTGGGCCAACTGACTTGTTCCCGGGACAAAGTTGCGCGAGCAAAGTGACGTAGAGTCTATCAGTATTGATGTACGTTTTGGGAATGTCGTACATTTTGCGGAAAGTGCACTTTTAGAAAAATATGGATTTTAGGAGGGTGTTTTACGTGCAAATGTTAATAAAAATATAGGTGTGATTTAATTTACAACTTTTAATTGAAGTCGGTTGATAGCAAACTAGTTGCATTGAAATGAAATACTGTTACTTACCAGATCTCAGTCCCTAACTATGCCAGCTTGAACTTAGTGCTTATCGTTTTACTTATTGTCGTAATAATACGGGTCAGCGAAACTCCAGTGGAAGTGCAATAGTGGTATCGTGGCGTTCTGGTGTAATCCTCATAATAATTGTCCATACATCGGTAGCCGATAATAAAATTGTCCTAATATCGGTAGCCGATACTAAAATTGTCATAATATCGCTTGCTGAACATTACCATAATACCGGTAGATATTTAGCATGTGGTGACATACCTAAAGCATATTAAAAACCGGCCAAGTGCGAGTCGGACTCGCGCACGAAGGGTTCCGTGCCATTATGTATAAAAACGGCAAAAAAACACGTTTTTGGTATGGGAGCCCCCCTTAAATATTTGTTTTATTTTAATTTAATTATTCAAGATAAGTATCTTTTTGTATTTTTATTTTTCAACTCCATTTTTTACTTTGACGGTTATCCCGAGAAATCCATATATTTCATACTAAATACGAACTGAAACATGGATGCACAGGAAAATCACAGAAAAAGACCAGCAAGCTCCTAACCAGTGGTGGTGTAGGGGTAAAAGCAAGCAGCACGGTATGCTGAGGACCCGGGTTTGTTTCCCGGAGCTGGTTTTTTCTGTGTTTTTTTTTTGTGCATCCATGTTTCAATTTTTATTTAGTATGAAATATATTAATTAAATTATTTATTTTTAAAGTGAATATATAACTAAAATATTCTGTAAATATTTCAAGCGTCTACCTGTTGCCGTTATCAACATCGAGCAAAAATTAGCAAAAAAATCATGTTTGTTGTATAGGAGCCCCCTTAAATATTTATTTTATTCTGGTTTTTAGTATTTGCTGTTATAGCGGCAACCGAAATACATCATCTGTGAAAATTTCAACTACCTAGCTATCACGGTTCCTGAGATACAGCCTGGTGACATACGGACGGACAGACAGTGCAGCCTCAGTAATAGGGTCCCGTTTTTACCATTTGGGTACGGAACTATAAAAATAATGGGTTTATTAATGACATACATTCCCTTGTCCCAGCGTTTCTTTTTTTTAATATTTTAGTTACAGTATCATTACATTAAACTCTTAACGGGCAAGTTAAAATGGTAATGGTCTAAGAGCCGTTGAAGATCGACCTTCACCGATCTGATAACTCGATGAGACATATTTTTTATCAAATATAATTTATAAACAAATATGCCTATGATAACTTGCCTATCGAAAAGTGTTCATAGCTTTTTTTTTTGTTTTATTGTGGAGTGCCTTTAGCCATCTTCCAGCTCCATCATCAGACCCTGGTTACTATCTGGGATCAAAGTACTCTTCAAGACGAATCAAACGAGTCCGAACTCAATGGGGTTGGGTCGTTTTATTGTGGAGTGCCTTTGGCCATACTGAATTAATGAAATTACGAATTACCAAATCGAGTTTGGGCTCGTTTGATTCGTCTTGACGAGTACTTTGATCCCAGATGGTAACCAGGGTCCGATGATGGAGCTGGAAGATGGCTAAAGGCACTCCACAATAAAACAAAAAAGAAATCTATGAACACTTTTCGATAGGCAAGTTATCATAGGCATATTTGTTTATAAATTATATTTAATAAAAAATATGTCTCATCTAGTTATCAGATCGGTGAAGGTCGATCTTCCATGTCTCCTCTACTATAATAACATACACACAAACGTAAAACCTCCTGCTTTTTTGAAATGTATAAAAAGTATAAGCTGATATGATACAAATATACAAATATGTTATAATTTATTGATATCCAGAGCTTAAAATCTTGATGTAAGTACCTACATAATTATACTGGTATTCTTATATTATAATAACCAAATTTGAAGTCAATTCGACCACTGAAAATAATTGAAATTAGTTTAAAAACTAAAACTTGACTACGGAACAAATCACGGTCTGAAAACAATGAGTCTAGAAAATAATGTTCGAAATTCTTATCTCTAAACATCAACAGACAGCCATGGTTGTAAGAATGTCGGGTGTATTTCTCAACTTTTGTAGTAAACGTTAAACAATAGACAATTTAAATACCTAATTAAGAATTATTGCCATCAATTTCATGACCCAATAAATCAAAACAATTTAAAGTTTCTGTTAAACGACACCACAAACAGCTTACTTCATTTACACATCAGTACGAACTATGAAACTCAACTCGCTAACAAACTACTAACTAACTTAGTTAGACCGATCAAAGGAGTAAGTAACCTGGGATTAAACTGTATTTTATGGACCAGACTACGATAATTACAAAATGAAACAGTTTGTGAACGTGCATGAAATGTGAACCTGTGACGGGCTCACGCCGAAGTTTTAAACGAAGCTGTTCATGTAATTTTATCATGTTTGCTGAAAATCAGTTTCTATACGCGGAACGGGTATTTATTGCTGGTTTTCAGTCAGTCATCCCTGACTGTATACGTCCCACTGTAGGGCAAAGATCTCCTCTCAGAATGAAAAAGCTTGGGACAGTTCCCACGCGTGACTGGTGCGGATTAAGAACTTTACCTTTACACACACCATTGAATTTATTTGTAGATGTGTGCAGGTTTGCTCATGATGTTTGAAGTCATCGTTAAGTTCAAAGTCAATTTAAAAATGAATATTAACTTCTCACATAAATTGCGAGCAACACAGAGGCGAGCCGGAGTCTGCGGCTACTACGACTGAAGCTGTTTATGTCTTTTTGTTAACTAATCGTCATCAGCTAGAACTGGTCCCTGGAATCCACCAGTTATCCGCGATTCTCGCGATGTCGCCGATCCACCTAATGGATGTTTGCCATCGCTACTTCTTTCGGTTTGTGGTTGCCACTCGAGAATCTTTGTCCCCCAATGGTTATTCTGTTCTTCGAGCCTATGGTCACCCATTGGTACTACTTGAATTTTTTTATATTTTACTACTAATCTTTTTAGTCAAAATGAGATATTCTGGATTAATTACCTATGTGATATGTATGTTTTAAGTCCCAGGAGACAGGAGTTATGGTAATGGTAAAAAACGCTTAGTGTTACATTAGTTTGTAATTTATATCAGTTTCAGACTTGTTACCCGTAAGATCACCCTTTTGGGTGGCAAAGGAACTACGAGGGGCGTTCAATATAAAGTGAGAATGATATGCAAACTCTTTTAATATTACGAAATTAAATACTGGCCGGTAAAGCTAATCTATCTAGCCAAGAATTTCTTTGCAATGCTATTGAGTACGTTAGCGAAAATGGAGAAAATTTAACTGCGCGCCGTTATCAAATACTTGTATTTGAAAAATTTTTCTACGGACCAAGTCAATTTGGATTTGCGGGACACTTTAGGGTCTAATGCTCCTCCGTATTCGACAGTCGCACGTTGGTGCGCCGAATTTAGACGTGGAAGAACATCGACAATGGACGACCCCCGCTCCGGACGCCCTACTACAGCAGTAACTGAACAAATTGTGAAAAAAGTCGAAAACTCAGTTTTTGCGGATCGTCGTGTCACAGTTCGTTTTATTGCTGAAAATGTAAAGATTTCAACGGGGAGCGTGCATAATATTTTACATGAACGCTTGGGTATGAAAAAGGTATCTGCGCGTTGGGTACCAAGAATGCTTACTGACACGCAAAAACAAACTAGACTAGAGATTTGTCAAGAAGCTTTGAACCTGATGCAGCAAGACCGGGAACTTTTTTTGGCACGATTTATAACAATGGACGAAACATGGCTCCATCATAACGACCCTGAAACGAAACTGCAGTCTATGACATGGAAAAGGCCATCATCTCCAACTCCGAAGAAATTCAAGGTGAGCCCATCTGCCGGTAAGGTCATGGGCTCTGTTTTTTGGGATGGTAAAGGGGTATTAATGATTGAGTATCTCGAGCATGGAGCCACTATTACGGGCACTTTATACGCCAAACAAATAGCAACATTGCGCAATGAGATCCGCGAAAAACGGCGAGGTAAACTCTCGAAAGTTGTGCTGTTCCACCAGGACAATGCCCCGGCATACAAGTCCGCCGTTGCAATGGCTGCAATTCGTGATGCTGGGTTCGATATCCTTAAGCATCCTCCGTATTCACCAGATCTCGCTCCCAGTGATTTCTACCTATTTCCGAGATTGAAACTATACCTGAGAGGCCAGAAATATGAAGACGACGACGCGGTAGTCGCTGCAGTACAAGATTGTACTTAAAATGAGACCATTTTTAAAAATGGAATTTTAAGTTTAGAAAAAATATATACTAAGTGTATTATGCTAAAAGGTGACTATGTCGAAAAATAAAATTACATTTAGTAAAAGTTGTTTATAACATACTCATTCTCACTTTTTATTGAACGCCCCTAGTACTTGGATGAATATTATCATTTTCAAATTTATTAATTATAATACACCGCTATCCGTTATAGCACGCAGAGCAGATGGCCGTTGTGGCCCCAAAGTTCTCGAATGGAGACCAGGGACTGGCAAGCGCAGTGTACGACGTCTACCAACGAGATGGACGGACGATTTGGTGAAGGCCGCAGGTTCAAGTCAGGGTGGATGCAAGTCGCTTCCAACCGTAATGATTGGGCGTCAATGAGGGAGGCCTATGTCACAGTGGACGTTCTACGGCTGAAATGATGATGATGATGGATGGTGACACCGCTATAATTTTTTTTTCTCGGCAGCTCAAATTCGACCGCGTCATTTTCTTAATTAAACGATCCAGAGGGCTAATTACGTCGTGTGTAATTACAGCTTTCACATGTCATTACGCAAGTTTATCAGAGCGTCATTTTTATTCTCCGAAAATTGGGGAAAAGTATTTATATGTGTATACACAGACAATAATATGATTAACTGTCGTCAAGTTAGGTTGATTCCGCTCGTTATTAACTAGGTACTAATAAAAGTTAACCTCATCATCAAAATTACATGATGAGGTTAACTTTAATATCAAAACCTCGGCGTTAAATATTCAATAGAATACCTGCTTCTGTCAGAGTTTTGAGTATTATCCAATTTAAAATGGCTTTGACATCAATTTTAATCGAGAAGTGCTTTTGTTAAATTAATGATTTCTTTAATGAATATGTTAAGTGTATCTAGGCGTATAATCTATTTTGACTTATTTTATAATCTTTTTTTTTATATGGACATAATTGTTTTAACCTTTTTTAATATAATATTATTTATATAAACTGTATTACTTCTATTCTATATGAATTATTAATGACAGAGGTATCTTAATTAATGTTGCATGATTATCATTTATTTAAGTAAGTTATTAGAATATTAAATTTTTTACTGAAAATATTTGTACGCCTGAGGGCAAGACATAGTGTTCTATGCAATTATTTTAAGATCTTTTGATGTACCTATGTTTGACAAATAAATTTGTCATTATCATTATCATTTCTCCCTAAAGTTCGCCAAATAGACCGATCCTGCGCCATCAGGCCCTATACTACGAAGCGCGAAATTCGAACTTCGTTTCATGCCGTTCCGCTCACGCTAATGGTATTTAATTGGAATTTCGGAGTAACCCCCCAGTATCCCAGTATCCCCCAGTATCCCCAGTATCCAACGCGTTCCCGCACCCTTAACCAAAGGCCGTATTGTCTAACGCTTCTGACGCTTGCCTTCGCTTTCACCATCTCTTTCTGTCATCATCTTATACCGTTTCACAGAAAGAAATAGTGATTGCGAAGGCAAGCGTCAGAAGCGTTAGACAATAAGCCTGCAGGTCGTCGCTCTATCTTGTTGGAGGCCAACCTAAACTGTGTCTTCCACTCCGTGGATGCCGTTAGAGAAACTTTTGGCCCCACCGACCATCAGTTCTACTAACGATGTGTTATAATGTTGTCCTGGAGGCCAGTTCTTGCGTTACAAGGATGTCCTCAAGCGCCACCTTACCGCATGTAATATCCCATGTGAGAGTTGGGAAGATCTTGCGAAACAGAGACCAGAATGGCGCAGCTCTGTAAATAAGGCTATAACAAGTTTTGAAACACATCGCTTAGAGCACCTGGATGCCAAACGCCTTATTAAAAAGACCCGTCCGAGACCTACCTACACTTACACATACAATGATAGTGGTCAGCTACATTGCCGCACTTTGTAATAGAACCTTCAAAACAAAGTTTGGCTTTGCCAGCCATATTCGGGCACATAAGTAACAAATGAGCTTAAAGGTTCGCCTTTGTCGGACACGACATGGAGGACATCATCATCATCATCATAATGTTGTACGTTGTGTCACTCAGTCTTTTTATTCTATTGTAGGTATAGAAGACCACCAATTGACGTTGAATGATCTTAAATTATTTTTTTACGTCGCTAGTAATCTGATGCGGCAATGCTTTTTACAGACCAACCTTTGATCATCTTATTTGTCACTTCAACGGTTATCTTGGGGAACATTCGAGCGGCGTCCATAATTAATGATGCCCGTTAGAGATCCCTAGAAAGGATTAGTTAGTGGCTTGATAAATAATAATACAGCCTATTTCTGTCCGGGAAGTTTGATAGCCTATTATGAACATAGAAATGCTATCAACAGACCTTGTTCTGAAACTTTCGAGTGGAGGCGAATTCAATTGATATAAAGCACAATTCAAAGTCAAGGGTACTACGGATCAAGATTTTCATACTGTACTTTGTTTGCGAATTACAGTCTTCGCTATAGATACTGGCGGTAAACTAGTGCTTATAATAAAGTCAACAAAAACATGACATTTTAATTTATTTGAAGAAAATGAGTGCCTATGACGTGTGCAAAAACATGTAGCGACTACTAGCGCCATCTAGTCGTCACATAAGGAATTAATTGCTACAATCCTACATCACGCTATCGAAGTTTCTCAACTCGGCTGCATAAATACAACTTCCAACTTTCATCCACCGGACTTCGGTCCCCAGGCATAACATCTGTCTGGAGAGAGATCTCTCTATTGCAACTACCCCCAAATTGGTGACCCACGACATTTGGACAAAATCGCAACCTTCAGACACAAAGACGATGACGCAGTCTCACAGCAAGCCATACTCACCGCACTGTGCACCATTAGCATGTATCTATTATCTGCCTGGTGTCTACAGTTCGCAAAAATCCTCCTCCCACTACTTCCACTTGCCAATCAATCAACCAACGCTCGCCAACAAGGCTCTGACCAAGAGCAATCACGCAACAGGCATGCATCTACAAGTAGCAGAGGAACAACAATGCTCGCCGACGAAACTCTGAGCGACTGGCCCTTGCAAGCGCCCACATGACGCACAGACTGCACTCCACTGCAATTCGTATCGACCTCCGGTCTAAAAGGGGGGCTGATGTAGCGACTACTAGCGCCATCTAGTCGTCACATAAGGAACTAATTGCTACAATCCTACATCACGCTATCGAAGTTTCTCAACTCGGCTGCATAAATACAACTTCCAACTTTCATCCACCGGACTTCGGTCCCCAGGCATAACATCTGTCTGGAGAGAGATCTCTCTTTTGCAACTACCCCCAAAAACACATGGGATTAGGAAATGGCGTACGTGGAGCTCTCAATTGGCGGGTATGTATTACAATACCGAAGTACGAAAAACCGAATGTATTAAAACATCGAATGGATCAAAAGACCGACACAATTTTTTTCTGAAACCGTTAACTTTTAAGATTGTTATATTATAAAACAAACCTAACCTAACCTAATGGGTTCTTTATGATGCCGTTTTAATAAATTCTGAGAAGTTTACGGTTTCAGAAAAAAATTGTGTCGGTCTTTTGACCCATTCGATATTTTAATACATTCGATCTTTCGTACTTCGGTATTGTTATACATACCCCAATTGGCTGGGCTTGTGTGGAAGCTTGAAGTGGTCTATCACCAGCATTAGGACGTGTAAAGATCAGCCGAATATTTTACTTACATGACTGCTGGCGATAAATAAATTATTGAAACAAATCAACATTGACAAGAATAAAAATATCGCTTAATTTTATATTAGCAAAATAACGTACACGCACATCAAACTGGTGCTCCCACTTGGCGAGATATACTTTTCCCAAAAAAAAGATTGGGTAAACCATTCGTCAATATCATTTTAGCAAATAATGCCTATTTGGAAATCGAAATTGGCTAATGATGAATCTAGTTTGACTAAAAGTGGTTGCGACTGTTGTGTTAATAATCATGAAAGAGTAATGCCATTTCGGTCGAGTTCAGTGGTAGTTAAAATTTGTATGAAAGTTTTCCGTCGTGTGTGGTAATTTTTGTGTCACCACGGAACTTTTTCGATTAAGTCAAGTTGCGCTTGTGTAATAAATAGTATGGTGTAACTTGATAAAACTTTTTGATCTCCACCTATTTAATTAAGCGATCAAAGCTCAAATAATCACCTAAAAGCTAAAACAGTTAACTCTAAAGTACCTACAGTCATTGATTGACCTTTCGTTGCAAAACGCAAGCAAACCACTCAGCTAAAAGGGTTCGAAGACGGAGTAAGAGAAGTTTTTACACGATGATTAGTCCCCATTAATCTGTGCCTGCGCACAAGCGGCCATTTAATCATAAACGTCCGTCGCAACAATAAATTTCTGTGCCGCAGTGCCTGCAGTAAACGCTCGTTCACTGGTTTAGAGAAATTTAAGTAGTCCATTTAAGCGCTTCTGACTTCCAGCCACCTGTTTATTTATTAATAACTAGCTTTATCTGATAGTCGTGGTAGATTATTAATTTGACCTATAGCCTCTCACGCAGAGGGTCATGGATTCCAGCCCGGGCGCGGATCTTTGAATTTTGCCGAATTTATTCATTTGCGTGACATTTACGGCATGAAAACATCTTAGAAAACCTGGGCACACCTGCGCAGAAATTCAATGGGATGTGTGAAGTTCCCAGTAGGCCACTGGGTCCGCGTGAGAACTGCGGCTCAAGCTCTCTGACTCTGAGAGAAGGCTTTTCCCATGCATTGGGACGTATTTATTTAAGCTTAATGAGTTTTGTCCGTATTAGAAATCCATGAAAAAAGGTTGCGATAACCTTTCGGAGTAGCAGCGTTAGTTCGGATAACACCATCATAATCATCATCATTTTTTATGGAATGCCGACGAATTTAACATAATATTATTATGTTTATCAAAACATTATTATTATTTTATTTATTTATGTATACAAATCTTCACAAACTTTCACATTTATTAATAAGTAGGATAGGACATCATTTTGTTTTTGGAATGCAGACGATAGTAATGATGATGATGATGATGATAATAATACCATGTTGTATTCTAACCTTGTTTAAAGTAAAAGTGTTATCCCACGGGAGCTCATTACTCGTTATTAAGTATCATAAATATATGACTGAAACTACATACATAGATGTTTGTCCACCTGTATGCCAAATTCCATTTAAATCCGTTTATCTATCTGTCATTGTCTAATTGACTAACAAATATCAAATATCAAAACATTATTAAAACAACATTATTATACGGCATAATTATTAGTAACACATTATTCCTATATTATTTTATTTATCCATACATCTTCACAAACATCCACATTTGTAATATTAAGTAGCATAGGATGATATCCAATTTACTTGGATGACTATAGTCCGACAAGCTCGTGCCCGGCCCTCCGCGGAACCCTGCGCAGTCAGCGTTTGCCGCACTTATTAAAAACAATCTTGTTAAGGACAGCAGAGGCTCCCTGCGACAGGGTTCCGCCGAGCGCCGCGCACGAGCTTGTCAAGGTATATTCATATTTGTATTATCTCCCCGAAATAGCGATAAATCCTTTTCAAATATTGGTTTTTGAATGTAAGGATATTTTTAGTTTGTAATTTTGTCACGTTTCATGAGAGTTTTTACATAGCACTATCCCGGGTAAAAATCTTCAGGAAGGAACGAGTTTGTAGAATCACACCTTTAGGAATTTCGCAGAGCGGGAATTTTTTTGGTGCTTCTCGTGCCAACATATTTTATTTTATTTTATTTGGTCATGTAAACTCTACAAAATAAAATATAATAGTTCAATAAATTTAATAATAATATATCTTTCATAAATTAACTTTTACGAGAGTCATGCTTTCATTTTTTAATAAGAAAAAAGAAAAATACCTGTTGACTGATTCATCAATGCTCAGACCAATCTCTTAAATCTAGAAAGCTTAAATGTTTCCTATAAAGACTCCCTTTATTATATAGATAAGTATTATAGACGTATGTTCCTAAATTGTCACCGGATATTTACAACGAGGTGAAATTACGGGTATTACTTATATTAGTCCATGATTATGAAAAAAAAAACTTCTCCCTACGTACACAATCTTTATGCAGCGTATTGTATTATGATATGGTAACTCACGCTGCTTGCCGTAGTAACTTGAATAAATCAACTATACAACAAGGCGTCTCCAGACCGCCTGTGGCCTAGTCCAGATAGCTATTATTATGCTAAATAATTGTGCCGTAAATAACGTCACAATTTTGCTTAGGTTATGTATGTTGCCTTGCTGGTAAAGAGCTTTCATAATGACGGAGACTTCGAAGTCTACAAGACCAGACCTTCTAAATTCGATTTTCGAACTTCGTTCACGTTTATGGCATTAAACTGAAGAATTAAACAGATGGAAATTTCGACTTTCGTAGTAGAACCCCCCCCCCCCCATGCAAATCGGACACTACATCCCCATCGATTAGTTGAGAACTCAAAATAAGATGATAAACTCTTTACTATTTTATGTACAGCTGCATATCAGCTAGACACAAATAAAATATTTAAATGTTTCAAAATTCTATTTTTTTTCATTATGCGGCAATTTCACTAGTTTGTTTACCTAATGCGGTCGCCGAACTTGTTTCAAACTATTTAGGCGTACAAACGTCGTCTTAATAATAGTCTAGCCGCCTACTGCGGTGGCCATAATTTAATTATTGCGATGGCAGTTTTCGATCGCCGAATGCGGCCAACTACCGTGATCTTTACACTGTTGTTGCGGTCGTCAGAAGTTGGTCGGTTTAATTTAATTTTCAAGTTAAATTTCACAGGCAACGAATATAAACATCGCAGAAGTTTACCCGTAAGTTGCTAGGCGTTTCTTTTGTTTCGCTGGTACGATTAAGTTTGTTGAAAAAAACGCCGGTAAAGTTTTGACTTTTAAATATTGCGTGGCATAGTTGAAACAAAAAACAAACAATAAGAAACGGAGAAACGAATAAGCGGCCAAAAATGACGAGTTTCCAATCAACGACAGTCTAAAACCTCAAAGAGCTATTAAATCAGATATCGGCATTGCTGACATTCAAAGGAGATGATTCGTAAAACATAAAATTTGGACCTGGATTTATAAAACGATCTATACGAACATTCGAGCATCCCGCATGTTTGATTGAAGTAAATACTCGCCTTAAAAAGTATTAAAATGTCAAAGAACCTTCAAACGGGTATAGGTATATTAAGAAACTTCTCACGTATTCGTAAGGTAATCGCTACTTGATCAAAGTTGGTGTTTGCCAACAAACATTTCAATAAAACGACATTTCAGTACAAAGATTTAACTAAGTATTATTAAACAGAAACGTCTGCTGATAGCAATGGTTAGAACTCCTCTCAAGTCAAAGTTAACAAATCTCAATTACAATTCTATAATCGAGAAGTTTAACAAGAGGCCAATCGGCACTTCTGTTTGAGCCATGTTTATAAAATTGATGAGAACATAATTTTGCATTATTTGTTTTGTTTTTTGGTTTTAATTGCATTGTTTGCAATATATAAATCTACCTAGATAGGTAATTATAATTATAATTAGATAATTATAATTATAATTAGATAATTATAATTATAATTAGATAATTATAAATAGAAATGAATCACCGAAATATATGTACGTACGCGCATAACTTCCGATCGACTGCACCAAATTGGATAATTCTTCTTTTGTTACGTTTGCTTGAATGCTAGGATGTCACACGTCTCGCTTGGCGGAGCAGCTATTGTCAGGAGAAGGTTCTTAAGAAATAAATTTTAGCAAAATTACAACGGGGGCGAGGCCGCGGGCATTAGGTAGTTATGAATAAAAGCGGCACCTTATCTTTGTTTTAGTAGAGGAGAGGTGGCGTGAAAGGAAAAATTAAAAACAAAAGTCCATCATGAAACGGAAAATACTTACACATTTTTTAAAGTGATGTGAAAATAAACAACTAAAAATTGATAAGGTACTGACAATTATTTTATTTCATTTTAATAGTTTAAATAATAAACGCTTTCTATATAATTTAAATTAAATTTGAATGTTCCCTTTCATTACGTGTCCCTTTCATGCCATATTTTCCCTACCAGCTTTTTCCCATGGGGTTCAAAATCCCTTAGTATATAATATATACTAAGGGATTTATCAAGAAAAGTGCAGACTTTTCTTGATAAATGAATATAAATAAATAAAAATAAAAATAAATAAATAAATATCATGGGACAATTCACACCAATTCTGCCGTGCAGATTTTAAAACGCAGTAAGTGCAAAAATGCGGTTTCGAGAAAAACACAAAAAACTACTTCAAACTTCGTTTTTTTCGTTATTTCGAAGAATTTAGCTAAATTTACACTTTAACTATTGAGTAAATGTTACAAGAATTATTTACAAAAAAAAGAACATCCTCAGACTTATATTAAGCATCAGAGGAGGTTTTTAAGAAAATCAGAGCTGTTACTGCTGTTATATTTTTACTAAAAATCATTCAGAATACCGAATAATATGCAGTAAAAAGCTTGATACTGCAAAAATTACTGCTACCTAAATTATGTAGAACTAGGAATTTAGTTCTGAGATCAGATTCATAATTATGTGTACATAATAATACTTAATTTAACTAAATTAACAACATATATTTTACATTCATTTCAAAGTTACAAAAAATTATAGGTATGGTTTCTTTTAAAAGTATAGGTATACTTAAGTAAAGTCCCACTTGCAAGTAGTTGTAATAAATAAAAAAAAAGGATTTTAGGTACAGCAAATCAAATGCAGAATGTCGAAAAGGTACAACAATTAATTAAAAGTAATTATTTACTTAAGTTTTTTACCTATAATTCTGTAAAGTACAAAAAAGTTCTACAAGATTTTGTAAAAAACCAAACATCGCTATTAAAAAAAAATAAGCTGTACATAATTTTCGTCAATATGCTTCTTAAAAATTCACAACAGTAGGTTGTTCTTCGGAATTTTGTAAATTATTTGTCATCGCTAGAATTTTTCTCGATTTAGAATTAATTTTCTTATTTCTGTAAACAAAATAAAATCTGATGTCAAAGAATTACCACAGAGAGAATGGAACGGAAAAAGATAATCGCGTAACAAACATACAAAAAAAATGAAGTCGGTTGAAAATACAGAAGGTATCTAACGTACCTACACGAATAAAAAAACAAACATGCATTAGAACTATTAAGTGAATAGATTAAATTTTTTTATAAATATTTTGTTAATGTATTATTTAAATTAGTCAGCGACGTTATTCTTTCATAGACATATTGAACGTCCATTCTACAAGTACGAATCACTAAACAAAGATCAAAATATTCCCTTAATATGCATTAGCATCAGCAAAAACATCACATTTTAAATTGACTAGTTATAAAAAGTCTACGAAGACAACGACCGTGTTTGAAATACCTAAAATCGCACACCGATTCAATTACTCGAACAATTACAGGAAACCTTCACTAACGCCATCTCTTTTCGCAGCCACGAAACTTTTTTCACCACCTGTGCGGCTTTGCGGCTTCGAATTTCGCCTATAAATTAATTCTCGCATTCAGCTTTCGACTGGGTCCCTTACAATCGCAGCGGTTATGAGAGGCTCGGGTGCATAATTTATCGGCCGAACCGAGCTCTGTGGGTGATAGAAACCTTTGGATTTGGTCATTTGTCTTTACTATTGATATATGGAAAAACGGGGCCTCGGTGCCGGTTGAAATCTGATTTTCGTTTGTTGCCATGTTGGATTTGATTTAGGGTTACTGTAAAAATAAAATTGTACTGTAAAAAAATATAAAAAGTAGTGTAAGCATCGATTTGTTGAATAAATGTAGTTTAAAGTGAGAATTCATGAAATTGCAATCCATTTTAATTTATTTAAATAACTTCACTTCTTTGTGTAATTCATTGAGGGTAAACAAAATGTACAACTTCGGGACGAGCAAATTCTCCGGAAATAGGCGTATTAAATGCCCACTAGGATGCTTTCACAGAAAACATGTAAAAAAATTGCTTAAAATTAAATGAATGGAAGATTAATATTATTATAAAAATACGCAGTACAATTCATTCATTATTTCAAACTTAAGAGTCACACTCTTGTCGGTGACCTCCTGATACGTACAATTCATTAATGATATTCAAATTGTTAACACAGCAAACCAAAGCGTGAAGTGCAGAGTGATATTTATAGAAGCACTAGGTGTTACTCGTGAATCCGTCTACGAAGAATATGACAATAGACTAAAACCTATTCTTAGACCTACCAAATACAGACAAAAAGTATTATAAAAATCGGTCTAGCCGTTTCGGAAGAGTTCGATAACAAACACCGTGACACGAGATTGATAGAGATCCACAACAAAGCACCATAAAAAAAACAAATTCAGGACCCTCAACAATTTTTTAAATCTAAATCTATCTCCTGACCGATGCAACCCTAAACCAAACTTGTTTAAAATACTTACAATAATGGCCAGTTGATGATAGATATAATAAATGATGTACTTTATAACGTTATTAACATGACGGAACAAACTATAAGCCTCGTATTCCCATAAAATAACTTCGTCTAATTTAAAGGCACGGTTAAGCGCATACAGACACAATTGCTCACAAAGGGTCAGCTAATACGCATTTAGGGCACAAAGAAACCCTTGACGTTGACAAAGATACGGGACGGCAATCGAGGACAGAACTTTAGGGTTTCAACAACTTCAGTGGTTTTAAGTGAACGCGTAAGTTTATTTTGAAATTCTACAATACGAAGTTGTTTTTAACAATGTGAATAGAGAACCCATAATTCGTTTGCAAATAACTTAGTGCTCTACGGGTCTATGGAGCAAATAAAAGTGAAGACTGCTACTCGTCATACCGCATGGTGTTAAGTCCAAACGTGCAAACATTATTCTATTTACTTCTTTTACTGACATAATATCTGTAGAATTTATAGACAAAATATGCAATGACTGACATCCAAAACTCAACACAGGAGTTTAGTGCACATTATTCAGAAAAGATTGTATTTGTTTTAACTTGCAATAAAATTTACGAAACTGTATACAAAATAGTGGTCTCGCATAGAACAAAATAGATTAGGTTATACGATTTATTTTAGCATTTTCAGCTCCGAAAACTACGCAATTTGCAGAGAAAATTTGTGATGTTGAATCAAGGCTGATCTGAAAAGTGATCAAAACCCTATTAGATAAAAATAAAGAAGCTGACAAACATTCGTGAAAATAATATCAATTCGGCGCAAAAGATTGTCTTCGGGAACTCTTTTGAAGGCAAGTTCCTTTGATGTCCTGGTTTACAATGAATCGAATTAATCCGCTTGTACAGAAATACTTGAAAACATCTGCAAGCCTTGAGGGGCAATTCAATTTGTGCTGCTGACAGGCAAAGCTCATTGATTTTATTGTTATTCTTATATAAAATTATATTTTGGAATTGGAAAATAGAATTTGATTTATTTCATGAAATGTGACTTTTTCTGGAGCCTTAATTCTCATTATGAATGGTGATTTGTTGTAACAAGTACGAACAGTTGTATATTGATAAAACATTGTACATATTAACTTGTGTAAAGTACCAACCAATACTACTATCATGCCTTCACATTTAAGGTATAGTTGTTAAAAAATATATTTTTCTAGCTTTTATAGGTGGCTTTGCTCGTGAACCCATAAGATCTGGCAGTCATATTGAAATTCCGGGTTTTAATCAATTCCACTATCATTTCTAAACACTTTTTTTTTAATTTATTTACACAAAAACAAACAAAAAAAGTACAGAAATACTTATGTTAAAATACATCTGCCAAACTGCATAGCAGTTTGTTGGCAGAAAGTTTATAACTCTCACTTACTACTTAAATTAATAAGGTTCCGACACTCACTTGTCCGGTTTTATTAAAAATTCAAACCCGACATTACACCCGACACCCGACATTACTACATCATGATCTTAATTTACATTGTATGTAAAAAACTCCTGTGCGGAATCCCAAGTCTCAGTGTGTTCAGATTACATACAAACGACACAAACTTTACCACTTTATTATTTGTAGTGTAAAAAGAAAGTTTACATTCCCTATTAGTATAACTTTGAGCATTCCACCGACGGTACCCTGCGCAAATAAGTTGTTTGAACTCATACATTGGTTATAATACTTATAATGGTAAAATTAGATTCTGATCTTCGCTTCATTTCTATACACAAATAACTAATAAGCTTATCAGAAATATGAAACATTATATTAACAAAAATAAAGTATTAAATGAATTAGTATCACTTTGTTTGTTATAGAAATTATCACAGATTTTTTAACGTCATCCGGCTAATCATCGTCTTATCACAGTCCTCTGAACCACTCTCTTTTTGGTTTTTCATGTCTAGTTAGTTTTGACGACCAGATGGCCTAGTGGTTAGAGAACCTGACTACGAAGCTTGAGGTCCTGGGTTCGATTCCCGTGTCGGGGCAGATATTTGTATGAAAAATATGAATATTTGTTCTCGGGTCTTGGCTGTTTAATATGTATTTAAGTATGTATCTATCTATATACGTATGTAAGTTTATTTGCTTAGTACCCATAACACAAGCTTTGCTTAGCTTACTTAGGGACTGGGTCAGTTGGTGTGAATTGTCCCGTGATATTTATTTTTAATTATTTTTATTTTAGTTAGTGCAAGCAGTATTAGGTAGGCCGATGTTCCATCTAGCCGAGGAGTATCCTACGCCACGTATTCCGAGCTAAGATTACTACCCTAGGTTTAGTCTACATATTCTCTTTTCCACTTTAGCTTCTTGTGCGCTAAGAACATCATTTTGATTCTGTGATGGATCTCCTAATTTCTGATTCGATACATTCGATCTATCAAAGACACTACTAGCATAGCTTTTTCAAAGAAACAAAAGAATAAAGTCACCTAGATATTGTAAAATTATTTAATAATTAAGTTAGTTAATAGTCAAGTGTAAAAATATGAACTTATTCAAAGTTTTAAAAATAAGTACCACAGACTCTTATTCCGACGTAATAAGGCCCGTAGTAACATATTTTTGAGTGGTTCGAATAGATACTTATTTTTGCACTTGACTGTACCTACAACACTGATATAAAAAGAAAGTTTCAATAAGAGTCTCAATTTACTTATAATAGTGATCTCTTGTTTTAAATTTAATACCTATGCTTCACCCTGAGTTCTCAGAACCCAGCCACCTAAGGTGAACTCCACGTAAACTTGCTATCATGGATTAATTTACCAAAATGATTGAGATTCGAGCGATATTAATAATTGGGGCCCGTTCGATATCGTCGTGCATCTTCACCATACTAGCAACGGATTATAGCTTCATCATGTAAATTAGATTGTTGATCATTGTTGACAGTTTATCGTTGAAATGGGCTTTACACCTAAATAATAACTTTTCTCTTTAAGAATATACTTCTATGTGGAGTCAGACAATGCTTTTCTCATGGTTCTCGCTATACGATCCTGACAAAATGTAAATGTGACTTAGGTGTTTGAAAAATAATAATAAACAAAGAATAAATAACTTTTAGAGAGTGCATTTTATTTATATCCTTTTACAAGTTGTTATTGATGTAATTGAATGAATGAATGTAAACAATTAATGCGATATT
The DNA here is from genome assembly GCA_947859365.1 of Archips crataeganus. Taxonomy (NCBI): domain Eukaryota; kingdom Metazoa; phylum Arthropoda; class Insecta; order Lepidoptera; family Tortricidae; genus Archips; species Archips crataeganus. The sequence continues at coordinate 18,950,190 of OX402059.1, read as the reverse complement.
GAAATTCCCTATAGTGATTACATAAGTTTCAATAGTGTTAGATGCCCTATAAAAGTGGGCATGCAAATCTTTTGACTTAAATCTAGTTTACTTACATCATTATAATCATTAATAACAAACAAATATTATCACAGAACAATATTATAAATCATAATCAAAAAAATAAAATCCATATTCTGAACCAAAATAAATATTATAAGAATTATTACATTACAATCAAAATAAATGTCGTAATCAAAATTATTTTATTATACTTTGCGTAAGCTTAAATGGAAAGTATAAATAATTATAAGCTGCAAAGTAACTACTACGTTGTTTCGAAAAGCTCTCGGAATATGGAGTCCAAGCCTTAACCACATCGAATTCCAAACATCACTTGAAATCACAAATATTCCTAAGCATGTTATTCTTACATTAATAATGTATTATGTTAACTGGCACATGCTGTAATATATGCGTTATTAGTATTCCTCCTCCAACTAAATTATCCAAATGTAGAAGAAATTACTTACACAAAATTTTATTGCGTACAAATTTTAAGATTGAAGTAATAAAATGTTGGCTTATAATTCGTCTGCTTGAAAACTAAAATGTAAGGGTAACGAGTAAATAAATAATAGTTTAAAAAAACTAAAAAACACGCTTTAAAAAATAAAAAATAAATTTTAATAAATTTCAATTCACTATTCTTATAGTGCAGTAAAAAATCTTAATAAGCAATTATTATATTGTTATATCCAGATCAAAATTTATAAACAGTTCTAAATATTGATAAAATAAATAATAATAGTTTAAAATATTTTATTGTAAAAAAAGCGTGGGGTGCATGGTGTCAATTGTCAAGGATTATCATTATGATAACATCTTAAAAAGCACCCCACGCTTTTTTTACAATAAAATATTTTAAACTATTATTATTTATTTTATCAATATTAAGAATTGTTTACAAATTTTGATCTGTATATAACAATATAATAATTGCTTATTAAGATTTTTTACTGCACTATAAGAATAGTGAATTGAAATTTATTAAAATTTATTTTTTATTTTTTAAAGCGTGTTTTTTAGTTTTTTTAAACTATTATTTATTTTCTATTTTTTAGTTGCATTTTTTTCTTTCTAACTTTACCCCCTCGCCTACAACCCCCAAACCCCCTAAACCCAACCCCCCAACATCCCCCACCCCATTTCCCCAAACCCCCCCCAAACCCCACACCCTTACCCCCTCCTCATTTTACAAACCCCCGAACCGCCACAACCTAACCCCCAACCCTCTAAACCCCCGACCCCCTTACCCCATACCCCATTCCCCCCCCCAACCCGCCACCTACCCCCCTTCCAGCTCCATCATCAGACTCTTGTTACCATCTAGGACCAAAGTACTCGTCAAAACGAATCAAACGAGCCCAAACTCGATGGGGTTGTTTCGTTTTATTGTGGAGTGCCTTTGGCCATCTTCCAGCTCCATCATCAGACCCTGGTTACCATATGGGATCAAAGTGCTCGTCAAGACGAATCAAACGAGCCCAAAATCGATGGGGTTGTGTCGTTTTATTGTGGAGTGCCTTTGGCCATCTTCCAGCTCCATCATCAGACCCTGGTTACCATATGGGATCAAAGTGCTCGTCAAGACGAATCAAACGAGCCCAAACTCGATGGGGTTGTGTCGTTTTATTGTGGAGTGCCTTTGGCCATCTTCCAGCTCCATCATCAGACCCTGATTACCATCTGGGATCAAAGTGCTCGTCAAGACGAATCAAACGAGCCCAAACTCGACGGGATTGTGTTGTTTTATTACATAGTTCCTATGGCCACCATCCAGCTCCATCATCAGATCAGCTCCATGTTACAATAATATTGCATTGTCATCCAATTTACACATATGTGCAAAATTTCAGCTCAATCGGAAACCGGGAAGTGGGTCAAAATCGCGCCCTAAGGAGTCGGTTACAAACAAACATACATACAAACATACAGGTGAAGCTAATATAAAGCGTGTAAAAATGGTTAATGTCAAAGTAGCGTAACGTTATAAGGCACAGAATTGTCATTATCAGTTGAGGTAGCTAGACAACGCTTTTCTTTTTTCATTACTTTCTGTATTATAATGAAAATAAACGGATCCCTCACGTCTTAAAACGAGTTTAACTGTGTGTGTTTCGGGCTAATACGTAGCCCTTCCTCTCGGAGTCGCACGTGACGGCGGCTGCCAAACGTTCACTGCGTGCTAACGCCCTGGTCGCGCGGGTACTCGACGCAACTGACAGCGACACACAACTACCCCCGTTTTCATCATCACTTTTATTGTCATTGTCAAATGTAGGGTAGCACACAACACTAACCACATCACTTTGTAAAGGTTCGCTCACACTCACCGTTGACGCAGTACGAACATTGAACACTGTTTTCCAACTCGGGGGTACTGACCAACCACTATCCCGGTTAAAATTTGGATGACGACCAATCTCGATGGCTTCACGCACCTTCCACGGAATGAAAAACTTTTCTCTCGCAAGTACGGAAGCCTTATCAAAACGGATGTAGTGCGTCGAGCCCGAGTCCATTGAGTGTTCGGCCACCGCAGACCCCTTGCTGTCTTGCTTTTTCATACTGCGTATGTGCTCCGATTGTGAGCGAAACTTTACAAAGTGATGTGGTTAGTGTCGTGTGCTACCCTACATTTGACAATGACAATAAAAGTGATGATGAAAACGGGGGTAGTTGTGTGTCGCTGTCAGTTGCGTCGAGTAGCCGCGCGACCGAGGCGTTAGCACGCAGTGCACGTTTGGCAGCCGCTGTGACGTGCGACTCCAAGAGGAAGGGCTACGGATTAGCCCGAAACATGTCGAGTTAAACTCGTTTTAAGACGTGAGTGATCCGTTTATTTTCACTATGAGTGAGTCTCACGGTAGTTTCATGTTTAAAGTACTTTCTGTATTATTTTGTAATTCCAGTAATTTAATTTTGTGTTGTTTGATTCAATTTATGTTTTTAATTTTGGCTAAATACCTATCTGTGTCACAAAATTATTGTTCGTGATTAAATTCTGTACGTTGCGGTTAAATTTAACTAATTAGTTCATGTGAAATATAGAGCGAGTATGAGCCCGAAATAGTTCCGCATAATAAGTTTTGTCGAAATGTATGGGAGTTGAAACAAATAGTAGGTAGTTGGAGGATTTCAATTTAATCGCGAACAGCATAGCGTAGATTACACAGAATGTTCAGTTATTAAAATATATATGTACTTTTATCTTGTTCAGTAATGTTATCATCATCATCATTTCAGCCGAAAGACGTCCACTGCTGAACATAGGCCTCCCCCAAGGCTCGCCAAACAGATCGGCCCTGAGCCATCTGCATCCAATGCGTTCCCGCCGCCTTCACAAGGTCGTCGCTCCAACTTGTTGGAGGCCTACCTACACTGCGTCTTCCGGTCCGCGGACGCCACTCGAGAACCTTTCGGCCCCATCGGCTGTCAGTTCTACGGACGATGTGCCCTGCCCACTGCCACTGGAGTCTGGCGATTCTTCGAGCTATGTCCGTGACTTTAGTTCTTGCGCGGATTTCATCATTTCTAATGCGATCCCGCAGAGGAACTCCAAGCATAGCTCTCTCTATGAATAACATTAATATTGAAGATATTTAGCGTTAACGACGTTACGTCATTAAATTTCTTATTTAATTTTTCATACTTTTACTGTCACTTTGCTTGATAATGTCTTCCGTAGTTTTATACATAACTTGTATGTTATAGATGTTACGGCATCATAAATACGGCATTTATTACCTGATAGAAAACGGACGGATATATATCCCACTGCAGGGCACAGGCCTCCTCTCAGAATGAGAGGGCTTGGGCCATGGTTACCACGCGGGCCCAGTGCGTATTGGGAACTCTACACACACCATTGAATTTCTTCGCAGGTGTGTGCAGGTTTCCTCACGTTGTTTTCCTTCACCGTAAAGCTCATGGTAAATTTGCACATAAATTCCGAAAAACTCAGAGGCGCGAGCCAGAATTTGAACCCACGACCCTCTGCTTGAGAGGCCATAGGTCGAACCCCTAGGTTCAAATTCAATCCACTACAAATTCAATGGTGTGTGTGAAGTTCCTAATCCACACTGGGCCCGCTTTGGAACCACGGCCCAAGCCCTTTCATTCTGAGAGGAGGCCCGTGCCCTGCAGTGGCACGTATATAGGCTGGGATGATGATGATTATGAGTTCACATTGAAAATTAACCAATTAAATACTAAAATCTACTAAAGCCGTTCTACTCTGCTCCACTAAAGTTGTAAATGATTGCGGAATATTTAGATTAAAACGTATTGCCTCCATATATTTGAGGCACATGCGTCCAATATGCCGCTGCGCCTGCGTGATAATGGTTAGTCATTTATATTGTTGAACGCTTTATATAAGTTAACTAGCTGTTGCCCGCGACTCCGTCTGCGAAGAATAGGGGCAGGTATACTAAAAACAGCCTACGGCCTGTTTTCAGACCTAACGAATGTAGAGAAAAAAGTTCAAAAAAATCGGTTTAGCCGTTTCGTAGGAGTTCGATAACAAACACCGTGACACGAGATTTTTATATATTAGATACTGGTGTGTGGGCTGTTGCCCGCGACTCCGTCGGCGAAGAATAGGGATATAAAAACCGGCCAAGAGCGTGTCGGACACGCCCAAGGTAGGGTTCCGTAGCCATTACGAAAAAATCAAGTAATATTTTTCTCAGGATTTCGTATGTGTACGGAATCATCCAAGTTTAGGTATGTTTTATACCTTAGGCTACTATTTATTCTTAAACTACAAATAATTTGCAAGCAATCTTAGCCGCTATAATTTTCCTAGTAAATTTGATATATTTACTACTATTCTGAATTTTTCAAATTTTCCCACCCAACAGTTTAGATTTTAGAGGGGGGGGGGACGGTCCATTTTAATGAAAATAGTCACTTTAAAGTTGAATATTTCGCAAACAGATCACTGAATAGAAAAATCATGTTAGCAACCCCACAATGGTTTTAAAAGACTTATCCAACAATACCCCACACTATAGGGTTCGTCGAGAAAAAATAAATCACCCCCCTTTACGTCTATGGGAGGTACACTAAAAAAAAATAATTTTTTATTTTTTATTTTACCACTTTGTGGGCGTGACTGATATATATATTCATGCCAAATTACAGCTTTCTAGTAGTAATTTCTAGTTTCTAGTAGTACTAACAGTCTCTGAGCTTAGCCGCGGACAGACAGACAGACGGACAGACATGGCGAAACTACAAGGGTTCCTAGTTGACTACGGAACCCTAAAAATAGCCTACGAATACAGAAAAAAAAGTTTCATAAAAATCGATCGAGCCGTTTCGGAGGAGTTTGATAACAAACACCCTGACACGAGATTTTTATATATTAGAAGACTAGATGTTGCCCACGACTCCGTCTGCGAAGAAAATTAGCCTACGACCTACCAAAATACCTACAAATTCTCAGACCTACCAAATATACCTACAAAAATAATTTTATTAAAATCGGTCAAGCCGTTTCGGAGGGAGTTCAATAGCAAACACCGTGACACGAGATTTTTATATATTAGATTAGATTAGAAGAAGATAACGCTTATCCTAATCAAGCGTTTACTTAAAACTGCACGTGAGAAGCTACACTTAAATTTCAATGCCTCTTTTGTGACTGATAATTTTAATGAAAATTTTAGTATGATTTTTCTTTTCGTTAGCAGTACGTTTGCTCTACGATTATAAGTATGAAGGATGGGATTCGAACCCGCATTACCTGGCTATACACCAGTTGACCTGGGGTAACGTGGTCCTCAATAACTTTATCCTCAACTAGCTTTTGCCCGCGACTCCATCCGCGTGGAATTAGTAATTTGGGCAGCTTATTTTTTTATCCAATTTGGTTTTTCATCAATTATGGCTCTCCTTAGATCCTTCCCGAAGAAGTGAAACATCATAATAAACCAACCCGCTCCCAATCCGCCCCCAACCCGCCCCAACTCGCTCTCAACCCGCCCCCAACCCGCTCCCAACCCGCCCCCAACCCGCCCCCCACCCGCCCCCCCACCCGCTCCCTACCCACCCCAAACCACTCTCAACCCGCCCCCAACCCGCCCCCAACTCGCTCTCAACCCACTCCCAACCCGCTCCCAACCCGCCCCCAACCCGCTCCCAACTCGCACCCCACCCGCTCTCAACCCGCCCCCCACCCGCTCTCAACCCGCCCCCAACCCGCTCTCAAGCCACCCGCAACCCGCTCTCAACCCTACCCCCCACCCGCTCCCAACCCGCCCTATCTAACTGGGCTATCTAACACTGAAAGAATTTTTCAAATCGGAGCAGTAGTTCCCGAGATATAGAAGTTTTACTTCAAAAACCCCCGATTTTGAAACATTCTTCCGCTCCGCTCCGCTCCTATTGGTGTTAGCGTGATGTTAGATAGCCTATAGCCTTCCTCGATAAATGGGCTAACTAACACTGAAACAATTTTTCAAATCGGAGCAGTAGTTCCTGAGATTAGCGCGTTCAAACAAACAAACAACTCTTCAGCTTTATATATTAGTATAGATTTTATCAGACTAATTTTAACAATTGAGTTAATGCGTTAGGTTACCAAGCATTAGGTAACTGAATTAGAAACAGTAATTTCGTATCACAATTTAGATTTCAGCCTGTATACTTAATGTTAGAAAAATAGAAGTCGTAAGTACATTCGCATTTATGCCACTAGCTAATGTTTATTTGTTCACATTGACCACGCATAGGTAATTTTTACAGAGTTATTCGATTTTAATGATTATTTTTTAACTGATCAAAATCGGTCTCGTTCAAAAACTCGAATAGCAGAAAATTAAGGATGATTGCTTTTTCCCTCGAAAAAGTTATGTTCGTCAGTATTGTCTTCTGTTAAAAAGTTAAACAATAATTTCATCAGAACCTTAAAAACATCAAACAATTAAAAACAAGAGAACGGTAAGAATAGGACAACGCTTATTTTAAAGACTCGATAAATAAGTTAAAAATCATAACTCACTCAAAACAAAGGAAAGAAACCGAGTTCCGTAAACGTTATTAGCATTTTGATTGGACTCAAATGTAAGCGAACAAATTAAAACTTTAACTAAAGCTTTTTAATTCCGATTTAATTTCTTTGTTTCTGAGTTGCATTAAAATCGTCCCCTGGATACCTCTTTGCTAAGGAAATTGTTATTTTTCATTTGCATTAAAGTTAGCTTTCTGATTAATAATCGGTACGCGACGGGAAATGCAGCAAGCGAATTAATAAGTCTGTACGGATTAATCAGTTCTCTCTTCATCGCTTTAATCTAGGCCATAGATGGATATTTAAGGTCAAGATTTGCTCTATAACGCACTTTTTTTAAGGGTATCTAGTCTTTCTACCAGATTTTGGACACCGAATTCATAAGCAGAGTACATAATAATGTACATTATTGGCTACGTGCACGACGGTGGCGCCGCGTAGCGTTGACAACATTTCCTCCGAATTTACTTCCAATTTTTGCCATGTTGTGCGCTGCGATCGTTTTCTGTACCCCCACAACCCGCTTCGCACATAGCTAATACAAGGGCCTCATAAGAAAGCTCAAAGTCACTCAAAGAGTGAAGGAGCGAGCTATACTCAGAGTTCGTTTGCGTGATCGAATATGAAATGAGGAGATCCGCAGGATCAAAGTTACTGACATGGCTCGGAAATTTGCCAGACTTAAACGAGTCTGGCAAATTACTATAGTAGTAAGTAAATTTTTGTTTGCTAGAATACGTTTAAAAGGTCTAAAGCGTAATTGCTTTGGTATAGTCACAGTATTCAGCCGACAGCCTCGAGATGCAAATTTTCAAATATACCAAACCAAATAAAACAAAAAGTATATCATCATTGAATAAAAAAAAATCAATCTAATATATAAAAATCTCGTGTCACGGTGTTTCTTATAGAACTCCTCCGAAACGGCTCGACCGATTTTTACGAATTTTTTTTCTCCATACTCGGTAGGTCTGAGAATAGGTCGTAGGCTGTTTTCAACCGACGAAAACAAAAGGAGGAGGTTCTCAATTAGACGTGTATATTTTTTTTCTTATGTATGATCACGCATAACTTTTTACAGAGTTGTCCGATTTGGATGATTCTTTTTTAATTGGAAAGCGTATATCCCGAGGGTGGTCCCATTTAAATTTGGAAACAATATTCTTACCCTAAGGGTAGAAAAACAGGGGATGATTGATTGTTCAGTTACTGATTGTACTATATGACCACGCATAACTTATTACAGAGTAGTCGGATTTTGATGATTCTTTTTTTATTGGAAAGCGTATACCCCAAGGGTGGTTCCATTTAAATTTGGAAATAATATTTTTACCCTAAGGGTAGGAAAACAGGGGATGATTGACTAACTTTTTACAGAGTAGTCTGATTTTCATAATTCTTTTTTATTGGATAGATAGGGTATACCTTGAAGTTGGTGTTATAAATTTGGAAAAAAAATTGCCCCAAGGATGGAAAAAAAGTATAAAATAAAAACTTTTTAACAAAAAATTAAACCGCCGAAAAAACTGAACAGCAAAAAATAATACCTTTTTTGTTTGACCTTAATCTAGGTACCAGTTTGAAGTCGGTGCCTCAGCACGAGCCAGGAGGAGTGATAGAAGCCAATCAGGTAGAAGATTATAGGTCCACTCCTCCTGGCTAAGTGCTGAGGCACCGACTTCAAACTGGTACCTAGATTAAGGTCAAACAAAAAAGGTATTATTTTTTGCTTTTCAGTTTTTTCGGCGGTTTAATTTTTTGTTAAAAAGTTTTTATTATACCCCTACTAGGTAACTGTTGCCCGCGAGTCCGTCCACGAAGAATAGGAGTATAAAATATAGCCTACGACCTATTCTCAGACCTACCGAATAAAGAGAAAAAGTTCCATAAAAATCGATCAAGCCGTTTCGGAGGAGTTCGATAACAAACACAGTGACACGAGATTTTTATATATTAGATTCTTCGCGGACGGAGTCGCAGGCAACAGCTAGTAAAACTTATAAATTTAACAATATCAATTAAAATAAACATTAAATATCAATAAAATTGAAGGGATGTCAGTAAATTCGATTAGACACTTTATGGATTTTGTATTCCTTTATCTGACAAATAACCAAAAGTACAAATTATTATAATTATTTCATTTAAATTTGTACGAAACCCTGAGTGCGCGAGTTTGAGTCGGCTAGTCTAACATTTTAACAGGCTAGTTTAACATTAAACGGCTTTTTTTATAAATTAACTCTTTAAAGGGTGAAATGTTGGCTGAAACAAAGGAAGTTAAGTAGTTCATAAAAGTACCTAATAATTAATTGTTAACTTTAGTGTTACTAATAAACTATAGACCATTGTAACATTTTATTGTGTAGTCTAACATAAATGAGTATATTTACTATTATTACATTTTCATTAACCGATAACCGTTGGGGTAGACGAGTTCTTGAGTGGAGACCACGGATCGACAAACGTAGCGTAGAACGTCCTCAGACTCGGTGGAGCCATGGTCTTCGCAAGGCGGCTGGCAAGAGCTGGATCGTGCTCAGTGGCGTGCCATGGGAGAGGCCTATGCCCAGCAGTGGACGAGCATAGGCTGATGATGATGATGACATTTTCATTTATTCCTGCACGGATAAAATCGCAAGTAGCAACCTACTAGTAGTGGTGGTAAAAACTTTGCACCACTTAGCGGGACTCCTTCCTTAGCCTTTGTAATAAAAACCTGTGTAACACGCCCCACAGAAATACTGGCGAGACATTAGCCAAGTCAAAAGTAGAACGATTGCTCAGGGACCTGAGAGACCCTTTAGCTCAGAACTAGAATGCCACTGTCTCCAATGGGAGCCGGCCTACAATGCAAATCAGAACGCGTGGCAGCGCAAAAGGTAAACGATCCGGTACCCACACACTTTTCCCGACTTTTAAGGAGTTTAAGAATTAAATTTGGGTGGAATAATGAAAGTTTGTGACAATTTACGTTCGTTTTTGTTTTGGCGCGCTTGTATACGGATGTAAAAGGTGTTTTGAAAATTGATCCGGAATGTTTCATCAGATGGCTAAGTTAGTTAGATTGTATAATGTGACATCTGCACCAACATAATTAGAGATCGAGTTTGTGTGTTTGTGTGATTATTTATTTGCGTGCAGTGTATAATCTCTAGAACGACGCAGACAAAGTTACGGGCATTGTGAAATTTTATGTGTGCCGCGTAGACGAAGCTATCTTTGATATGTATCGTGGAGTAACAAGTTTACGACTTCTCCGACTGTACATTCTTAATGTGAAACTTAAAAAACCGACTCAGAGCGAGATGGACTCGTGCAGCGAGGTTTCGTCCGAATTTGTAATAGTCAAAATAAACCTACGCTAAAAAAATCTGGTTCAGAGCTCTGCTACTTAGCAAAATGTACGTAGTTTGGTTAGGAATTGACCGCTACTTAATTTTTTATTTTTTTATTTTTTGTAGCGGCAACAGAAATACATAATAGGGATGTTTCCTAGGTAAAAAAAAAAATAATTCTTATTAGTCCGTATTTTACATTATCAAAAAATATTAGACACGTAATTTTTCTTTTGACAATTAAACAAAAAATGACGAAGATATGGCGCGTTGAACTTCCGCGTGACGAGGCGTGACGTCACTTGTTCCTAAAACGCTCATACAAAGTGTAGGAACAAGTGACGTCACGCGAAACTTCAACGCACCATATCATCGTAATTTTTTCTTTAATTGACAATATAAAAAATACGTGTCCAATATTTTTTGATAATCTAAAAGACTGACTAGTTAGGAAAGTAGCCTATTATGTAGTCCAATAGCTTATAGCTTAGCAGTCGCTGTAGCTAAAATCAGAGTAATAATACAATTTTATTTGTAACTATTGGATGGGGGCTACGGTTGTTCGCCCTTACATGTGCCCATGTACGTATAAATTTCAACTGTTTATGTATAAAGTTATTGATATACAATCCTGTGACAGACAGGCGCATAATGTAGCGACATTAAGGGTTCCGTTTATTATCTTCCAACGTTCAGTCACAAAACCCTAAAAACCAAGCTGTGACTAAAAATGTATTCGATAAAAAGTATTCAATTTACCACTTTCCACTTCGCTAACCTCAAGCAATTTTCCTTATATTCGCCTTGTTTACATAGAAAGCTGCGTAAACACCTATACACGTCGTTAAATAAACAGACAGTGGCATTTGAATTTCATCACGCCCCTTCTAAGAACAAGGCGAAACCTATTCGAGATTGTAATCCACAGAATCATCAAATCTTACCATTGTTTAACTCTTATTGTGTTTGACTTCATTATTCTAAAACAATGTGTTCTAGACGAAGCCTTATAAGTGTGAAAACAAGTTAAATATGCATTGTTGTTAAATGTGAACAAGTTATAACCCGCCGCGTCGCCCGCGGTAGAAATGTCTCAAGAGAAACATTTTCAATGTTAGAGTTTGGCCTGAAAAAAGGTAACGGTAACATTATTACAGCCCCTAAAATACAGGTATCATTACGTAGTTTGGGTTCTTCGTAATCTTTTCCATGACTCCGTTGTACGATATCTTGATATAATGATTATGTGTAAAACTATCCTTGTAGCCCTGTACAATAAACCAATTATTATTCATCATTCATGATTTCAGCCGAAAGACGTCCACTGCTGAACATAGGCCTCCCCCAAGACTCGCCAAACAGATCAGTCCCGTGCCCTCCGCATCCAACGCGATCCCGCAACCTTAACCAGCCAGCCAACCACCTTAACCTTATTATTATTATTATTAAAAATAAAAAAAACTATCTTTATTCTCAGACAACTTTCAGGTCCTTAGAGTGTTAGTAGCAAAATTGACTTAAGAACTACCTATATTAATTCGAAACGGAAAAATTGTCGTGCATCAGCAAATCAGCACGCGCGAAGCCCGAATCTCCAGCATAACCGCAACTGAACACATGGAAAAAGACCGAAAAAGTTAGTGTCCATTTTCATCGAATCAAAAAGTGATTGTAACGTGAAAATACGTAGTGAAAACCCAGAGAAACTGTGTTCTTTAGCTTTTGTGATGTTGCACTACCCTGCAGAAATGAAGGTGATGCGATTCTAATGATATTAAGATCGACAACAGGACGTGGAAAAGATACGATAAGGGAGCTAAAACACGATATAAATTGTAAGTACGAAGTAATAACGCTACACAGTGTGTTAGAGTGTTAGTAACAAGAGTAACCTAAGAACTATTTTAAATAGTAGTTGTGTGTTAGGTCCGGATGGCGCAGGACCACTCTGCTTGGAAAACCTTGGGGCCTATTGTTCAGCAGTGGTCGTTTTTCGGCTTAAACTACGATGATAATGATGTACATCCTAAACGGTTTAATAGATCAGATTGTGGCTTTCTGTTATTGAAGTTCCCAAAGCTGATTTGTGGGTACGATTAATATTCTACTACATTAGATAGTGACGACTTGTACGTACACAGTTAATATAATTAGACATGGGAAATAGGAAGCGGGTAAGGGAAATCATTTATTAACTAAACAGACTCTGCGATGAGGCGAAGTACCTAGCTATGCTAGAATTTGCTACTGACATTCTGTGTTAAACGACTTAAACAAAATAATATTTTCAACCCCATAGTTGAGCAGTTCTTTCAGGTGTCACTGCAGTCAAAACAATAAACGAATACAAACAAAATATAAATGTATGATATTTTTCGTCTAGTAGTGACCTTATTGGCCTATTAAAGTGCCTTTTAATATCTTAAAAATTGAACTGAAATTATTATTTCAGTTCAATTTTTAAGATACACGGGACACTCCACATCAATAAAATTGTCGTAGTCCCAAAGTCAGCAAAGCTAGTTTTATGGGTAACCTACCAGGTAAGTATCGGATAAACATGATTAAATAGAGTAAGTCAACGTCGCCGAAGACTGTAGCGCTGGCAGTTTCTTCGACAAAGAATTAGCTTAGCTATTTAAAGAGGAAACGCTGCTAGTATCTTCGGAACTTTGTTTAAGGGCCACTTTCCATAATATGTTTTAGTCACAGGTCATTATTGTTATTGAGTGTACGTACATTTTGTTTTATTTTTAGAAGCTTTTATTTAGCTCACCCCGTTTGTTTTATTATTTATTAGGTATTATTCTTGGGTCAAATCTTAGAAGTCGAATTTGACCCACTTCCAGCTGTCGGATTTACTTGAAATTTGGTATACTTATGTAGGTTGGATGACAATGCAAGTACAGTCAACAAAAAGTACAGTCAGCTAAAAAGCTTGTATTCAAAATGAAATTTTTGACAAAAACTTATTTTCATATTTTAACTACTTTTAGCCTTAAATAGATGGATATCATATTAAAATAACACCCAATACCCATGAACAAACGTTCGTATTTTCCATACATAATATCTGTTCCGACTGTGGATCCAGTCCAGGACCTCAAGCTGCAAAAAAGTAATTTGACTCGCGTTTTAAATTTACATTTCCAAATACTTTCAGAATAATTTCAACATACAACATTAAAATGCCTTTTTTATGTTCCTCTAAAACTTACGAGCAGCTAATGTAACGCTACGAATAATATTTTTTTTTGTCCTACTTATTTTTATACCCCATAAAAAGGTCAAAGGAAATGCTTGAAATGAGCCGACGACCCCAACGGCCCAAAACAAACGGGCAAGGGTCCTGCCGCACCTAAAATTATCCCTAAACTATAATAATAATCATTAGCCCCTAATGGTGTTTTGTAATTGGTGTATCGGACTAAAACACGTTTAATGACTTCATACCGTTGCGTGTTACTTGCCGATAGTTTATGCTACCCTAGTACTTGGGGAATTACCTATAAAATTGTGCGGAAATTGAACGTTTTTCACGGAATTTTTATAGCTGAAATATGGATTAAATTGATCGGTGATAAGATCGATTATTATTCGCCCATTAGTTCGAATGAGGTCTCAGTCCTGCGCATGTATGCTTGCTCGTTTATAAGGAAATTAAACGTTTGTGAGGGAATTTTTATGGCTAAAATATAGGTTAAATTGATCGACGATAAGATCGATTATTAATAGCCCATTAAGTTTGAAATAAGGTCTTGATCTTGGACATACAATCTTGCTCGTTTTGGTTAAAAAGTTGAACGTTTCTCACGGAACTTTTATACATACAAAATTGAAGATTAAATTGACCGGTGATAAGATCAACTATTATACGTCTATTAGAACCATATCTCACTGGCGATTTCCGAACGTATTACAAGCGGAGTGAACGCGCACCGTGTTCGTCGCGAGCACGAACCGGATTCGCCGCGAACGGCTCTTAAGTTCGAATAATGTCTCGTACCTCTACCATGAGTTTACATTAGTTTACAGTGACCGTACTCGCTAGCGACGGCGTAAATTCCGTAAGTGACCGCTAGAGGCGCTGTACAATTCTCCATACAAATAATTTACGCCGTCGCTAGCGAGTACGGTCACGTAAACTAGTGTAAAACTCATGGTAGAGGTATCGGTCTCGCTCGCTCGTTTTAGGTTAAGATAATAATTAAAATTACGACTTCTGTATCGTGGACTAGCTTCCACTCATGCCGTTTTGCATTTTTGAATGATGTAAAATACTATTTATTTTTTACTAAAATATTTATCTAACCCAGTCAACCGGAGATATTAATGGTTAAATTTTTCACATTATTTTTAGTCACCTCCGTAATCGATATCCTATCTAAATTTTTAATAAGGCTGTATCGATGCAATGTCTATCAATTCACTGTAAAAGAATCATAATTCAAAAAAAGTTCCACCATAGAAATCAGCTGTTTTGAAAAGTCACTCCCTAATTACTTTTAAAGCTAATGACTTTCCCTGTCAAATTGATGTGACCAAGCGATGCAATTATCATTGCGTCTCTGTTTTCTTGTATAGGTTTGACAAGGATCGTGTCATAAGTTTTTGTTGGCTGGGAAGAGGATGTAATCACATGAAGTGCCCGTTTTTGTCACGTTACGTAAGTTTTTAGTGATATTGCAGTCGTGTTTCAGTAAACGCGTGTGTTAAATTTTACCTTAGTTCTTGTCTGTGATTAGTAACTTTATTCCTTTGAGTTTTTCGGAATATATCCGCTAAATTATATGTCAAATTTACCGTGAACTATGCGATGAAAAAAAATATCGTAAGGAATCCTGCACACATGCACACACCTCGGAAGAAATTCAATGGTTTAATTGTGAAGTTCACAGTTTGCGCTGGGCTTGTGTGTGTGGGAACTACGGCTCAAGCTTTCTCATTCTGACAGGAGTCCTGTGCCCTGCAGTGGAACATGTGACATGTGGCTGGGATAATGATGATGTCACCGACCTTACGATATGATGAAACTAAAAATGAGAAATGCTTAATTGTTTGTTAAAGGTATGATTTGATCTACCACAGTATACAACAATAGTAGATTGTACACCAAGGGGATAAAGCACTGCATTATGTCACGGGCGCGATATTGAATCCTGAGAGTATCGAGGGACTCCAGATTTAACTCCCGAGCGTAGCGAGGGGGTCTTTTAGTTGATTCCCGAGCGAAGCGAGGGAATTAAGATGGAGTCCTGAGAGCAGTGAAGGATTTAAGCGCGCCCAAGGCAAAATCAGTTTTATCCCCGAGGAGTATACTCTACTTTTCTCACCTTTTGCGAGACAATAAAAACCAAAGCTACTAGAAAAATACTCGCAATAGACCCAGAAGCACTGATTCTGACACTGACTTTGCGCCTTTCGCAGTTTTCCATTTGTCAAAATCTTTGTAAGCTTTTAAGTATTTTTCCTTCGACTTCTCTGGGAGTACATTATTAACAATTTCTAAGGCCGGCTTGCGCAGACCTGGGTTAGCTACTTAACTCCGAGCGAGTTAACTGCTAACCCAGGGTTAACAAGTGTCAAAATGTATGGAACTGTCATTCTTAACCCAGGGTTACCGATTTAATTTTTTTACCCTGAACTGTGCAAGTGGTCCTAAGGCGTCTAATTTAATGGAATCAGGAGTCAAATCACTTTCGTCACTCGATATTTTCCTAATGTTTTATCTTCTTTTGCAGTTTTGATACTTAAAATTGCAGCGTATTGAAATACTCGCGGCTTTTGTTTTAAGTATTGATTTTTTTTCGTTCGGCTTGCCGTGGCGTGGCCAGCTCGATTTTCGAATAAGTTCGATTTTCAAGTAAATGAGACGCGGCGCGCGCCGCCGTCCACCTCCTCGCCGTCGGCCACCAGCAGCTGCAGCAGCCGCGCGCCGCGCGATTTTGACGAAATTAGACTTTAAATGCATAACAATAAGAACTAAGAGAAGTGAGAATCACATTACTGCCCGGCGGGTTATAATGAAATTCAGTACAACATTACACCCCGGCAAAAGACAAGGGCTATAATGATTTACTTTGAGTAAGGTTTGCATGATATATAATGAGGCATTGTCGAGCAGGTGGTGTGAAATAGTACATTACTGCAGCGGCCGCGAAATAGGGGATTGCCGGCCGAGTAGTTATAGATGGCCGAGTGTTAACGAGGCCATCTAGAGATACGAGGCCGGCAATCCCTGTTCGTGGCCAAGGCTTGTATAGAGTTTTTCTCAAAAACATGCATCATCATCATCATCATCACCATCATCATCCTCATCGTCGTCGTCTTCGCAATCGTCACCATCATCATCATCATCATCATCATCATCATCATCATCATCATCACCACCATAATCATCACCCACCATTACCATCATCATCACCATCATCATCATCACCTTCACCCACCATCACCATCATCAGCATCACCACCATCATCATCATCATCATCGTCGTCATCATCTTCATCATAAAATCATCGTCATCATCATCATCATCATCATCACCACCATCATCATCATCATCATCATCTCATCATCATCACTACCACCACCATCATCATCACAATCACCCACCACCATCATCATCATCATCATCACCATCATCATCACCATCGTCATCACCATCACCCACCATCACCATCATCATCATCATCATCATCATCGTCATCATCATCATCATCATCATCACACCATCATCACCACCACCATCATCATCATCACCATCACCATCACCACCATCATCATCACCATCATCATCACCATCACCATCATCATCATTATGGCAGAATGTCATAATGAACCAAAACGCAAATATTTCTTATAGTTTTTTTTAATGGCTAAATGCTATGATGCCATAGATAGACTTATAAACGTCATGTTGCTGTGTCACATGAAACAATAGACGATCACTTTGCTGGCCAAGGCCAGCAATGTTGTATGAAATTCCATTATTGACCTCTCGTCTAGCCGCACCTGCAACGTGACACTTCGTAGCGTATTATAAGGAACATAACGTCAATATTTCATAGCATGTTTGAGAAAAAATAATTATGAAATCAGTTAATAATAAATTGAATACAGTTAATAAGATGTTTGAGCCTGGGTGCCTTTCCACCAGAGAGGTATGCTATGCAGCTATGC
Source organism: Archips crataeganus (assembly GCA_947859365.1). NCBI lineage: Eukaryota > Metazoa > Arthropoda > Insecta > Lepidoptera > Tortricidae > Archips > Archips crataeganus. Next base: position 18,932,609 of record OX402059.1, on the reverse strand, counting down.
TGCGAAGATGTGAAAGCTATACTACGAAACTGTGTGACCGTTTCCATCAATGCCAAGCTATGTAGCTGTGCGAGGAAGATGCGCAGCTCGAGCTATGCGATGTATCGACAGGGACGCGCGGAGCAGCAGCGCGGTGAGGGGGGAGACTCGCGACCATCCATAGCACGCATCCATAGCACGCATCAAGGGCACGCATCTTTCCATAAAAAAAAATCATAGCTTAGTTGAACCCGTTTCCACCAGTGCTATGCTATGTGGACCAATGAACATGATTGGTGGATATCAGACACATCCATAGCAACGTAGCGTAGCACATCTCTGGTGGAAAGGCACCCATAATGTCCAGTGCAGGCGTGCAAATATGTTTTGCTACGTCACAATAAAATTTTTGTCACAAGAAAATATTTTATATTGAATGTAATACGACCTTCCCCATTCCTCCTCAGGCTGTACGTTTAATCTACATAATACCTTTAAGTGCAGACCCAGAAAAAGTTGGTCCTGAGTAATTTGGACGTGACCTTCATTTACTTCAAGGTCAGCTTTGACCCCGCTAATGTTATTAATCCTTGTATTAACTCGCCTGAAGACTTATTACTTATTACACTCACGTATTAATCTCCACGTTGGTATAGTCTTGGGAACTGCACTATATTTTTTCTGGCTCAAATAAAAGTGACATGACAGGTGAGGTGATTCGCTGACTTTAGTCTGTTTGAAACCCTACTTTTACCACAGAATAACAAATAGCATTCGACGATATTTATTTTTAAAGTGAATATATAACTAAATATTCTGTGAATATTTCAAGCGTCTAACTTTACTGTTGCCGTTATCAATATCGAGCAAAAAAATCACGTTTGTTGGTATGGGAGCCCCGTTAAATATTTATTTTACTCTGTTTTTTATTATATTTGTTGTTATAGCGGCAACCGAAATACATCATCAGCTGTCATGGTCCATGAGATACAGCCTGGTAATAGACGGACGGACAGACGGACGGACAGCGAAGTCTCAGTAATAGGGTACCGTTTTTACCCTTTGGTGCGGAACCCTAAAAAGATCAAATTGCCGGCCTAGGCCGGCAATGTTGTATGAAATTCTATTATTGACCTGTCGTCTAGCCGAACCTGTAACGTGATACTTCGCGGCCTATTATAAGGAATATAACGTCAATATTGTTTGAAACGAAAAAATGCAGCGCTGACCATTACAAGACACTTTTTCTGAACTAAACTCCGTATCGTTACGGAAACGTTTACCACCATGGACCCTCCGACAGTCTGAAAGGCGCAAATGCACAACCCAGGGTTTTCCGTAAGTGAGCAGATTACCCGGTTGAGAGCATATACGTGTTCCACCATTGTAAGATCCCTGGAGGGCCCGGCCCGATGAATTTAAAGGAGTGAGACGAGCTTGTCAGGTTAATTTGGTGCGTGTGTGCGAGAATTGATGGATTTCACTCAAGTGATCGCCGATGTAGATATTCATTAGTCAATGTGTGTGTGACGGTTCAGATTCTGAAAACCGTCTCATTCACAAATATATGTTTATATAATATTTTCAGGCCCGTAAAATGGTCTAAGAGGGAAAAACATTAATTATATGTATTAATGTATTCATATGTACCTTGGTAAGGACCGAAGCTATTACATTATAATTCGTTGGGATATTTAATTGGTATTCTTATGTACCTTGGTAAGGACCCAAGCTATTACCTTAGGATTCGTTGGGTTATTTAAATTCACCTATATGTATTAATCGGATCTGAATTCAACAGTCCTTTTTTACATGCTGGTACAGCCAGTTTCATGTAAACGAACTCAGTTTTTGCCTATGTTCAGTATTGGGTGGATCTCGGCTGAGATGATGATGATGATGTTAAAATATTTTAATTGCTAAAATGTTCAAATAAGAACACGATGCACGGGTTGACCAACTTACCTGCGAGTCGGGTTAAGCAATACAGCACTTTATGCGAACGACATAAAGACCCTGGGGATTTAGAAATGAATTCTGTGCCAACAATACTGACTAGCGGGTAGACTGCGCGTGAGATACGGGGTTCTCAAGTTGTTTTCATGCCGATGGATCTAGGGCACAGTGTAGTGAATGATCAGTAGAGTATTTTCATACAAACGGCCGGAACGCGGAAAGTACCTATGAGCCACGAAATCTTAGCATAGCTCGGCTAGCATAGTACGTTCGATCAGCACGGGACCGCACATTTATTACGTACGGAGGTAATTGATATGCTACAGATTGGTAGTGTAACCTTTTTATTGGTATTGTGGCTCGTTTCAATGTCGGCCTTAATTTGAATCGAGACATGTAAAAACATATCTAATGAAGTTATTTAGCAGAATGTGAATTTTTAACAATGAAACCTCGCGCATCCCAGCCGAAGAGGTGCAAATACTTCTCCGTAGCTAATTCGTAGGTGGCAAATATACGTAGCTATGAAACTGAATAAAACCGTTCAAAAGTACAATACGGTTTGTGGAGATAATCGAACTTGGTGCAGTCGATCGAAAGTTATGCGCGTGCAATAGATTCAGTGGAACATTTATATATATATATATATATATATATCATATCGTTATTACAAATCTCAACTTCTAATCTTAATTAAGTGTTAAAAATTATGATGATGATAATTATGTGACATTATCAAAACATAACTGAAGAGTGGCGCTCTATCGCGAGGTTGTGTGCCGAGGTCGCGTAGGTGGGTAGAATTAAGGTCGCTGCCGAGACACCCTACTGATCATTATTATACTGTGATAAAGTGTGTTTCGGTGGGTATCGTCGAGGCAAGGGTATAAAAGGGACTGCGCAGAGTAGAAGGGACTTTTTCGCATTTTGACTACGGGTCTGGTAAGGTTCTCCTTGGGTTATTACTTTCTCATTTTTTTATTGTGGCTTTGCTGTGTTTTACCTTTATTATGTGTTGATTTATTTCTTGTGTTAATTAAATGGGGGGTTTTTCTGTGTGATTGCCTGGCTCTGGGTATCTATCGCCAAACATGGTTATAGTATACTCACTGTTGGGAGATTACATGGATATTTGGTAGCTAAGTTGGAGTTTAGCGGGGTCTGGGGGGGATTGCTGTGTGGGAGTGTTATATTAGTATATTGGAGAACTGATCTAGACTTCAGCTAAGTAAGAGCTGACCTCTGAGGAGGGATAAATGGGTCACCTAACGGTGCCAACTGACAGTTTAGCCCATCTCGGAGGCGTTTAAGGCTAGGGTACCACTCCTTGGAGAAGGGTGGGGGTCTGTATTATAACTCAAGAGTCGGACCCAAGTTCTCCCTGGGTGTTGAAGGGTTTGGAGCGCCATAACCGGTGTTTCAACCTCATCATCTACCTAGTCCGCTTATCTATTTATATATATATTACACTCTGGTATTCATCTATCCCAATCCCCTCAGATGGATGCCAGAAGCACACGGGTATAGGAAGTAGGTCTCGAGTCAACCCGCTCAACGTAGGCATTAGTTTAGGATAGGCCCTCTCTTATCAGTTGGAGAGGGGCCCCGCGGTAGTTGTAAATGTGGAATCCGGATTCCTAGCTTGCCAATTTCGTGTAGAATAGATGGATAGTTTAGCTGCTAGGATAGGTTTATCAGGGATAGGTATTATTACCATTAACTACCTTCTGTTCTTCATTAAACCATAATATGTTGGAGGGCTGTGATATGCCATCTGACTCTCTTAATAATATTACCATTAACTATCTTCTGTTCTGCATTATATTATAATGGGTTGGAGGTCTGAGATATGCCATCTGACTTACTTAATATTATTACCATTAACCAATTATTATCTGCTGTTCTTCATCATGCTAATTGATGTTGGGGGGCATTGCTATGCCGCCTGACTTATTTAATATTACTACCTAAACATGGCAGTTCTTCATTGTGCTATTTTGTGTTGTGGGAAAGGGCTACATTTGATGACATAACTACAAATGCCTGAGGTATTGACTGACTTTGACTATGACGCTCTAGACTTTCCGACGGATGAAAGATTTCAGGGTTTCCCTTTCATCCATATGTCCTATCTAGTAAACCCTAGTAGCTGCGATTTAGTGAGTCAAAATAAAACTCAACAAACTCACTAAGAACATTTAATTGTTGAAAAGTAGAATCTCCTTTGAAGTCGGTGGTCGTCCCTGGTAAAGCAACCTTGGGTTATTTGGTCCTGTAGTGGCTAGTTATATCAACTAAATTTGATGGTAAAAGTTATACCAAATGCTTATTTTATAAACTGACAATGGAAGTCACTCTGACTAAAACTAAGGCTGAAGCAAGTTAGTGGTTTACCGGTACCAAGGGACCCGGTAGCTACTCATTAGTCATTATGATAAACCAGAGAAGTTTACAATTACCACTGAAGTTGGTTTACTAATGCAGGAGTATTATGATCACAGGATTGACCCAGGGACAGCCTCTGGCTATAACTGACATTCCCTTTGATTGCCCTCTTCTATTATACAATGTTATAATGTTATATTCTAATTACCTGCAAGGAAAAAGTAGTATGCTCCATCAGAGTACATGCGGGGGAGGTTTGAGTCCCAGTTTGGAGTCGAAGACCACCTTTGAGAGCGGGGAGTGGGCTCTCAAACATAGCCGCAATATAAAATTCCTTGCCTACAAGTACATGACACAGACTATTGACCAATGACTTAATAAATCTGAAATTACCTCTTCCATTTAACTATCTTTACCTCTTCTTCAATACTACTTAAGTTACCTATAACCTGAATCAAAATATGGGCAACCATATATCTTCATTACCATTATAGATAGAATATTATTAAGTTAGAATACCATATTTCTGTCTAATATCTACTCCAAACACTTCTGATTTACTCTTCTAGGCTATAATCTATCTTAAGACTTACTTACCCACTCTAATACATAGATAAAACTATAACTGTCTTCTCTTATGCAATTCAATACCAACCATTTCCTCTAAATAAAATTAGCATAAAGTTACTAGCCGCTATATAATAAATATTTATAGGTAGTCCAATCTTTATTCTTCACTAAAAGTTCCAGGGTTACTTAGGCACGGACACAACGAAGGGTTCTCTTAGGTACTAGACGATCACATGGCCATATCACGTATCACGACCAATATAAATAATCTTAGGTTTCTACGCCGTATAGATTTCAGTATTTAAATTCTTTATTTATTTGGTTCAGAGTTAGATACATAGTTTTAATAAGATAGATAGGTAATTTAGTTCAATATTTCAGCAATTCAATTCAGTTTAATTCAGTTTTCAGCCGTCAAAAGATGCAGGATATTTAGCTTTAGGTAGCGGGGGATTTTTAAACAGGGGGGGGGGGAGGTTCCGTTACAGTGAGTAGCCGTGTCCAGGATTCGAGCATAGCTTAATCATTATTTTCAAGATAGATCTGTTTAACTTGTATAGTGATAAATAGGTTCATAACTTGTTAGTTCATAGTTAGCTCAACTGTAGTTATAACGTTCCACCATAAGATAGATATAATTTATGAACTTTTTCTAGAATTTGTCTTGGTATATAGATAGGCAGGGTTTGGTCCAACAATTGTCCTTCATAGCACAATTTTTGGGCCACAGTGTTGCGGTGAAACGGATAAGTGAAAATAAAGATTGGTTTAGTCATAACTTAGTATTGGTTGCGGTAATTAGATAGGTACGTAGATAAATTAAAAAAGAACATTAATAAAATATAGGGTTTTAATCATTTTTTTACATGTTTGCTTTAAACTAGAACTTGAAACACTGTTTATTACACTTCTTTTGTCCATTTGTAGGTAATGCCGTTAATAATTACGCTCAGTCACTGTTTCCACCTTCTATTCACATAATGCGCCGCTTGTTCACACATAGGTAGTTCGGTTATTGCGAGTTCGTTTAAACATGGTTGTTTGATTAATTACGTAGCACTTAGTTCTTCCACTTGGTTTTTATCAACTACTTTCGTTCACGCACTGTACCTTTTGGATAATTATCACTTCTGATGTGGGTATCTTAGCCATTAGGTAGGCGACCATTTTAAGCTTAAAGTTGACTAAACGACTTATTAATATTAAAACTGACTTGAAATAATAAAATCCATGTCGGTCGAACGATAATTGACGATCAGCGCAACCAACCAACCAGTCAATAGTGACGGTGCTTGGTTTTTAATATTCTTTAGACGAAAAGGTGAGGCAAAGGGTTGGCGTCCATACAACAGAGTGCGATTGTGAAATTTGAGCGTTTTTTCACTATTAATACGAATATTGTGTATGTTGAGATTTAATTCCATTTATAATAGGTTATTCGGTTTTTATGATATTGAAGTCGGTTAGCTCGATTTATGCGTATAAAACGCCATGTTATACTAAACTTTTAGCGTAAAGGGTATTCTTCGTAGTCTAGCTAATCTATGGATTTCAATTATGCTTACGATTACCTTCCTAAATAAAAAAATTACTTAAGATTGACCCACTTAAAAAAAAAAAAAAAAAAAATTTTTTTTTTTAGCTTTTAATTAATTTAAAATTATTTTCCTTAGCTTAGAATGTTGGCTAACCAGAATTTTTAGTGTAACGCGTCATAGTGATCTTTTTTAGCCTAGAAGGTATAGTTTATTCTATTATGACCGTCTTAATTTGTCTACGTTCGTTAATAGAGAAAAAATAGTACTTGGGTGGTCAAGCGACACGATTTAGGGATTTTATGTTGGCACTAACAACTCTTAATAATTAGAGTATAATTCTACAAAATGGATAGTTTTTCTGTAGGTAATTTTTCATTTTCTTGTTTAAGTAGTTTTAATCGCCGGTGAGCTAGACGTACCTTTGAATTAAGTAGGGGGACTTGGGATATGATGATTAGATTAGTAGTTTTATAAATCTGTGATTTATAGGGTATGAAGGGTAGCCAGTGGCCTGTACACGGGCCTGATAAATTTACTTACTGTGACTTGAGATTTAATGTATTAGGAATATTCGGGGTGTGTATGCATAGTTTATTCAAATACAAAAGGTTGTGCAGTCAGGGAGGCGGACAGTCAAAGTTATAATATCTACTTTATTCTGTCGTTGTGTATGTATAGTTTATTCAAATACAAAATGTTGTATAGTCAGGGAGGCGTACATTCAAAGTCAAGATATCTACGTTATTAAGTTGTTGTGTATGTATAGGTTATTCAAATACAGAATGTTGTACAGTTAGGGAGGCGTCTATTCAAAGGTAATCATACGCTAGTTTAGGTAGGTAGATGGGCAGGTAGGTGGGTGGATATATAAGTATGTAGGTAGGTATGTATGTATGTAGTGAAAATAAACGGATCACTCGCGTCTTGAACGGAATTTGACTCGACATGTTTCGGGCTGGTCAGTGGTCCTTCTTCAGGGAGTCACTCGTTGCGGCGGCTGCCAAACACGCACAATGTATGTATGTTGGTAGATAGGCAGAAAAGTCTGGTTATTATAGATTCGTTAGGCCAAACCATGTTAGGCTTCCCACTAAATGTCTTCGTTACTTAAAACTTTTGTGATTCAATTATTCTGATTACGTAGATCAAAGAATGTTTTATGTAGGTAGTTAGACTATCGGTTGCTGGGTTTTATTAGATCTTAGGTATTACTACTACAGATCGAGATACGAGGTCACATAATACCAAAATACGAAGCGGTAGGTTGTCTGGAAGAAGTTGCCTTTAGCAGTTTGTTAGTCCGTTGTCCACTGTCTGTCCGTCCGTCCGCTCGCGGCGTGGTGCAGAGACTTTTAGTACTGGGAGGCGTATTTTTGCAATGATGTTATGTGGTGTTTTAGGTGATGAAATAAAATCTGTATCTACAACGGCTAGGTTAGCTTGAGAATTGTTGGTGTTTTGGAAGTGGGTAGCGACCTGATCTATAAGTGTACCTACTTGGGAGGTTCCGTACAAGATGCAGGGCCCTTAGAAAAATAATTGGTTGATATAAACCGTCACGTCGCAACCTCGTTACGGAAGTCTGTCCTGGGCGTGTCCGACACGCTCTTAGCCGGTTTTATTTTTGTTATGTCACTGTCCTATTTTTGGTGTTCAATAAGGGATATTTGTGTTGTATTGTATTGTGATGTTCACACTAAATGAAGATAGTAATTATAGCGGAGATTAGTTACATAACTTACGAGGTAACCAATAAGCTTAGGTATAATGTTATTTATAACGGGATATTTTTAATAGGGAGTATGAGATTTAATAAGTGTGAGGGAAGATGGCAAGATTGCAATTCAAAGTTGCGGTATCGTATTTTCGCAATCCTTTTGTGTTCGGAATAGATGGCTTATGGTTAAAGACATTAGTTCCCAATAAAAAGAATAAAATTCACTTGGCGTTCAGGAATACAATTTACGCAGTTAGATGACACAGTAGCATGCAGAGGACTATTTAAATAACATTAACTAATTAAACATTTTATAATATTAACATTAACTCGGTATGCTTAGGTAATAATATTAGCAATAAGTTTAAAAACAAAATAGGTAGAAACAAACAGTAAATTTTATCACAATGAGGGTAGGGAGCTACATGCGGTTGATATCACCCGTCTTGCGTTGGGATTTCGAGGGACCTATTAAGTATCACTATGGCGATAGCAATTTGAAATTACTATGGGAATGTGGATGTCAGCGGTGGAGTTTATTTCGATAGACCAGTAATCGCTTTAAGATGTGGTGTTTAAATACCTTTTTATATAACAATGGAGAGCTTCTAAATACGTTTGTTGTGGTCAGATAAATTTGAATTTATTATTGATAAATTGAACTTATTATATTATTCTTGATATTAGAGCTAATTTGATCGAGGATTGTTTTAGTTGTAGAGGTTTCTCGGGTAGGTACAGTGTTCTTCATTTATTCGGTTTAGTATGAAATATCCAGTATCATGTAAAGTTGATCTTTAGTTTTATAGAAACTACAGTGCTTTTTGTTATGGCCAAGTTCAGAGTAGTCGGATGTAATAGAGGGAGCCGTGTTGATAGCCGTTAGATTACCGTGGTGGTCTGTTCCTGTTTCTGGGTTTTTGGCTGCATTTTATACCGTTTATAACTTCAGGAATATTATAAAGAGGAGAGATTTGTATTTTTGTATGTAACGAATAAACTTAAAAACTGCTGGACCGATTTCAAAAGTTATTTTGGCCGTTGGAGGGCGACATTATCACTGAGTGACATGGGGTACTTTTGCCGCGGGAGGGGTACCATTTTGTACGGGAAAAAATAATTTATCGCGGGCGAAGATGCGAACAGAAGGCTAGTCATTTATAATTTATGCATTTATCATATAGTACTTGCAAGTGTAAAATGTTACACAAGGCACACGTATATAGATTGATAGGATAGAACAGTTTAATGTAGGTAGATATCGCTCTGCACGCCATGACTGATGTATAGGTCGTTGGCGTGGAACCCGCGGAGGTGATATGTCGTTGGCGTCGAAAGGGTTTATGTAGGTAGATTTGGCGCGAAGTCCAATATCTAGCCATGTTTTCCTAAACTCCGGGCTTTGCAAAATTTGAGTGACACAGGCTTCCTTCCAGCATGAGATGTCGTACTGAAATAACTTTGGAAGTGGAGCAGGTTTCTTCACGATGGATACGTTCTTATTTAGCGTACTTAAATTAGGTTCCATTAGTTACGTTATTTTTAGTGACATAGGCTTCCTCCCAGCGTGAGATGTCGTATTGAAATAACCTTGGTAATGGTGCAGGGTTCTTCACGATGGATAGGTTCTTATTTAGCGTACTTAATTAGGTCCGATTGGTTACGTTAATTTTAGTGACATAGGCTTCCTCCCAGCGTGAGATGTCGTAATGAAATAACTTTGGTAGTGGTGCAGGGTTCTTCACGATGGATAGGTCTTATTTAGCGTACTTAATAAGGTTCGATTAGTTACGTTATTTTGAGTGACACAGGCTTCCTCCCAGCGTGAGATGTCGAAATGAAAGGACTTTGGTAGTTGTGCAGGTTTCTTCACGATAGATAGGTTCTTATTCAGCGTACTTAATTAGGTTCGATTAGTTACGTTATTTTGAGTGACACAGGCTTACTCCCAGCGTGAGATGTCGTAATGAAATGACTTTGGTAGATGTGTAGGTTTCGTCACGATGGATAGGTTCTTATTTAGCGTACTTCATTAGGTTCGATTAGTTACGTTAGTTTGAGTGACACAGGCTACCTCCCAGCATGAGATATCGTAATTAAAGGACCTTGGTAGTTCTGCAGGTTTCGTCACGATGGAAAGGTTCTTATTTAGCGTAATTAATTAGGTTCGATTAGTTTCGCTTGGTTTTTGATTCGATTTTATATTGATTCCACAACTGGTTGATGTTGGTATGGGTACTCGTGTCGTGTAGTTATAAGTAACGTCAACTTGGTTAACGATTTAAGACACTCATTAGGTGTAAGGACAATCATTTTAGATACTTAAAGTTAGCTTGAATTGTCATAAGTGCATTTGGTTAGTAAAAAGGCGGGGTAGTCTCATCACGGTTGTTCATCTACCCGAAATTTTAGAGGTCTGCGGGAAGGGTTCTTTAGGCGTTTTAAGGTTGAAAAGGTTTTAGGTAGGCCGGTTAGCAACCAAGTTAAAATGGTTCCCTATTTTTAGTAACTTTATACGTACTAAAAGTTGTTGCTTTAAGTGGATAGTAGCTGGAATCTGAAGATATAGTGTTTTTGCTTAGTGAAGGAGTCACTAATTAGTTAAATTTACAGCAAAAATTTAGTAGTTACCTAATGTTAGGTTTCTTTTTAATGTACTAAGTACCTTATTATATCTGAGTAAGTAGGTAATTATAATTTTGGGAACTTTTCAATATTTTGAATCTACGTTTCTGAAGCTCAAAAGTAAAACTAGTTTTAATACCTAGGTAAAATTAGTTTTTAAAAAAAAAAAAAAAAACCTCGTTCCTTTTATTTACAATGAATGAGTAAGGTTAGGATTTGGTCTATGAGTAATACTAAATTAATATAGGGTAAAACGCAATAAACATTGTAGGTATATATCGGATTAAAAATAATTATAGGGAAGCTCGTTTCAAAATTACAGTAGGTTATTGTTTATCGGAAGTGAGAGTTTAAGTATTCCTTTTACTTTAAAATTATTTTATTTATTGCTCACATCTGAGTATCCTGTCTGAATTGGTGGATTGTTATAGCATGAGTGAAACAGAGATTGAGGAAGGACAAGGGTAGATGTGTGACTTGATAGTTGCTAAAATAAGAAAAAAAAGTGTAAAGAGTAGGACTTGTCGTTCTAGTAGGTACAGCGTTTCTTAACCTTGGGTCTCGACCTAAATTTAAATCACGGGCGATATGAGATGGGTCGCGAATATTATAATAACTAATTTAAAGATAACTTTCACTTGAATAAGGAAAATATGTTTTTTATAATATTTAACTTTATGGTCACGAAGCTTCAAATATATTTGTATTTTGGGTCGCCAGCTAAAAGGAATAAGAACCACTGTTATAGTATGAGGGGCTATAACAATTCAGAAATTCTGTGGATAACAAGGATGGTTTATTGGCACTCAACCCATAATACAGCACTCTTCAGATGATTTTCTTGCGCAAATGGTGATAGGTTAAGTCGAAATCGACATCAGCTTGAAGCTGGCGCCAGAGAGTCATTACTCTACACCCAATGGAAACGTTAGGGACAAACACACTACACAATCTCCGAAAGCCTAATGACTTTTGTATTGAGGGTTTGTTTTTCGGCTAGATTGATTTTTATTGGATGTCTATTGCCCCATTGAGGGTTGTGGGGTGCCAAAGGGTGCTCCACGACCCGGTTATAAAGGACAGCTAAGCTAACTCCGGTTTTGGAAGAGGTTGCATTGGCAGTTCCATTTCTGGTCGACAGGCAGGAGCAAGACTGGGGGTGGAAGGGCCGATGTAATGCTACTAGAGCTGACTGCTTCACAACCAGTTCCTCTATCTGAAACTACCTCATGGCCCAATGGATATTCATTATTAATGAGTCGAAGGTGGGAAAATGGTCCTTCGTGCTTTGGTCGTTATCCTTCGGTATAAATACACACTACATCACAATTTCACTTTTGGGGAAAGTGCTAATAAATAAAGAGGATAAGGTTATAAGCTCGTTTATCATTATTTGATCGGTTTCGCCTGGTTGGGATTTTCTCACTTACGGAAGCAATTGTAGGGCCTAGTATTAAGTTTTGACAATGTATTGGCACTGAAGCGCTTACTGACCGCGATGTGCCGTTCTAGTTCCACGACGGTAGTTAGTTGGTTTGCGGAAGTGGGGAGATTGTTCTTTCTTAACTTCAAGATATTTACCTAACTTTCTCCTTTTAATTAAAAGGTATTAGTAACGTCTTTGGTTCCTGTTGAAACTACTGGACTGTTATGAGGTGGGTGAAAGAAGTGATTGAGGGAGTGAATGAGGAAGGATGCAGGTGAATGTGCAAGTTTGTTTTAATGTGAAAAAAAAATCTAGTGTGAAGGGCTATAACAGTTCAGTAGTTCTGTGGATGACAAGGATGGTTTATTGGCAGTCAACCCATGATACAGCACTCACCAAATGATTTTCTTGCGCAAATGGTGATAGGTTAAGTCGAGATCGACATCAGCGTTGAGGCTGGTGCCAGGAAATCGTTACTCTACATGTAGGGCTTCAAAGCAAGTGCTAGGAAGCCGATGCTTACTTCGAGCACACTGCACCCACACCGAAAGGCTAATGGTTTTTGTATTAAGTGAACGTCTTTGGCTGGACTTTTGATTAATGGGTATGTTATGACCACAGGGACGATTTGCTGAGTGAAAAGCTAATCCGGTTTTGGAAGGGGTTACATTGGCAGTTCCATTTCTGGTCGACAGGCAGGGGCAAGACTGGGGTGGAAGGGCCGATGTAATGCTACTAGGGCTGACTGCTTCACAACCAGTTCCTCTATCTAGAACCTACCTGGAGATGTGATAAATATCCATAATTAGTAAGTTAGAAGTTATAAGACGACCTTCTTACTCTGATCATTATCTTTGGGTTTAAAGTACACACCACGTCACAAGCCTCACTCTTGGGGAAACTGCTAATAAATTTTGGGTGTTGATGTTTAGATCAATATATTTGTGAATATTGGTTTAAATGTTTTCTCCAGTTTAACGGATTCTCACTTGCGCAAACATTGGGAGGCGATGTGACGGTTCAGATTCTGAAAACCGTCTCATTCACAAATATATGTTTATATAATATTTTCAGGCCCGTAAAATGGTCTAAGAGGGAAAAACATTAATTATATGTATTAATGTATTCATATGTACCTTGGTAAGGACCGAAGCTATTACATTATAATTCGTTGGGATATTTAATTGGTATTCTTATGTACCTTGGTAAGGACCCAAGCTATTACCTTAGGATTCGTTGGGTTATTTAAATTCACCTATATGTATTAATCGGATCTGAATTCAACAGTCCTTTTTTACATGCTGGTACAGCCAGTTTCATGTAAACGAACTCAGTTTTTGCCTATGTTCAGTATTGGGTGGATCTCGGCTGAGATGATGATGATGATGTTAAAATATTTTAATTGCTAAAATGTTCAAATAAGAACACGATGCACGGGTTGACCAACTTACCTGCGAGTCGGGTTAAGCAATACAGCACTTTATGCGAACGACATAAAGACCCTGGGGATTTAGAAATGAATTCTGTGCCAACAATACTGACTAGCGGGTAGACTGCGCGTGAGATACGGGGTTCTCAAGTTGTTTTCATGCCGATGGATCTAGGGCACAGTGTAGTGAATGATCAGTAGAGTATTTTCATACAAACGGCCGGAACGCGGAAAGTACCTATGAGCCACGAAATCTTAGCATAGCTCGGCTAGCATAGTACGTTCGATCAGCACGGGACCGCACATTTATTACGTACGGAGGTAATTGATATGCTACAGATTGGTAGTGTAACCTTTTTATTGGTATTGTGGCTCGTTTCAATGTCGGCCTTAATTTGAATCGAGACATGTAAAAACATATCTAATGAAGTTATTTAGCAGAATGTGAATTTTTAACAATGAAACCTCGCGCATCCCAGCCGAAGAGGTGCAAATACTTCTCCGTAGCTAATTCGTAGGTGGCAAATATACGTAGCTATGAAACTGAATAAAACCGTTCAAAAGTACAATACGGTTTGTGGAGATAATCGAACTTGGTGCAGTCGATCGAAAGTTATGCGCGTGCAATAGATTCAGTGGAACATTTATATATATATATATATATATATATCATATCGTTATTACAAATCTCAACTTCTAATCTTAATTAAGTGTTAAAAATTATGATGATGATAATTATGTGACATTATCAAAACATAACTGAAGAGTGGCGCTCTATCGCGAGGTTGTGTGCCGAGGTCGCGTAGGTGGGTAGAATTAAGGTCGCTGCCGAGACACCCTACTGATCATTATTATACTGTGATAAAGTGTGTTTCGGTGGGTATCGTCGAGGCAAGGGTATAAAAGGGACTGCGCAGAGTAGAAGGGACTTTTTCGCATTTTGACTACGGGTCTGGTAAGGTTCTCCTTGGGTTATTACTTTCTCATTTTTTTATTGTGGCTTTGCTGTGTTTTACCTTTATTATGTGTTGATTTATTTCTTGTGTTAATTAAATGGGGGGTTTTTCTGTGTGATTGCCTGGCTCTGGGTATCTATCGCCAAACATGGTTATAGTATACTCACTGTTGGGAGATTACATGGATATTTGGTAGCTAAGTTGGAGTTTAGCGGGGTCTGGGGGGGATTGCTGTGTGGGAGTGTTATATTAGTATATTGGAGAACTGATCTAGACTTCAGCTAAGTAAGAGCTGACCTCTGAGGAGGGATAAATGGGTCACCTAACGGTGCCAACTGACAGTTTAGCCCATCTCGGAGGCGTTTAAGGCTAGGGTACCACTCCTTGGAGAAGGGTGGGGGTCTGTATTATAACTCAAGAGTCGGACCCAAGTTCTCCCTGGGTGTTGAAGGGTTTGGAGCGCCATAACCGGTGTTTCAACCTCATCATCTACCTAGTCCGCTTATCTATTTATATATATATTACACTCTGGTATTCATCTATCCCAATCCCCTCAGATGGATGCCAGAAGCACACGGGTATAGGAAGTAGGTCTCGAGTCAACCCGCTCAACGTAGGCATTAGTTTAGGATAGGCCCTCTCTTATCAGTTGGAGAGGGGCCCCGCGGTAGTTGTAAATGTGGAATCCGGATTCCTAGCTTGCCAATTTCGTGTAGAATAGATGGATAGTTTAGCTGCTAGGATAGGTTTATCAGGGATAGGTATTATTACCATTAACTACCTTCTGTTCTTCATTAAACCATAATATGTTGGAGGGCTGTGATATGCCATCTGACTCTCTTAATAATATTACCATTAACTATCTTCTGTTCTGCATTATATTATAATGGGTTGGAGGTCTGAGATATGCCATCTGACTTACTTAATATTATTACCATTAACCAATTATTATCTGCTGTTCTTCATCATGCTAATTGATGTTGGGGGGCATTGCTATGCCGCCTGACTTATTTAATATTACTACCTAAACATGGCAGTTCTTCATTGTGCTATTTTGTGTTGTGGGAAAGGGCTACATTTGATGACATAACTACAAATGCCTGAGGTATTGACTGACTTTGACTATGACGCTCTAGACTTTCCGACGGATGAAAGATTTCAGGGTTTCCCTTTCATCCATATGTCCTATCTAGTAAACCCTAGTAGCTGCGATTTAGTGAGTCAAAATAAAACTCAACAAACTCACTAAGAACATTTAATTGTTGAAAAGTAGAATCTCCTTTGAAGTCGGTGGTCGTCCCTGGTAAAGCAACCTTGGGTTATTTGGTCCTGTAGTGGCTAGTTATATCAACTAAATTTGATGGTAAAAGTTATACCAAATGCTTATTTTATAAACTGACAATGGAAGTCACTCTGACTAAAACTAAGGCTGAAGCAAGTTAGTGGTTTACCGGTACCAAGGGACCCGGTAGCTACTCATTAGTCATTATGATAAACCAGAGAAGTTTACAATTACCACTGAAGTTGGTTTACTAATGCAGGAGTATTATGATCACAGGATTGACCCAGGGACAGCCTCTGGCTATAACTGACATTCCCTTTGATTGCCCTCTTCTATTATACAATGTTATAATGTTATATTCTAATTACCTGCAAGGAAAAAGTAGTATGCTCCATCAGAGTACATGCGGGGGAGGTTTGAGTCCCAGTTTGGAGTCGAAGACCACCTTTGAGAGCGGGGAGTGGGCTCTCAAACATAGCCGCAATATAAAATTCCTTGCCTACAAGTACATGACACAGACTATTGACCAATGACTTAATAAATCTGAAATTACCTCTTCCATTTAACTATCTTTACCTCTTCTTCAATACTACTTAAGTTACCTATAACCTGAATCAAAATATGGGCAACCATATATCTTCATTACCATTATAGATAGAATATTATTAAGTTAGAATACCATATTTCTGTCTAATATCTACTCCAAACACTTCTGATTTACTCTTCTAGGCTATAATCTATCTTAAGACTTACTTACCCACTCTAATACATAGATAAAACTATAACTGTCTTCTCTTATGCAATTCAATACCAACCATTTCCTCTAAATAAAATTAGCATAAAGTTACTAGCCGCTATATAATAAATATTTATAGGTAGTCCAATCTTTATTCTTCACTAAAAGTTCCAGGGTTACTTAGGCACGGACACAACGAAGGGTTCTCTTAGGTACTAGACGATCACATGGCCATATCACGTATCACGACCAATATAAATAATCTTAGGTTTCTACGCCGTATAGATTTCAGTATTTAAATTCTTTATTTATTTGGTTCAGAGTTAGATACATAGTTTTAATAAGATAGATAGGTAATTTAGTTCAATATTTCAGCAATTCAATTCAGTTTAATTCAGTTTTCAGCCGTCAAAAGATGCAGGATATTTAGCTTTAGGTAGCGGGGGATTTTTAAACAGGGGGGGGGGGGGAGGTACCGTTACATGTGGATTGAGACGGGTGTAATGCAAATTGTAAGGCAAATGCTATTATATACCTACATTCAGTAACTTCTATCATCATCATCATTCAACTGGCACAGGCCTTTCAGAATGAGAGGGCGTCGGCCGGAGTTCCCGCGCGGGCTCAGTGCGGATTCGGTGCTTCATGAACGACATTGAATTTCCTCGCAGGTATACAGGTTTCCTCACGAAGTTTTCTTTCACCGTAGGCTCATGGAAAATTTAAAATATAATTTCGCACATAAATTCCGAAAAACTCAGAGCTCGGATGCAAACCAACCAGCTTAAGTATTTTTTTTTACAATGATACTTTTGAAAAGCCGTGGTACTCTCACGAAGAGGGTCGGTGGTTCGACCCCGGGCTTACACCTCTAAGTTTTTCTAAATTTATCTATGAAATTACATTTGAAATTTACCATGAGCTTAACGGTGAAGGAAAATATCGTGAGGAAAAATGCACACACCTGCAAGGCCGGCAACGCACCTGTGATTCCCTTTGTGTTCCCAAAGGTGGTAATTGCTTCCCACCAGGTGACTCTCAAGCTCATCGTTTCCCCCACTTATATAAATAAATTTTAGAACAGAACAAACTAAATGACAGCAGTATTACTTTTTAATACTCGTAAGTTATGAGAAATGCAATAAGCGTTGAGAAAATCACATTTCCGGTTTGCTGTAGCTTAATACTCGGGCATTTTAGGGTTCCGTACCCAATGGCTAAAAACGGGACCCTATTACTGAGACTTTGCTGTCCGTCCGTCCGTCTGTCCTTCTGTCCGTCTGTCTGTCTGTCATCAGGCTGTATCACATTTTTTTTTAATTTAACATCCTATGTAGCCTGTATTGAATTATTTTTAGTGTTTTGCCTTCGCAATACCCTGGTTCTTCAAAATAAATTAAAATAATTGCCTATTACTGTTAGATTGTTTAAAAAAACTTCTTTAGACATGACGAGAAAAAAATCTCAAATACTTTTGTAACTTTGCGCGTCTACAAAAAAAAAGTAACGGCGATTTACGCGTACAAGTTACTTAATAAACTTCTTTGAATTACGGGCTTTCTAAAAATGTGCCACTTATGAAAAGGAAAGTAAAAATATAACAAAAAATAACGTATTTCCAAAAAAATGGACCTCATTTCCACACAAGGCAAGTACACAAGAACGACTACGTATACGACGGTAATGGCTACACGACTCGTTCGCAGTCCTGACATTAACTTCAGTTGTTTCTTTTCGTCTGTGGTAGGCTAAAAGACTTAGTTTACTCTGAATTGTCTCTTTCAATAGGTGAAAACTTCTTACCTACTTTCGAATAGGCATGGTTAAAAATTGTCAAGAGACCAACTTTATATGGTCACTTGATCTCCCTCTAACATATGACATTCTGCACAATCCTTTATGCCCACTAGTTCCGAATTAATCTCAATTTCGATACCCTACCTAACAAAAGCCTTAAGCTTGAGCATATTCAAAAGGGCAGTAATTATTCAGGTGCTTGATCCCTGTGCAAATAACTCTTGTTTTGACAAATGTCAGGTCTATTCAAATACAGTGGAGTAGAAACCGCCACCCGTACCCTTTGGCTAGCTTGGATACGCTTTAGTGAAACCAGGGTGTGCGACATACATTATGGGCCTGACCCAGTGTTTCTCGAAGTCTCATAGCTATAGTTCAAAAACTAACCAAAACAATATACCGTTTATATGCAATAATGTCATCTACGCTTTTGATCAGGTGAGATAGGGGTAAATTATGGGACTGTTTTATGTAAAAAATGTAGATGTAGATGGACAATCACTTTTACACCTACTATAAGCGTTTGTCATGGATTAGGTAATCAATATTGACGCGATACTCATCTTCAGAGTACCGCAACCGTTCACTGTGGTAACAACGTAAAGTAACGTTAATTGTGCTGTGTGTTTAACATTTGGTAGAACAGTTAACGGTTGCGGTACTCTGAAGATTAGCTCTGGTTGAGTTCAAAACGCGTCAGTGTAGTTTTGTGGTGGTGATAGTTGGTTTTGTGTGTATTCATACAGTGTGCAGGTGGAGGAACTGCATGAACAGTCATTTTTTATATAAACGGTAGCTATCATTAGGTCGCGGGTGAGCAAAGTAATTGTTTTAGTTCTTTAGTACAGGGTAGCCAAATAATACACTTTTGTTTTGTAATTTTATTCTATACTAGCTGTTGCCCGCGACTCCTTCCGCGTGGAACTAGTAATTTGGGCAGCTTATTTTTTTATCCAATTTGCTTTTTCATCAATTATGGCTCTACTTAGTTCCTCGATATAAAAAAAATACCCCCCCCCGCACCCCCTTATATAGGCCCTGCCCTGCCACGCCTGTGTGCCTGTCCAACTTAAGATGAACCCTATTTAGTATACCTAGTTTACTATATTGTTGTCAGCTCATTTTATGTTGGATTTTTTTTCTATGTACTATCCATGTTCGATAAATTCTTAAAATAGACGTATCTTTCTTATTTGTGAACCGATTCAAATGAACAAACACTATATGTTAATCCAAGAAAATACCAACATATCAGTGAAAACCGCATCCTTCTAGGTTAAGCCGTTTCTGAGATTAGCGCGCACAAACGCACAGACAAACAGACAATAATTCTAAAAATCATTGTTTTGGGTTCTATTGCGCTAATAAATAGCCCTAGTGACAGTTTTTCTCAAAAATCTTCAATGTACAGACACCGACTTGTTATAGATTTATTATATGTATAGAAGAATAGAAAATATACAAATCATAAAGTATTTCTTGTTAAATATAGTATTTGGGGCCGGCAATTAAATAAATGGAAAACAACGTCAGACATTACAATTTAAGGATTTAAGTTAATGCTGTATAAAGCGTAGGTATTTTTTTTTCTGGAATAAACAGTTTTAAAGTTTTTTTTTTACATATCCACCCTCTAGCAGCATGGCTGATGTGAACCCTTTTCATCACATTTTCACACATTTCCTGCGTTATCTTAGTGACGTTTCTCGAATATTTTATTTTAGTTAATTGCTGAAGGTTCATTGGCCTGTTAGCATAGACACGTCCCTTTAGATAGCCCCACAGAAGAAAGTCAGGTGCTGTAAAATCAAGCGATCTTGGGGGCCAATCAATTTCACCGTTCATTCAATTTTCTTACAGCTTCCGCAATACATTTTTGGGTTGAGTAGAACATTTTAATAATTAAAACACGTTGTTCAGTCTTAAAATGCGCCATAACAAATTTGCCGTATCTCTACACAAAGTAGGTAATTTCAATGCAACAACTGTCATATTTGTCGCCAAAGCAAAATGACGGCAAAAAAAAGTTGTATACCTCCAAGTGTGCCACCCTGTAGCTTTGCTTAGTTTGCACGTTTGGGACTAGGTCAATTGGTATCAATCGTCACCATGAGTTTACTTTATCGATATCCCTCGACCTTCCCAGAGTCTGAGTCTCAAACTATATAATTTAATTTAAATCGGTTCAGCAGTTTAAATGTGAAGAGGTCACAGACAGACAGAGTTACTATCGCATTTTTTATACCTAATTAGTTGACGCCTGCGGCTTTGCCCCCTCTGAAGTAGATTTAAACGTCAGTATGAGTTCTGCATCGCACTGTCAAAGTTTTTAACATCCGTTAGTATATATACAATGCGAGATTGCTTGCTTCGGCAGTACATATACTAATAAAATAAATAAATAAATATCACGGGACAATTCACACCAATTGACCTAGTCCCAAAGTAGGCTAGGTAAAGCTTGTGTTATGGGTACTAGGCAACGGATAAACATACTTATATAGATAGATACATACTTAAATACATATTAAACACCCAAGACCCGAGAACAAACATTCGTATTTTTCATACAAATATCTACCCCGACACGGGAATCGAACCCGGGACCTCAAGCTTCATAGTCAGGTTCTCTAACTACTAGGCCATCTGGTTGTCTAATGCTTTCATACCCCCTCCATGGTAGCGTTAAACGTTTAACGCGACCTTGTTGGAATGGAAGTTGCATTAGAAGTTTCACTTCAAAAAGTTAAGTTAAATACCTACCTAATTAATGTTATCTGAATTTGGCTGTCGTAAAAAACACCACTGTGCAATTTTTTGTAGAACTTTTAGCGGAATTTTCAACTACCTACAGAGCAAAGGTCAAGGGCAGTAAAATTATCCAATAATTAATTTTAACGTTACAGAGTTTCCTCCTTGAAGTGTTTCCTTGATAACCTACATCTAAATGAAGCCAGAGTAGTCTGTAACAAGCCAATCTTCATGTGAACATGATACCGGTGAAATGTTCAAAGGAACCGTCAGTAAATTACAGAGGTTATGGTAATTTTGTTTCATTAATGATTAGATGAGCTGCGCTCAAAAAGACGTGTGCAAGTATTTTAAATAAGCAGCAATTTTTTGAATTAGCATCCTCTTTGGCTGTCGGTGGCTAATTGGCGCTAAACCCATGCCATGCAACGCGGCAAAAAAGAAAGGAGCTGTCAGGGCGGCACTTTTCAAATTTTCGGCGGACGTATTATTATATTGTGCATTGTGTTTTGTAAATAAAAAACATTGTAAATAGTTTTATCTAGTACTAATGATAAATAACGGACATTATTTAGTGTAATGCGTAATACCAAGTGGCGGTGCGGACTTTGCGGCTCTACGGACGGGCTAAGCGAGCGCTTATCGAAGTCGGCTTCATTGAGGTTTGTGGTTCATAAATTGTATTTTATTGAATCAGGCGTTACTTTGCGGAGGTCCATATTAATGAACTAAAACAATTACTTTGCTCACCCGCGACCTTAAGGTCGCGGGTGAGCAAAGTAATTGTTTTAGTTCATTCATAAATTGTAGTTTAGTTTTAATGCTGCATAGAAACGAATAACCATGGCCTTGGTGACAGTCACTATATATCGAAGGTTTTAATGAACAAGACGTATTGCTGATACGGCCAAGTTGAAGTCGGGCTGGGTTGCACATGTCTGTCGGATGAATCAAAAGTTGCCACGGTATGGATTTGGATAGATGCAGACTGAAGAGGATATGGTGGGACGACCTAGATATTTATGACGTGGCATGGTGGGAGCTCGCAATTGATAGTCGTGAGTAGAGCAGGAGTTAAAAAGCTTTTTTCCAGATAGTGGGACACAAAATCGGGCTAAAAAAATTAGAATTTTCCTTTAAAATCCTATCGTATCTCATTTCCTCCTAATTATTATTAAACCGAAAGTTAGCTCGTGCGTATGTGTATTTGTTACTCCTTCACGCTAAAAGCGCTAGATGGATTTATACCTAATTTGATATGTACATACCTATAACTAGACATTTGAAATAGGTAACAAATAGGCTACTTTTCATCCAGATATTCCCACGGGATCTATGTAAAATCGCAGTGTTAACAGTTAAGTCTGACGATATGACAATTGACAACATTTCATATTTCTAAGACTATAATTTGATTCGTTCTCTGTATACTGTTTGGAAAGAGAAACACGCTGATATTTTTAAATTTTCACTAGGATTATTAATTAATTTAACACAATTTTTTAAAGATGTGCTTATTCTAAAAGAGCGTAACGATAGAATAGATCCATTACTTTTGTCTAGTCTCTATTAAAAAAAAGTGATGACGTAAATTTGAATTTGACGGTTTTTGTTATCAAATTTAAAATTATGACAGCTCTTTTTTCTAGTGAAAAGGGTAAAGGAAACATATCTATTCTGTGGAGGTACAGGTAAGTACACATATGTTTTTTAAATTTGTTGTATTTTTTTAAATATGAAGAAATAAATTATAATAAATATTTTTCCGTGTTCAGGAGGCGAAACTCTTTCGATTCCTGTAGTAATTTTCAGGTGTTAAAAAAATGAAATGTTGTCAATTTACACGGGTTTTAGGCATACGGCGAAAAAGAAGATCACGGTGCGATTTTCAGAATTCCGACGGTAATTTACTAAAATCCAGGTATTTTATTTCAACTGCCGGATCAAACCTAATTAAGTATGTAGTTTACGCGTGCTAAGCATGTGATGTTCGAAATTCAGACGACTGAGCTCGAATAATGAAACGAATCAAAATGACATACCAATAAGTTTTTGTTAAAAATTTCATTTTTAATGCAAGCTTTTTCGCTGACTCTACTTTTTGTTGACTGTACTTGCATTGTCATCTAACCTACATAAGTATACCAAATTTTAAGTTAATCCGACTACTGGAAGTGGCTCAAATTCAACTTTAAAGATTTGACCCGTACAAACATACTTATATACATTGCAAGTTAATAAAAAGCTTTTAAAAATGCAGCTTTACGATATTAGATAATGTAAAACTTAACTGGTCTGCCATAGATCCTGACACTATCACAATGGCACTTATTAGAAAGTATCCCCTTCCTGACAGCAAAATACATCAGCTAATAAAATTAAATGACGGGGTTCTAAGGCACCAAACATAAAAAACCGAATTGACAACCGTCTTTTTTGAAGTGGTTTAAAAAAAATCCATGCGCTAGTTGCCAAGTAAGCTGGCTCAGTGGCATAGTTTTAAATGGTACGCGCGCCTGTATTCTTAAAGTAAACCTCTGCTAATGAGTGCTTATTTCGAAACACTGTGCTGAAAACATTCCTTTGAAACCGTCCTGAATAACATCACAAAATTATAATTGACATTTGAGGCTTTAAGGCATAACTCTGCCTGGAGAGAGAGATCTCTATGTTGTGGCGCTCCCCATAATGTGGTACAGTCAGCATCAGAAATTCACGAGTACGATAACCCTCTGAAGTATTTAAATTATGCGTGTACATTGTTGTATACGTCTAAGATCCCTTCCGCAGCTAACAAAAGAGCTGATAACTTTAAAACGGCAGAACAGATTTTGATGAAACATATCTAAGAAATTACTAATAACCTGTTTATTCTAATAAAAAAAAAGGCAATCAAATCGGTTCACCCGTTTAAGAGCCATGATGCCACAGACAGACACACACACACACACACACATAGCGGTCAAACTTATAACACCCCTCTTTTTGTGTTGAGGGGTTTTTTTTTTGTATGTGACAACAGTCTGAGTTCCTTCATGTAGAAGTCATCTGAGTGTTCTGCCAATCTAAGTCAGCTTGGTAGGGTCTGATTCCCTACGAGGCAACGGACCCTTGTGTCGGGGGTTAAAAATCAACACTAGCGTCGATAATCTAAAAGCTCTAATTAATTTATGAAAGCCAATATTTACTTTAACCTTTAAGCCTTCGCAGCTTTTTTCTTCAAACTCCTCACGGTCCATAAATATTAATGTTGCGCTACGCTGTGCTTAGTGTAAACAAAATTAGGATAAGATAAGATAAGATAATTTATTCAATAATTTGCAGTACAAGATGACAAGAAATACAATGTTTTACAAAAGTCTATGTAACACGTATGCCTGCACTAGGGTTACTAGAGAACTCTGTATCGCAGGCTAAACGAGCTATCATAAATAATTAAAACAAATAAATAATCAGCTAAGCTTAACAGTGCGAATATTTATAAAAATATGCAGACGTAAAATAAAGTTGAATCAAGGCACAATAAAGAAATATAACAAATTATTCGAATATTTCAAACTAAATACAAACTGAAATATAGATGCACAGAAAAAACCCCAGAAAAAAGACCAATGCTGGGAATCGAACCCAGGTCCTCAGCGTTCCGTGCTGCGTGCTTACCCCTACACCATCACTGGTCTAGAAGTTAGCGACGAATTTTTCCCACACATCGTACACTTCAGTCTGTTATAATCACATTATGCAGTGATAAGCGCGCATCTATGTTATGCCCTCTACCGAGAGACTAACACTCCTTCGGAGCTAACCGCTCACCTGGACCTCACTGGATAGAGGGCATAACATAGATGCGCGCTTATCACTGCATAATGTGATTATAACAGACTGAAGTGTACGATGTGTGGGAAAAATTCGTCGCTAACTTCTAGACCAGTGATGGTGTAGGGGTAAGCACGCAGCACGGAACGCTGAGGACCTGGGTTCGATTCCCAGCATTGGTCTTTTTTCTGGGGTTTTTTCTGTGCATCTATATTTCAGTTTGTATTTAGTTTGAAATATATGGTTTCACGGGATGACCGTAAAAGTAATAAAAAAATGAAGTTGAAAAAATAAATAGAAAAAGATACTTCATACTTAACTTGTAAAAATTATTCGAAGTAATTACAAAATAGTATAGCTAAATCAATTGATTTTTTAAATCTCAATTATCCGCGAGTTTGTTTTTTGTATTAAGTTTCATATTACTCGGATCTTAGTAATCATCGTCATCATCCCAGCCTAATTATACGTCCCACAGGCCTCCTCGCAGAATGGGATCTTAGTTTTTTTACTATTAAAGGTAGGTACCTGGGCGGCCGAGCTCCGCTCGAGCTGAAACTCGGTGCCAACCGTTTTCTCAGAGATAAGACCAAGCTAGATCAATTTTTCATCCCCGAAAATCCCCACATGTCAAATTTCATCGAAATCGTTGGAGCCGTTTCGGAGATTTTGATTATTATATATATACAAGAATTGCTCGTTTAAAGGTATTAGATTAACTAGCTGCCAGCCCCGGCCTTGCACGGGTGTACAAAATAAAAAAAATATGAATTATTTAGTTTTAGTTTATTAACTCTAATTAGATTACTTATACAAAACAATATTACAACAATTTTACAAACAAAAATATAAAATAATGATAATTATAATTAAAACATACAATAAAGAATTACATCTGAAAAACCATCTACATACATACTACTAGTTCTAGTAGACTGCAGATTAGATTAGTTACCTAATTCGCCGATAGATGGCGCTGTACCGCCGACGTTGAAATTCTGCATCGCGCTGTTAACCCTAGCGCGCGGTGGGAGTTGGGACCAAAACAACCACATTAATAAACTATGCAAAATTTTTTTCGTACCTGCTACGGAACCCTGTCTTGGACGTGTCCGACACGCTCTTGGCCGGTTTTTATAGATAATGGTACCGAACCCTTCGTGCGCGAGTCCGAATCGCACTTGGCTGGTTTTTGGACAGCGCCGTCTATTATTGTTAAAAAAATCATATTTCAGACATTTTATAAAGCTTCTGAGTTCTACCCGCTCACAGACTAGATCCACTAGTAAATAATATTACCAAAAAAAAAACAATCACAGATAATTGGGTAAAGATTTAACTTCCTAGTCAAGCCAGAAGAGAGGTGAAGCGTAATATCGATAGGTATTAGCTGGAGTGAGTGACTGGAAAAGTGTGACGTAAAAATAAATGTGATTTGTCATCTAAGCAGGATGATATCTTATCATGTCAGCTTTGCTTAGGAAATAAATAAAACAAACACCAACTGGAACAAGTTTGAAATATCTGTCTAAAGCCTTATTTATACGGTGAGAGAAATATTAAACAAGTTTCCTTTCATGGTGGGGCCGTGCCGCTGTAGATTTATAACTGACGAGCTTTACACCATGAATTCGATCACGCGAAGAAAACATCGGATAGGTCTCTATCGTGAAGGAATTTTGAAAAACTTCGTCTTAATGCAGCTCTATGACCTTCAAGGAACATGTCTGCCGAATCAAATCAAGTCTTATATTATTATATCGGCTCTCAGCCGAAACGAAACAATCGTCTTTATTCCTTATCCTGTGGGACTTCAGAAAAAGACTGTAAACTGCTTTTAGTTATTTTAACTAGGTGCCTGCTGGAATGCTAAATTTAAAGTCTCTAATTGTAGTTACGGAGATACAGTTTTTTAAGTCTGTTACTAATATAGAAATCCCTGTAATTTAGTCATTATCCGGTGAGAACTTCGAAAAATCGCTTCTTAGTACAACTCTATGACACTCAAGTAATAAACAATAAACAATAAACAATAATTTATTTTTCAACAAAACACAGTGCTTACAAAAAAAAACAAAGGTTGAGGCTTCCCAGTAGGTATATAAGTACCTGTGTTGGGAGGCCTCGCTCTTCCAAAAATAGCACATTGTAATAGACCACTAATCTAAAAATAGTAGTTTATTGAAGTTAAAATCCTAACTTCACCTAAAATTCCAGCATAAATCACGCGCCCTTCGCGCGTACGTGTGTGTGAGCGTGTGTAAAAGTGTGTGTGTGTGCGAGTGTGTGTGTGTGTGCGAGTGTGTGTGCGTGTGTAATTGAGTCTTAGTATGGTAAGTGAAAATAGATATTTAGCTAAGCGTACACGAAATTATTAGATTTAACTATTGATAGGTACAGTCAGTTCCGCAACACAAGCAGCCACTCTTCCACGCAGTTAGTATGGAAAAGTGGATACCCAAGCTAGGGAACCAAACCTACTACTTAATACAACATTTACATTGAACAATACTCATCAACATATTTATTTGTTACAATAACCTATATTTCTAAGCGCCTAAAAACAGCAGTTCCTCAGTTTCTGTATAGTCCATTATTCTTAACCAAGCGTGGAGTAATTCTTTATATTCATTATATCGCAAGCTGTAGATGTGAATTTCATTGTTTATTTTATTATATAAGTAAGTAGACTGTACATCTGTACATCTATACGAATAATAAATCTGTAACAAGTCGGTGTCTGTACATTGAAGATATTTGAGAAAAACTGTCACTAGGGCTATTTATTAGCGCAATAGAACCCAAAACAATGATTTTTAGAATTATTGTCTGTTTGTCTGTGCGTTTGTGCGCGCTAATCTCAGAAACGGCTTAACCTAGAAGGATGCGGTTTTCACTGATATGTTGGTATTTTCTTGGATTAACATTTAGTGTTTGTTTCATTTGAATCGGTTCACAAATAAGAATGATACGTCTATTTTAAGAATTTATCGAACAGGTTTTTTTGTTTGAACACGCTAATCTCAGGAACTACTGCTCCGATCTGAAAAATTCTTTCAGTGTTAGATAGCACATTTATCGGGAAAGGCTATAGACTATATAATCATCACGCTAACACCAATAGCAGCGGAGCGGAGCGGAAGAATGTTTAAAAATCGGGGGTTTTTGAAGTAAAACTTCTATAGGCACGCTTGACTTGGGAGTACGGTGGCGAATTTGAACGCGGGTGTGCGGGGGGTTTGGTGGGGGGTTGGGTTGGGAGGGGAAAGCGCGGGGGGGGGTAATTTATTTTATATCGAGGAACTAAGGAGAGCCGTAATTGATGAAAAAGCAAATTGGATAAAAAAATAAGCTGCCCAAATTACTAATTCTACGCGGACGGAGTCACGGGCAAAAGCTATCTACTATATATCTGCAAGATCTCAAATCCCTAGCTCCAGAGGCGTAGGCTGAGTTTTTCCTGTCAGTCAGTCGACAGCAATGCACTGGAATGTACATGACGTTTCTCGCGCAAAACCGAAATATGAGAGGGAATGGTCAATGAACGAGGATAGCTCAAATACAACTCATCTGTTACTTCCAGGTCAGCGTGACAATAATCCTTATTGTTTTCTTTTTAATGTAGAAACTGACAAAAGAAAATGGTTAAGCACTTACTAGGCCGAATATACCTACCTATACGGGCCCACTGTGCGTTGGGAACTTCACATGCACCATTAAACTGGTTCACAGGTCTGTGCGGGTTTCTAGCGTACATTTTTCATAAAAAAGAATTTAATTTTTTTGCTGAGCATAAAGTGGTGACAGACGTACGAGCTATGAAATTGCGATTTTAAAATACGTGAACGTAATCGGCAGAGCGAGCGTCGGTTATCCATGTGAAACTTGCTTATTCACCGCGATGTCGTTGATAGAAGAAGACTTATGCTCTTTAAGCATCGTATAATAATACTTATATTTTGAAAACTAAATTACCTAAAGCCAAAATGTGCCATGGTACTGAGAGTAGAGGGACGTGGATTCGCGCTCAGACTCGCATCTCTGACTCTTTCGTAATTTAGGTGTGAAATTACATTTCAATTTATTGAATCAGGCGTTACTTTGCGGAGGTCCATATTAATGAACTAAAACAATTACTTTGCTCACCCGCGACCTTACAATAGTCACGCTTATGCAAGAAATGTGCGCTCATGCAGCTCCTCCACCTCCACACTGCACGAACACACACAAATCACACAAACCCAACCATCACCACCACCAAGCTACACTGACGCTGAGTTCGAAACGCGTCAGTGTAGCTTGGTGGTGGTGATGGTTGGGTTTGTGTGATTTGTGTGTGTTCGTGCAGTGTGGAGGTGGAGGAGCTGCATGAGCGCACATTTCTTGCATAAGCGTGACTATTGTAAGGTCGCGGGTGAGCAAAGTAATTGTTTTAGTTCATTACATTTCAAATTTATTACGAATCAGTGGTGTATGGTGAAGTTCCTAATACACACTGGGCCCGCGTGGGAACTACGGTTCATGCCCTCTTATTCTGAGAGTCCTTAAAGAGTTCCACAACTAATAGTCCTGCGCTGGTTGCATACAACAAAAAAAACCGCTTGTTCAGTAAGCAAAAAGCCTTTATTAAAAAATAATTTACAAAAACTTATTTCATGTCATGTGCACTTTACCGCTGCAACCAATTGACGTCCTCAACTCATTCAAGAGCTTCATTATTCACGTGTGGCGCAATTAAAATGTGATTTTTAACGCATCACCCCGTATCATTAGTACTAAAACAACGGGTCATTATTTTCATCTGAAAGCTTCTTTGTTTATCACCATGGCAGATAATGATCCTTCGGAGTATTGGAGATAGGGAGGGCATCGCACCAAATGCCATTGTTACAAACAATGCTCCGTTGTTTAAGATTGTGAAACGACGCGACTATTCGAGTTAAGTGGGTTTTCGTCCATTTCTGCTTCTAGCTTTTTGATGACGAGGTATTTTGTGAGACACTTAAATGATAAGTTTGAATTTTGGATTCGGCGGGGTCTTAATGAAGATGGATGGGGTTGAAGGTGTAGACAGTTGAGACTGTGATTTGATTAAGTCTGAAAACGGGGATAGCAACAAGTTGAATTTTGAATTGTTAGCTTAAGAATTGTAAAATCACGAATGCTTTTTCAATTACGAACGTTGTTTTGTTTGCTTGTAAAATTGTGGTGAAGCTAACGATGGATAGAATTTTTGCCTTAAATCAGATTCAAATCAGTTGTTGTTAGAAACTTTGTCTGCGCGGAATTCGATTATTCCGCGGAAAATATTAACTATCGTGACCACGGCTGCTGCAATGTGGCCGAAACATCGAGGTAAATATTAATTGCGTGGTAAGTCCCGTTTAGTATTGTAATTATGAGTGAAAATCACGAAAATTTAAAACAGCAGGTATAAATAACGGTACCATACAAATTGTATTTAACATATTGTGGTTTTCTTTATGGTGTGCAATAACGAGTCATTGTAATTGTACTGTATATTTATTTATTTTAGGGGATCTTGGCAACAGTTCTAATGATTTTAATGAAATTTGCTATGTGGAGAGTAGAAAAGTAACGAGTTCGAGAGAAGCTTGGTCGGTCGACGTACTGATACTAACTGACAATGTTACGGACTGACTGTATCATAGTTCATAGTTTAAAGATGTTGACCAAACTTTTAACAAGTTTGGTATGAAGTTATCTTTTTGTATTTTTATTTTTCAACTTATTTTTTTTGTTGGGGTGTTGACGTTTCTCGATGAGAACTTAACATAGATGGCGCTGTGTCACTGCTTAATGTGATTTTAGAAAGTTGAAATGTGCAATGCATGGGAAAAAATTTTGTCTAAACTCCTGACCAGTGGTGGTGTAGGTAGGGGTTTAGCACGCAGCACGGAATGCTGAGGACCTGGGTTCGATTCCCGGAGCTGGTCTTTTTCTGTGTTTCAGTTCGTATTTTAGTATGAAATAGATGTTGATCAAACTAAGTTGGGTTGGCAAGCCACATCAGAGAGAGACCACAGCACGACTTCTCATTCTTTATATTATATTAACAAGTCGTAGTAACGTATTGGTTCAAACTATGGCCTTTTTCAAGCTCAGGCTCGCACCTCTGATTTTTTCGGAATTTATATGTAGAACATGAAATTTACCATGATCTTTACGGTGAAGCAATACATTGTGAGATACCTGCACGTACCTGAGAAAAAAATCAACGGTGTGTCTGAAATTCCCAATCCACACTGGGCCTGCATGGGAACTAAAGCCTAAGTCTTCTCATTTTGAGAGAAGGCCTGTGCCCAGCAGTGGAACGAGGCTGGGATGTCGATGATGATAAATTTAATATGGATTAACGCTTCTCTTACCATCGCAAACAAACGAAAATTAATTATTAATGTAATAATAAATAACAATCCAGATGGGCCACCAAAATTAAAGGTAGAAACCCAACATAGTATATTCCCTAGTGGTATAATAACGCAGTCAATGATATGTTATTGAATGAACGGGCCGAAATCCACATTATCTAGCCCTGGAGAAATAATCAGGGCCCGCCAACATTTGGCGCTAAGAAAAGGCATTTTCTTTTTTTTTACGTAAATGATGTTTTCTTAGAAGCGTATTATGGAGGTCAATGTCATTATGATGTTGACTTTTGTCGGTATTGGTTAGTAAAATAGGTTCAAAAAGCTTGGGTTCATTATCAAAAAGGTTTAGTTGTAAAAGTAGAGTACGGATTGCTCTAGCAATTTTTACATTTTGAGACTGTAGTATTTTTATGTGTTCTAATTGTGTTTTAAAATGTATAATATAATTATGAATTTAGATGCATTAAATTAAATAATAGACTACAAAAGCGTCCACTAGGTACTTTTCCGACATCTACTTGGCCGAATTTTTTTTTCAAAGTTCTAGGTAGGTCATTAAATAAATTAAAGTTTAGTTTTAAAAAAACATTTTTGATTATAACTTGACGAAAAACAATTAGTTAACCCTTCGCAGTATGCAGCTCACAAAAACCCTCACAAGTTCAAACACCGACAGATGTGTCTAACATAAAGTATTATGAACTGGAGCGTGCTCTAACAACATACCTCAACGCCAAACAACGTGAGTTTGCAAGTAATCTCGAAGTGAAATTGCGACACTAGCTCCCCGAATTTAGTTTCGCTGAACTAACCCGGTCGGCCATTTTGAACACGTGTGAATCAGCACGCACGGTTTGCTCCGACGATTGGAGTTGACGACGCCTGGTATTTTGCTGGTGCGAAAAAGTGTACGTCTGGAATTCTGAATAGATGCTGATCTGATGATCAAAAGTCAGTTGAGGGAAATAGCGCTGAAAAGAAAAAGTTACGATCGAAGATAAAATTTTCAGTCTGATTAAAATTTTTAAGGTGAAATAGAGCTGCGATAGTTGGTAATTTTTTCTCTTGACACTTTATTACAAAACCCTACTCTCATCATTTCAGCCGAAAGACGTCCACTGCTGAACATAGGCCTCCCCCAAGGCTCGCCAAACAGATCGGCCCTGCGCCATCTGCGTCCAATGCGTTCCCGCCACCTTAACCAGGTCGTCGCTCCATCTTGTTGGAGGCCTACCTACACTGCTTCCGGTCCGCGGACGCTACTCGAGAATCTTTCGGCCCCATCGGCCGTCAGTTCTACGAGCGATGTGCCCTGCCCACTGCCACTTAATTCTAGCGATTCTTCAAACTATGTCCGTAACTTTAGTTCTTAACCGGATTTCATCAATAGCCCCCTATGGCTGAGTCCAAGGAATCCTACCCTATTCTTCTAATATTATTATTGAAAAAGATTGTAAAAGATTGCACGGATTAGCCCGAAACATGTAGAGTTAAACTCGTTTTAAGACATGAGTGATCCGTTTATTTTCACCGAGTGAGTCTCACGGTAGTTTCATGTTTAAAGATTGTAAAGATGTTTGGATTTTTATTAGTCAATTACGCATTAACGGCTCAATGGACTTAGATGAGACTTGGCTTACAGATAGACTAAGATCTTTATTGAGATATAGAAGTAGGTGCAAACAAGGTCTAAAACGTAGATCACTGGTTCAGTTAGGCTGGAAAGAGTGCTCGAGTGATGGTACCAGGCGACGAGGTTATTCAATAAATTACCCACTGAGTTAAAAACTATAACTAGCTGTCATAAATTTAAACATACATTGAAGCATTTTTTGTTAAAAAAATGTTTTTACAGTGTTGACGAGTACATAGCTTAGGTAAATTTGTATTGGACATTGATTTTTTTTTTTTTCTATTTTGTCATGTAAATATTTTTTTGTAGATAATTAATATACATTTTTTTTTATAAACGATATTAATAAGAAAATTTATTCAATTTATTTTTAAGATATTAATCTGTTTGTTTTTATTTGTATTTGTGATTTTAACTATTATTGACATTTTTTTGTACTATTGACATAATAATTATTATATACTGTAATTAATTTCATACACAATGTAAATTGTTTTTGATTAAATAAACTGAAACTGAAACTGGTCAGCGCTGACATTGGTTGGACGTAGCTAAATATGTCAATGAAAATGTATGACGAAATACAGCTGATAAACTGCTACGCGCATACTCTATTTAGTCATAAATTTTCATGTCATGATATAGCTATTTACGTCCCCTACCGATGTCAGCACTGACCGTCGGTCGAGCACTAATTTCATCCAGCACGGTATCCAAGTAAAATATCGTCACCACTTAACCATCTAAGTAGGTATCTGTACTTTGAGCAACGACCAATAAATTATCTACTGACACAAATAATAATCATATAATTTGCATGTGTTGTAACCGCTAGATAAATCAATTTTATTGTCTGGTGAAAACATCTGGCGCCTGACGCGAACTATATAGCAATATTACAACTTAAGATTAATAACTGCAGAGCAGTGCTGACAGGCGCGAAGGAAAGCCTTTCAGGCTTGGGCTAGTTATTCGCAATCTTAAGATGAAAAATATTGCGCTTAGAAACTCGTCTTTGTCTGCTTTTAATATGCCGGATATCTGAAGTGAAAATGGCTCAAGTGTGTGTCGGATTCGCTCATTAAATATTGTAAAAATAAGTCAATGAATAAGTGTACCAAATTTCAACTTAATCGGTCTGGTAGATTCGGAGCTAATTGGATGTGACAGATGGACAAAGGCAACGAAGTATTCCTAATAAGGGTTCCGTTGTTTTTCTCAAATGAAAACCAACGAAAACTAATAAGTTTGTTAGTTTTTACAGCACAAGTCAGAAGCACGAACGAACGAAGCAGTCTGAAAGTTGCTCATTCGCAAAAAAATACCTCTGTCTTTCATTAAGTCGTGGTAGCCTAATGGTTTGACTCATGGCCTCTCAAACAGAGGGTCGAGGGTTCGAGCCCGGGTCGCCCTTCTATTTTTCGAAATTTATGTGCGAAATTACATTTTTAAAATTTACCATGAGCTTCGCGGTTAAGGAAAACATCGTGAGAAAACCTGCACACACCTGCGAAGAAAAGAAGCGTTGTAACAAGCCCAATCCCTCTCATTCTAGAGCTTGATTCTGTGGCTTGCAAAGGGACATTATAGGTACATATACTTAGGGCTGGGAGGATGACTACTAACTTATTTTTTGTTGCTTTTTTTACGGTAAAATTTCAGTCATTATTTTTAACAAAATTGCTGTATTCAGGTGGATGTATTCCCGTAAAGTTCGATTACCTGTATCGGCGTGTATTGAAGATGTACTGAGTCATTAAACGCGCTTTATGGTAAAGTCGTTTTCATGCACCGATGATTTTTACGGGTTAACTTTTTTTACCACTAGTTCCATCAGTCTGTAAGTTGGCGTATTTATTCGAACACTCGTTACCTAAACTATACAGCATAGTCAAATGAGCGTAATTTTTGTGAGCCACGTAGAATGAGTAGCGTAGTAATTTGGTTTAGTGCTGTTTCGTTTTAGAATCGAAGTCGTCTCTTTTCGGAGGTGTCGTAAAAGGAGACTTAAGTCTGATGTGAGGTTGTAACTAGCACCATTTTCTATTGTCAACTACGAACTTCGAATTTCAGTAAAGTTAATTTTAATAAAAAAAAAATTATCAAAAAAATATATTAGGGGACAATCTTACACAAATCGACCTAGTCCCAAACTAAGCAAAGCTTGTACTATGGGTACTAGACGACGATAAACATACTTATATAGATAAATAAATACTTAAATACATAGAAAACATCCATAACTCAGGAACAAATATTCGTGCTCATCACACAAATAAATGCCCTTACCGGGATTCGAACCCAGGACCTCTTGCTTCGTAGGCAGGGTCACTACCAACTAGGCTAAGGCGGACATTAAAATAAAATAGAACCTGACAGTCACTTAGATACCTAAAGCCAACTGATAGCCACCTAAGGCCGTATTGTCTAACGTGCGGATGCCTTCGCTTCCACATTTGAACATAAAACTACTGTGAGACTCAATCATAGTGAAAAAATACGAACTCACGCCTATGATCGAATTTAGCTTGTCATGTTCCGGGTTAATCCGTAGCCACTCCCGGAGCCACTCGTCACGGCGGCTGCCAAACGCGCACTGCGCGCTATCGCACAAAAAACACATACAGACACAACAAACATATGAAATTAACGCATAATAGGAAAACTTAGTATCTGTTAATTTTATGGTGTTTTATGTACAACTAGCTTAACCTCGCATCTTCATCCGCGCACAAATAAAATTTTTGGTTGACTCTTGATTTCTATCGCGCGTAAATTCCAAAAATACCCTTTTACTGCTCCTCTATGATTCTAAAGAAATGGTTATTGAGATAAGGTCACGGTCCCATTTAATTGAATATATAAATCTCATTTTCTCCTTATCCTGAGGGACTTGCGAAAATCCTAAAATCAGTTGCCTGTACTGATAATCACATACTTAATTTGCATGCCAAATTTGGAGTCTCTAATAATTATAGTTACGGAAAATTAGTGTAGAGACTTAAAAAAATCAGTTTGATACAAAGCTAGCATCAGAGTTGGGCGTTATTTAGATAATTTCTTATCTAGATAATTATATCAAATAAAATCATTTAAATCATCTATACATATATTAAATCTGTAACAATTCGGTGTCTGTACATTGAAGATATTTGAGAAAAACTGTCACTAGGGCTATTTATTAGCGCAATAGAACCCAAAACAATGATTTTTAGAATTATTGTCTGTTTTTCTGTTTATCTGTTTGTCTGTTTGTCTGTACGT
The DNA here is from genome assembly GCA_947859365.1 of Archips crataeganus. Lineage (NCBI taxonomy): Eukaryota > Metazoa > Arthropoda > Insecta > Lepidoptera > Tortricidae > Archips > Archips crataeganus. Next base: position 18,896,357 of record OX402059.1, on the reverse strand, counting down.
TTGTGCGCACTAATCTCAGAAACGGCTTAACCTAGAAGGATGCGGTTTTTAGTGATATGTTGGTATTTTCTTGGATTAACATTTAGTGTTTGTTTCATTTGAATCGGTTCACAAATAAGAAAGATACGTTTATTTTAAGAATTTATCGAACAATTTTTAGAAGAATTGACTGACAATCGCTCGCCGGACTTCAGGAACTACTACACCGATTTGAAAAATTCTTTCAGTGTTAGATAGCCCATTTATCGAGGAAGGCTATAGGCTAAATATCATCACGCTAACACCAATAGGAGCGGAGCGGAGCGGAAGAATGTTTCAAAATCGGGGGTTTTTGAAGTAAAACTTCTATAGGCACGCTTTTGGTGGTGAATGAATGTGAACGCGGGTGTGCGGGTGGGGTTCGGTGGGGGGGGGGGGGGTACTTTTTTATATCGAGGAACTAAGGAGAGCCATAATTGAAGTAAAAGCAAATTGGATAAAAAAAATAAGCTTCCCAAATTACTAATTCCACGCGAACGGAGTCGCGGGCAAAAGCTAGTTTCAAATAAATTTATTCGAAGATAAATTCAATCACAAATAGTGCGTTGACAACTTTTTTATTTTGATAAATTATCTAGATGAAGATAACCGACCTCGTTTGTTATTGAAGTAAGCTTATAATAATAAATGTACGTAAAAACTTACAACTTTGCCTTTTCATTATAGCTTTGCCCACCGCGTCACATTTCAGTAAAAGCGAAATATACCAAAAATAGTTACAAATACACTTTCATTCTAATCTGTGGCTTATAGCTAAACATATTGCAGGCAACACTGGCCTATCGGTTGACGCGTATCTATCTTCTGTCACGCGTGAGCTGGCTTGGAGTGCGGACGTGTTTTTTGGCGGGCCAATTAGTACGAAAAAATTTCGAGTGTATTTTAAGCCAGGAAAGTCCCACAAGTATTTAATTTTAACTGTAACTAATATTCAGTTTAAAAACGATGTAGACAAAATCTCAACACCTTATCTCTATTAATTTTGTAATTATGGTAGTGGGCAATGTCATGAACGTTTTTCGTATTACTTTTTTTCAACTTTGCCCAGCAAAATTTTACCCTTAGGGTTGTCACTAGTATGTTATATAAAATCATCATCATCATCATCCCGGCCTATATACGTCCCACTGCAGGGCACAGGCCTCCTCTCAGAATGAGAGGGGTTGGGCCGTGGTTCCCACGCGGGCCCAGTGCGAATTGGGAACTTCACACACACTATTGGATTTCACCGCAGGTTATATAAAATAAAATCCGTTTATTTCAGACAGATGAATGTGGTCCATAAAATTTAGATTATTGTTTAATTTTACACTATTGAATCTTAATCTTAAAACATCTAGTATTATCTATTATTATTAAAATATGAATATCATACTGCACCTAATTTAGTCGTAGTCGGGTAAAGGCACTAAGTAAAAATTGACAACCCTAGCATATCCAGGATTTTGTATGAAGGATGTCAATTTTTTTTTACGATTTTGCCCACACGAGTTTGGAGGTTAAATATATCACTTAAAGGACGTATAATACGACACAACGTTGCTATGCCTATTCTAGATTATTAGACTTTAAGAATCATGACCATAAAATTGATAATCCCGAAGTTATGAAAGTGTAAACAAATGTGGGCAATCTCGAATTTTTTTCAATATTTTGGCCCGCCTGTTTGAGGCCCGTTTTCTAGGGTACGGAAACTCATTTTAAATGTAGTGTTCTCATCTACACAAAGAAAAGTACGTCAATATTTGAGTGCCACAGATAAAGTTGCACAATACCGACCAATTGACTCTAAAAAAAGCAAAAGATCGCAAAAAGCGGGCAAAGTTGTACATTTTTACGTATTTAATACAGAATGTCACGTCGGGTCAAACCGTCACACTGACACCACTTCTACTTCTACATGACTGTACTACTAACATTCATCTTTTATTTAAAATCCCAACTAATTTATCTAGATAAAAATGAAATTGATCTAGATAAATTCAAAATAACAAATAACGAATTATTTAGTTACTTCAAATAAAAGATGATTTAGTTATCTTCCCGGTTTTTCGTAAATAGATAATTTTTGCCCAACTCTGGCTAGCATACCCAATTGCTATGGTTACGAGTGGACAAAAGTGTCGGGTATATTCGTTTAGCCGTGCTTGTTTTTCAACGTGCACTTGATCTTGTTTTGTCCCAACGCCATTCATTTCACGACGCAGAGTGAAACAAACAGGATTTAAGCACGGAACTGAATACAGCGTAAATTACATAACACACTTTACGCGACTCACGACTCAAAAAATCACACACTAAACATTCACAGCACGATGCGGTCAAACTTTTTTTTAGTAATTTTTTAAATTGAAGCTTCAACATTCCACCAATGGGCCCTTTTAATATCTTTAAAGCAATAAATGAACTGAAATACTGTGACACAATACTGAATAACACAGTAGCACAGTTTTTTATACGATAGGGGGGCCAATGAGTAGAGCGGTAACCCATCATCATCATTTGAGCCGAAAGACTTGCACTGCTGAACATCGGCCTTCAGTTCTACGAGCGATGTGCTCAGCCCACTGCCACTTGAGTCTGGCGATTCTCTGAGCTCAGTCGGTGACTTAAGCAAATAAGAATCGTTCAAGCGGGAGTCGGTCGGAAAAAACTACAGCTAAAAATTCAAGACTTGGTCGTGTACATATTTGTGCCCTTGACTGTACGGAACTCTTGACTTGGTGCGCGAGTCCGACTGGCACTTAGCTGCTTTTATTGAAGATTTTTTAGAAAACATTGGCGTTGCAAGCTGATTCCAAAGTTTTAGCGCTCCGTTATTTATCCGCTTTGGTAACACTCGGATGGTCAGCGTTCCGCTTGTTAATTGCAGTACAAACACAGTTTGGCTTGCAGCTCAGTTGCATTGTTCTATTTCAACTAAACTAAACCCACAATCAACTGCATTCCAAATCTAGTTAGAAAGTGTTCCAAATCTCCGAATAGTCTTAAATACTAAAACGCAACTCACACAAAACTTATTTGACTAAATATCTACGAAGATGAAGCTAAAAGAAAGACTAACTATAAATTAAAAAGGAAACTATAAAACTAAATTAAAAATGACTCCCACAGGACTGTTCCTAAAAGGCTGGCGGCATTTCCTTGTTAAATACTCGCAGCGTAACTAATTTTTTGAGAGAAATAGCTCCCGGCCCTTTGGTCGCCATTTGTGTCAACCAGACACTTTTGGAACTCTCCTGATGGTCTATGTGCGCCAGGGCCCCATGAACCCAAATCTCAAGAGGGTCTCAAATCATACAGAAATAATACTGTATGTCAAAATGAAACTCTTCCGCCGCAGCCCCAGCTTTTCTTATGTTTCCCTGAAGGTGTGTGTAGGGTGTATCAATGTAAATGCAAGTCTTATAAATAAATAAATAAATATCACGGGACAATTCACACCAATTGACCTGGTCCCAAAGTAAGCAAGGTAATGCTTGTGTTATGGGTACTAGGCAACGGATAAACATACTTAAATAGATAGATACATACTTAAATACATATTAAACACCCAAGACCTGAGAACAAACATTCGTATTTTTCATACAATTTCTTATCCTAGACAGAAGCCCCCATCTTTCAGGGAATCAAAGACATATCGTCTGTCCTCTTGCCATCGTCTCACGCAATGTTGCTTGGCCCCTTACATTGGTGGCATAATCCGCGGTGGTAAGATACCAACGGATTATGTCATTGAGCGCAGCATGACGAGAAAATCTAGCGCTCTTTTGGCATGAAAAATGAAGTTTAGTTGTACACGACATCATTAATTTCATAATGTTTCCTCATTGCACTGAGGATTTCTACTTTATATACTTTGTCCTTAATCGTCACCGAAGTGTGACATCGACTGAATTTATTCTGAAATGGTATTTTTTTTGCGTTGTCCTGGTGTGGTCCTGATACACCGCCGTTGTCTTGATTACTATCGAGACAATGGATTGTCAGGTCACTGAGAGGGCTGACAACATCACTAGAGTTGTGGGCATTGGCGAATGCAGGTGACAAATTGTCGTTCTTTGTGCAAACAGTGGCTTGGCTGATGATGTTAAATTACTTACTGTTGCCCGAGACTTTAGTTTGTTAGCAAATAATTAGGTTATTACTATTTCAGTGGAGTAATGCAAATAAGTATCTCATTTGTTAATCCAGGTTCTAAATCATCTGTGTGCCAAATTTGATAAAAATCCGTTGTGTAATTTTTGCATGAAATTGTAACAAATATTGGTACATTCATACATCCATTAATCATCAGTCAAAGTCAAAGTTAGGTTAAGATTAAGAATCTATTGTTAAATAGAACGTGACGCCAACAAACTGTTTCACAGTTTGGCGTACTTTAAATATATTGTTATATATGTGCAAATATTAAAAAAAAAAGTAAAGTGTAAAATTAGATACGATGAGATAAGATTCGGTTCCAAACCACCGACCGGTTTCACGCAATCAGAATCTCCGCGAGCTTTTTGAATCCCACTAACCAAAACGATCTCAAATACCTTCGTTCAACTTCCCGCGAAGTTAAATATAAATAGGTAAACCAATCTCAAAACGAATTACTTGGAATTACTTGGAATGTAATTAGGTGGGTGGGCTCAGGGATTGTTCTTGAACGGCTTAAGGCCTCATCGATTGGGGCTTATGATTAGGCCCGATTAAGGCCTATGCTGGGATCGAACCGTTGGCGGTCTTAAGTTCTTTGATTAATGTTTTGAAGTAATTGAACAATGTATTGGGAGTGGGTGAATGAAATAGGTTGGGTAGGTATAGGACGTAAATGATTTATTGAAATTCTCTCCTGATTGGTAAATGTACTATATGAACTAATGAATGAAAAGCTTACTTGTCAAAGCGACACATACAAGATGGAGTAAAGGTAGGATTTATATCGGATCTTAACTTGTGCCGTGGATTCTGTGAATTTAATTTTCATATTAAATTATACTCGTAATATAGTTGGTTTATTTTTATACTTACGAAACATTAAAGCCTGCTGAGTGACAAATAACACTGGAGCTCTAGACATGAAATTTGATAGGTTACCTACTTATAATCTCAGTAACTAGAATTTTCCATGGCATTAATTATGACGACCCGATGGCCTAGTGGTTAGAGAACCTGACTACGAAGCTTGAGGTCCCGGGTTCGATTCCCGTGTCGGGGCAGATATTTGTATCAAAAATACGAATGTTTGTTTGGGGTCTTGGGTGTTTAATATGTATTTAAGTATATGTCTAATCTATATAAGTATGTTTATCCGTTGCCTAGCACCCATAACACAAGCTTTGCTTAGCTTACTTTGGGACTAGGTCAATTGGTGTGAATTGTCCCGTGATATTTATTTATTTTATTATTATTTATTATTAAAGACGGGAGCATTAGGTAGCTAGTTTCGTGAGGTTCCCTACCTCAAAACTCTTAAACATACATACATTTTCAGCATAATATATAAATCGGTATATAAAAAAAACTGCCCTTTGGACGGTAAATACACAACGTGAAGGATATATTGATAATCTCTCCTTTTTAATACTGTTGAAGGAGTTAATGGAAGTTTATTTTTCAAAACACTACAAAATTTATCATAAAATGAGCCAAACTGCGCGTTAGGAAGATTTAAATTACCCTGAAGTCTAGAATCTAGTAGGCAGTCCAGAACCTTAGCCAGTAAAGTAGCTAGTGAGATAGGACACTAATTACATTTGCTAGACACAACGCCAGTTTTACCTTTGACAACAGGAACAACAATAGTAAAGTTCTCATTAAGGTATAAGTGCGACATACGTAGAGAAAAAAGTTTGGCTAACACTTCAAATATCTCCTTGCTAGCACACTGCATATTTTTTATGTTTACTGAGCGTGACCCGGTGACTTTCCTCTAGTAATTTTAGAAACCACTTCTTTAAATGAAGGAGAGTAAGAAAATTTTATAAAACATCAAAACTACCTCCGATGCCGATGAAAATGTGCTATAAAGGCGGCATCACAGAATTTTTATAGCCGTCTTTACGTACCCATTTTAGCAAAGGGCGGAACAGGTGTCATGTGGAAGTAATCGTATTAACCCTTTTCGTTCCCTTTGAAATTCCAGTAACGGGGTCTTCAAGCAAATAAAGTAAAATAAATACAACATTAAACACGTCTCTTGACGTCAAATATTACTATTTGTGTTTGGTTATGTTTTGATGTTTTTTTTTTTTTTTTTTTTTTATATATAAGAGGTGGCAAACGAGCAGACGGGTCACCTGATGGAAAGCGATCACCGTCGCCCATGGACACCCGCAACACGGGGGGCATCACAGGTGCGTTGCCGACCCTTTTAGGAATTGGTAGGCTCGTTTTTTAAAGATCCCTAAGTTGTAACGCTCCGGGAATGCTGCCGCAGAAAGCTGATTCCAGATCTTTGTCGTGCGAGGAAAGAAGTTTCGCTTAAAACGCACGGTACTAGAATGCCAATCATCAAGATGGTGAGGATGGAAAGACAAACGGTTCCTCGAAGTGCGGTAGTGGAATTTAGCCGCAGGCAGCAATTCGAACAGTTCGTCAGAACACTCCCCATGATAGATACGGTATAATATACAGAGAGACGCCACATCCCTCCGCAAAGCCAAAGGATCGAGTAGGCCAGAGAGTGCCTGATTACCGACAAATCGAGCAGCTCTACGTTGGATGCGGTCAAATGGAAGAATTTGGTACTTGGGTGCCCCAGCCCAGAGATGAGAGCAGTACTCCATGTGCGGCCTAACCTGCGCCTTATAAAGTTGTAAGTTGATGTGCAGGATTTATATTCATTTACGTTCTTTGAATACCTTACACACTACGAATAAAAGACTTGTGATGTACTTAATAAGCGTAATTAGAAGATTAACGAACACACACGCACACACACACACACACACACACACACACACTCACAGACACGCACACACACACACACACTCACTGACTATCGCATTTATAATCAACAACTTTAAAGTGCAAAATTTTCTTAAAATCGAGCTTTTAGAGGAGGGGCCGCTCCTAGTTGGTTTGAAATTTATAAAAATCATTGGAAGTAAATCGATATAGTCCGTTTTAGTCTACCAATCAATCAGGACTATTAGTAGGAATAAACGGGCAGAAAATTCCGTTTAGTCATCATGTGTGAAAATTTCAACTGTCTAGCTATCACGGTTCATAAGATACAGCCTAATGACAGACGGACGGACGGACAGCGAAGTCTCAGTAATAGGTTCCCGTTTTTACCCTTTGGGTACGGAACCCTAAAAACGACTGGACTAGAAGTTCTATCGACTTTACTACGCTCGTAATTACTATTTGACTTAGTGTTTACCTAATTTGTAATAATGGAAATTATCTCTGTAACATCTTCAAGCAATAATTATTGCCGAGTAACTAAGGGCTCGTGTTTAATTTAGATCTTTGTAAATTTGCTTGCGATCGCAAGAATAATTAAACAGTATTCAGCAATACCACTTACAATGTCTTGAAGTGTTTGTAAATTTCGTGCCAGTTTCTCAAATGATTCGAGTACCATTGTATTAATTTACTTGTTTCTCATCTAGAAATCTGCACCTCAATTACTTCGGGATGGTGTACTTTCGTTTGGCAAATTACGTTTCCCAAACTGATTCATTTGGCAAATGTTTCATTTCCCAAATGTTTATTTTTTCTGAAATTGTAAACTATTCAGGATATATTTCAGGACTATTTTGTAGGTTAGGTTAGGTTAGTTTAGGGTTGTTTTATAACAATCCTAAAAAGTTTACAGTTTTAGAAAAAATAAACATTTGGGAAATGAAACATTTGCCAAGTGAATCAGTTTGGGATACGTAATTTGCGAAACATTAGTAAACCCTTCGGGATATTACTGTATGTTTGGTTTGATTTCGGTTTGACTGGCCTCTCATGCCAAAGAGCGTGTGTTCAAAGCCAGGCTTGTATCTGTGAATTTTACCATAAGCTTTTCGTTGTAAGAAAATATGTTCTTGTGAGTGAAATCACCAATTCCACAGAGTTTAAGGATGAAAGTCTTTAATCAGTGCGTCCTACCCGTCATGACATAGTATACGGTGGAAAAACATGGACACTCACGGTAGGGCTGGTCCACAGATTTAAAGTTGCTCAACATGCTGTGGTAAGGGCTATGCTCGGAGTTTCTCTGAAAGATCGAATTGTGATCGAATTCGTAACGAAGTGATCCGATAGAGTACCAAAGTTATCGACATAGCCCAACACATTAGCACGCTGAAGTGGCAATGGGCCGACCATATAACCCGAAGAAACGATAACCACTGGGGTAGACGAGTTCTTGAGTGGAGACTACGGATCGGCAAACAAAGCGTAGGACGTCCTCAGACTCGGTGGAGCGATGATCTTCGCAAGACGGCTAGCAAGAGCTGGATGAGAGTGGTCGAGGATCGTGCTCAGTGGCGTGTCATAAGAAAGGCCTATGTCCAACAACAGTAGCAGCATAGTCTGATGATGATGATGATGAGATAGAGATGAAGAAAGATGGAGCAAGTTTTGGAGGTAATGGATTGATTTTTAAAGTTATTTAATTACCTACATTATTAAAGGTTATTAATGGCTACTTTTTATCCCGTGAAAACGCAAAGTTCTCAATTTATTTTTTGGCAATACCTACGTCACTTTGATAAAATCCCGGAATTTCTGTTTAGCTGCCAGACCAAATGGTTCACTTGAGCCTAATAATTATAAATCCAAAAGTTTCCATGCGTGTGCGTGTGTTAGTGTGTGTATGTGGTTTGTTACTTCTTTGTACTTAACTAGCCTTCCCTCCGCAGCTTCGCCCGCGATAAATTAACTTTCCCGTAGGAAAAAGTATTAGTAATAGCGCTTTCTAACGGCAAAAGAATTTTTGAAATCGGACCAGTAGTTTTTAATTTTATTCGTTACAAACAAAAATACAAATCTTTCCTCTTTATAATATTAGTGTAGAAAAGATTTGGATGAAATGTGGTGTAGGTATAGATAACTTGGACGTCTGGAATAATACATGGGCTACATTTTATTCCAATATTCCCACAGAATTTATGTACAATGCCAAAATCTTGACCGCTAAGTCTAGATACATGAAATGTTACACGGGTATGTGTCATACACGGCATAAAAAACAAAAGCTGTCTCTCCTGTGGACTTAAAATTAGCGACTCAGAGTCAGTAAATTTGAGATTTATTTTAAATGGACCGTAAGGTGGCCATGCGTCCCAATCGCCGATGTAGACTTGACTAAAAACTATTGGCTGTAGACTTTGGGCTTTTATCATGTCCACAAAAACGTGTATGGACCCGTATTCGTCATACAATAAAAAGGAAAATCACGAAGTAAGTTTTGAGAATTCAGTGAAATTCTGATTTACGTTTCGTCTCCTAGATGTAATGGTTTGCGAGAGCGAAGCTGCGAATAAACGCTAGTTATACATATTGAAGAATTTCATTAGTGTGTGTGAAGTTTCGTATACGCACTGGGCTCGCATGGGAACTATACGACCCAAGCCCTTTGATTCTGAGGCGAGGCCTGTACCCTACGTCCCAAAGTGTATAGGCTGGCATGATTTCCCGTGTAACTTTGTAGGGGTTCATGATACACACATATTCAGATTACGATATCACTAAACACTGGGAGCTCAAAAGTTTCGCTACGTAATACCTTGTTGACCTGATTTGCGACTTAATTCTAGGCAACGTTTAATCTAAGAAGATTAAGGATAGAACAAGGCACTTAATTAAAACGAAGACTTACTAGTCCTACCTAAAATATTACAAAATTACGTTCACTTATTACTGAATTAGTGTATTAAGTGAAGTAACTAAGAGATCTTTTTATTTTGAAGATGAGCGTTTGTCAAAAAAAATAAAATAATTTTGGACTCCCATTTGCATTTAGCCGTTTACAGGTAAATAGCGTGAGTGCTAATTGTAAGCCTAAACACAGACTCCCAAAATGTCCTCATACAAATAAATCCGGGCATTTTGGAAGGCTGTGTTTGTTAAGCTCAGTTTAATTTACGCTACTTTAAAATACCTATAATTTATTGAATCAGGCGTTACTTTGCGGAGGTCCATATTAATGAACTGAAATAATTACTTTGCTCACCCGCGACCTTGCGATAGCTACGTTTATGTACAATCAAGTGTAAAAATATGGGTGCACGCAACTTGCTCATAAATATGTCCCATAGCTCTTATGTCGTCGAATTAAAGTATAGGTATATAACGATGGGAGGATTAAATCGATACTTATTTTTACACTTGACCGTACATGCGTTTCGAACTCAACCGTTGAGTTTGAAACGCGTCAGAGTAGTTCAGTGGTGGTGATAGTTGGGTTTGTGTGTGTTCGTACAGTGTGGAGGTGGAGGAACTTCATGAGCACGCATTTTTTACACGGTAGCTATCGTAAGGTCGCGGGTGAGCAAAGTAATTGTTTCAGTTCGTTAATATGTTAATTAGTAAAGAGTATAGTGATCATAGTTACGCTGATGGGAGCACTCGGAGGTGAACATATAAATTCCGTTTAAATATTACCTGTCCCGTCATAATTTTAACAAACCCGTCCTTTTTTTTTTACTGTGTACATAATAAAAGCAATCATTTTGCTAAAAGATAAGGCTGGGCATTGATGAGTCAGTCATTGAATCAGTCAGGACTGTTTCTTTTTATATTATCACTACATAGTATAAAACTGTCCCTATGTATGGTTAGATCTTTAAAACTACGCAACGGATTTTGATGCGGTTTTTTTAATAGATAGAGTGATTCAAGAGGAAGTTTTATATGCATAATATAGTTGCATCCGTGCGAAGCCGGGGCGGGCCGCTAGTTATGTATAGATTAAAAAGGCCCGTCAAAAACATGAGAGCAAACGAACCATGTTAAATAATATATTATGTCCAAATTAATTTGGCCGCGGTAGAAAATTTATGTAAACCTCAAAAACGAGCGGAGGAAAGAGGATTTTTATTAATTTCAGTATAAATATCGGTCGGACGAGTCTCGCTAATTTACCAATTACTGCTTTTTTGCCAAAAATAGCACAGCTCCGGGAAAATGATGGATACTGCTTGTAAAATGAAGGTTTGCGAAGTACTGGCGGCCGCAAAAAGGTTTAGGTTTTAGTAATTAAAACAGGATGTTTTGGGGAATTGGATTACTTTGCATTAACACTTTGGTGTACACTTGGATATAATAATGTTTTCACTTCTCATGCTCTTAAAATGTTACTTTAGTCTCTGCATATCGGGACTAAAGCTCTTTTTTGATTTCTAGGGATTAAAGTAATTGTTTTTAATTTACTTTGGAAACCCCTAAACTGCCAATCACGGTGTTTGTGAATGGAGGATTATTGCCATTTTCAGTGACTGGGCATAGACAATTTAAAAAAATTCTACAGACCGCAGCGCGCTTCGTAGCGCTCTATAGCGCTCCGTAGCGCCCCGCGCTTCGGTCTGTGGAAGCCTTTTAGGGCGTGGAAATAACCTCAAAATAACAACTGTATAAAAAATATTTAAAAAAATAATAATTTCGCGAAACACGATGAATAATTACAAATATTAATCTATTTAATTATATTAAAGATGAATTCATTGTATTATGCATACTTAGTCCAATTAGCTATGAAATAATTTTCAAGTTTGAATCTGTTGGCTAAAAATGCAAACATTTAAAGCGTCACTGAACAAAAAAAAACCGCGGAACAAATTTAAATTGCTATTTTAATTCTGAACAGACGTCCATTGCTCGTATTGAGCGAACGTTGTGTATAAAAGTAATATTGTAGATTTGTATAAAACATAGTTTTTTTCCTCGCATTCAAAGTAAAAAGTAGAGTGTTTAACGCGAGACTAAACTACCATAATGACACGCGAATTATAGCCACCCTCGCTCTGCTCGGGTGGCTAAATATCTTGTGTCATTATGGCTTGTTTTAGTCCCTTGTTGAACAATCTACTCACGGTTTCACGGTGGGCGCGGTAGAGCAGAGACGTCATAATTCTAGCAATTACATTAGATAAAATCAATGTCACGCGACAATGAATTTATAATTTGATGTAATTTAATTTTACTAGTTAAGTATGAAGTATCTTTTTCTATTTATTTTTTATTTTCTTCAACTTCATTTTTTTATTACTTTTACGGTCATCCCGTGAAACCATATATTTCAAACTAAATACAAACTGAAATATAGATGCACAGAAAAAACCCCAGAAAAAAGACCAATGCTGGGAATCGAACCCAGGTCCTCAGCGTTCCGTGCTGCGTGCTTACCCCTACACCATCACTGGTCTAGAAGTTAGCGACGAATCTTTCCCATACATCGTACACTTCAGTCTGTTATAATCACATTTAGGCAGTGATAAAGCGCATCTATGTTATGCCCTCTACCGAGAGACTTCACCACTCCTTCGGAGCTACCCGCTCACCTGGACCAAGAGATGGCGCTACTAGGCCAACTTTTACAAGTACTTGTAAATGTGATTATAACAGACTGAAGTGTACGATGTATGGGAAAGATTCGTCGCTAACTTCTAGACCAGTGATGGTGTAGGGGTAAGCACGCAGCATGGAACGCTGAGGACCTGAGTTCGATTCCCAGCATTGGTCTTTTTTCTGGGGTTTTTTCTGTGCATCTATATTTCAGTTTGTATTTAGTTTTTAATTTTACTGTTATTTAGTTTCTGTACTAATTTCATTTTATCAAATCCTAAATTGGTTTGATGATAAACGCATGATATGGATTTTAACTAAAGATAATTTCACTTCATTTTCATTTCCTTTCATTTACTTGTCACAGTATCTATCTATCTATCTATCTGTATCTCTCTCTCTCTCTATACCTATTTACGTAACTTAATTATGGATATTAATCCCAAATAAATACTGAAGTACAGGATATTATTAATGTTGAATGACAACACACGTTTTTGATCACTGTCTTTAACAGAACTTTATTAAACTGTCGATCTTTTGATTTCAAAAATTAAAAATTATGATTGTTTTTCGGTGAGTATTTAAATTGTAGTATAGTTTTGATTGTACAATGGAAATTTATGTACAATGATTTATCTGAATATCCTTTCGCAATAGCTCTTATAAAGCGCATATACAATCACTGCTTTGAATTTCCCGTGCTTTAATGTGACGTACTAACTATCTTATTTTAGCGTAATAATATGAGGGAGGCCTACGTCCAGCAGTGGACGGACAATGGATGTAGATAGATAGAGATAGAACTAACTTATTGCCAATGACGATTTGCAAACTTTGACGAAGCAATTGTTAATTTTAACGTGTACCTTTATTGATACAGCTTGTTGCTGAAATAATCTTAGTAACGTCGTGGTAGCCTAGTGATTAGCCTATGGCCTCTCGAACAGAGGGTCGTGGGCACAAGCCCGGGTTCGCATCTCTAAATTTTTTGGAATCTATGTGTGAAACTGCATTCGAGATCATGAGCTTTACGGAAGGAAAGCATCACGAGGAATCCTGCACAAACCAACAAAGACATCCAATGGTGTATGCCAAGTTCCCAATCCGCACTGGGCCTGCGTGCCCTTCATCCTGAGAGGAGGCCTGTGCATTGCAGTGAGAAGTATATATGCCAATACGACGATGATCCCGTAATAAGATTTCGCTTGCATTTTATGTTACTTTTATATTAACTTAGTACTATTGTTATCAACTGTACTAAACCATAAATTGAAGGATACGTACAAACCAAGATTTGCTGCCTAAGCGTTTAGGCAACTAATTGACTTATTCTCCGTTAGCGAAAAACCTTCCAAGGAAAATATTTACTTACGGGATTTAAAAAAAACCTTCAGGCATTTAGGCCGTTCGCACATGGAGCTACTCAAAGAGAACTAGTTGCGAACTTAAATTACTAACGTATTGCTTGAACGTCACCGCCCATACGTTCGCATTGAAGTTCGCACACGACCCGACTAGTTACTGACGTCAGTAACCAGTCGCGTTAACTAGTTCTCTTTGAGTAGCTCCACGTGCGAAGGGCCTTAGTTTCAAAGGGGACCGATAAATAAGGAAAGAATTGAAATTATTGTTATATTGCTTACCAAAAGTTTTGACTTGGCATAAAGAGAATCTCGTGAAAAAGTTGTAGTAGCGTAGTGAGATCTGTGACCTCTCAAACAGAGGGTCGTGACTTCGAGCTCGGATTCGCGCGTCTGTTTTTCAGAATTTGTGCGAAATTACATTTAGAATTTATTGTGAGCTTTATGGTGAAGGAAAACGTGAGAAAACATGTAAGTAGGTACCAGTGAAGAAATTCAATTCAAACAACGCCTAAAGCCTTTTTATACTCAGAGGATGTCTGTGCTCCGCAATGGGACGTATATGTATAGGCTGAAATAAACAGTAAGAAACAATATAACATATTATTGATAACTTTATGTCCTTACGATAATGTAACTGTAGCTAAAGTTTATGTTCTATGTACAGTCAAGTGTAAAAATATGAACTTATTCAAAGTTTCAAAAATAAGTACCACAGACTCTTATTCCGACGCAATAAGGCCGTAGTAACATATTTTTGAGTGGTTCGAATACATACTTATTTTTGTACTTGACTGTACAGCAGTCAGAAATTAATTAATGACCTTCATTCCTATATACTCACACAAATACCATATAAGGGACTTAATCACGACGATATATGCATGCATACGTATGTATGTAAAAGTCGTTTAATTATTAAGATTCGTTTTAACCACATTGCGGCATTGCCGTGGCCTGAGCCCTATGGCCGTGGCGTGTGATCGCGAAACTGCAAAAATGTATACTTATACATAGTCTTAAAAATCACGACATCCTTTTGTATCAGATTCTGTGTCTATTATTAACCTACAAGCTTTTCTACAGCGATGATCAACTTGAGGACAACCGCAATAACAACCGATATTCCGCCTCCCGTCCCAACATCTTGTAACGAACGTCACACACCGAGAAAGTATCGACATGGGGGACAGGGCTGTCAGTTTGTCACTTCTGTTTTAGTTTTCCAATTTCATACGTATTTTACTGTGGGTTGGTACGTTTCATAATAACGAAAACTCATAAGACCTGCATCTGAAATATCGACGTTTATCACATCGAATTTCAAAATTGTCTAAAAAAATTTCGCAACTTTAAACATGAAACTAACCGTGAGACTCACTCATAGTGAAAATATACAAAAATGAAACATGTCGAGTTAAACTCGTTTTAAGACGTGAGTGATCCGTTTATTTTCACTAAAATTTCGCAAGTTGGAGAAATAATAATAATAATTTATTTACACACAAAATAATACAAAATTAACAGAAAGGTTTTGTAAAACAGAAAAGAAGAAAACTTTAAGTAAGTTAATCTGTACCTAAAAAACCTATACCTTTTTACAAATGAATTAAGTGAAAAAGTTATTCATCATCGTCGTCATCATTTCAGCCCAAGGACGTCCACTGCTGTACATAGGCCTCCCCTAAGGCTCGCCAAACATTATCGGTTCTGTGCCATCCGTATCCAATGCATGAAATGCAGTAGCAAAATTTGGTTACATTGTTAGTTTGTTAGTAACATATGTAGCTAATTTATAGCGGTGTTACAAACCAACTTTGCTCGCGGCTCATCAAAACCTGTGCAAGCGCGCAAAACCCAACGAAAACTAATTTTATCTCAATAGGCAGCCCTAGCGGGTTCCAATGTAAACAATTCGCTAACTTTTGACAGTTGGCTACACTTCTGGCGCGGGGCGGTTAACGAGTTGCGCTTTACTTCGATAAGTTTCGCGAAAGAATTGTCTGTAATGTTTTGGATGCTAATTTTCAAAAGATTTTCGTATTTAAACGTGAACAAGTTAGCTATGAAGTATCTTTTTTTGTAATCATACATGTATGATTTCACGGGATGACCGTAAAAGTAATAAAAAAATGAAGTTGAAAAAATAAGTACAAAAAAAAGATACTTCATAGCTAACTTGTTTAAAGTTGCACAGTAGCGCCATCTCTTGTCCAGGTGAGCGGTTAGTTCCGAAGGAGTGTTAAAATCTCTCGATGAGGGTGTAACATAGATGTGCGCTTGTCACTGCATAAGGTGATGATTTAGCAGATTGAAATGTATGATGTATAGGAAAGATTCGTGTCTAATCTCTAGACCAGTGGTGGTGTAGGGGTATGGCACGCGGCACGGAATGCTGAGGACCTGGGTTCGATTCCCAGCATTGGTCTTTTTTCTGGGGTTTTTTCTGTGCATCTATATTTCAGTTTGTATTTAGTACGAAATGTATTTAAACGTGGCTAAGCACGAGAACATTGACATAACTTAATATGACATTCACCAGCCATTCTGAGTGGAGGCCTGTGTCCTGCAGTGGGACACATATATATATAGGCTGGGATGATGATGATGAATATGATATTATCGCTTTTAACTGTACAAGATGGAGTCAGTTAAAGTTCGTCTTGTGCTTTCTTCTAATTTAATAGATAATCCACTTTTGTAGGTACAGCCCTTGGGCTATCGTCATTTTATCTTATTTTTACCTGACTGCGAAGAAGCAAGGGTTATGTGTTTGTGTCCTTTTTCAGCACTAATTACGCCGATGTCTCAGTTTCCCTCATTTTCTTTATATTTTTCCTTCTAGAATTTTATTTAAATGGGGTCTAAGTTGGCTAGGCGTCTCACACGCCGATGTGAAAAAATGCTGACTATAGACCCTTAGATAGCTTTTGCTACAGGAGAGACGCGAACAAACAAATGTGTACGAAATTCCTACAGGGTCGGGGTTTCAAATCATAAAATTTCAAACACTAATACTAGAGTCATAAATTTTTTCTCAGGTGCTTTTCATGCAACGGTAAATCAGTAAAATATCAGACTATCAATTATTTGCACGAGCAAAGCTACTCTGAAAATGACTTTCGTGTCTCAATTTCTTCAGCTTTTGAACACTTTGTACGATATTCAAGTTGCAAGAGTAGGTCACCTCTAGAAACACAATTCCTTATCACAATAAAGAGGTTACCCATCTATTTATCCTTTTATCCGGAAATATAAACGACGGGGGAAAATCACTAAACCACACAGCGGAAAATAAAATCCCCATAAAAGTCATTGTGAAGGTCATTCTCGAGAACATTTATGGGGTCGGTCAAGCCTTCTTAAGTTATAACTATGTCCTTTAAGGCAAGGTCAACTTTTGTTACATTTGGGTTAAAGGTATTGAACAACAATGAATTGTTTTCAAGTGTACTCTGTGCTCATTCTGCGTATAAGTTAATGTTAGCGTGGTTTGTGTTTGGTTTAACGACCTTTTTTATTCCACACTAGTCTGTGAAGACGTGAGGCTTTGTTCAATAAACCATAAAATCTAGAATTCAAATTCAAATTCTAGGATTTAACAATATTTCCATAGAACAGTTAAAATTCGTGGTCTTAATTAATGTTGCATAAAAACCCTGGTCAAATTTCATGTCTTTAAACCTAGCAGTTGAGATATTGCGATTTAATCCCGTGGGAAAATCGATAAAAAGTAACTTATGAGTTATTTCAGACGGCCAGCTATCTACATACCAAATATCCAGCAAATCCGTGAACATACAGACACATCCACATTTCATGTTCACAAACTTTTGCTTTTTTTATATAAGAGGAATAAGTAGTAGCGTCAACGTTAAGTATAATTTTTTTTTTTGGCGCATGAACTTTGTATAAAAATGGATGATATAAAACGGCTGCAGCATTATGTAAGTGCTTATTGAAGTGAAGGTGGGCAGGCAGACATTGCTTGAATGAGCACTAACGCATCGTATAGCAGTCTGTTATTCTCTACATATTCTGATATGTCCAAGAGATCGAGATGTATGTACGTAATATCCTGGAATTTAAACTACTAAGTCTTCCACGTACATCCACGGAGAGAGGAGGGTTTTGGGAGTTCTCATGGAAATTCAGCAAGATCCCTAAATTTCGTTTCAACTGCTTCTAGCGGTTTATGCTTGCAAAGCTGTGGATAATGCCAACTTAAGATGTTGTATGGAAATGTTTACTTATACTTTCTCATCGCATCACAAACCCTTCACTCCATTGTTTGTGATGGCAACTTGATGCGTGAAACGGAACATAATAATGCGAACAAAGATCGGATATCGAACGGATCGTAATTGTATACACTGTCTGTGCCAATTTCTCGGCAACGTAATACGTTTGTTCATTTTCCGGTATCAGGCATGTACGTGGATGATTTTTCGGTAGCGTTTGAAAAGTGTATTAGAGAAATATCGAATACCGTTGAACCAGTAGCCTGCTTGTACAATAAAAGTTAGCGTTGCTTCGAAACACAGGACTAAGACAGGGATAAGAGATACGAGATAAGATAGGGAGGATAGGAATGTTATTGTGTGTGATTCCTTAAACCTATTTTTTGCCTCTTCCGCTGTCAATTTTTTTTGGTGTTTTGATAGGTTTTTAGTAGATTACGGTACTTACTCATCTGCAATAACCCATTTTTTGGTTTGACTGAGCTGAAAAAATAAATATATTTATGGATTTTTAGCTATATAGGTATGTAAATGCGTAATCTATACATATAAAAAGAAAAGTCCTGATGATTGAGTGATTGACTCATCACACTCAGCCTATACCCTTGACCCTGGAAGACTGAAATTTTTCAAAGAGGCAAGGAATAAGGAAGGATTTGTTAAAATTCCTACCGGGTACTGATGATGATGACCAATAATGATGATTTTTGATTTATTCGATTTATTTGATTTATTAGAAATGTTGTATTTGATTAAATCATCATCATCATCATCATTTTAGCCAAAAGACTATTTGTGAATATTTCCATTGCTAAACATAGGGCTCCCATTGATCCACTGATTAAATACCAAATTTTAATACTAAACAGATAAAGAAGTATTACCACCAATTTGAATTCCGCGAACTAAGTCTCGGGCAAAAGCTAGTTACTGTTTCTTATATTTTTTAATGATAATAATTATAACCTTCATTTATCAATCTTACAATATAGTTACAAAATTTTTATTTAATTGTCTGACACCGGTACGTGAAGATTGTCTTGCTGTCCAGCATAGGCCTCCCCTAGAGTTTTACTACTCCCCAATTCACGTGTAGGGGACTTATATTTAATTCAATCACTAAGTCGGTGAGGTTATTCTATCTGTACACTGATGGGAAAATCACAACTTTTTAGTTATAAGAGTCTCAGCGTCAAGCTGCGGCGACGGAAGTGACAAAACTGTAAGTATATTTTGACTGAAAACTACAAATAATCTAAGCAACGAGACATCACGTTACAATTGAACGACCGCCTTAGCCTAGTTGGTAGTGACCCTGCCTACGAAGCAAGAGGTCATGGGTTCGAATTTCGGTAAGGGCATTTATTTGTGTGATGAGCACGAATATTTGTTCCTGAGTTATTGATGTTTTCTATGTATTTAAGTATTTATTTATCTATATAAGTATGTTTATCGTCGTCTAGTACCCATAGTACAAGCTTTGCTTAGTTTGGGACTAGGTCGATTTGTCTAAGATTGTCCCCGAATATTTATATTTATTTTATATTTTTTTATACCGCTAGTGCTAAAGAAACATTTGCCTGAGTTACTTAAGGACAGACCTAATTTCAGCCAAAAAAACTAACTAAAGTAAAAGTATCACAAAATTAATCTAGGCTATTACGCTACGCTTGCGATCACTCGGACAACATTATTTTGAAAGCCGGGGTACATCAATATTTTTGGATAGTGCTCTCTATTTTTGTTTAAAGTTAAATTTCTGACCCACGGGCACTCATTACTGGGATATTAATGTCTCAATACAAAATGTTTGTTCATCTGTACATCAACTTTCATTTAACTCTTTATAAGGCCCCATTCATTGGAGCATACTACCACAGAATCAAAAGCAGCTATCGAATACATACCTGACAAAGGATATTTTTAAAGCTAGTAGTATTTTCAATAATTACAAAGGATATTGGAACTTATTACTAAAATAATAAGGTTGAATTTCCAAGTCAATGCATGTGGTCACTAAATCGCTTCTACCTTGTTAAGTGTTAAATCCGCTAAGCCATTATTGCGTGATTGATTAACAAACATTAAAACATCCAAACATCTTCACAAACTTTCTCATTTTAATATTATATTGTAGTAAAGTCAAAAAGTTTGTTTGTTTGTTTATACTCTTTATTGTACAAAAGGAAAACAAAAAGGTTACAGAAAAAAAATAACAAAGGTGGACTTATCCCTGAAGGGATCTCTGCCAGACAACCTTTGAGTGGTAGAGAAGAGCAATCAAAAAACAAGGATCAACAAATAGAGCAAAACATTTGAATAAATATAAATGCATATATAAATCTCAAATACCTAACTATACCTATACAATATACTTATAAATTATTATACATAAATAAAAAATACATAAATACACACATTTACATTACATTTACATAATAGTAATTTTATGCCTTGAAAATAATAAAATTAAATAACAGTTATTAAGTTGAATGCATACTCTGAGACACAGAGTCATTAGTGTGAACACAATGTAACCCGCAGAAGATGATACACGAACGTATTTATGCTAAAGTTGAGAACGGCATTATACGCAATACTTATACATAATATTCATAAATTACCCCTGGCTTGAGGGCAGGATGTGGCGCCATTTATTGTACCGTTGACACACCTCTTCCCTACCCCTTATATATTATATAATTCATGTATATATGTATGCGAGTTCGAAGAAATATGGCTTCGGAATAGTTACAAACGCAGTCACGTATTTAACTCATAAATAAGAGAATTGAATCCATAAACAATTTTGTTTCACGTCAGAGTATTTTGTCACGGAATTGGGTAAAGCATTTGAACTCCTTGTCTTTATATTATTGGTTGGTTTTTGTACAAGATTTGTTTGCAACTTCCTTTTATAATAATCTTGATGATTGGCAGTCTAGTACCGTGCGTTTTAAGCGAAACTTCTTTCCTCGCACGACGAAGATCTGGAATCAGCTTACAACGGCAGCATTCCCGGAGCGTTACAACTTAGGGATCTTTAAAAAACCGGCCAAGAGCGTGTCGGACACGCACAAGGTAGGGCTCCGTAGCCATTACAAAAAAATCAAGTAATATTTTTCTAAGGATTTCGTATGTGTACGGAATCATCCAAGTTTAGGTATGTTTTATACCTTAGGCTACTATTTACTCTTAAACTACAAATAATTTCCAAGCAATCTTAGCCGCTATAATTTTCCTAGTAAATTTGATATATTTACTACCATTCTGAATTTTTTCAAATTTTTCCACCTAACAGTTTAGATTTTAGAGGGGGGGGGGGACGCTCGATTTTAATGAAAATTTTCACTTTAAAGTTGAATATTTCGCAAACAGATCACTGAATAGAAACTCATGTTAGCAACCCCGCAATGGTTTTAAAAGACCTATCCAACGATACCCCACACTATAGGATTAGTTGAGAAAAAAAAATCACCCCCCCTTTACGTCTATGGGAGGTACCCTAAAAAAAATATTTTTTATTTTTTTATTTTACCACTTTGTTGGCGTGACTGATATGTATATTCATGCCAAATTACAGCTTTCTAGTACTAACGATCTCTGAGCTTAGCCGCGGACAGACAGACAGACAGACAGACAGACGGACAGACATGGCGAAACTATAAGGGTTCCTAGTTGACTACGGAACCCTAAAAACGAGCCTACCATTTAATAAAAGGATCGGCAACTTACCTGTGATTACCCCTGTGTTGCGAGTGTCCATTGGACGACGGTGTTCGCTCTTCATCAGGTGACCCGTCTGCTCGTTTGCCCCCTCTTATATAAAAATAATAATAATAATAATTCATAGTTCATTTCAATATTTTTATCATCAATGTCATAAGTAGCTGGAAGACATCCACGGTGGAACAAAGGCGTCTCCTTTAGAACATCATAATGAACGACAAGTTGCCAGTACATACACCGGCTGCCCGAAACTCTTGTGATGTCGTCGGTCCATCTACAGAGTGCCAACGCTGGGCCTTTACGTTCATAGCCGCCATTTAAGAATTTCGCCAAATTTGTTCAAGCAGCCTGCTCATTGCCATTTTGATGCTAGCTAGAGCTATGCGAGTGATTTATTGAATCAGTCGTTACTTTCCTTTGGCGTTGTTTTTTGTCTATTTGGTAGGAGATCGTGCGGTTGTGGTACCTACTCTGAAGATGAGCTCTGGTTGAGTTCGAAACGCGTCAGTATAGTTTGGTGGCGGTGATAGTTGGATTTGTGTGTGTTCGTACAGTGTGGAAGTGGAGGAACTGCATGACCACGAATTTGTTACATAAACGTTAGTATCTTAAGGTCGCGGGTGAGCAAAGTAATTGTTTCAGTTCATTACTAAGCGAGTGACTCTACTTCTTCGGCGAATTTCCGAATTTGGATTCTATAGCCCATATAAACTCCGAGCATAGTTCTCCATAGCTCGTTGCGTTACTCCGACTCCTCCAAGAAACCAGCAGTTGAAAGCAAAAGGAGTCAAAATCTTTTCACCCACTAAATTTTTCTTCTAATTATAGATAGTTCTTTCCCAACTGAAATTAAATATCAAAGCAACATCATAGAAGGTTAATCAAATAAGTAACCATTACTACTAATGTCTAAATCTAATTTTCATCCCCATTGGGTTTTCATTCCCTTTGTCCAATCGGGCTTAATCGTATGAACTCGGGTGTTTCTATTTGGAGTATTCGTTTAGTGATTGTTACGAGTAGTAGCAGAACACTCGCTATTCCGTAATCACAAAGTCACAAACAATGACTTTGACTTGTTTTAAATAATTCATTATTTTGCTGCGGCTTGGAAAACTTACTTTGTCAAATTGCCCACAATCTCAATAAATTCCCTCAGAGAGACCACTTTCTTAGATGGTATTAGTTTCACAAAAGGTTCTCTTTTCAAATGAACCGTATTCGTACATACAACATTAACGGCCGTGTAATAATCGTGTTGGGAAACAGTGCGTTTTGGGAAAATGCATTTATTGGGCAAGGGCATGTACGGTGAAGTTTTGAGATTGAGAGTGTACATTTTGCGCAAAGTGCGTTTCACGAGCATTTTGCGCAAAGTACGTTTCACGTGCCGTTCTCAACATAGCAAAAATAGAATGTTCATAGTTTCACCATCTATCTGTCCCCGCATGAGGTCCCAAACTAAATAAGAAACTGTAATTTGGTATAATAATAATCCCATTGTAAATAGATTTACGGGACCGGAAAGGTAAGTAAGTAATCACGGTCGACACCCGGAGGAAAATATGTATAATTTTACCTACATTCAGCCAATTAAATCAAATAATTCACAGAGCTTATCCTGTTACTTGAGCATCCCGGATTTAATAGAATTTATAGATTACTACATTTGCGTAGTCAATTTACAAACTATTCCTGGTAGCTCTCTGAGGTGAGGCAGCCAAAAGCATTTCAGATGTATTAGATAAGATAACTTCAGTGCTTGCTTAATGCATAGAACTGAGTTTCCAGTCCTTAGTGAAATGTTATTGCTACATTATAATATTCAAGAGAGAAATTCTTAGTAAATTTATACGGATAAGAAGTATATTAAAGTTATTCTATGCAACTAAATACAATTTGCGCAAATAATTATAATTGGCGTTTTTTTAGATAAATATTTTTTGATAGTCTTACTAGTGTTTGTTACCGAACCCCTCCGAAACTTGACCAATCTTTCTGAATTTTTTTGTCTATATTTGGTAGGTGTGAGAATAGGTCGTAGGCTATTTTTAACCCCCGAGACAAAAAGAGGGGTGTTATAAGTTTGACCGCTATGTGTGTGTGTGTGTGTCTGTCTGTCTGTGGCGTCATAGCTCTTAAATGTGTGAACCGATTTGAATGCGTTTTTTTTATTTAAGAGCAGGTTTCTTGGCGAGGGATCTTAGATATGTTTCATCAAAACCGGTTCAGCCGTTTCAAAGTTATAAGCTCTTTTGTTAGCTGCAGAAGAAATCTTAGACGCATTGGGCATTTACCTTATTTTCAAAAGTATTATGTGCGACGAAATGGGGTTGGGGGTTTTTAAAAATTTTAATTTATAGTTATCAGAACCATGTTCTTCGAAGACTGAGCGTGGACAATAGCTAGTAACTTTATTAAAAACATTCAAGTACCCACAGCCACATCACTCAACCCCAATTTAGTTCATAAAACTGTCTGCATATACCCCAGCGACCTATCTTAGATGGTGACCGCACAGCAGAACAGTCAAGCAGGACCCCGGGGAAATCTGCAGTCGTAGCTCATGGAGTACGAGACAGGATTAAAGGCCGTTACGCGCTAAAATCTAGTAATAGCTGAAGTAATGGCAGTTTCAAACTGGGACGTGTGGTCACCGTAGTTATGAAGTTGGTTCATAATGTTTAAACGTGCTGGAACGATATGGAGCACTCCTTAAGTGGTGGCACAGCGGACATTGCTAACTATGTTATAGCACGTAACGTCTTTCTAGGGTTCCGTACCCGAAGGGTAAAAACGGGACCCTATTACTGAGGCTCCGCTATCCGTCCGTATGTCACCAGGCTGTGTCTCATGAACTGTGATAGCTAGACAGTTGAAATTTTCACAGATGATGTACTAGGGGCGTTCAATAAAAAGTGAGAATGAGTATTTTATAAACAACTTTTACTAAATGTCATTTTATTTTTCGACATAGTCACCTTTTAGCATAATACACTTAGTATATCTATTTTCTAAACTTAAAATTCCATTTTTAAAAAAGGTCTCATCTTGAGTACTTAAAAAATCTTGCACTGCAGCGACTACCGCGTCGTCGTCTTCAAATTTCTGGCCTCTCAGGTATTGTTTCAATCTCGGAAATAGGTATAAATCACTGGGAGCGAGACCTGGTGAATACGGTGGATGCTTAAGGATATCGAACCCAGCATCACGAATTGCAGCTATTGCAACAGCGGACTTGTGTGCCGGGGCATTGTCCTGGTGGAACAGCACAACTTTCGAGAGTTAACCTCGCCGTTTTTCGCGGATCTCATTGCGCAATGTTGCTATTTGTTTGGCGTATAATGTGCCCGTAATAGTGGCTTTATGCTCGAGATACTCAATCATTATACCCCTTTACCATCCCAAAAAACAGAGACCATGACCTTACCGGCAGATGGGCTCACCTTGAATTTCTTCGGAGTTGGAGATGATGGCCTTTTCCATGTCATAGACTGCAGTTTCGTTTCTGGGTCGTAATGATGGAGCCATGTTTCGTCCATTGTTATAAATCGCGCCAAAAAAGTTCCCGGTCTTGCTGCATCAGGTTCAAAGCTTCTTGACAAATCTCTAGTCTAGTTTGTTTTTGCGTGTCAGTAAGCATTCTTGGTACCCAACGCGCAGATACCTTTTTCATACCCAAGCGTTCATGTAAAATATTATGCACGCTCCCCGTTGAAATCTTTACATTTTCAGCAATAAAACGAACCGTGACACGACGATCCGCCAAAACTGAGTTTTCGACTTTTTTCACAATTTCTTCAGTTACTGCTGTAGTAGGGCGTCCGGAGCGGGGGTTGTCCATTGTCGATGTTCTTCTACGTCTAAATTCGGCGCACCAACGTGCGACTGTCGAATACGGAGGAGCATTAGACCCTAAAGTGTCCCGCAAATCCAAATTGACTTGGTCCCTAGAAAAATTTTTCAAACACAAGTATTTGATAACGGCGCGCAGTTCAATTTTCTCCATTTTCGCTAACGTACTCAATAGCATTGCAAATAAATTACCGTATATTTTTTTAAACAAAAGACAGTTAGTTTTTTTTTTCATAGCAATCAGCTAGATAGATTAGCTTTACCGTCCAGTATTTAATTTCGTAATATTAAAAGAGTTTGCATCTCATTCTCACTTTATATTGAACGCCCCTCGTATTTTGGTTGCCGCTATAACAACAAATAAGTACTAAAAAATAGAATAAAATAAATATTTAATGTTGCTCCCATACTGCTGTAACGTGATTTTTTTGCACGTTTTTGCTCGATATTGATAACGGCAACAGGTAGACGCTTGAAATATCCACAGAATATTTAGTTACATAGTTGCTTTAAAAATAAATAATTATATTTTCATTAGTATGAAAATATAATTATTTATTTTTAAAGCAACAGACACACAGAGTGAAACATGGACAGAAAAAAACCCAGAAAAAGAGACCAGCGCTGGGAATCGAACCCAGGTCCTCAGCATTCCGTGAAGCGTGCCAAACCCCTACACCACCACTGGTCAATACTAGTGTGAAGTGTAGTAGAAGACTACCTAGTATCTGGTAATTTCTAAGCTTTTACATGCAATATTTGTTAAGATTATTTATAACTCCCAATTCTCCCACTTCTATTGATTATATTGACTCGAAATTTGGTAAAGATATGTAGCTAGAATAATAATTCTCAAACTCGTTAAAAAATCTTATTACAAATATGAAAGTTTACGAAAACTTTTTTAACACAAAATTTTATCCCAATAATTATTCAACGTGAACATACAGCGTCGGAATTTCGGCAACTGTTCCACGCTGAAAGGCTTGAATGCCGAATAGTTGGAACAAATGACCGGCCAGAGAACAATGCTTGGGTACGCAAACGAATGACCGAATAGTCATCACTTAGGCCGACTTTTTGTCCGTTTACCGCGCTGCGAAGTCAATTAGTGTTTCTAGGGCAAGGGAAACAGGGATCTCTTTGGTAAATAAGTAAATTATGCAGGGATGTGAGAGCATATAATGTGCAGTTGGCTGTTTTTGATAAGTCGTATTTTTTTGCTAAAGTAAAACGATAAAAATGTTTTACTAGTGTAGTAATAAATTGGGATAGGAAATTGGACCATTTTCGCTGTAAGACAGATTAATGCAAGCATCAGATCTCAAGTCTACTTAAGGGTGGAGACTAATAAGTCACTGGTCAGTGGTTAATAAGTTAAATAGTAGTTAACCATACAAAACAAGTGACTGGAAGAAGTTCCTTCAATACATACAATTTTGTTTATTCTATAGGGAACGTGCAGAAACTATGGGCGGCAGCACTAATGCGACAGAAGGGACTCTATGCGGACAGCAAAAGAAAATTGTCAGGGTAAAACAGTCAAAATTGATGGCACCAGTTAGCAGCACCGTCTATGTACACGTTCCCTATACAAAATGCATAATCCGCAAAATGCTACAAAAGCAAAAATGTTCAATCGCCAAACGTATAAAACTTAAAATGTACACGAAACCTCAGATAGACATTCATTAGAGAAAAAGGTGTTGCTAATCAAATAACTAAGAAGTTTAACTTTCGTTGTTCAGACTCTATACAAGGTGCAATCGTTAAGTGTTTCCAATTACGGGCTCTATGTATGCGAGTGTTTAATGTCAAAATTATGGATATTTTTCTTTTTATTTTTAAAAACTTAATGATGTCATTTTACTGATGAGGTAACGTACTTTCGATATTAGCAGTTCACAGTTTTTTGATATCTGTAATAGTTACGGAACAATCGCCTGGACACACTTAACGATTATACCCTGTATAGTATGTACATTTTGGGTATTGCTATTTTTCCGTAATGTAAACGTAACGCAAATAAAATTGTTGCGTGTTGTTTATTCTAACTTTGCACATTTTTCCACTATCGCGTGGAGTACATTTTGCATATTGTACAATATACAATTATCATATAATTGTTTGTGCAATCTGCGTATTTACTGTACGTATCGCGTAATGTACCTACATTTGTCATGTTGTAGAATGTACATTTAAAATGTTTGCACATTATGGGTGCAGTTAGCATTTTGCGAGTTGTATATAATCAGCCGAAGCCGAATAAGTTGATATTTGTGTTGCTTGAATATCACAGTCAAGCAATGTCAATTCGACTTATCATCCCGTTTGCTCACGTCATGTCAGTTTACGTTCAAAATCGATTGCGATAGATATCTAGACGGAATGCGACGCCACATTGAACAGTGATCAAAACAGAAATTCCACGAAACAGGTGTATCTATTCATAGTTTGTGTTTGTTTGTCTCTTGGAATCCATCCAATTGTCTGCATTGAAAAAGTACGTACGTATTATTGTATTGTCTTTTTTTCATTGAAAAATAACGAGTATATTGTTTTTTTTTTGGTAATTTTTACCCTTAATAATATAATTAATTCCCCACGTTTGTCCACGTTTTTATGCTCTTTGTTAGACCTTCGTGAATGTGGTTTTCAAACGGGCAAAAGTTGCCCTACGTAAGCTTAAAGTAACCTGATTTTACGCTAAGAAAAAGCAGCTAACTATAATAAATCTTTATTCCTCAGCATTCAATGTTATTTTGTAAAAATAAATACATCGCAGCTTAGATTTTTACCACAACTAAATTCAACAAAACGTACCAGAAATCATCTTACTTTGTCGTGGATCACAGAAACCTTTAATTTCCTTTGAAATGATTAAAAACCAAAGTTAAGTTCCGAGAAACCGTTAAATTGCGGTCATTCGATGATATCTCCTAATGAACGCTCGATGCGGGCCGATCCGGAAACAATAGACATTCAAACGCCTGCTTCGCTTAAATTTACTACCGGACTAGTAATCCACGCCCTCATTTTATAGGGAAAAGTAAAAGAATAAACAAATTTGATTTAGATTTTAGCTATCAAAAAATATTAGGGATTCTAGTTTTAATTTATTTAAGAAAAATCTTACGCTTTTTCTAGTCGAAAAATGTTTTTACTCAGTAAATGATTACCTTCATGAACAATAAACGGAGGACAAGTGTTTAAGAGAATTTGTTTTAGTTTAATGGATTGACTTATTTAAAATTTGAGTAAGTAGTTACTATTTAATATAATTGTTGTTACTTTGTTTTAAATTAATACTGACATTTTACTTTATTTTATTCAAATTCACTGTATTAAATTTTAAATTTAATGGACTCATAAAATTTATGTAAAATAAAAATAGGGAAGAAAACAAAAAATGTACGTCGAAAGGCACAACGTGGAGGACTGTTTTAATTTTTTGTAACATCTGTATTTATTTGTAACTCATGTTGAATATTAAATTATCTTTATCTCTTTATCTTTATCTTCTTTATCTTTATCAAAATAAACACGACGATAAATACCTACAGAATTAAATGTTGCTTAAAAATAAGTAAATAAATAAATAAATAATCATGGGAAGATTGACGCCAATTGACCAAGTCCCAAACTAAACAAAGATTGTATATGGGTACTAGACAACGAATACACATACTTATATAGATAATTATAATACTTAAATACATATTAAACATCAAAGACTCGAGCACAAATATTCGTATTTTTCACAGCAAATATCTGCGCAAATAATAATTCGCCCCCACTTTACGTACCTCCTACCCTAAAAAAAAATTTTTTTAGTTTTTTTTATTTAACCACTTTGTCGGCGTGACTGATATATATATTCATGCCAAATTACAGCCTTCTAGTACTAACAGTCTCTGAGCATAGCCGCGGACAGACAGACAGACGGACAGACATGGCAAAACTATAAGGGTTCCTAGTTGACTACGGAACCCTAAAAATAAAGTACATCCTTTTACAGAATGTAAAGCGAAGATGTTTTTTTTGCGTAAACCCTTATTGTTTGTGTTGTTATCGTTGGACAGATTTTTGGAAAATTATAGATATTTTTCAAACGTTTTTCGATTTAGGGATCATCATATTTATTCAATTCAATTCAATTCAAAAATATTTTATTTCAGATATATTTTTTTGATACATTTAGGCACATCATCCATAGGTGTTACTAAGTATAGTTGATACTTAGACCAGTATTAGTAAAATAACATTACATGAAATAAATAAGTATTATTAGTATTGTCTATCGTAATAAAAACGACAACTTGCGATTTCGGTTCTCTTTACTTTTCATGGCATGTCTTGGTACTCTTATTTCTGAAGTCCAGTCAATCGTTCAAAGGTTAACTGGCAGAGATCCCTTTGTAAGACCTGGCGTACTTAATTTAGCAAATATCAATCAACTTTTAAAATCATGATAGTATAACTTGACGTGAGATTTCTTCGTACACACAAAAGAACTTTCGGATGCTTAATATTTAGTAGAATTACCGCCTGTTTCACCACCCATTGATAAAATTTATTTGGCGGATAAAAGTTATGCTGTCTCTGTTTGTTTTGTTCGAAAAGACGGAGACGGCATCACATTTATCCGTCAGTTAAAATTAATCAATGGGTGGTGCAACAACCCCTTAGTCTTTTGATTTAAAACACCGCAAAGCCGCATTGAAAACAGATATTTGCGAAGCTAATATCAACAGTCAAAACAAAAATCAGAAATATAGGGCTTCGGGGAGTCGGCAAGCGATTATGAAGGGACAATATTTCCATTTGGTTTTTACTGAGTTTGGCGATGTTCCATGTTGGTTGCTAACGAGTTTTAGGTTTTCCGAATTAAATTTTTATTTTTGGATATTTTACACGACATCACCGTAAACGGGTTATTTTAGCGTTTAAACTGTCTCACTTTCTTGGTAATTCTTTTTACGAATTAGCTGTATATTTTGGAACAAACAATGAAAATTAATGACCCAAACAATAAAATAAATAATCCAACTAATGTTATAAAATGAGCTAATTTGGGAAGATGTTTTGATATTGTGCAAAACAATTTATTTATAAGAATATACAACAACAATTCGATGTTACAAAACATAACTCAATAACAAAAAAAATACAACCACTAAATTGGTAATGGAAAAAGTGGGGGTGGGGCAAATTCTTCTTCAATACAGAATTCCTGCTCCGTCTTCAAATTCAAAGGTCTTGATGTCTTCTAGTGCCTTGTACTGAACTTGTACTGAATTCAGAAGTTGCTGACGCATTAGAACTTTATCACTTACACTAACGTGATATAATTAAAACTTCACATTATAGTTATTGTGACAAAATACTTAAATGTTCAGCAACTTCTCAGGCTTACTGTAAATGTTTTTCAGAAGGTATTTTTATCGGGCAAAGACGCATGTTGTGGCTTGTTAATACATGACATGACTTAAAATCGGAGTTTTTGGGAGCGAATAATTGGTCTTTCTTGGTCTTATTTCTGGGGTTTGTGTTTTGAGTTTTTGCAAGAAAAAACTCCGAGCGAAGCTCGATCACTTAGGTACTAACTTTTTAATGGGGTTCTTCGTCACAAATATTAGTTTATATTAATAATTGATTGTTCTAATCGTTTAACAGGAAAAGCAGCCAGTTTTTCCCCTATGAAGGTATGGTATTTCTCTGTTTTTTCGCTCTATAACTACTTAAGAGTAATAATTTGATTGACCACAGCAATATGGGGTGACATTTTTTACGTGATAAAGATAAAAGATAAAAGTTTCTAACTCAGCTAATGCTAGAAATAAAACGCGTTAACTTATTTTCTTAATCAGTCTTATTTCATTTGGGTTGTGAATATTTTGAGACTTTTATTAAGTGAGAAAAGTAAGTGAGAGCAACTTAAATTTAATTAGGTACACTAATCTAAACCATTTGAGTTATTAAAAGTGTAGTATGAACAGAGCTGAGCTGGAAGCAAATCCCAAATGTTTGATTATTCCCATTGTTTAATTTGGAACAGTGATAGCTAAAGCACCCAGTTTTTGACAAATCTAGGGCTCTACGACGACCTAAAACGGTTATTTGTAGACACTGAAAACTAATTTGTAATGTGGTTACTGGGAACCACCAGGCAAGCCAGGCAAGGCCTTGGACGGATGATTTAGCAAAGGCCGCATGTTCACGGTGGATGCAACCGCTTCCAACCGTGATGATTGGGTGCTAATGAGAGAGGCCTACGGCCAGCAGTGGACGTCCTACGACTGAAATGATGATGACATTGGGAACTTCACACCATTGAATTTCTTCGTAGGTGTGTGCAAGTTTTCTCTTAATGTTGTTTCGTGAAGATCATGGTAAATTTAAAATGTAATTTTGCACATAAATTCTGAATAATTCAGAGGCGTGAGCCCAGGCTCCAACCCACGACCATCTGTTTGAAAGGCCAAACTACTAGGCTGCTACGGCTTCTTATGTAACATGGCGCTCTTTACTTACCATGTAAATATTCTTGAAACGAACAGTCAACGTCATCAATAAGTGATCACTTTTGTACCTTGTCACTTACAGTCGCTACATAATTACGCATGGCTTTTCAAACATGACGTTAAAGTGGCTAAGTACAAAAGTGACCACTTATTTATGACGTTGACCCTACCATTGCCCTGAACTCTTCATTATTTGTTGGTTCAATAAAGAATTATTTTATAGCATTATAATTATAAGCGTGCTTGATATAATAAGTTTTATCTCTATTATGACGTGTTTAACATATACACAATTTTTTTTAGGATTGAAGAGTGGTACTAATGACTATAAACGTATTGCACTGCAATTTTTTTACGAAATTGATATGTCTTCTAATCTAATCCAAACTTAAACCAAACTGAAGAAAACTGACATGATTTATAAAGTTTTATTATAATACATTCTTGACTTGAAATATCCTGAAGAATCGATTTTTTGAATTTGCAGAGTTACTTGTCAGCCACGTATAAGTAGGAGTGAAAGGAATTTGCACTATTCTAGATTATCGCAGGCTTTTTTTATCCTAGGATATTGTAAAGTTTAATTGGGATGAAGTTGTTACTGTCTGCCCGTGGGCGACAGCAATTAAAATAGATTTCTCTTGACTATTTGATTTTAAAAGGGTCTCTTTGCAAATAGGTTGTCAGTCGATTACAAAGTCTAAGGTCATCTGGAAATAGCTTAGGCTGTATTAGTTCAGGCATGTTAGCTTAGGAATGTTATTATAGGTTTCAAAAACCTGAACACTGTATTTTTCTCGAATTAATAGTATTTTTTACCCGTCCGTCGTTTTTTTTTACGTTTAGCAATTTTAGGTTTATAGTTATAAAAAAGTAGTACAATAGGGATGATGACGCCATTAAGAAATAATTCGAAGACACGACTTCAGTAAAATAAATGCTTTATTTTAGCCCTGCAAAGCAGATTAATTTTCGATTACGTGCAAAATTAGATTTTTGTTGCTTTCAAACAAATAAATAGTTAGTTGATTGAGTTGGCGAACAAGTGACGACATAAGTTGCTATTGCCATTCAAACTATATGGGAGAATTGTTGTTTGACAACCCATCAATTCAAAATGCGTTGTCAGCTTGTTCTAAGCTCTAGTCATCTTCAAATTTGTAATTATTTATATATTTTTTGTATTGAAAATAAAAAGGAACGTAAAATTGCTGATTAGACCCCAAATTACAACGTTTTTTACTTCTGAGGGGCTCAGAAACTCATATGACTTTGGCACATTTGCCGCACCCACGGTGTACGGTCGGCCAAGAAAGTGATCTACCAGTTTCGACAAAAATTTCTGTGAGATCTAATTATCGCTAAGGTTGACTTTTCTGCATGAAGTCTTTAGTCACTGTCATCATTATTATTGCAAGGGAAAATCGACCTCGTTGTATTACGACGTGCAAATGAACTTCAACCGTAGGGTGGTAGACCATATCTTTGGCCGACTGTACAAGCACAGGCTTTGTCTCAGCATAGGAAGGTTTGGGCTGTATTTCCTACGCGAGCCTAGTGCGGATTCCACGTGTAAACCCATATTTCTGGTTAATTTCCGACTACGTTTTCTCTTTGCCGAAAAGATGGTAAGTTTCAAGTGTAATTTTGGTTTTCTGATTTGAACCCACGACCCTCGGTTTTCGAGGCCACTGTTGGTAATGCTGTCTCGCTGAAAATTTCAAAAAAATCCCTTTTTCGTGCTGCATTATAATCCTCGAGGAATAAATCAATAAATTCTAGCTCCAGTATTTCAGGACGTGTATTATCTATTATATAGTCAGTCGTGTTAGGTCATAATTATTATCATCTCGTATATCACATCACTGACCACAGACCTCATCTAAGAATGAGAAAAGTTGGGTTGTAGTTTCCACGTGAGCCCAGTGTGTATGTTGAATTGCTTGCACAGGTTTCCTCAAGATGTTTTTCTTCACCGTAAATATCGTTTCGTCGTCGTCGTATATTTTCATACTTAAATTACCCGGGATTTTTCCGTCAATCAGTTTCTTGACTACTACCGGAAAGTCAATAGACTAATTGTATATAATTTTCGGAATACCTAAAAAAATTATTTTAAAATTATGGCAATTATTATAACGGTCATTAATAATTTAAACGATCACAAAACTTAAATTCTTCTGTTAAGAAATAATGTATGATTAAAAAATGTTTAAACATACTTGAATTTAAATTAAAAAAAAACGTTTATTCTCCAAGCAGGCGCCGCAAAGAGGTCTTTTACGTGTCACTTTTTTTAAACTGCCAGCGTTTTCGGAAAGACCATCATTGTAAATAAGAATGCGCCGCAAAAAAATTAGCATAAAGTCATTTTAAAAAAAAAATTGTCAATCTTTATCTTTTTACGAAGAGTCAAAATCAAAAAAAAAATCAAAACGTTTATTCTGCAAATAGGCTGCAAAGGGCTCTTTTACATGTCACTTTTTTAAACTACCAGCGCTTTCATAAGGACCATCATTGCCAAGAAGAATGCGCCGCAAGTCATTCCTCATCCTTGTTGATATTTCATCAAAAACATGGCAGCGTTAAAATTAAACGCACCGCTTAAACACAATACAAAAATGTCTTATAAATATTATAATAGCTTTTTCATCGCAATTCCCTAGCCGGCACTAAGAAAAAGACGCCCGAAAATAAGCTCTCATATTGCTTTGTAGCGTACAAAACGCAAAAAAACGGTACCGCCGGGAAACTTGAGAGAAAATCCTCAAAAGCTTCAAGTGCGAACTTGAAAAACCACACGCACGAAAATACAATTACAATTTTTTTTAAATTACTTTAGTACCAAAGGTCACTGAACTCACCGTTTATTCTTTAAAATCACATTTGCCGCGCAAAGCGCTTGGTAATCCTTTCACGTCACGATTGTTCACACGACACGTCTGACTCACAGAGAGGTTCACGGGGCACTGGAACACGCGCAGGCTCCAACTAAACTCATAACTGTACCAAAATGACGCCCGTAGCCCGTAGCTCCGCTACGCCGTAGAGGTGCTACGCGGGGTGCGTAGCTGCGCAAAAACAAAGTGAATTTAATGTTACGTTTAAATTATCTGGAAGGGACGAAGATTAGGCTATACCTTGTTTTCGACCTCGTTTTGAATACATTGTGAGGACGTACTAAAAGATTATTGGAATATTTTTGGTGGATCACTCGTAGAGTTTATGTAGATATTTTTTGCCATGTTTATATAATAGAATTCAATTGGTATTACATCCTTCATCATCAGCCTGTGTTCGTCCACTGCTGGACATAGGCCTCTCCCATGGCACGCCACTGAGCACGATGCTCGGCCACTCTCATCCAGCTCTTGCCAGCCGCCTTGCGAAGATCATCGCTCCACCGAGTCTGAGGACGTCCCACGCTACGTTTGCCAATCCGTGGTCTCCACTCAAGAACTCGTCTAACCCAACGGTTATCGGTTCTTCGGATTATATGGCCTGCCCATTGCCACTTCAGCGTGCTGATGCGGTGGGCTATGTCGATAACTTTGGTTCTCTGTCGGATCACTTCGTTACGAATTCGATCTTTTAGAGAAACTCCGAGCATAGCCCTTTCCATAGCACATTGAGCAACTTTAGTAGACCAGCCCTACAGTGAGTGTCCATGTTTCGGCACCGTATGTCATGACGGGTAGGACGCACTGATTACACCCTTACAAAACCTTACTGATTATATCCTTACAAAATTATAAAACTGTTAATTTACTGTCATAATTACTTAAACAACAAGTTAGACCCGTGTTTTAGAAAAAAATTAAAAAGAGAAAAATCACAAATATTTGTTTTAAATAAATTAGATAAAAAACATATCATCATCACAGCTTATAGTAGTCCCACTGCAGGACACAGGCCTCCTATCAGAATGAAAGGGATTGGGCAGTGTAGTCCCCACGCGGGCCCAGTGCGGATTGAAAACTTCATACAGTCATATCACATAATTCCTTCTCAGGAATGTGTCCAAGAAAATGCAATGCAAATGCAAATGTGTCAAATGCAATTTCGCACATAAATTCGGAAAAGCTCAGAAGAGTCTGGGCTCGAACCCACGACCCTTTCCTTGACAGGCCATATGTTAAACCCCTAGGCCCGGGTACTGCCGTTTCGGCGAAAGTTATTTCGCAAAATGATTAATTTGGCAAATGTTTCATATAACAACCCTGAAAATTTTACAGTTTCCGAAAAAATAAACAGTTGTCAAATGAAACATATCATTTTGCGAAAAAATTGTCGCCGAAACATTAGTATACCCCCTACGCCACTACGGTTTTGTAGCACGCATTTGACCGATTGCTATTTTTAGGGTTCCGTACCCTAAGGGTAAAAACGGGAACCTGTTACTGAGACTTCGCTGCCCGTCCGTCTGTCCGTCTGTCACCAGGCTGTATCTCACGAACCGTGATAGCTAGACAGTTGAAATTTTCACAGATGATGTATTTTCAGTTGCCGCTATAACAACAAATCCTAAAAAAAAAGAGTGAAATACATAATTATTTAAGGTCCCATACATTAAAACAAGATCGTTTTTGCTCGATATTGATAACGGCAACAGGTATACGCTTGAAATATTCACAGAATATTTAGTTATAATTATATTCACTTTAAAAATAAATATTTAAATTCAAATAACACAAATATTTAAGGGGGACTCCAATACAACAAACGTGATTTTTTGCCGTTTTTATAGATAATGGTACGGAACCCTTCGTGCGCGAGTCCAACTCGCACTTAGCTGGTATTTTTTCTCAAATACACGATCGTATTATGTTTTCAAGGGCAAAAAAGTTTTTCCATCCATCTTATAACTTCCCTAATAAATATTTATGTTCAGAAGCGATTAGCAAATGACCCATAATAAGAAGCTTAATAATCTGTGGTCCATCGTAATAATTAACATTAAAGTATCAAAATTGATACTTTAATTACATTTCAATTTCGAACATTTTCTTAAAAAATGAATCATAATTTTGATTTGGTTATCGAAATAGTCGATTTGTAATTTTATTCCATGTAAAATTCCAGTTTTATACCTACATTTTTTTGAATCTCAAAATTAAACATTAAAATCGATTTGAGAATCGGAATCGACTCAAGTCTAGATAATTCAAACTGTCAAAGAAAAGTAAGTTACCGTATTTTGTGATGTGAAATATCTGGTGAAAAATAATGGAGACTTTGATATGTCTGTAGATAAAATTATGTATGCGACTGTGCATAATAAGATTAAAGCACTTGTGTGATAATATTTTTAAACTCCTTCGTTCGTTTCATAAAACTGCACTCGTCTTTTAATGAATCTCATTATGCACCAGTTACCTAAATAACTATAAATCCCTATTTTCATTTGTTGGCAATGTTGAACAGATCTAATCGTCCTTTTAACTAATTCATCCTTATTAAAGGATTACAAGTTTGCGGCGCTTGCTGTTCAGACCTTAGGGCCTTGGTCAGCCGACATGAAGTCTTTCATGAAGGCCCTTTCTTCCCGGCTGGTCGACACCTCTGGGGACCCAAGAGCTGGTGTATATTTATCCCAACGGATCGCACTTGCTATCCAAAGGGGTAATTCGGCCAGCATCGTGGGAATCCTGCCACAGTCAGAACTTTTAGACGGGGTATTATTTTTATAATTTTTATTTTTTAGTAACATGTATATATATTTAGTTAAGTTTTCTTAAGTCATTAGAAAGGAACTTGTTCAGACAAATTGAATGAATTGAATTTAAATTAAATAAAATCTCTTGCAATCGAGATTTTAGCCAACCCTTTTTGA
This sequence comes from Archips crataeganus, assembly GCA_947859365.1. Taxonomy (NCBI): domain Eukaryota; kingdom Metazoa; phylum Arthropoda; class Insecta; order Lepidoptera; family Tortricidae; genus Archips; species Archips crataeganus. The sequence continues at coordinate 18,858,280 of OX402059.1, read as the reverse complement.
GAACAACGTATGTGTGACTTTGAATCGGTTGAATTGACCGGTCTAACGAGCAAAGATAGGTATATGTATGTTGGGTATGAAGGACTTTGGTGACATCTTAAATTAAACGCGTCGAGACAAAATGAAAACGGTGTGAAAAAACTTAACTCAAAACTCTGAAAACTGAGACATTATTACCTTACCATCCATTCCAGCCTATATACGTCCCACTGCAGGGCACAGACCTCTTCTCAGAATGAGAGAGCTTGGGCCGTAGTTCCCACGTGGCCCCAGTGCGGATTGGGAACTTCACACACACAGCATTGAATTAAGAATGTCTAAAAAAAATTACCAGTGGTTTTTATATTTTTTTTGTATAGAAAAGTCAATTATAAGAAACTAATTTCAATATTTTGTCACTTAGTTCACTACTTTTTTCAAAATTAATTATTGAAACTATTTTGGTTGATGACGTCAGATTGTAATTGAGGGCTCCCACACTGCCAAATTTCTAAATCTATCTAAATGCGTACGATAAGGCAACCCCTTTAATTATTTTTTGCGTGGTGGTACACTGTAACTAGTGTCACTTTACTGGCGCTGTCAAAGTGCTAGATGTCAGGCAGTGGGTCCAAATCAAACTCCGTAGTTATAATCCACGCGTAAATTTGTGAAGAATTCTAACCACACAGAATAAAGTACGACTTGGACCGGTCACGCAATTTACACCAATGTCAAATGAAGGTCATTGCTTATTTGTTATGTAATAAATTCATTATACAATATTAAAATTAAATAACTACAGAAAACGTGTTAAAAACCATTTATCTCGAAATGGTTTTCGATTTACTATACATTGCAAAAAAATAGACATCCCCAATTCCTTCCCATGTATATGCAGGTTTCCTCACGATGTTTTACTTCACCGATTTTGTTTTTTATCTTACTACTATTATAAATTTAAAAGTTTGTGAGTGTATGCGTGCATGCGTGTGTATGTTTCTGTATCTGTTACTTCTTCACGCTTAATCGGCTAAATGGGATTTTTATGAGATTTAGTTTTTTGATATCTAGACGTTCATTTTACTTTTTATCCCCAATTTGTTTGTTTCAGAGGTTTTGTCCTCGTTTCAGAATGCTTTATCCCATTATTAATTTCACAAAAGTTCCATATTCCGTGTCTACATCGTAAAAGGCTGAAATTTTGTTTTTTAAACCAATTTACGTGATCAATTCTTTTCAAACCGAACCACGGCCATCGCAACGGTACGAGACGTTTTATTTCGCACTGAAAATAGACTCGAGAACTCATTCAATTGACAATTTTCACGGGCTATTGTGTGCGACGTATTGGTTTTTAGCAAAAAAAAGTCACTGGTTTAATATATCCCTTGTTGTGGTCAGAAAACATCTTCAAGGTTCATGTTTCAAAAACACGGTCTACATCAGGGATAACGAAACCTTTCTTAGTAATTGTGTCATTTTTACAGTCATAATTGGCTCTGACAGATAGAGCTTAGGCGGCATGAAAACGTCCCGAAAAATATAAGCCAACTGTTGGCTTATATGTCATTTGCCTCCCTTCAGTTTGAATGACGTAACGCGATCGTAATATGAAGCTGACAAATGGATTTTTGGACGTTTTGTATCGCAATGTTTGCTCCTGACACTCTATCTAGTGTTTAAATAATCTAAGGCTCTGACATACCATCAAAGATTCTTTACTTGTAAATTGTTTAACTACAATTGACCTAATCCCAAAGTAAGCAAAGCTTGTGTTAGGGTGACTAGGCAACAGATATAGATAGATGCAAACATATGAAATACCCAAGAGTCGTGAGCAAACATTCGTATTGTCATACAAATATATCTGCCCCGACACGGGAATCAAGCTTCGTAGTCAGGTTCTCTAACCACTAGGCCATTTGGTCGTCAAATATAATTTATAGAAGATGACTTATAAACTAAAATCTATACAATAAAAAAAACATTTTTAAAGCTTTTTATTAACTTGCAATGTATGTAAGTATGTATGTAGGTACGGGTCAAATCATGGAAGTCGAATTTGACCCACTTCCAATGGTTGGTTTCACTTGAAATTTGGTATACTTATGAAGGTTGGATGACAATGCAAGTACAGTCAACAAAAAGTAAAGTCAGCGAAAAAGCTTGCATTGAAAATTAAATTTTTAAATAATTTATTGAATCAGGCGTTACTTTGCGGAGGTCCATATTAATGAACTAAAACAATTACTTTGCTCACCCGCGACCTTACAATAGTTACGTTTATGCAAGAAATGTGCGTTCATGCAGTTCCTCCACCTCCACACTGTACGAACACACACAAATCACATAAACCCAACCATCACCACCACCAAGCTACACTGACGCGTTTCGAACTCAACCAGAGCTCATCTTCAAATAATTAGGTACAACACTATGGGGTCTATTATTAATGAACAGGTAAATTTAGTATCTTCTCCTTTACTGCGGCTTGGGTCGAATTTGAACAGTTAGTATTAATTAAATATGCCTTATAAATAAATAAACAAAAAATTCAAGGTAGTTTTATAATATGTCAATAAAAGTTAATTTTTGTGGGGTAGTTTGAGAATAAGAAAATTAAAGTGGGTACTTGAGAAGTTACAGTGACAAGTTAAAACATTTGTTTTGGTTTGTTAGTTTAACATTTGGTAGCATAGCATACGGTTGTGGTAACTCTGAAGATGAGCTCTGGTTGAGTTCGAAACGCGTCAGTGTAGCTTGGTGGTGGTGATGGTTGGGTTTATGTGATTTGTGTGTGTTCGTACAGTGTGGAGGTGGAGGAACTGCATGAACGCACATTTCTTGCATAAACGTAACTATTGTAAGGTCGCGGGTGAGCAAAGTAATTGTTTTAGTTAATTAAATTTTTAACGTAAAATTACTTTGTATCGTCATCATTTCAGCCGAAAGACGTCCACTGCTGAACATAGGCCTCCCCCAAGGCTCGCCAAACAGATCGGCCCTGCGCCTATGAAAAAATCTATGAGCTTGAAACTGAAATTTAATCTAGAAATGGCTCGCGTGGCATTATGTCCAAAAGGCTGACGGCGTTTCCTCGTAGAATAGCGAAGCTACTTCGTTGAAAGAGATAGCTGCCGGGCCTTTGGACGCCAGTTGCGTCGATCAGCTGCTTTTGCAACTTTCTCATGAGACTATCATAATTATGAACGTCAGGACTGCAAGGAACCAGAGTCTTCAAGTTGAGTCTGAGGTCGCGGGTGAGCAAAGTAATTGTTTCAGTTCATTTAACTCTACATTTTGAATCTCTATAGTTTTTCGCGATAATTGCAATGAAATGATTTTACTTTTTTTTTCTATTTTTTTTTTCGAAGCTTTAGTGCACCTGTGTGACTATGCCAGCCTAATGATTTTACTTCATTTTAGTTTTTCGTTTTACTACTATATTAGCTACAAGTCTTGTAAAATGTCATTATAATGTAATGCCATTGTATTTGTAATGTCATTATTATGTCTAATTTTGACAAAATCATGCATCTTCGTGAATGACACTAGCTGTAATTGATTAGAAGTATTGACATTTTTACTAACCCCGACACAAAAAGTGAGCGGCTGCGCCATTTCAAAATATACTAACTCGTATCTGTGAAATTGAGCGAGACAGGCCTCTAAGGGGCTGCTTAACCACCCATTGATTAATTCTAACTGACGTATAAATGTGATGCCGTCTCCGTGTATTCGAACAAAACAAACAGAGACGGCATCACATATATCCGTCAAATAAATTTGATCAATGGATGGTGAAACAGGGGGTAAATGTTTTTGTATCCTGTAGGCACTTACTAGAAACCATGTTATATGCAAAAATCGCAAAATTGATTTTTTGAGAGTTACTAGATTTTGAAATGGTGCAGCCGTGGGGTGTTATAAGTTTGACCGCTATTTGTGTGTGTGTCTGTCTGTCTGTCTGTGGCATCATAACTCTTAAATGGGTGAACCTGAACCTGTCGAATTTAGCCTCGTTTTCTGCCACCAGAGGACGCACATACATTTCGAGTTCCTATTAAATACATAAATAAATGAACTAAAACAATTACTTTGCTCACCCGCGACCTTACAATAGTTACGTTTATGCAAGAAATGTGCGTTCATGCAGTTCCTCCACCTCCACACTGTACGAACACACACAAATCACATAAACCCAACCATCACCACCACCAAGCTACACTGACGCGTTTCGAACTCAACCAGAGCTCATCTTCAGAGTTACCACAACCGTATGCTATGCTACGCATACGCATACGCATATATTAGCATAGCATACGGTTGTGGTAAGATGAGCTCTGGTTGAGTTCGAAACGCGTCAGTGTAGCTTGGTGGTGGTGATGGTTGGGTTTATGTGATTTGTGTGTGTTCGTACAGTGTGGAGGTGGAGGAACTGCATGAACGCACATTTCTTGCATAAACGTAACTATTGTAAGGTCGCGGGTGAGCAAAGTAATTGTTTTAGTTCATTAATATGGACCTCCGCAAAGTAACGCCTGATTCAATAAATTACATAAATAAAATCCAAAAATATTAGATAGGCGGCCATTAAGCTCGTCGATCAAGAGCAAACCACAATTTTGAATCTAAATCACTGGTATTTATTATTTCATTCATCCCCGTGCTGAATTTACGGTAATATTTCCGGTATGCATTCCGGACGCGACTTGACGGAAATGAGCCGTTTGATGTTCCGGTATTTAATTTCATCATTTACCGTTATTAAGTTTAGCTGAAGTTATTGTTTGTTAATTTAATTCAGCCTGCCGCTTCATGTGGAAATTTAACTAATCTCCTTATTCATAGACCGTTGTTATTAAGCTTATATTTAGTTAATATTAGTTTGTCCTTATGTCACTTTGACATTTGCCTTTACCTGACCGAGAGACAAACGTGCGTTTTTTTAAGTTGTACCTATATAGTGAAAATTTTGTCATCATCGTCATCATCATCTCACGTTTATTTATACGTCCCATTGCAGGGCATAGGCCTACTCTCAGAATTACCTCTCATCCGTGGGCCATAGTTCCCACGCGGGCTCAGTGCGGATTGGGAAAAGTAAAAGTAACATTTGCTCTCATTAAATTTTACTCAGCATAACTTTTTTATATGAAAGCCAACATACTTGATGTTAAGTGATCCTTGCTACAAATGGACGTCTACAGTACCATTGGGACTGCTAGTGCGTGTCCAGCTTTGCAAAAAGTGGTATACACTCGCCTTTTAAAGGTAGCCATGTTGTTGCAAGATGCTAAAATCTGAGGTACTAGTTTATTCCAAATGTTCCACCCACACTACAGTCATTCACTTCAAAATAGGTCCGTGTTAGTTACGTTGATTGATATACGTAGGGCTCGAACTTTTAGTGCGTATCGACGTAAAAATGACGTAATTTTGTACACCGGATGAGGCACCTAAATAAAATAACTTTTACAAAACTTGTTACCGTACCTAAGGTACGATTATTTAATAAATTTTATACACTGTCTTTGAAACCTCAATAAAAATAGGCGTGATAATAAAATACATTTGACGATATCAGTATATTGTCAAATTGATTATTAGAACGACAATTTATTGTTAATCTGAAAGATAATGTCAGTCAGACACATTAGGTACTGCTTATTTCAAGTATATCGTTTAATGAAAGATGTTCATAATGTGGTAATTGTTTACGAAAATACTATTTGAAATCATCCTACGTGTGGTTTGACGTCATAGGCTAAAATTCGAGCTCTGGGCCCAATTGCTTATCAAATTACAAGCAAATAGTATTAGTGAATTTCAATACGAAATAGCTAATACTTATTAGCTTGTAATTTGTTATGCAATTGGGCGCTGGTTGTAAGTATAACACATCACGCTCCATTTTTACTCATCAAATTCCTAAAGCGACAATTCCTACAAGTTTCCCATAGCATCCACGCATTTAATGGTCAAAGTCCGGGATGTTCAAGTGTCATTAGCCAAGCCATGGCGCCTCTGACAGACACTTTAGCTGTTTTGATAGATCATCGAAAATGCCCCTTTTTGTCTCGTCTTACTCGTTAAAGTTGCGCACGGGAGATAGGCCAGCCTCTTCAAGTAAACTTTGTGGGTACTGTAGACACTGGCCACCGAGACCGTGTCGCTGTTTCGTATATTTGAATTTGCGGCTTGTAGAATTCGAAACCAAAAATGAATGACGGACAGCGGACGGTCTGGGCAGCCATTTTTGGTTAGGCCGTGCCACAGGAGTGTTTTTATTTATTTATTTATTTCTCATGGAGAATCAACAGAGATAGAAATATGACAAAACAATTATTGTAACGAAGTTAACAAAAACAGTAACTTAAATCTAACTCCTTAACAATTCTCACCAAAACATATATGGTGTTAACTAAAAATAACTTACTTAATTAAAATAACACTTCCTAACTGTATCATTCAAATGTGACAAAAGAAAACAACAGTGATACAAAGAACACAAAAAAAAAATTAACAAATAAATACAACGGGCAAATTTATTGTTAGGGCATCTAATGGGGAATTTGATTGGGCAATATCTTAAAAACTTGAGTTCTGTACTGTTTCATGGACGTGTTGAAGATGTCGACAGAAACGAGTGACTTATTATACGCAGTACATAGGCGGCGCAGCGGCGCACGCACTCCGGCCTTGCTCCCTGATGTGGGGACGGCGAAGAGGGCCACGGACCGCGTCCTGCATCGAGGTGGAACTCTAAATTTTATATTATTTAGTAACTCCGCACTACTGTACAGACCTTGACAGATTTTATACAGCGACATAGCATCTGATACATTTCGTCTCACTATAAGCGAAGGAAGTTTATATCGCGTTAATAGGTCACAATATGACATTCGAGATCCAGTCAGGCGCCTGTGCATGATTCGCAGGAACTTCTTTTGCACCATTTCAATACTCTGCGAGTACTTAGCATATAGGGGGTTCCATATCACTGACGCATACTCAAGCTGGGGCCTAACTATTGACTTATAGAGAAGAAGATAAGTGGAAGGGCTCTTAAAAACTTTGGCTGACCTTAGTACGAAACCTGACATTTGATACCCTTTCGAGACAATGCGTTCAATGTGCATGTTAAAATGTAGTTTTTCGTCATAAAGGACGCCCAAATCCCGAGTAGAAGATACTCTATTTAAATTACTGCCACCAATATTATAATTAAAGTCAACGAATTTAATTTTATTCTTTGTAAAACTAATTGTCATGCATTTTTCCGTTGCTAGCTGAAGTTTATTAGTATGGCAGTATTAAAAAAATGCATTTAAATCTTTTTGTACGAAATCACAATCCTCCTTACTTTTTATTACTCGATAAATTTTTAAATCATCTGCAAACATGATAAAATGAGTATTTTTAAAACACGTTTTTATATCATTAATAAAAATAATATATAATAGTGGCCCTAATATTGAACCCTGAATTACTCCAGATGTCACTTCCGAAGTAACTGATTGGAAACCATTAATAACTACAACTTGTGTCCTACTTGTCAAATAAGAAGCGAACCACCGGAGGAGATCTCCACGAATACCATTAAATGATAATTTTTTCAAAAGCAAAATGTGGTCTACTTTGTCAAAGGCCTTGCAAAAATCTGTAAATATGACATCTACTTGTTCTCTCTTATCCATATGTTCAAAAAGAAAATTAGTATATAACAATAAATTAGTAATTGTAGATTTATTTGACATGAATCCATGTTGTTCTGAAAGTAATATAGTCTCCAGCTGTGGATAGATAATATCATGTACTAAACTTTCTAATATCTTAGGTACGCAAGACTGCACTGAAACTGGCCGATAATTAGTAACTTGAGACTTTATATATATATGTAATTAATCTTAAATAAATAGAGTGTTATAGTTGAATCCAAGTTTTCTTTTAAATACGTTCAAGCTAGGCTCTTAGGCAGTATTTTCTCTTTCAGAGCGTAGATCCCCCACTACAGTACGTAATATAACAAATTAGCTGTTGCCCGCGACTCCGTTTGCAAAATAATTTGTTTATCGCTAATCGCTCGCTTTTCCAGGATAAAAACTATTCTATGTCCTTCCCAGGGTCTCATTTATAGTACAAGTACCTTTGGATATGACTTTCAGCGGTCCAACCATGTAAGGGTAACATGATACAAACAATCAAAAGACATGTTGAATGTGGGGTGAGATGAGTGGGGGTTAAGTTCCCCAAGATTATTTAACCTATATGTTAACGGGCTACTCGAGGCAAAAATGTGTGGAATAATCCAGCAAAATAATTTCATTTCATTTCGTTTCGTTTAGTTTCATTTCATTTACTCACTCAAAATGCATGTTGGTTGACACATTGATGATGTGTGTATCAAATCAACAATATAAGTTACGCTGACGATATGATTCTACTGAGTGATTCAGTGTGAAGCATTAGAAAATTATTAAGTATTTGTGAAACATAATATCGCTAGTCACGGACTTAAATACGATATAGCCAAAAGCCATTATAATAATATGGTCTTTTAGGTCGGACGCAACCGAACAACTGAAGTGCCACCTCAAACCCTTGAGTAAAGTGGATTATTTTAAGTATTTAGGCCATTTAGTTACGTGGAACCTCAAAGATAATAATGACATTGAACGGGAACAGAGGGCTCTGTCAGTCAGGGCGAACATGATCGCACGCAGGTTTACGCGCTGTACGGGGGAGGTGAAGGTAACCATGGGCCTACTGGACCTCCCTGTGTACGTGTAGCCCGTGGCTGCGGTACACGGGGGCTCTTTGGGTCCAATTTAATAACGCATTCCGGGTGTTGTTGGGGCTGCCTCGTGTCTGTAGCGCATCAGGGATGTTCGCAGACGCTAGAGTTAACTGTTTTTATGCCACCATGCGCAAGATGGCAGCATCCCAGGTGCGCCGGGTGCGCGGCAGTCCCAACACCATATTGAATATGATAGGGGACAGAATTGATTGCCCTTACTTTTGTTTGGTTACATGCTCCTAGTCAGTGCATTAATTTTATAATTTATTTACTAACAGTTTATGTTTTTTGAGAAAGGGGAAAAGCGGTGGTAGCGTAGTGGTTTGTTTGACATATGCCTTCTCAAGCAAGCTTCGATAACATAAATCCAACTTAATATTTTTGTATGGAAAGATATTTTTTTAACGCCCGAAGTAGGTATTTTGTAACTTTTACCACAGTCATACAATAAATATAATTATGGTTGTCAATAGTGTTTTTTTTCTTTATATTATTTTTCTTTTGTACAAAAAGAGTTTACATAGGTACATATATGTATAATTTTGTTATTTATTATTTCTAATGCAGAGGCTTTTCTCGCTGTGCACGGGTTAAGAAAGCTTCAAACGAAAGTGATTTATAACTGCTATTTACTTTGACAGTTTTATTAGGCTGACATTTTTCTTGCAAAAATAACTACAGATATAGCGTTATTTTACGTTTAACAACATTTTGTGTTAAACTACAATATTTTATCACGCTACTCCACAACCTAAGCTCACAGGCTACGTGTTTCACAAAGAGTTAAAAGATGTAATTACAACTTTTAACTTTTTTGTGAAACACGTAGCCTGTGAGTTTAGGTTGTGGAGTGAACGCCTGATTCAATAAATAATTTATTATTAATAATTTATTTATTATAATTTATTATTAATAATAATAAATTATTTATTGAATCAGGCGTTCCTTTGTGGAGTGCGGAGGAGGAGAGATATTAATGAACTGAAACAATTTACTTTGCTCACCCGCGACTTTGTTCATGCAGTACCTCCACCTCCACATTTTAAAAACACACAAATTACACAAACCCAACTATCACCACCACCAAACTACACCGACGCGTTTCGAACTCAACCAGAGCCCATCTTCGGACCCGTTCATTATGCTACCAAATGTTGTTTCTTTTAATATTAATTGAGAGATCACTCTCCAGGGCCGGGTTGCCCGGGAACCGAAGTCCGATGGATGATAGTTGGAAGTTGTATTTATATAGCCGAGTTAAGAAACTTCGATAGCACGATGCAAGATGAAGCACTTTCTCTGTTAAATTTCATGGTTTCATGGCGCTTGGAGTCACTAAAGTTTCTTAACGAAATCATAAATTAGAGAACCAATGTAACAACAAACTAAATAGAACCAAAATTAACAAAAAAAAGAACTCAAGAAACGCAATAACTTTCGCGAAAGTCAGTCAGTTGGAAGACTTGTGAATACCTCTCAAATCCATGATAGACACATTTTTGACATTTAGATTTCATCATTGTGATACTAGATGCCGCTTTAAGCTATGATTGGTGGTGTTTTAATTGTGCTTTCTCTGGGTAAAGCTGTTGTAATAAAACCGTGGAAAAGGCAATGACGTTGGGAACGGTTGTGTGCTCGGTGTTGGTTTAAGAATGAACTCTTCTCATACCATAGTACTCATTGTTGACGATGTTGTAATGTTTATTTTAACATTATAGAAACAATCCTGCGACTGTTGACTCAGCAACGGCCAGGTAAGTATTTTTTTTTTATAAAACTTATATTTCGGTCGTAATTTTAGAATTACCATGGGAATCATTAATAATAATAATTCATTTATTTCAAACACAATACATGTTCATAGCAGATAGTTAGCCATATGTAGTACAACTATGTTAGTAAATTCCATGTCATTACAATACATAATTCAAATTAAATTACCCATAACCCAGGAATTTAAATTCAACGGTACACGAGCGGAACCACGGGTAAAGGTTAGCAAAATAAAAAAGTTTTTAAGCCATACAGCCAGGTTTCTAGTCACTGTTGCATACGTTTAGTTTTTAATTTTTATTTCTTTTTTAAGTTTTTGCTTCATGTCATGACCCTAAGGGGTAAAGGAGTCTGGCCTATGCCTATCTGGCTAAAAATTGTGTTAGATGCTGCGAATAATATTACTCGTAGGTTAGATGATATAAATTATGGTTTCTTGTTTGTTATTATTTTCTTTTATCTATTTTAATTTGTAACCTAAAATTGATGCGTTTGGTTACACTTTGTATTTGTTGTTTTTCTATAGACAAAATAAATAAAATAAAATAAAATAAATATTAGGGGACAATCTTACACAAATCGACCTAGTCCCAAACTAAGCAAAGCTTGTACTATGGGTACTAGACGACGATAAACATACTTATATAGATAAATAAATACTTAAACACATAGAAAACATCCATAACTCAGGAACAAATATTCGTGCTCATCACACAAATAAATGCCCTTACCGGGATTCGAACCCAGGACCTCTCGCTTCGTAGGCAGGGTCACTACCAACTAGGCTAAAGCGGTCGTTAGATGGATGAGGCGATGGTCCCAAAGGAAGATCAGCGCCGTTCGCAAGACCGGCACTTTGCTGATTTGGGATCATTTCGTGATATGCGCAATTTTTTATTTTTGAAGTTTGATAGCAGGAATAAATGTTTTCTTTCATTCTTTCAAAATTATGTATACAATTCAATTTACAAAAGCAATTTATTTCGTTACATTTATATTCGTTATGTTCTACGATACAAACTACGTATTCTGGCACGAGGACGCAGCTGCTCATACGACAGTCACATTGATCAAGGTTTTTTGTCACTGTCCCTCTTAACTGGTGCGTGTGGGAACGAAGATTAATCACTTCGTCCTAGAATGCCCGGGATGTCCAAGGGTACGTCGAAATGACACGCTCCGGAGCTTAGGGCATCATTGTTCGAGGACACCTTTTTAGAACGACCAATGTCTGTTGCATTTCGTGTTAATTGTTAATTTGAAGAGGTATGTATGTCACACACTAACCAATGCTGGAATTATGTGTACTAGACAATGGATAACATACTTACAAACATAAATAAATACAATACGTGAACAAACGTTAATTTGAAATAGGTTATTCAGTTTTACTAATAAACATAAAGCTTTTAGTTAAACAAATCAGCCACCAAATTAATTCAGCAACTCTATAGCACTACATTAAACATCAAAATTTAATTCCTCACTAAATTCGACATACGTGGTTGAATCCGAACAAAAGATAATTTTGCGCCATGTTATTACTATGAGTTATTGCTACATGCATTCAATAGGATTCATTCAAATTCGATTTAGTCTTTTCAATGTCAGATTTACCAATATCTGCGGAATAGTTACTTTATTTCATGATTTGGCTGCGTAACTATTCGTGAATAACTTTAGCATTCAATGAATAATAAATTGTATAATCAATCAATTTACTCGTAGTTTAGAAATGTTTTGAATGTCTCTCGAAAGGCAGAAAAATTAAACATTTATAGGATCACTAGCTTTGCCTGTGCCTTTGTCCGCTTTGAGTGAAATAATTCTGGTGTATAGTGGTGGAATATCGTAAAAAAATAGTTCCCTCTATTTACATCCCGTTAGTTACGAGTAGGTACGTAGGCTAACGACATAGCCCACCGCATTAGCATGCTGAAGTGGCAATGGGCCGGCTATATAACCCGAAGAACCGATATCTGTTGGGGTAGACGAGTTGTTAAGTGGAGACCACGGATCGGCAAACGTAGCGTGGGATGTCCTCAGACTCGGTGGAGCGATGATCTTCGCAAGGCGGCTGGCGAGAGCTGGATGAGAGTGGCCGAGGATCGTGCTCAGTGGCGTGCCATGGGAGAGGCCTGGGCCATTCTACTTTTCGTTGACCAGTCATTTTTAGTAATGTGCTCTTCAAATATTTTTTTTACAAAAACGGTAAAGTGCTCGGTTTTATCATTAAAGATTTAAATAGGCACATAATTAAGCTTATATTTAAAATTATCACTACGCATAAAAAGTAATCATTATTATCTATAAAGTAGGTAACGCAGTGGACATGCGTGTCCCTGGCATTTGTATGGAAATTGGTGTATTTTCCGCTGAGTTACCAATTTTTTCCACAAAATTTCTTTGAATTAAAATTTTTTTTGCTTTAAAATATTAAATTTAGTTATTTCAGTTTTCATATAAGTTATTTACACTTAAAAAAATCACCAGGTATGCCTTATATTTCACGAAAGATTAATGGTTACTTAAAAGTAGAATGGCCCGCCTATGTCCAGCAGGGGACGAGCATAGGCTGATGATGATGATGTAGGCTAACTGCTAAATGGAATTCGTTCCCATTGTCTGTATTTCCATCATCTGGAATTTTCATTAGGTGAGATAAGGTTGAACTTATTGATCACGGGTCAGTTTTATGTAAAAAAAAGTGAATTAGAAGTGCTTTACCATCATTGCCATACATACTGAACATAGCCTTCCTCATGCCTCGCAAAATATAATGGTCCTGCGCCATCCGCATGCAATGCGTTCCCGCAACCTTTTTCTTTATGTTAGAAAGGCCAGACAAACAGTTTTTAGTTAATCTCGGCTTCAGGTTAAAAATCAACTGAAACTGAGTGCTCTGCTGGAAATAATTCTGTTGGAACAAAAGCTTTTTAAAACAAAAGTTATACTTTCAGACGGCTCAACTTAATACCTACATTTTTGCTTCGATGCATGGTAAAGAAGGGATATGTGGGGTGCAGAGTCACGGATTTCATTTGAATACATGGCTACAATGCAGCGGAGTAGCTGGTATGAATTATAAACTTTTGGCGTTTTAACCCCCGACACAAGAATAGGGGTGTTATAAGTTTGACCGCTATGTATGTGTGTCTGTCTGTCTGCCTGTGCTATTATAGCTCTTAAACGGGTGAACCGATTCGGATGCGGTTTTCTTTATTTGAAAGCAGGCTTCTTGGCGATGGTTATTAGGCATGTTTCATCAAAATCAGTTCAGCCATTTTAAAGTTATCAGCTCTTTTGTTAGATGCGGAAGGGATCTAAGACGCAGAATGGGCATTTATTTTATTTTCAAAATGTGTGCGACCAAATTGGTTTTTTTTTTTTATTTATAGTTATATTGCACGAATAATGTCTAATGACGTAATGTCTCATTCTGACAAAAGATACGATTTAACGTTGTGCGTGCTCGTTTCCAAAAACAAATATCGCTAGAGTAGGTACGATTTTCCAAATTACTTGTTCGTTCTTATATTTCTTCACACCCGTTCGAATATTTGCACCGTTTCTTATTGCTATCTCACTCTTACTCAACTAGTATTAAAAGAACATTTCGTTAAGGTCACACAGTTCAATAATGTACTTATTGATTCGGGACTTAAAATAAATGCCCACTGCCACTTGAGTCTGGCGATTCTTCGAGCTATGTCTGTGACTTTAGTTCTTGCGCGGATTTCACCAATTCTAATGCGATCCCGCAGAGAAACTCCGAGCATAGCCATCTCCATCGCCCTCTGAATGACTTTTAGCTTTCTTATGATTTTCTTAGCGCGGGACCGATCTGTTTGGCGAGCTATGGGGCAGCCCTATGTTCAGCAGTGGACTACTGACCCGCATTACATAAAAAAAATACTCTTAGTCGTTAACTTAATGTCAACGGAATGATTATCTTTTGTTTCTGTGTTTAACCCTTGCACTGCGGACCAATCCTTCTGGCGCGGTGCTGTTCTTTTGTTTTCTTTTCTTGTTGCAATATTACAATGACGGCCAGCATAACTTTGCCCCTCCACTACAGTTTCCCTCTTAGATATTCCGATTAACAGTCCGCAACAGTGGAAAATGAGGGATCACCCGTAAATGGTTGGCTTGAGTCAATATTCGTTTAGCTTTCGAACGGTTTTTACCGGAAAATAATTTTTTACTCCACTTTGTCAAGTGGTCGCTTAAAAATTGCAGCTTTATTAATTAATTTGATCGTTCGCTGAGGTAAATAGCTATTCAATTTAAATCACGAGTTTGGATCTTCTGTCTTGTTATCTTTCCTAGAATCTACAAGTAGTACGTCGTTTATTCCTATAATTGAAACAGTCTTTTTAGTTCGACTATTTTTTACACGCTTTTATTTTATTTGGAGCGTTCGTTTGCTTCTTCTACATCGTGGTGGCCAAGTGTTTGGCCTCTCAAGTAGAGGGTAGTAGGCTCGAAAACGGCTCGGACCTCCAGATTTTACCAAAAGCTTTACGGTGAAGGGGTCTATAATGACTCCCATAAAAGTTTAAGTCATAATGTATCATTAGTCATAATCAACGTTAGTCATACAGTGATTTATTTATTTTTCGGAATTGTTATAAAACAAACGTAACCTAACCTACTGCATTCTATAAGATTGCATTTAAAAAAGTCCTGAAAAAAATAGCGTTTCAAAAATAAATCACTGTATGACTAACGTTGATTATGACTAATGATACATTATGACTTAAAATTTTATGGGAGAAAAGGGGCACCGATGTAGACCGAAATTATTTCGTTTGTTTCTTAATTTCTAAAGGTCAAATAATACAAGTCACAAAATAACAGTTATAAAAATTGTTCATTAACAACTTAAATCGATTATAATATTTAATTTAATTTGCAAGCTTTTGTCTGCTCGCCCGCGTAGAATTAAAATTTACGTTGAATCTTCTTCATTGAATATAATGTGTGTATTTATGTAAATACTTTATTCTACATAAAACACAAAAAATAATACAAAACAGAAATAGTACAAAGACGAACTTTATCTTAAAAGGGATCTTTTCAAGCTAACCTGGTAGATATTGAATTTCCACATGCATTGTTTTCTTTACTAACCATATAGATACTTTGCTACGAAAACTGCACGTTGATAACGATCAGTGACTACAGCAAAAATCCAAAAATACTCAAATCGGTTTTTACTGTTATGGTCACCTATTGGTATGTGTGTCATAAGAGTTTAGTAATTATGGTTACGGAGATAGGGTCATTCGGAATCAAACATATAAATCTTGTTTACCTCCTATACCAAATGTGCGCCGACCGGTTCTGCTCGTTGACAGAGCGACCGGCCGATGCGCCGCGATAACAAACTAGTAAATAATTAGTGCACGGTGTGTTAGATTTAAATTTTGCATCATGAGTTGTTGAAAGAATAGGTATTTTTTGTGTAACTAAATATTGCATGATTTTGTTAGTAAACTTTAAGTACTACGGAATGGAGCATCGAGACAAACCACTCTGGTTTAACGATGGTCTTATATTATTGTTATGTATTTTTGATTTATCTCTGTAATAAATAATAAATAATAATATCCCATAAAGACATTATGCTTAGTTAATTTTTTATTCCGTTCCACTTTTCTATTTGATATGTTACGTCGAGTAACAAAGGTAAATTTTACATCAAACCTTTTCATTTTGTTCGTTACATTCCGATAAAAAGGGTATGAGTGCGTCTGTCATCGTAGATTAGCAGCGACGCGGAGATTTTGTCGTGTTTTGCGGAAAAGCAGTTAAAAAGATTTATTACAACCATTCTGGGTGTGTGCGCGGTTACCTATCAAAATATAGAATTATTTTTTCCGAAAATTTAAAATCCCGAATGCTTCATTAATCCGAATGCATTTTTTCTGAAACTGTAAATATTTCAGGATTCTTATAAAACAACCCTAACCTAACCTAACACGATGGTCCTGAAACAAATCCTGAAATATTTACAGTTTCAGAAAAAAATGCTTTCGGACAAATGAAGTTTTCGGGATTCTAAACCTTCGGAAATTTAATTTTCTAAACATCGATAGGATCCCTGTGTGCGCCTGCGTGCCTGAAACTAGGCAAAGACATTTAGAAGGGTTAACATTTTGTTCAGAGCATCTAGTACTATATGAACTAGAATTTTCGCGGCAGCTAAGTGGTTTGACCCAAGGCCCCTCAATCAGAGTGTCGAAGGTTCGAGTCGAGGCTTGCATCTCTGAGTTTTTCAGAGTGAAAAATTACATCTGGATTTTAACATGAAGTTTAGGTACGGTGGGGGAAAACATCGTGAGGAAACTTCCACACACCTGCGAAGAAATTCAATGATGTCTGTGAAGTTTTCAGTCCGCACTGGGACCGCGTGCGAACTACAGCCTTAACCCTTTCACACTGAAAGGAGGCCTATGCCCTGCAGTGGGACATATAATTATGCTGGGATTGCGAACTAAAACTAACTAACTTCGCGTCCAGATGTACAAGGCCGAGTACGGTCAAGGACTTTAATTCATGACCCACCATGGAACCATTTCACAGTAAACGTCAAAGTGACATCGCATTAATTAACAGGGAAAATCGTAATGACTTTTCTTTTGAAAAGGTTCTATGGTGGCTCATGAATTAAAGTTCTTAGCTGTACCTATAGCACGACATTTAGTCATTTTTATTATTTTCTGTTTAACGTAACCTAACGCACAACATGGTACACACGATAACAAGTCTTATAAAACCGGTCAAGTGTGAGACGGTCTCGAGTCCCGATGCTACTTTAGGTGTTCACAGGTAACATCAAGTAAAGCACATACCATTCGTATAAAAAAAAATATTATACTTAAAACCATGAATCGAGATAGGTACCCAAAAGTAACATTTCTCAGACTTAAAGCGAATTAACATTCTTTTCCCTTTACACTGAATATATAAAGCATGATATACATAAATATCTAATGAATAAGATTCTTCCAAACTTGCCTAATTAGAAGCCAAATTCCTTCTAAGAATCCCGAGTACGTGGCTTGGCGTTAGGAAGAGAAACGGTGAACTATGTAACCGAACATGAACGAACATGGCAAAGGAGAAAATTATATCAAACGTCGATGTTATTTATACCCACTCCTTTGAAAGTTGCAAAGACCGACGAAACAAAAGAAAGAAAAAAAATAAAAAAGAAAGACAATTAAAGAGTCTTTCACAATCCTACCTCTCGACCAAGAATCATTTGTAGAGTTAAAAAAACATTAAATACTAATTTAAATACTTATTAATAATTTTGCCGTGTATGTCTGTCGGCGGATCAGCTCGTAGACTATAGAAAGCTATAATCTGGCACGAATATATTACAGATTACACAGTACATACACACCGACAAAATGGTACAATAATATTGCAAACCCAAAAGTTACGGTACCTCCCCGACACGTAAAGAGGGGATGTTTACAAGCTTTCAGAAGTTAGATTTCAATGGATCTATTGTGGAATAGAAGGTAATTAATTTCAGTTACAAGCCAATATGATAAACATCATTATTTATTGATGCAGGAACTCTCCTAAAAAATAGTAAAGCACTTATTTTGAATGTATAAGAATGTATGTAAACCCTTTATTGTAGAAAATAAGAAATAGAAAACGCTACTTTGTCTACTAGGTATTATATTCAAATAAAATGTCTAGTATCTAACTAACAAGTGTTAGGTGCCCTATATCATTTAATTTTTACTTGCATTGAAATATCGACGGCAGCAAAGAATAAACGGTTATCTATGGATAATAAGCAATACGTATAATGTTGTAAGTTTCATGATATACACTCATCATAATTAGATGGCTTGGGAATTTAATCACGAATATCTATATAGATTAAATTACCTTGACATTTCAACCACATTGTAGCGGTCGTGACCACGAGTAGACTACTCGAATGAACGAATGAACGATTTTTATAACTTTTGTTCTCTATATTTGGTAGGTCTGAGAATAGGTCGTAGGCTATTTTTTATACCCTTACTAGCTGTTGCCCGTGACTCCATCCGCGAAGAATAGGGGTAAGTATAGAAAATAGCCTACCGACCTACGAACCTACCTACCGAATACAGACATAAAAGTTTCATAAAGATCGGTCGAGCCGTTTCGGAGGAGTACAGTTATTATTGTTATTTTTTCCTAATATTGGTATTCTTAGTTTCAATACTTACTTACTTACTTTCGCTGGCTCAGCGACCCGAAGTGGATCTTGGCCTCCGACATCCAATTGTTTGTTTAGTTTCAATAAAAATCTATAATTTGAAGAGAA
Source organism: Archips crataeganus (assembly GCA_947859365.1). Lineage (NCBI taxonomy): Eukaryota > Metazoa > Arthropoda > Insecta > Lepidoptera > Tortricidae > Archips > Archips crataeganus. The sequence continues at coordinate 18,839,381 of OX402059.1, read as the reverse complement.
ATATTACAACCTATGTACCTACTGTGTAGTCAAAAAAATTAGCATTGAGAATCTTTAGTGCTTTCAATTACGAGTAGACTAATTAGCACAGCGAATATTGAGACTATAAAGACTGATATATGTTTTTGCAGGAACAATATTTATTTATTTATTCATTTATTAAAAAGGCACATGAACGTATAATGAAAAAATATCAAAAAGTATTTACAATAAACGGACTTAGGAATTCAAGTAACGTTATGGATATTCGGAGGAGACTTTGCAGAACTCTGCTTCAGACCGTGCCGATGCAAGGAATGAGTGGACCGCCGCTTCATGACTAGGTAGCCTTCCATTCAAAATCAGCCGCGCAATTCCACGCGCGCGCGGGTGTGCAGTGGTTTCATCAGTTTTGCCGACGCGCGAAACCGACTGCGGCTAGGGAGGTTATGGTTATCTGGCCGCTATATTTTTTACATTTTGCCGATTGACGGTATTTCAATGAATACCGACAGCTGACTAACATGCCCGCTTCTACTTAGAGCTATTATAAAAAAGGGTTATATGATGGATGTTTTCAATTTCGTCTTTGTCGTGTGAATATTCTCAAATAGACTGAATATTGTGCTGAAAAATTGAGGCATAAAACAAGTAAGGTGTTTTTCGAGAAAAAAATGTAAATTTCGTAAAAATTGCACTTATCCGTGTTTACTAAAGAGCCGTCAATGTAGGTAAAGTGACATAATATCTTACTCTAAAATTGAAATATTTTAATACAGTGTTCCATTTGAAATTCACAAAGGACCCTGATTAAATTTTTAAGCACGTATCAAAGGGAAATAATGTAACAACTGTTTTCATAGAATCGCTACGTAGCTTGTAATTTAATGTGAATATTGAATCAAATAAAAAGATACCGTTTAAATCTATACTTATAGGTTGATTCGAGAGACGACAGCATGACCAACTCTAACGAATTCAGCTTATTATTGTAGGCTACTATTATTGTCATACCAGTATTAGGCTGCGTTTCCACCAGAGATGTGCGAGGATGCGTTGCGAGGGATGTGTCTGTCATGAACCAATAGAAACCCTGCATTCACTTAGGACCTTTTAAATGAAGTGTTTCTATTGGTTCTTGACAGACACATCCCTCGCAACGCATCCTCGCACAGCTCCGGTGGATACGCAGCCTAAGTGACCGACCATATAAATCTCTCTCTCTCTTTCTCTCTCTAAAGTAATAATATGCAATAACCGATTTTTACTTTGACTTTGAAGTTAAAAAAAGAATAACACCTGATTGTTTAACTTAAATAAGATGGCGAAAGATCCATTACTTATTATTAACAACGGTTGTATGATATGTCCGTATCACTCCCGTATATTCTCCCGAATCACCCTGTATATGTATAAACTTATTTAAGTCATTATTTATTCACTTTCCAAAGACTGTATATTGAGTTAGGTGTGTTCTGAATACGCCCTAGAATTCGAAGTATAAAAAAAAAGCAATTCGCACGAATCTGAATGCGTTATTCGGTCTACATCAGTTCCAAAGAATCGAGCTAATCAAATGGAATATTTGAAAGAGTTTCCTTTAGAATTTTCAAAGCCTTTCGCTATATCTTTTGACTTGTTGACCAAAGCTAACATATCGGTACACGATCAGACATGTAGTATTCGAAGAAATATACGGTTTTTGTTGTTAGTTGCTTGTTATGTGACATTTTATATTTCTTTGGTCATAAGTTTTGGTAAAGTCTTTACCGGAGAGCTGGGTTTTTATGAACTTGCAAATTTGCTACCTATCTTTATTGTGGCCACGCAAGGTACGTATATTTTAAAGTTTACTATCATTCCAAAATAAGTTTTCACTTTTCTTGGTACTCTTTTTTGGCGGAGTTTCTTGGATAAGGCATTGGAATTGGAGATCTGAAAATAAATCAAAATCAATCGTTTCGGTTAATTGGAAGTGGGTTAAGACCGTTCTTTTATATACTTATTACTAATTACTCTGCGAAGCATAGGTGTATAAAAAATAGTCTACGACCTATTCTCAGACCTACCAAATGTAGAAAAAAAAGTTTCAAAAAATCGGTCAGGCCGTTCGGAGTAGGTAGTTCGAAAGCAAACACCGTGACACGAGATTTCTATGTAGATTTTTTTTCTAAATCAGAAATTTAACGGTCAAATGTACTTAATGATGGAATCAGGCACTACATTGCGAAGGTCCATATCAATGACCTGAAACAATTACTTTGCTCACCCGCGACCTTACAATAGATACGTTTGTGTAAGAAATGCGTGTTTATGCAGTTCCTCCACCTCCACACTGTACGAACACACACAAATCACACAAACTCAACTATCACCACCACCGAACCACACTGACGCGTTTCGAACTCAACCGGAGCTCAATCATCTTTAGAGTACCGCAACCGTTCACTGTGCTACCAAATGTTGGACTAACATTGATAGATGTTAGTTGGTCGTGATAGTTGGGTTTGTGTGATTTGTGTATGTTTGTCTAGTGTGGAGGTGAAGGAACTGCATGAACACACATTTCTTACATAAACGTTGCGTAGCTATCGTAACGTTGCGGGTGAGCAAAGTAATTGTTTCAGTTCATTGGTCAAATGTAAGTTTATTCTAAACGTAAGTAACTTTAGTTTACAAAAATTTAATTTAATGTGTAAACGATACAGCCTTCAAATATTAACAAAAATTATAAATATCTGAACCGATTTTGAGATAACGATATCGATCACAAGTTTTTTTACATAGATGCTAAATAAAGAAATCTGTTTGACCAAAATAGTTTTTTTAGGCTGGCTTGCGCGGACCTGAGTTAGCTACTTAACTCCGAGTTAACTACTAACCCAGGGTTAACAAGTGTCAAAATGTATGGAACTGTCATTCTTAACACAGGGTTACCGATTTAATTTTTTAACACTGAACTGTGCAAGTGGCCCTTTGTAGTTGGTTTAAGATTGAGATTTTTATTCAACCGTCCAAAATAGGTTTTAATTTCAATTCAATTAGCTTACAGCAACCTGCAAGTGATTGGTATGCCCGAACAATCCATTAAAGCAAATTAATTCGGAGCGTCCTCTGGTGTCCGTTGAATATCGTTTGAGACATATCCCAGAATACAAAGGAATTGCAAGACGTCCAGAATATAAAGACCTGCGATGTGCTGAGGTTTTCACTCAAGCCAGAGACACTGGTATACTGGATCTTAGTGACCAGAATATAAAGAGCTACGATGTGTACATGCCGTGGTTGAAGTTATGGGTAGTGATATTCTGGATATTGACGCACCTGAAATATCCAATTGAAAGTAAAAATTTGGAAATAAATAATTTTCGTTAAGTATTTTTGTACCTATAGGCAAGTCGTGGGAGCCTGGTGCGTGGTAGGTAGGTTTGACGTATGACCTCTCAAGCGGAGATTCCTGGGTTCCAATCCAGGCTCAGACTCTTAGTTCTTTAGGGTTCCGTACCCTAAGGGTAAAAACGGGACCCTATTACTGAGGCTCCGCTGCCCGTCTGTCCGTCTGTCACCAGGCTGTATCTCATGGACCGTGATAGCTAGACAGTTGAAATTTTCACAGATGATGTATTTCGGTTGCCTCTATAACAACAAATACTAAAAAATAAATATTCAGGGGGGCTCCTATGCAACAAACGTGATTGTTTTGCTCGTTTTGCTCTATATTGATAACGGCAACAGGAAGACGCTTGAAATATTCACAGAACATTATATATTCACTTTGAAAATAAATAATTAAATCAAAATAAAACAAATATAAGGGCGGCTCCCATACAACTGAACAAACGTGATTTTGATTTTGAAACGTGGTTTTTACATATAATGATACGGAACCCTTCGTGCGCGAGTCCGACTCGCACTTGGCCGGTTTTCGGAATTCATACGTTTGAATTTATACGCGATACAGGAACTTAGTATCGAAAAAACCAACATTGTAATGTATCAACTCGAACTTCTTTTCATCATCATCATCCCAGCTTATAAACGTCCCACTTCAGGGCTCAGGCCTCCTCTCAGAATAAGAGGGCTTGGGCCATAGTTCACACACGGGCCCAGTGCGGACTTCTTTTATTCAGCGATAACTTTTTACACAAAGATTTGGGACTATCTGCCACAGTAAAAATTTCAGAACTTAGAATACGCTATCCAGACATGACATATCGCTTGCCCTTATTGGTCATCATCAGCCTATGTTCGTCCACTGCTGGACATAGGCCTCTCCCATGGCACGCCACTGAGCACGATCCTCGGCCACTCTCATCCAGCTGTTGCCAGCCGCCTTGCGAAGATCATCGCTCCACCGAGTCTGAGGACGTCCCACGCTACGTTTGCCAATCCGTGGTCTCCACTCAAGAACTCGTCTACCCCAACGGTTATCGGTTCTTATTGGTCACTATAGGCCAGTTAGCTCATTCTCCTTTAAATATATTTGTTATTATAGTAGGTAGCAATAGAAATACATTCACACACAAAATGACCTTTAAGGTTTGCCTTTGTCGGACACGACATGGAGGACATCATCATCAATAGAAATACGCATTACGTGAAAATTTCAGCAGTCTGTACTGTATATCACTCGTTGGTGCGTGCGTGCGTGTGTGCATGCGGGCGTGTATGCGTGCGTGCGTTACGCTAAAGCCTCTGAACAGTTTTGGATCAAATTTAGAATGCAGATAGCTAGCTAGATTTCTGAAATGACACATCATCATCATCATCATCATTCTTATGCTTAAGGCAGACACGTATAGGTAAGCTAAATTTATTTATTTATGTATTTTTCACGACACTGCTCGAAAACACACACACTCTTGATATACAGATACAGCACTATGACGGACATATATATATGTGATGGACAAGAATAGCAACCATTATAGGGTTCTCATCTCAGCGTGCAGAATCATAAAAATCCGAAAATCACTAAACTTATTTTTTGACCGACATGATGGCCTAGTGGTTAGAGAACCTGACTACGAAGCTTGAGGTCCCGGGTTCGATTCCCGGTCGGGGAAGATATTTTTTGTGTGAAAAATACAAATGTTTGTGCTTGAATCTTGGATGTTTAATATGTATTTAAATACATATTAAGTATGTATTTATCTATTAAGTATGTTTATCCGTTGTCTAGTACCCATCGTGCAAACTTTGCTTAGTTCGGGACTAGGTTAATTGGTGTTTATTGTCCCATGATTTCTTATTATATTATTTATTTATTTAATCTTTTTTATTGTACCAAATCCCGATTTTCCCGGTTTTCTTATTAAATATAACAAATTAGTGGCATTTGAAATTGCCTTCAAAATTTAACAAGATTACATTGTCATCATCATTGCACTTCCTACATAGCAACTGCGCCTATCACGGCGGTCGTGGACCTAAATAAGGTTCATTACCGCCCAGCACATCGGTACCCATAAATCAATCTTCGGTAAAGCTTAAGTATTTTGTTTACTTTCGAAGTGACGACAAACAAACTCTACCCAATAACAACACGATAACAATAAAACAATATTACACCGCCGTCCTTCAGCCTAAAATTATGATAATCCTCTGTGTTAGATGGGTGTTTATCACACCGTGAAGATTTAAAGAAAAAAAGAATTGATAAAATAAATATAAAACTCCAATATGTCCGCAATAAATGACATGGAGCTATGATTCTTATTTTCATTTTTTTTACTATGTTTTCACTAAAAAATCAAGAACAACCATAGGGTGGACATAATTGGAGTTTAATATTAACTTCTTAGCGTCTCGGACAACCTCAGGGCTGGTGGTATTTTTTTCGCCCAGAGGCTGAGCATAGCCGTACAGCGAGGGAATGCCGCAAGCATGCTTGGCACGCTGCCCCGGGTAGGCGAAATTCGGGGTTTCGACATTTCGTAGTTTTTTTTTATTTATTTATTCATTAAAATTACAATAATTACAGTAGACGTTTTTTACAAATATTCAAATTGAGGTTGCTTCCATTAGGTGAACCAATGATGGTTCCCACACTAGGACTAGCCTGTACCGTGGGGACCTTACATTCATTGCTTTTAAGAAAATTAAAATAGACGGAGGCGTGAACAGCCGACAACAAAATAAGTAGTTTTGTTGATACACAGTAAAAATCTAAAAAAAAAAGAAAAAAGAAAAAAAATTGTATTACCAATAATATTTTATCAACTCAAAAAATCCATAAGGTCGGGTTATGATAGTCCCGAAGAGCAACTTTCGCCATTACGGTCAGCTCAATACAGGTTTAATTCATCATCATCATCATTATCCCAGCCTGATTACGTCGGTTCTGATTCCCACGCGAGAACAGTGCGAATTGGAAACTTCACACACACCATTAAATGTTCTTAGGCTTACCGGTAAATTGACATTGATTGAAACTTGCAACCAAACTACTAGGCTACCAGGATTAATAGGCTAATGTATACTGATAAGTACTGTTACATCTCTTTGCAGGTTACGGTGTGACATAATTAAATTTTATTGTATAACGTCTACGTATCCAGGTATTCTATGGCTGGTGGGTAAACCCCCTTGTGTATATGATTACAAAACAGTATCATTAACAAAATTTTACCACCTGTCTCTGGGTAGGTTTAAATGGGTAGGCTTTGAAAAGGATGGAGGGCCCTGATTTAAGGCAGTTTTAACAAAAAAATACGTGCTTTGTTTTTGTCGTGGTTTGTTAATGCTGCTTATTTACACCTTTTAACTAATCGCAATTAAGATATCTTTAAGTTATACATTATCTTATGCTATATTTTAGATATAATCTGTCATTTAGATGTCATTTTAGATGCCGTCACGCTTGATGTATTCAACGGGATCCCGGCTTTTCGCCAAAATATTTTTCTCAAATGATTAATTTCCCAATTGTTTAATAATAATAATAATAATAATAATTACGGCTCCCGCTGTCGGTGGTGTAGTGCGCCGCATGCGATGGACTCGACAAATTAATGAGAACTGCATGCGAGCGTACTTTGGGGCTACAGAGGGGGGAACCAATTTGTCCGCGTACCGTGTCCGGATGCTTCCTCTGTTCCAGGCCCTTGAACCCGCCATCGAGCATCGAGGACCGCAAGGCGGTATGGAAGAGCAAGGAGCTACACGGGCGGTTCTACAAGGCACTCACAGGGTCAGATGTAGATCTGCTCGCGTCGGTGAACTGGCTACGTTTCGGGGATCTCTTCGGGGAAACCGAAGGTTTTGTCTGTGCAATTGCGGATGAAGTTACCATGACGAACAACTACCGGAGGTATATCCTGAAGTCGACATTTGTCGGGCATGCCGCCGTCCCGGGGAGTCACTCAGGCATATTATTTCCGGTTGTGGTCATCTTGCTAACGGTGAGTACTTGCACAGACATAACCTTGTAGCCAGAATTATTCACCAGCAACTTGCTCTGCTATACCTGCCTTGGTGGCCTTGTGGACTTTGAAGTGACTCAACACTGTAGTACTGATCTAGACTCAACACCGTTTGGAGATAGTCTTGAAATTTGGCAGTCAAATGCTATGAATATCATGAAGATACACTAAGAAGGATTTTTTTTTATCCATACTAATATTACAAATGCAAAAGTGTGTATATCTTATATAAAAATCTCGTGTCACGGTGTTTGTTATCGAACTCCTCCGAAACGGCTTGACCGATTTTTATCAAACTTTTTATATGTATTCGGTAGGTCTGAGAATAGGTCGTAGGTTATTTTTTGTACCCCTATTCTTCGCGAACTGAGTCGCGGGCTAGCTAGTGTACTATAAAATTTTAATGCAATGATTAAACCTGACGCCGTGTTGTCTAACGCGCGGTCACTTGCTTCCGCATTAGCTATTTTTTTTCTGTCAAACGGAATAAGAGGGTGACAGAAAGAGACGGTGAAAGCGATGTCAAGCATAACCTTTATAACCACAGTTTAGGAACAGAGTAAATCGTCTTTATGGCAACTATTGCTTATTTTTAAGGTGCCATGAAGGGAACGGTGATCATAACAAATTTGGCAAAAGCCAAAACACTCATAAATGAACTTGGGGTCATGTGGAGGACTGCTGGGTTGACAAGGAATCAAGATGCCCTCAAAGGAGTGATGCTTAAGCGGCTGAATCTGTGCAATGCAGGTAACAATGGAAATGAATAAATTACGTTAAATTTTATCATTAGGATAAAGTAATGATGACGATATTTACATGATGGTAATTCAGCTGCGCCCATAATCTTGCCGCGGATGGCATGCTGCATGCCAGAGGAAAAATATAATTTTTCGTATGGTGTACATAATTATATTAAAAAATCTAGCTTAAAAAAATGTCCCTTAGCCCATTTATTTTTTAGGGTTCAAAATCGCATTAGCCCCAAAATAACAGTGTATCTGAAAAATATCAAAAAACAGCAACTTCAATTGGCGTAATTACCACCGCAGACCTACTTTGATTTAGGTACGGGCCTACACACTCTTAGATTTTTTTACGTACGTAGAGGTCAATTTAGTGTAAGGGACATGAATATAAAGTACAGTCAACCAATTTGATTCTTGGGCACTATAGAACCCTGCCATAATAAATCAATTAGTTTATCTTCTACGACAGTAATTCTTGCGTGAAGTATGTCATGACGACATCTCAATCTTTGCGAACATGTGTCAACGATAATGAAAGGACAAGAGTTTCATTACGTATAAATAACTTGAATTGTCACTGTCCGTCTGTCAAAAGTTCTTTTTCTTCTCATGTCATAGAGCGAAAACGTTTATTAAACTCATTACGTTTATTGCATGTTGTGGTCGGAGAGTTGATAATCCTTTGTCCCGCACTGTCGTTGTAATTATGTATAGTTAATGCAACAAGGTTCTATAGTGGCCTAGGAATCAAATTGGTTGACTGTACATGGTCGGTAAGGGACATTATAAACAAAATACGTTGGTGGACACATCTATTTTCTAAAATAGGTAAATTATTTAAATATATATGATGCATACCTAAGCAGATAACGCACTAAAATACAAGATATAGGTCTAAAACAATCCAAGAAAGGAAAAAAAAAAAAAAGTTGTGAGTGATTTAATCCAAAAAAAAACTTTTTCGGTTTTTCCTGAATAATCGTACCTACTCTGTCCCTTACCTCAATTGACCGTACGGTCGACGTTTTATTTAAAATGTTTGTACAATGTATTTTTTTTACAGTTTTCTACTGGATGAACATAATTGGAACTTGGCAGTATATCCTAGTTCCATTATTCGAAACAATGTTCCGTATCACTGTACTCGGACAAGACAAGCTATTGTTTCCTTTCATATGCACTTTTCCATTCGACGCGAAGCAAAACTGGCTAGTTTATTTAGTGACTTATTTCTACGAATCATACAGCAGTAAGTACTTTATTATTCTACTAACATTACACCTAAATTCTTAAATTTGCGAGTGTATGTATGTAGGTGTGTGCGTGTTTTTGTTGTGCTACAGCCTTGAATGGATAGAGGGATTTGAAAGAAATTTGTTATGCAAGTATTTTAGATCTTATTTTTATTCCGATATTCCAAAGAATAAAAAGACAAAAAATTAAACCGCTATGCCTAGGAATAGCACATTGCCATTGGCTACACTGTTAGCTGACTTCCCACGTTTTTAGGGTTCCGTAGTCAACTAGGAACCCTTATTATGTTTTTATTAGACCCATCTGGTTTCCAGTCTCCCTATTGAGTCAAAGTACAGTCGACTACAAAAAGATCGATACCGCCAAAGTTACTAAGATATGTATACACACCTTTATTGACTTAACATTAAGGTCGTGTATACATATTTTTGTAACTTTGGCCGTATCGATTTTTTTGTAGTCGACTGTACCTACTCCAACCTTACGATAGGTGTTCTTCATGAAATGTTAATGAAGATAATGATGTGATTTGTATGAATTCTCAAAATTATTTAATAAAATACATAATTTCACTCTGCCTGCTAGACCTTTTGATTTTTTACAGTGCTACATTTAATTTACATGTACCTCGGCGTCGAATTCCTCATGATAACTCTATGCTCCCATTTGGCAACGGAGTTTGAATTGCTGCGTGAAGAATTGCTCCATGCAGGGCCAAAATTAGAAACTTTTAGTGCCTTAGATAGCGATAATTATGGAGACAATGCAGAAAAAGACTATGCCGAACAGCAAGACGATATAATACAAATAGACGTTGACATTGATGAAGATAGACCAGATATTAAGGACGTAATAAGAAGACATCAGAAACTAATAACGTAAGACATAAATAAGTTTATTACAATTTTCTGTACCGGCGTAAAGGGAATGGTACTTCAGAAACTCCTCGCTTCACAGTAAAGCATTGTAATGAAGTATTTAATTAGTGTCAGTACAAGTAGAAGTTTTTAAGTAGATGTGAATGTGTGTTGCTTTGTTTATAATTCGACCCCGCTTAAACTACTACACTGATTTGAATGAAATTTTGCATACAAAGATATATGTGTCACTGATCACTGTGACTGATATAGATATATAATATTTTTCATTCAGAAAATTTTTAAAGTCCATTTCGATAATTTGAGCCAAGATCGTATTGGACAGTCACTATTTATGTTTCAACGAAGACTTAAACTCAAACTCAAACTCATTTATTGTTATTATAGGTACGTATACATGTTAGACATATTTTCACTATCAGAACTGCTATAATCTGCCGGTCATGCGTACAGTAATTAATTTTCTTATGAACTACTTAGCTAAATGGGATTATAATTATTATTATTATTATAAATCACCTTTAAAATTTAGGAATTCATTAACATCATAAAATTTTCCATTTTTTAAGCGTTTTAACAGAGATGTTTTAAAATTAAAAGCGAAAAGGTTTCCGGGTGCGCCGGTGGGACTTGAACCCACGTCTCCCGGGTATGCGCCCCAACGGGCGGGAGACGTGGGTTCAAGTCCCACCGGCGCACCCGGAAACTTTTTCGTTTTTAAATCTTAGGTTCGGTGAGCAGACGCAACTGCTAATAAAATAAATAATATGTTTTAAATTGTTTTAAATTGAGCTTAATAGCTTAGTTGGCTACTTTATCATATCAGCCAAAAGACGTCCATTGCGGCATTTTTGGTGTGGAAAATGCACCTTATGCATCGTCTAGGGGCCTACCCACTAAAAACCACACGGATTCCCTCGTTGCCATTGTGAACGCCACGGGAGCAAAATGTGTCACCGCAACGCCCACTGGCCGCCCCGGGATGGGGCTCCTCTGTTGACACCGTGCAATGCATTGATTGTTTAAAGAGGTTTACTCCTCGTGGCTTCCGCAGATGCCCACGTTCCCGGCGAGCCGGGGTTACGTGCCCTCACGTTAGCTCCCACGCCCTCATGTTCCGCTCTGAAATCAGAGCGGAACCGAGGGCACGGTCGCTTCCGCCCACTAGGCTCCCCCTCGCCTTTCCCTGTCCGCCGTGACAGAGAAGGTACTGGGTTGACAGAGCAGGTACTGGGTTCCACAATGATCCCTGCGCTGCTCCCATCCAAGTGGTTCTTGCGACTTTTACCAAATCGTTGGACCATCACGTCACCATTCTAGGACCCTGCTGCCGCATCGGCCGTCGGTTTTACGACAATGTACCTTGCCTACTAAGTCTAAACTATTCTGTTTTTCTGATTTTTTCATGGGAATTTTGCAGGTTGACTCAGATACTGGATGATATTTTTAACAAGATGATATTTTTCAATCTGCTTTTTGCTACTGTAACTATTTGCTTTTTTGGATTTGTTGCTAAGGTAAATATATCGTTAAACATCTGAATAATCAATCGAATTATCAAAACAAAATCAGGAATGTCGTGTGCTTGTATTATTAGTAAGCATCAAAACTAGCGTATCACATTATTATCTTGTCATTTTAAAACGATTATCCATCTTGTATGGATTGCAGCTACTTTTTAATGCTCACTAAACATTCAGTAAAGTCGGGTTACTTTGACCCTGAAAGGTAGTTGCGTATTTAACGAAACGCATTTAATGCAACGCTTGTTGGAAGTCGCATTAAAAGTTTCACTTCAATAACCTTAAATTTCTCCTGAAACAGAAAGTAAAGTTTTTGTCGTTCACAAATATTAAATTGACATAGAACCAAAAAATACAGATACGATTCAAATTTATGACTTTTCTGAATTTAAAATCTCACAATTAATGTGAAACGAAAAAGCATTTTCTCCCTCATTTTGTTATAGTCCGTTAAAATAATTATATTTAACATGTACAGTAATTACTCCCGGAGGAAAAGCCGTTAGTTTGTGTTACGGGGGTGTGTTTACCCGACATTGTTTACATTTAGGACCTTAATGCCTCGCAAATGTAATTTCTTAAGAAAGAGTATTATTTTAAGAGAGAGCGTCTCGTTTACTTTGCTTAGTCTTTGTCACTTAAAAGATTGTCTCAAATCCGTATAACTAAGTATTTATAAATTGTTCAGGTAGCCAAACAAAATGTTGGACCACAAAAAGGATTGACTGGAAAAAGATAAACGGAAAAACTTTCATCTATTCGTCGATCTTTTTGAAGTCCACCCATTTGTAACATAGTTTGTGAAAAAAATCATTAAAAAGAATAGGAATCAGATTTAATTTGAGATTATATTATAATATTCTCCATGAAGTTTTTATGTAATATAATAAACAAAAAAAATTATTTGCGTGGCAGAAAATTATTGTTTCTAGCTCAGTGATTGTCTAGCTTTACAAAATAATTATCACGTTAGGGCCTAAGCACACGGCGTTTTATTAACGCGCCGTCGACGCGCGTTTACAGTGCGTTATTCATTCCATAGAACAGCCATATTGCATGGACATAGAACATAAAACAGCCAACCCGCGTGCGTATCGCGTTTGCATCGATACAAACGCGTGTCGACGGCGCGTTTAAGAAACGCCGTGTGCTTAGGCCCTGCGCCTAAGTGGGACATGAATAATGATAAATATCAGCCAATGTTTTTTTTGGTACCCGTATTTTCAGATTGCACGTGACCCTCCAGAAATTGCAAACAACTTCGTCGGCGTAGTCGCCTCCATGATTCCAATATTTAACTTGTGCTACTATGCTGAAATGCTATCAGGAGCGGTCAGTGCTACGTTTGTTTCCTTTAGGGGGTGTTTCACCACCTTATTGTCAAACTACTGGTCACGTAACCAATGAATAAACTAAATACTGGACAAATCTGTCGGCTAGTTTTTTTTTCAGTTTCACCACTCCGGTCCTGTGCAAACTAAGTACCACTTAACTAATCGTCGGTTTAACATAGAGGGGAATGGCAACGTCACATTTCACGATCACGCGTTCCTGTTCGAACACTTTCGTTCAAAGAGTCGCTCATTGTCAAAGCAAAAGAAATCGTAAACTATGTATTTTTTAGATACATCTATTTTTTTGCATAAACAAATGTGTAACATTATAATTAATCCAAAAACGGTATTTATTTACGATACTTTGTTAACAATAACAAAGAAAAATAAAATCACGTAAAACGAATCGAAAAGTGGCGCCAAACCATTTGACAGATTAACTTTTTTTTTAATGGCGATGTACAAGTTCACGTAGAACAAACGATTGTGCCACTGAAAAAAAGTCTGTAATTAAAAAATATTACGAAATTTTGGATTTATTTTTACATACTAAAGCGTATCTATATTTTTTTATTCAAATCTTGATATTTGAATCCTCGTTTGCAATTAAGCATGACTTCTATCTTTAAAAAATAAAAAATACTTTGATTTATTTTTCTGAAACCGGCTGAAGAACTCTCCAACCATGACCACAAAAAATTAACTGACTAATTAAAAAGTTATGTGACGGATAAAAATGCTAAATGCCACCCGATCTGATGGTCAAATTAAAAAACAGTGTGTCCGTCACTTAGTGCTAATCAAGACTGGTGAAACAGAAATTTAAGTTCATCTGTCAAATAAGGTTATGATTAAGCTAATCCGAACATTAAAAAAAGTGGTGAAACAGCCCCTTAGATAAATATCATTTGTTATTTCGTCGAGCACCACGTCAAGATCCAGATATCAGTGGAGTAAATTCTGTAAACATACAGTGTAAAAATATTATTGGGAGTATACGTGGAATTGGGACATGTACGGAATATATAAACCTTAGTTTGAGTTTGTGTTACTTTAATATGTAACACCAAAACTTATCTAGTAGTTAGTGTATACTTGAAAATGTTTTGCCCTCCATCTGCATTATTAAACTGCGTGATCTTACGATTAGTAACATCTGATTAGTAATCTTACTCTTAGGGGGTGTTTCACCACCTTATTGTCAAACTACTGGTCACGTAACCAATTAATAAACTAAGTACTGGACAAATCTGTCGGCTAGTGTTTTTTCAGTTTCACCACTCCGGTCCTGTGCAAACTAAGTACCACTTAACTAATCGTGGGTTTAACAAAAAGTCGGAATGGCAACGTCGCATTTCACGACCACGCGTTCCTGTTCGCACACTTTCGTTCAAAAAGTCACTCATTATTAAAGCAAAAGAAATGGTTAACTATATAATTTTTGAATACATCTATTTTTTTTGCATAAACAAATATGTAACATTATAATTGATCCAAAAACGGTATTTATTTACGATACTTTGTTAACAATAACAAAGAAACATAAAATCACGTAAAACGAATCGAAAAGTGGCGCCAAACCATTTGACAGATAAACTTTTTTTTAATGGCGACATACAAGTTCAGGTAGAACAAACGATTGAGCCGCTGAAAAAAAGTTTGTTATTAAAAAATATTACGAAATTTTGGATTTATTTTTAAATACTAAAAGTGTACCTACATTTTTTTATTCAAATCTTGATATTTAAATTATTTTAGGCAATTTAGCATGACCTCTTTCTTTAAAAAATAAAAAATAATTAATTTATTTTTCTGAAACCGGCTGAAGGGCTCTCCAACCATGGCCACAAAAAAATAAACTAACTTTATGTGACGGATAAAAATGCTAAATGCCTCCTGATCTGATGGTCAAATTAAGAAACAGTTTGTCCGTCACTTAGCGCTAATCGAGACTGGTGAAACGGAAATTTTAATTCCATCTGTCAAATAAGGTTATGATTAAGCTAATCCGAACTTTAAGAAAAGTGGTGAAACAGCCCCTTATTGGTAGTTTTATTTAGAAAACACTCACAAACTCTTAACAAGTTAAAACAATTGCGATTCGGTACTAAATAATCATCCTTATGCCAGTTAGTGACTGTTATTGAAAGCCCTTAGCCACAGCCAGACGTAACTACCTCTACCTTTGACAAAGAAATTTAAATGATAAAAAAGTTATTTCTTAAAATTAAAGTAATCTAGTTATAGAAGTCTGTTTTTTACTTTATTTACATTGGAGCATCTTTTATTTTTTATCTTACCTTAAAATAAAGAAAATATTCAGCTCGTACTCTCTAATATAGCTAGTTTTCGTAGAAAAAAAAAGATAATAACTAAATACCGTTGTTTCAGAGTGCTGGGGTCGCTGACTCCGCTTATCATAACTTATGGTACGGAGGCGATTTGCGATATCAGAAGATTATTATTTTTATCATACTGAGGTAAGAAACTGCTTCGTCGTCTTTAAGGGTAGAAAATGTTTGACTGGACATTTAATGCTTAATAGCATTAATACGCCCAGCTTATTAAATGTACACGAGGCTATACGAGGGGCGTTCAATATAAAGTGAGAATGAGATGCAAACACTTTTAATATTACGAAATTAAATACTGGCCGGTAAAGCTAATCTATCTAGCTGATTGCTATGAAAAAAAAAACTAACTGTCTTTTGTTTAAAAAAATATACGGTAATTTCTTTGCAATGCTATTGAGTACGTTAGCGAAAATGGAGAAAATTGAACTGCGCGCCGTTATCAAATACTTGTATTTGAAAAATTTTTCTACGGACTAAGTCAATTTGGATTTGCGGGACGCTTTAGGGTCTAATGCTCCTCCGTATTCGACAGTCGCACGTTGGTGCGCCGAATTTAGACGTGGAAGAACATCGACAATGGACGACCCCCGCTCCGGACGCCCTACTACAGCAGTAACTAAAGAAAATGTGAAAAAAGTCGAAAACTCAGTTTCGGCGGATCGTCGTGTCACAGTTCGTTTTATTGCTGAAAATGTAAAGATTTCAACGGGGAGCGTGCATAATATTTTACATGAACGCTTGGGTATGAAAAAGGTATCTGCGCGTTGGGTACCAAGAATGTTTACTGACACGCAAAAACAAACTAGACTAGAGATTTGTCAAGAAGCTTTGAACCTGATGCAGCAAGACCGGGAACTTTTTTTGGCGCGATTTATAACAATGGACGAAACATGGCTCCATCATTACGACCCTGAAACGAAACTGCAGTCTGTGACATGGAAAAGGCCATCATGTCCAACTCCGAAGAAATTCAAGGTGAGCCCATCTGCCGGTAAGGTCATAGGCTCTGTTTTTTGGGATGGTAAAGGGGTATTAATGATTGAGTATCTCGAGCATGGAGCCACTATTACGGGCACTTTATACGCCAAACAAATAGCAACATTGCGCAATGAGATCCGCGAAAAACGGCGAGGTAAACTCTCGAAAGTTGTGCTGTTCCACCAGGACAATGCCCCGGCACACAAGTCCGCCGTTGCAATGGCTGCAATTCGTGATGCTGGGTTCGATATCCTTAAGCATCCTCCGTATTCACCAGATCTCGCTCCCAGTGATTTCTACCTATTTCCGAGATTGAAACAATACCTGAGAGGCCAGAAATTTGAAGACGACGACGCGGTAGTCGCTGCAGTACAAGATTTTTTAAGTACTCAAGATGAGACCTTTTTTAAAAATGGAATTTTAAGTTTAGAAAAAAGATATACTAAGTGTATTATGCTAAAAGGTGACTATGTCGAAAAATAAAATGAGATTTAGTAAAAGTTGTTTATAACATACTCATTCTCACTTTTTATTGAACGCCCCTAGTATATTAAACTAAATACAAACTGAAACATGGATGCACAGAAAAAAAGCCAGAAAAAAGACCAGCGCTGGGAATCGAACCCAGGTCCTCGGCATTCCGTGCCGCGTGCTAAACCCCTACACAACCACTGGTCAGGAGTTTAGACACAAATTTTTCCTATGCATCGCACATCTCAGCTTGCTAAATCACTTTATGCAGTGATAAAGCGCCATCTATGTTAAGCTACAAAAAAAATGTTAAGAATACAAGAAGATACTTCATACCAAACTTGAACATGGAGCGACGACCTGGTGAGGGTGGCGGGAACGCATTGAATGCGGATGGCGTAGGGCCGATCTGTTTGGCGAGCCTTGGGGGAGGCCTATGTTCAGCAGTGGACGTCTTTCGGCTGAAATGATGATGATGATGATGAAACTTGTACAAAAGGTTGTCTTAAACCAAAACTTTTTATCAATAGCTTTAAATATATAAAGCTAAAATACCCTGCTGTTGTTTTGTTCACTGCTTCAATACTAGCTAGCAGAGAAGTGGGCCTAGTCATCAGTTCTACGTCACCAAATGATTTCCACAGCAAATGCACAAGTTATTAAAAAATATATCCAAATCAAGTTAGCTATGAAGTATCTTTTTTTGTACTTATTTTTTCAACTTCATTTTTTTATTACTTTTACGGTCATCCCGTGAAATCATACATTTCGTTCGTTTCGTTCTAATCTCTAGACCAGTGGTGGTGTAGGGGTATGGCACGCGGCACGGAATGCTGAGGACCTGGGTTCGATTCCCAGCATTGGTCTTTTTTCTGGGGTTTTTTCTGTGCATCTATATTTCAGTTTGTATTTAGTACGAAATGTATATCCAAATCAGTATAGGTGTCCGTACAATATTTGAAGAGTTCCCTCGATTTCCCCAGGCTCCCTTGTTAGATCGTGACTATGGTGACTATGGGACCTAATTAAACATATTCCCTGTCCAACCAAAAAAAAAATTGAAATTGGTTAACAAATGACGAAGTTCTGAAGTAAGGTAAACGTGTCAATGCTCGACACCTCAACGCCTAGTAGATGACACCCATCTGTCACCTCCCTTACTATGACATAAGATTGAATATGCCATGTATTGGGTCAGTGTCGAGCACAAGGACGTTTAGCTTAGCAAATTTGAAAAAATAGTTATTAAATCAATAGAATTGATAAGCTCCTTCTTTTAATTTTGAAGTCGGTTGCAAAAATATTTGATACTTTTGACACGAGTTTTTAGAATGTGAAGTATAGATTGTATTTATAACTTCTGAGAACTTGGCTTGTTAAAATTTTCTTTGCAACTTTCAGGTCTCAGAAGCCGTGTTCATTGACATCTATGAGATATTCGCCCGTCACACTAAACACTTTTACGACGGTATGTTGCTCCCGTACTTGTAATCATAAGAAATAAACAAAGTTTTTTCTGTCTACTGACTTTCTGATGCCCGCAACTTTGCGTTTGCATCCTGCGGGTTTTCAGATTTTATGTGGATGGATTATTCGCTGTAGTTCCTTTGGCTATTCCTTCAGAGGAACTATTGCGGTTTTTTATCGCACTAGTTCCTTCACAAGATATGAAGGAAGAACTGTGTTTCTTTTTTCGCCTTTAAGTATTCCTCAGTAGCATCTTCAGTTCTAACAAAGGAACAAAGGCGTAAAAATAAACGCAGTTCTTCCTTCACCTCTTTTGAAGGAACTAGTGTGAAAAAAACGCAATAGTTCCTTCAAAGGAACAGCCAAAGGAACTATCGCGAGTTATACATCTGGATAAAAAGAGCGTATGTTAATCTACGAAAGTGTCGCTTCCTATTTGATTTAAAATCGGTTTCTTAGTTCCAGTGATTTGATTACCCTCTATATACAATGAAACAGACCCACAAACTAACAATGCTTACTTCTTTAGCCTATCATTTTAAACTACATTAAGTGATGGGTCATATACAACGTAAAAACAAAAGCTGTCTCTCCTGTGGACATACAATAAGCGACTCTGATTCAGCAAACTTAAGATTTATTTGAACGGCCCGAAAGTTGGCTAGGAGTCCCCTATGCCGATGTAGACTTGTCTTGACTACAAATTAGATATTGGCTATAAGACCTTTAAACAATAAAAAATGTGTTTGACATTGATTTCTTATGCCACACAGCAGTATTATTGTTCTTCATAGTTTGAGCTCTAGTTTAGACGGTGCCCCTTTTCTCCCATAAAATTTTAAGTCATAATGTATCATTAGTCATAATCAACGTTAGTCATACAGTGATTTATTTCTGAAACGGTATTTTTTTCAGGACTTTTTTAAATGCCATCTTATAGAATGCAATAGGTTAGGTTAGGTTTGTTTTATAACAATTCCGAAAAATAAATTGTTTCAAAAATAAATCACTGTATGACTAACGTTGATTATGACTAATGATACATTATGACTTAAAATTTTATGGGAGTCATTATAGACCCATAGGAATATGTCGATAACCTAGTTTATACGCGGAATGAAAATGTTTGTCACTTTTGGACCTTATTTCCTTAGCTTTAGGCCTAATAATAGTTTTAAAAAACTAAAAAACACGCTATTAAAATAAAAAATAAATTTTAATACATTTCAATTCACTATTCTTATAGTGCAGTAAAAAATCTTAATAAGCAATTATTATATTGTTATATCCAGATCAAAATTTGTAAACAATTCTAAATATTGATAAAATAAATAATAATAGTTTAAAATATTTTACTGTAAAAAAAGCGTGGGGTGCATGGTGTCAATTGTCAAGGATTATCATTTTGATAACATCTTAAAAAGCACCCCACGCTTTTTTTACAATAAAATATAAAGCGTGTAAAAACGAGAACCTATCCATTCCGCGACTATACCTAACACCAATCTGATCTGACGGTGTCCTTATCGATATTAAACAAGTTATTATTCGATACAACTTTTTCCAAATCATTAAAATAAAAGATTTTTTTTATTATTGTTTTGAATTAATAGTACAATTATTACTTAGTTTGCTTTATGTCGCAATGGTAAGGATTTTAAACTAAAGTACTGATGAATCAGTTTATTTAAATATTGATATTACAGCACTGGTGAAACTGTGGTGAGTGTGGAGTAGGTTTGCCTAATTCTGGACTCGACTATAGTAACGGCACAATTTCAAATCAGGTTTGTTCTAACTTGTTTCATTTACAGGTATTAAGTACAACGTGGTCCTACTTCTCACTGGCTATAAGTGTTTATGACGCAGACAAATAATAATTTAAACTTAAGATTCCGTTTAAGACAAGAAAGCAACACAATGAAGCGACAAAAAAAGGTAACTTTGATCCATATTAAACCGACACATTAAATAATTTAATAAAAAACATAAAATATGGGCGGTCTAATGAAACCAACTGATGGCAATTTTTGCTATTATTTTCAGTGCAATAACAAAACCAGGACCGAGCAAATTCCAATGACCAGGGTAACCTTCTGGGTCAAAGTTACCCGACTTTATTGTTGATGGTTTTTGGTAGTAAACATTGTTACTCATTATCATTAGATGTATCTAAAACAATGTAAATTGTTAGACATAAGGTAGACGTCCGGTGCTAGTCACTGTCCCAATAGTTGTAATTTTTAATTACATGTCATTAGCAATAGGGGTGACACCAGTCTCGTTGATTAGGCATTAGTACTTAAGGACATTTACCTTAATGTACAGTCAATCAATTTAATTCCTTGACAACACAGAACTTTGTCATCGTGGCATTTGTGTCATTCAATAAGCCATGCTCTAGAATAATACAAGCTTTAACCCTCTGCTTTGCCTGCGTTAGAAACCTTTTTGAAAAAGGTTATGCATGTTTAACACATAACGTTGGCTCGACCAACGCCATCTATTGATTGCGATCTTAAAAGCTTTGCGCATCTCTACTATTTGCATGTAAGATTCATCCAAATCCAATCTGCTGTTAATGCCTGATTGGGTAACAAACATCCAAACATCTTCACGAACTTTTTCATTTAATATATCAGTAGTATTACTAGGAAACAAATTGGAAAATGTAATGTTTCACATTTTATCATTATTTCTTATCCAAAATGGGTCTAAACTAACGACTGTTAGTTTGTACTGTTATTTATGTGTATTAATCGCAGTTTTAATTAAAAACCTGATAAGAGATTTAGCCAAAAGACTTCTAGGTTTCTTTGGTAGACGACTCAACATTTATTACTTTTTTAATTCCTTCCGTCGACCGGTTTAATTAAAGAATTTCGTTTAGTAGAATTCCTTTTAATTATTCAAATGCGAGTGTCCGTTTTGATCGTTGTTAATTTGTTTTGGATCACAATGAAGAAACAATTTAGGTGAACCTTGTTGGATGCTGAATAAATGAAATATCAAAATGATTTTACTGTTTCATTTGCGGAAGTTTAATAGAATGAAAAAATAACTTTTACCTTGTATGCTATTCCATAAGTACGAGTATACCGTGTTTTCTTATTTCCTTTATCAATAAACTCAAATCTTTGATGTTGAAAAACCGATCGTCAAGCTTCAATGGGACTAGGCTGGGCATGTCTGTCGGATACACGCACAAAGATAGGTGCACTCAGCCACATGGTGGGTGCCGCTCGACGGGCACCGACGGCAATCCAGGCCGAGGTGGAGATGGCAAGACGACCTGGACGCGGAACTAAGGAAAGTGGCCAAATAAAGCTCTGGATATGGAGATGTGTATACAAATAACAGGCTGAGTAATCCATACTTATATTATAAACTAGCTTTTGCCCGCGACTCCGTCCGCGTGGAATTAGTAATTTGGGCAGCTTATTTTTTTTTATCCAATTTGCTTTTTCATCAATTATGGCTCTCCTTAGTTCCTCGATATAAAAAAAAATACCCGCCCCCGCACCCCCCCCGCACACCCGCGTTCACATTCAACACCGTACTCCCAAGTCAAGCGTGCCTATAGAAGTTTTACTTCAAAAACCCCCGACTTTGAAACATTCTTCCGCTCCGCTCCGCTCCTATTGGTGTTAGCGTGATGATTATACAGCCTATAGCCTTCCTCGATATATGGGCTATCTAACACTGAAAGAATTTTTTTAAATCGGAGCAGTACTTAGTTCCTAAGATTAGCGCGTTCAAACAAAAAAACCTGTTCGATTAATTCTTAAAATAGACGTATCTTTCTTATTTGTGAACCGATTCAAATGAAACAAACACTAAATGTTAATCCAAGAAAATACCAACATATCAGTGAAAACCGCATCCTTCTAGGTTAGGCCGTTTCTGAGATTAGCGCGCACAAACGCACAGACAAACAGACAAACAGACAATAATTCTAAAAATCATTGTTTTGGGTTCTATTGTGCTAATAAATAGCCCTAGTGACAGTTTTTCTCAAATATCTTCAATATACAGACACCGACTTGTTACAGATTTATTATATGTATAGATGTGAAAGTGTGTTTGTTTGTTTGTCCTTTTCTCACGTCGAAACTGAGCGACGGATTGCCGTGATTTTTTTGTATAAACATAGTTGAAGGTCTAGAGAGTGACATAGGCTACTTTTTACCACGGGAAAACACGTTTTAATCTACTACAGCGGGGGTGAAGCCGCGTGCATCAGCTAATAAAGTAATCAATCTTTAAGGGAACGTTTCACAGGTCAAATTAAGTTAAATTCTCCAAGACGTTAGTGTCCTAACTGTCATTGTTAAAAAGGGAATCAAGGATTAAGTTTAATTGATTATGAGCAGTAAATAACTAGTGTGAAAGTTCTTAATTTATTGTGTCGAACTTAACATTCCCGCCGCCTATTGCTTACCTTGTAACTTACTCTCTGTGTACCTGTTTTCTGTATTGCTTACTATTCCTGGTGTACAATAAAGAGTCATTGTATTGTATTGTATTGTAACATTGTCGTAACTGGCACTAACTTTTTGCAACTCTAAAGGACCGTTTACAATGACTGTGATATTTATTTATGTATGAAAAAAAAAATTGTACTATCGATTTAGCCATAAAATGAATTACAAGGTACTTAGTTTCTATCGATATACCAAGACTTTTATCAAAGTTAATGTAATGAGTATCACAAAAAACTCGGTGTGTTTTTTGGTGACTATCATATGTGATAATGTGAATTAATTTAATGATCATTTGCAATCATTGCCTGCGAAAATATCACCAAAACCACATTTGCAATAAAATAAAAGTACAAAATACCTATTTACACATTTAATTTTCTTACACGTTTTTTCCTCCAGTAAGCCTTTGAAACTTTCACTCTAAAACTCATCTCTTGATGAAAAGTCCCAATTCACTTTGAGAAAACGGTAATACTGGAACCGTGACGTACATGGGCATAGGCGATATTATTCCAGCCACATCACAGTAGCCACCAAAAATTTACTTAGTCTTTATATCTTTTGTACAACAAAACAAAACAAAATTATAATACATTTTGTAACTGTACATAAAACAGTCGTGCTTTCCTGACTGACAGACAACGCACAAGCTCCACTACTGGTGGTAGGGACTTGAAATTTAGCATACATGTACCTTGAGTATCATAGAGATGCGCTAACGAAGGTTTTTGGAAATTCTCATGGGATGGGGAAACATATCAAAACTTTAAAATATTATTTATTTTATTAGCAGTTACGTCTGCTCACCGAACCTAAGATTTAAAAGCGAAAAAGATTCCGGGTGCGCCGGTGGGACTTGAACCCACGTCTCCCGGGTATATAACAGTTTATAACTTTTTTTTCGTCCGAATATTACTTGTGAGCGGACGTGTTTATCGTTTTTTATCTTAAATTATGTGTGCTTGAGAAACAATTCTCGTCGCTATTTTAGTGCTGCTTAATTGCATAGTCGTGTGCGTCGCGGGTGTCTTTTATTGTGACTGGCTGGCGTGGACGCAGAGTGACGGTAACAGGCGACCCCCCCGCACTACACCTCGGGGGAAAGAGAGCTTTCGCATAATTTGCCTCTCGTTTACGCGTGTTGCCTTCCCGACGACTGACGGACGTCGCCGAGCGGCTTGTGCTACGTGCTACGAAACCTGACGACGGTGGGTGCTACGGACCTGTGCTGCTACGCGGTGCTACGTTTGGTGCTACGACTTGCGACCTCACCTAGGTGTTTTGTTTACCTAAGACCGCGCAATGAATAGAGGCAACAGTGCCGAACTAATATGCCATGCATGTACGGGGGAGCTGGCAGTGGGGGAAGAGTATCTGCAGTGTAGGGTGGAGACTTGCGGTAAGCTGTACCACAGTTTGTGTACTGGTCTAAAGCTTACTATGGAGGAAAAGGACACTTGGGCGTGCCCTGAATGCTATATCGAGCTAAATAAAGGTGGACGTAATTGTGACACCCCTGTCGGAACACCAGTTACTGTTAAGAATATAGTAAGCCGCAATAAGAGTGGAACCCCTATTATGCCCTCGTGTCTTCCTGAGGAGTTATCATCTATGACGCCTGAGATGCGATTGATGTCGGATCAAATGGCTCTATTATCTGGACAGTTATCGAATGCGGTATCCACAATTGCACAGTATCAGTTTGCTCTTACTGATTTTGCTGCGAAGTTTGAGGCTCTCCACGATAGGTTCACCAAGATGGAACTAGCTATGGCTCATTCTAGTGTATGTACCGTATCGGTGGCATGTGGACCAGATCATGATGTAGCAGCCCGTAAGCTCAAACCCAAGCGGAAGCCTAAATCCACAGTTCGTGAGGACCGCCCGTCGGACACTACAGTGCAGTTTCCAGTGAGTGGTATGGAGGCTGACCCTCAAGAACAGCGGGTGTCGAATGATGTTGATATGGATGCAGGCCTGGTGAACTCTTCGGATGGTGAAGAGAATGAGGACACTGTGGCAGGAGGCTGGAACGAAGTGCGCAACCGCAAGAAGCGCTATTCTTCGATGCGCTGCACGGCTGGTCCCGAGGTGACGACGCTCAGGGCTGTCGAGTACCGCAAATATATTCATCTTTGGAACATGGTTTCGGGAGCCGAAGAAATACGCGCTTATTTGCAATTGATTAGCCCGGAGAGTACGTGTACAGTCGACGAACTAAAGCCAAAGGGTGAATACAGGTCTTACAAAATCGGAGTTTCAGCTACGCAATATGAAAGATGTTTGTCTGCTGCTATCTGGCCGGCTAATGCTCGTGTTCGCCCTTGGTTTTTTCGAAAACCACATCCTGAGGGGCCCCGAACCTAATTTAATGTCGGGTCCAAAGATCGCCGCTGACCTACAATTAATTTATCAGAACGTCAGGGGCCTCAATACCAAACTTAGTTTTTTCAGACTTAACCTATTATTTATTTATTTATTTATTTATTCAATTAATTTACACGGCATTACAGCGAACCAATACGCCGAGAAATCATATTACTTAGGTAATAACTAAGAATTAAAATGAGAATAAGAATTAAAATTAAATTAATTACATCAATTATAAATAACAATATTGAGTACATACATAAACTAAAGAAAAACACTAATAAAAATAACAAAAATTAAGTAGGCATACAAAAGAAAATCAGCTGGACATTTTATTATTGCACGGTGGTCGGCCTATTGTCCATCGTCTCACAAAAACTCAAACATTCCCGGCATACAGCTACCCATCTCCACGCAAACAGGTCACACTCGGGTACAGATGCCAGGAGCGTATTGAGCAGAGCAAGCGCACGCGGTAATGGCGCGCTCCGGCGCGAAACCGTGCGCGCCGCCGGCACCGCCAGCAGCACCGGCCGGAGGTTCACTCGGGGGACGTCCGGGACGCTTAGCCTAAGTACGCTATCCACTAATCGGATGACATCCGACTCCCCACGCAAAAAACGGCAGACTGTAATGAGAAGATTGTTATTTCGCCTCACTTCTAAAGAGTTAAAACCTAAGCAACCTAATAAGAATTTTGTGGGATATAAATAAGGGTAGTATCCAAACATTTTCTTGTAGAGAAACCTAAGGAAAGACTTTTGAATTTTCTCCAGAAGCAAGGTGTATGTGGATTCATATGGATTCCAAATAAGGGAAGACGCCTCTAATTTGCTCCGCACTAAGGCATTAAAAAGTAGTTTTATAACTCCAGGTTCATGAAAGTCCTTGCAATTACGTAGCAAGAAACCCAGTCTTTTAAAGCAGCTACTGGCAAGTGCACGAATATGCTCATGGAAGGTGAGTCGGGTGTCAAATACCACTCCTAAATCCTTCACAGAGAAGACACGATATCATCTTATTGTCAAGGAAGTATTGCGCATGCATAGGGGCAGAACTACGCCCATATGTACAAACGCAACACTTCTCTTCACTAAATGACAACTTGTTGTCTCTACTCCATTTAAACACGGAGGCTATATCTTCCTGCAAGGAGACACAATCCGCTGGCTCCTTCACACCATAAATGAGCTTGAGGTCGTCAGCATACAGGAGACATTTCGCATTACGAACGACAGATTCCAAGTCGTTAAACATCAGACCAAACAAAAGAGGCCCCAATATGGAACCCTGACTGACACCTGAACGAGTGTGATATCGGTCCGAAACAAAGCATCCATGTCGAACATACTGTTGACGATCGCGCAGATAACTGGCAAACAGAGCCAGCAACTTGGAAGAGAAGCCAATGTCATCAAGCTTATTTAAAAGGACATCATTATCTACGCGATCGAAAGCTTTCTTAAAGTCAAAATAGATTATGTCTGGACAGTGATTTAATAGCTGTAACCGAGTCCTTTTTAACGGATGCTGTTGAGAATCCTGAACTTGTTGGTAATGAGTGGAGCGTGGAGCGACGGGACCGCGCCGGCGGCTTGCGTGGAGGCGGCGTGCTGCTCGCGGCGAGGCCAGGACTCGTGCTGCGGCGGCGGCGTGAATTAGAGACGCTGTTTGTGGAGGACCTATGGGTCGTTTGTACTATAAATGACATTAAATGTTTCATTTGTGTGGTGTATATACCCCCGAGTACTTCTGATGATGTATACATGAGATGGTTCCAAGCAGTCGAATCAGTGGTGATTACTTTAGATAGTGTCGTAATTGTGGTCGGTGACTTAAATTTGAACCCTCGTTATACTTCTCAGAGTGTTTTATGTTATTATGGTTACTTTTTATCTATCTGTGGTTTGAGTGAGATGAATGATATAATGAATGCTCATGGCGGGAAGCTCGATGTGGTCCTGGCATCGGAGCGCATACGCGGGGTTCATGTTAGTGAGATTGAGGGAGGTGGGCTCGTCCCTCGACGTGACGCATATCATCCTCCGCTGGAGGTTTCCATTCCTCTGCGTGAAGACTTGCGGCGCTCCTTCACGGAGCGAATTGATCCCAGTAACTTAAATTTGCAAAAAGATTGGAACTTTGCAAAGGGGGACTACCATCTGTTGTATGAACTGGTCTCTGAAGTAAACTGGCAGGAGGAGTTTCAGACTCAGGACATTGACATAGCGGTGGACTCCTTTTATAAAGTTATGTACGGTATTTTTGATGTCTGTATTCCTAGCAAGAACCGCAACAAAAGCCGAGCTAGACGCTATCCGGTATGGTTTACTGCAGATCTTATTAGTGATTTAAAAACTAAAGCGGATGTGCATCGACAATGGAAAGCGACTAAAAACAGTAATATATATACCACCTTCTCTAGACTTAGAGCGGATATCAAGAAACGGGTTTCCTCTGCCTACAATGTTTACATTCACCAAATACAGGCTGAAGTAAAGACCGACCCGCGCGCTTTTTGGCGGCATATTGATGGCCTTAAGTCTAAGGGAGGTTTCGTGTCTCAAGTTGCTTTCGAGGGAAGACAGTTTGTCGGACCTGAGACAGCTGAAGCATTTGCTGGGTTTTTTTCGAGCGTTTTTTTGCCTACTGTTCCACGTCTTGACCCTAACGACTGCAGGGATAGTGGGCGGAAAAAGTCTGCCCATTATATTGACGTCAATGAGGTCACCCTGCAGGAGGTCGTGTCGGCTATAAAGCGCTTGGAACCCAGCAGTGCTGTTGGGCCCGATAAGATCCCGGCATATGTAGTGAAGGGATGTATTGATTACCTTGCGGAACCTCTTTGCTTTTTGTTTAATCTGGCTCTCTCTTCTGGATCGTATCCTCAACAATGGAAGACCTCTAGGGTTCGGCCTATCCCTAAGACGAGTGATGCTATTAATGTGGAAAGTCATAGACCCATCGCAATTTTGTCAACCCCTGCGAAGCTTTTTGAATCTATACTCCACCGAGCGCTTTCTGTACAGTTGAAACCTTTCTTGAGTGATGCACAACATGGTTTTAGAGCGAATCGGTCTGTCAACACTAACCTTACAATCTTGACTGATATTATCTCTGAATACCTTGATAAGGGTATACAAGTTGACGTACTGTATTTTGATTTCCGGAAAGCTTTCGATCGCGTGGATAACGATGTGTTGCTACAAAAGCTAGACACTATTGGATTCGCTTCTAATCTGCTTAAATTTTTTGCAAGTTATCTACGCGATCGTCAGCAATACGTGCAACATGGTCACTTCATCTCGACTCCTTACCATACCCGGTCCGGCGTAAGCCAGGGATCTATACTTGGTCCTTTTCTATTTGGTATAATGGTTAATGATCTTGAATTGGTCGTCAGAAGTGCAGAATGCCTTCTTTATGCTGACGACCTGAAGCTGGTTTACGGAGTGGAGCAAGCTGCGGATTGCATCTCGCTGCAGGAGGATATTGACTCTGTGTGGCGGTGGAGTGTTGACAGCAAGTTGTCTTTCAACACGGCCAAGTGTGGTGTGTGCACTTTCAGTCAAGCTTGTTCTCCCATACACAATCAGTATGTGCTGGGAGTCGAGCCCATAAACAGACTCTTCTCAGTAAAAGATCTGGGCGTTATATTTGATACGCGTCTAACTTTCCACGATCATGTAAAGGCGTTGGCTGCTACTAGTTTTCGTAGACTTGGCTTTGTTTTTCGTAACGCCAGAGATTTTCAAGATCCTGTGGCGATAAAACTGCTATTTAATGCCTTGGTGAGAAGTAAGTTGGAAGCATCTGCCATTGTATGGAACCCATATGAGTCAACGTACATCCTACTTTTGGAAAAGGTGCAAAAGGCCTTTTTAAGAATGTTGTACAAAAAATTGCATGGATATTACCCGTATTTATATCCAACGAAGTTTCTTCTTGGCGCTCTAGGCTTTAATTCGTTGGAGGTGAGGCGGAACCTTGGCCTTCTTCTATTTGTGTGTCGTGTTCTGCGAGGGGATGCTGACTGTCCCAAGCTCGTGGAGCAACTAGTCAGGTTGTCTGTCCCGGACGTGCCCAGGATAACCCTGAGACCGCGTATGCGCCCCCTGCTGTGTGTGCCGGCAGCGCGCACCGCGGCGCGCAGGCAGTCGCCGCTGCCCCGCGCCCTGGCGTTGCTGAACTCGCTCCTGGTGTCGGCACCGGAGTGCGACTTGCTGGCGGGGCGGTGGGCGGCGGTGACTCAGCAAGTATTGATTTTTTGCGAGAAGATGGATGACAGGCTGACTACGGTTCCTACGTGATGTTCCCCAGCTTATTTTTAAGGTGATGTTATTTATCTTATTATTATATATTGTATTTATTCTTTTTTGTTCTCTTGCTTTTGTTTTTGTAAATTTTATAGCGCTTTGGGTAATACTGTTATGCTGTAAAATTCTTTTTTGAAATAAATAAATAAATAAATAAATAAATAACAGGTTACCTGAAGCGATTACTTCGTTGGACATATTTAGGAGACGACTCAAAAATTGGCTTCTCGAGCACACATTCTACACTTTTGATGAATTCCTTAACTTTCAGCCAGAAACTTCAACTTATTAATTATTATGATGACTATGAATAATATATTAAAATAATTTTAAGAATGACATGTAATAAATATTATGAATAAATGAGTATGAGTATGAGTATGAGTATGCGCCCCAACGGGTGTTCTACCAATTGAACCACGTCACATCCAACCGACTCCCCCGAAATTCTTAATCGCTTACATACGCCAACAGTGAGCAGCCGTACTGCTAATAAAATAAATAACACTTCTATTTAATTAAAATATTATTTATTTTATTAGCAGTTACGTCTGCTCACCGAACCTAAGATTTAACCCCACCCCACAGCTCAGCCTAAGATCACAACCCAAAAAAGTAAGTAAAGTAAGTCACAGCCTAAGATTTGACGCCACTGTTGGCGTATGTAAGCGATTAAGAATTTCGGGGAGGTCGGTTGGATGCGACGTGGTTCAGTTGGTAGAACACCCGTTGGGGCGCATACCCGGGAGACGTGGGTTCAAGTCCCACCGGCGCACCCGGAAACTTTTTCGCTTTTAAATCTTAATATCAAAACTTTATTTCTTTCTTTGTTTGTAGGGGTAATCTCTGAAACTAACCAACTAACAACTAACCAATTTTTAACATTCTTTTACCAATAGAAAGCTGCACTATCCCTGATTGACATAGGCTACTTTTTCTCCGGGAAAATGAAAAATTTCCGCGGGATAGAAATAAGTGGATTCAACTTCGATGTTGAATTTAAAAATAATAATAATAATAGGTCAAAGAAAGAAAGCTATACTGTCTCTTATCAGAAACAGTGAAGTTTTCTATCCTCCGGGAATCGCGAGGAAAAATAGCTAGCCAATGTCAGTCAAGAACTGTAGTTTTCTATTAGTGAAAGTTTTATTTTAAATCGATCGTAATTTCTATCCCGCGGGAACTTTGAGCTTTCCCGGGAAAAAAAGAAGCCTGTTACAATCATGAGCAGTGCAGCTTTCTTTGTGCCGAGGAAATAACGACATAATTGCGTTTGTTAGATTCCTTACTAAATCGTTATTTCTAAATGTTTGTCTATGTGGGTCATAAGTTATACATTTAAGGATTTACTCTATAAGTCGTACGCTTTAGAAACACGATTACTTATACTTTGCTCGAAAGAAATTAAATTCAAAGTTAACTCTAAAAAAGAATGGATTACCTTAGTACAACATAAATACTTAACGGAACGTAATGAGTTTTTTTTATAATAACAAAACTACTTATTTTCTGTAACGTATACGACTTACATCTTCAAAATATCTATTGTTTTAATAATACGAAGGAAATAACTACATTCGCGCGCGTTCCGCCCATCCTAACCTGAGCCGCCACGATTCCCTCCTGTCCGCGACTCCGC
Source organism: Archips crataeganus (assembly GCA_947859365.1). Classification (NCBI taxonomy): domain Eukaryota; kingdom Metazoa; phylum Arthropoda; class Insecta; order Lepidoptera; family Tortricidae; genus Archips; species Archips crataeganus. Next base: position 18,808,161 of record OX402059.1, on the reverse strand, counting down.
CGAGACACCGTGCACAATAATACCTAAAATCGAGTAGCGCCAAAAGCTCGGCGCCCTCTTAATCCATGTCCAGCTGTTTTTCCATCCAAATAACTAAACATAAAAATTGTTCCATTTATAATCGTATCACTCGCGTGATCTTATTATGAAACGAGCTGAAGGCCACAGTCACACTACTCATAAATAAATAAATAAATAAATAAATAAATATTAGGGGACAATCTTACACAAATCGACCTAGTCCCAAACTAAGCAAAGCTTGTACTATGGGTACTAGACGACGATAAACATACTTATATAGATAAATAAATACTTAAATACATAGAAAACATCCATAACTCAGGAACAAACATTCGTGCTCATCATACAAATAAATGCACTTACCGGGTTTCGAACCCAGGACCTCTTGCTTCGTAGGCAGGGTCACTACCAACTAGGCTAAAGCGGTCGTCAAATAGGTATAGCTAAACCATTTTAATGAGTCCTCGTCCGCGGGGTACAGAGGCACGAGGGTAGATGACAAAGGGGGGCGCGGAAGATGCGCGGGCGGCAGGCACACGAGGCAAGCTCGCCGCCCGCACCTCTCTCGGCCCCTTTGTCGTCATACCTCCCAGCCCCTGTACTTCGCGGACGAGCACTCATTTAAACGGTCTAGCTATACACTTGTGCATCTCATTATAAGTAAACCAGTCACATAAATTACTACTGTGATATGGCTGTCCTTGGAGGGCTAGGTTCTTTCAAATTGCTAGGGTCAGCGCTGTCCTGTGACATGCAAATCTGTCGGATTACGGCCAGTTGTCACAAGACTCACTTTGCGCTTCTTGTAATTTGGGCGGGTGTCAAAGCGGAGCAACCTAAAGTAACTACGTTTGAGGCGGAATATCCAAATGTACTAAGAAACAGTGGTTTATGTTATAAAAGAAATGTTTGTTTATACCCAGTCACTCAATGAAAGCGATCAGTTGCAAAACATTTATAGAGCAATATAATATATTTGGAACATAAAACCACGGTGAGCCTCACTCATAGTGAAAAAACCGGCCAAGTGCGAGTCGGACTCGCGCACGAAGGGTTCCGTACAATTATCTATAAAAACGGCAAAAAAATCACATTTGTTGTATGGGAGCCCCCCCTTAAATATATGATTTGTGTGAAGTTCCCAATCCACAACGAGCCCGGCTGGGAACTGTGGACCAAAACCTCTCACAGCAGTAGGACGTATATAAGCCGCCGATGATAATGAGGGATATTTCTATAACAACCGATTTTTTAAGAAAAAATATTTTTTATGTCTTTGGCTTAGTCTTTGATTAACTTGTTATTTTCGTGATTTTTTTTATTTAAAAAATAAACATTGGAGCTTCAACAATTCCCAAAGAATTAATACGTGATCCAACATTTCCTGTAGCACCTCAGGCGCTTTTCTAAGTTCACTTTTCTTACAAAGCTTCGTTAGTAATTAATTCTTGGCTTAATTTACAAATTAGGTCAATGCATCGGCTGTTACAACGTCGTAAGCCCCCGTTTATTGAAACTCCCCCCCAGGCACAAATGAGAAAGCTGTTATTTATTTTAAGTTCATCGAATTAATATTGTTTTGTTTGTCTTATTTTGGGTTTTTAATCAAAAATCAATGCGTGGTTTTATGAAACCACGAAGCAAGTGAAACTTTTTTAGACAATTTTAACTGTAAAATTTCGCAAAATCATTCGAATTAGGGTAATCAAATTGAGGCGGAAGGTACAAATACTGCGGAACACTTGCACTAATAAAATAAGTGAGAATGTAAATGCTACACGGTCAGCCGATGCGAGCTATTGGGCGCCATGACTTTAGTTCTGACATGGATTTTGTCATTTCTGATGTGATCCCGCAGAGAAGCTTCGAGCATAGCCCTCTAAACAATCTTGAGCTTTCCTATGAGGCCCATCGTCAATCATTACTGACAATACACACTGATCAAAGAATTTTGACTTGAGACACTGGGTTATATTTGGAAACAATATATTGCAGAGCTTCCCGAACGCTGCTTAGCCATCAACCATCGACCTTAACTCCAAGACGGAACATGGAAACCTAACCATGTTTGGGTTTGTTATAATATCTTATGGTGCATTTTGACCAAATTAAAATTCAAAGTAATTATTTGCTAGAACAATGGTATTTTTACAGTTGTTACATTTAATTAAACCGCCGAAAAAACTGAAAAGCAAAAAATAATACCTTTTTTGTTTGACCTTAATCTAGGTACCAGTTTGAAGTCGGTGCCTCAGCACTTAGCCAGGAGGAGTGGACCTATAATCGTCTACCTGATTGGCTTCTATCACTCCTACTGGGTCGTGCTGAGGCACCGACTTCAAACTGGTACCTAGATTAAGGTCAAACAAAAAAGGTATTATTTTTTGCTTTTCAGTTTTTTCGGCGGTTTAATTTTTTGTTAAAAAGTTTTATTTTATACTTTTTTCCATCCTTGGGGTAATTTTTTTTCCAAATTTATAATACCAACTTCAAGGTATACCCTATCTATCCAATAAAAAAGAATTATGAAAATCAGACTACTCTGTAAAAAGTTAGTCAATCATGGCCTGTTTTCCTACCCTCAGGGTAGGAATATTGTTTCCAAATTTAAATGAGACCACCCTTGGGGTATACGCTTTCCAATAAAAAAAGAATCATCAAAATCCGACTACTCTGTTATAAGTTATGCGTGGTCATATAGTACAATCAGTAACTGAACAATCAATCAGACCCTGTTTTTCTACTTTTAGGGTAGGAATATTGTTTCCAAATTTAAATGGGACCACCCTCGGGGTATACGCTTTCCAATAAAAAAAGAATCATCAAAATCGGACTACTCTAAAAAGTTATGCGTGATCATACATAAAAAAAAAAAAAAAATGTCACGTCGAATTGAGAACCTCCTCGTTTTGTTTTCGTCGGTTGAAAAAGAATGTTAATTCACAGTCCACCATAACAGTGGAATGCAAATATTCAACTTAAATATCTCGTAACATGGAAGTTATAAATATGAGGTAATACATTCGGATACATTAAATTATACATTCTATTAACAGAATAAATTACATGTTACTCTCAAAACTTCCGTCCTTTGGGCTTCCTGAGAAATTATGCGGATGGATCAGCAGCTTCCTAACGGACAGAAGCATAAAGGTTGTAGTTGACGGTGCATGCTCTGATTCCATGTCTGTGAATGCTGGTGTCCCTCAAGGCTGTGTGCTATCGCCTACGCTCTTCCTTCTGCATGTCAATGATATGCTGCCATCCGGCGGCATTCACTGTTATGCGGATGATAGTACGGTTGATGCCTCTTACACCGGCCGCGCCGGTATTTCTCGGGAAAACGTTATAGAGTGCCGAAATAAACTTGTGTCTGAAATTGAGACTTCCCTAAAAGAAGTTTCAGAATGGGGTCGACTTAATTTAGTCCGTTTTAACCCCACTAAGACACAGGTTTGCGCGTTTACCGCAAAAAAGTCTGCGTTTGTCGCGTCACCTCTTTTCGAAGGCACTCCCCTTGCTACCACAGCCAGTATCGGAATCCTTGGTATTGACATCTCGAGTGAAGTCCAGTTCCGCGACCACTTGGAGAGTAAGGCTAAATTAGCCTCGAAGAAGCTCGGCGTGCTCAACAGATCGAGACGGTATTTCACTCCAGCCCACCGCCTTCAGCTTTATAAGGCGCAGGTTCGCCCACATATGGAATACTGCTCTCATCTGTGGGCGGGGGCTTCCCGGTACCAGCTTCTCCCTCTGGATCGCATACAACGGAGAGCGACTCGAATAGTCGGCTGCCAACGAACTTCTGATAGGCTTGATTCCTTGGCGCTGCGTAGAGATGTAGCTTCACTGTCCATCTTCTATCGCATGTACAACGGAGAGTGCTCCGAGGAGTTATTCGGGTTGATCCCTGCCGCATCCTTCCGCCACCGCCCTACGCGACAACACTTCCATCCTCACCATCTGGATGGTTGGTTGTCTTCTACTGTGCGTTTTTCCAGAAATTTCCTGCCTCGCACAGCAAAGCTCTGGAATGAGGTTCCTGCTGCGGTATTCCCGGACCGATATGACCTTCAAGCTTTCAAAAAAAGAGCGTACTCCTACCTAAAAGGCCGGCAACGCACTTGTGACTCTTTTGGTGTCGCAGGTGTCCATGGGCGACGGTAATCGTTTACCATCAGGCGATCCGTCTGCTCGTTTGCCCCCTATATCATAAAAAAAAAAAAAAAAAAAAAAATGTTAGTAAAAAAAATCATTCACTTTATAAACACATTTTCGTATAAGCCCTTTTTTAAGTCAAATTAGAAACACTTTCGTAGTGAGAGTTCTTAGCTTGATCGGAATATTATTGTATACTTTACCAGACATTTTATAACAATTTTTGTTACAGAGGGCAGTCTTAGAAATAGGTTGCCGAACCTTACACAAATTTCGGGGTCTTAATATAGGATTTTGGGTAGGTCTAGCGAACAATAAATTCAGGATTGGTTCTAACAAACTTAGCTTGTTCGTATGTCTGTCAAAGTAAGGCATTAAGTTTTCTAAAAAGCGGTCTACAAAATACTAGAGGGCCAACTCCACATATAGCACGTATACATTTTTTTTGCGTAACAAACACTTGATTAATTTCCGATGAGTTTCCCCAAATGATAATTCCATATCAGATAACTGATGGTTGTATCAGTTATCCGATATGGAATTATTATTTGGATAACCGTGGTAACAAAGAACGACTAACGATGAAGCAATCATTTAGGCACTGGAACTCCACGACGGAACAACGTGACCTCTGATTTTGAGCTTGTTAGAATAATCTTAGATTGAATTGTAACCATGATTGATACCGCGGTCTGATGATGGAACAGGTAGCCTAGTGTATCATTTAGTTTATTATTTGAGAGAGAGACAGAGAGAGAGACACACACACAGGAAATACAGTTGACAGGAAAACATACAAAAATAATCATCGAATAGTATAAATTGGGCCCCACTCAGCATAATGTTGCGGCAAACCACAACGCTGTTTTTCAGTGGGACCCATTTAAAAACTAAACACAAAAAACAAACAACTTATTGTGATGACACGAACGCCAGCGCAAAGTGAAGTTCGCAACAAAACCTAGATAGGTACAAACCGGAAGTATGTATGGCAACACTTGATCAGTTTAATCGACTGAACTGACTGATTTAATGAACTGACAGGTGAGGCGATGGTAGTCCTTCCAATAGGAGGACTGACGTCATCGCGAGACGCAGGTGGCGAGTTGTCTTTCAATGTGGCGTTCTAACGGGGAGGCCCTTGTTCAACAGTGACCGTCTTCTGGCTGATGATGATGATGATGAAACTGTAATTATTTTATTATTACATTTCGCTAATAAAACTCAAGTGGCCCCTATTTTCGTTTGAGTAGTAAATAAATAAATATCACGGGACAATTTTCACCTAGTCCCAAAGTAAGCTAAGCAAAGCTTGTGTTATGGGTGCATACTAGGCAACGGATAAACATAATTATATAGATAGATAGGAGAAAGATACATATTTAAATAGATAATAAACACATACCCAAGACCCGAGAACAAACATTCGTATTTTTATACAAATATCTGTCCCGACACGGGAATCAAATCCGGGACCTCAACTTCATAGTCAGGTTCTCTAACCACTGGGGCATCTGGTAGTCAAAAGTAAGTAGTATTACTAAAGACATTTTACACTGAGAAAAACATTTAAAACTTCTGAACGTCAACATTTCCGCCCGACCTATTAAACATTGGTAATCAATTTCCAATCATAAATTCCCTTATTCCCTTTGGCAACTTGAAGGGCCAATTACTAAGCATTCTTGGCTCATATTTCAATTTCGACTTAAAGCAAAACGAATAGAAAAGTGAAAAAATTGGGTAAACAATAATTGACCCCCGAGAGTCCGGAGTTGTAAATAATGCGTAAAATTAGAGCTAGCTAATTACAGAGCACCGGGGTGTATCTTGAAGAACTAAAGTTTCTGAAAACTCTATCACATTTTTAAAAAAATTGTAATTTACGCGAGTCTGGGTGAGTTACCCTTTTTGATATATTTCACGAAAACAACGGAAAAAGATGACTGGTATTTTTTTTACAAAATTGATGTCATATTCCAGTACTTAATGTCAAAAATTTGACAATAATGAGTGACACCTACAACATTAAATATATATATTTTCAGTGAAATAAATAATACAATCACAATGGTATATGGTGATTATTCCTTAGCTTTTTTTTAAAAGGTTCGTTTATTGATAAGCTATCGTGTTTGGATCTCAAACTTACTCTTGATCCTAAACATAACTTTATGCAAGTAACTGAACTCACCAAAACTAGCAGTAAATCACTCACTATCGTGAAACTCTGTATTCAGTGCCAACATTTGCTTTAGGTCACTGAGCCAAACGGAGCAGTAGGAAATTCGCTTGTTATTACTTTTTTAAACATTTTACTAAAGTCGACAAACGGACAAAAAACTTTTTACGGTTTAGGTGATTTTTAGTGCAGCCGTGATTACCTGCGGATTAGACTATAACCTTTCAAGCCGAAGATCGTTAGTACATTTGAAATGATGACCACCAGCTTGCGAAGAATTCAGTAGTGTGTGTGAAGTTACCAGCCCGCATTGGGTCCGCGTGGGAAGTCATTCTAAAATGAAGCCCTGTGCCCTACACTATAGAACGTATATAGGCTAAGACGATAAGGTTGCTTTTCAGAAATACTTGGATCATTGTGTGTTATAATATTGCATTATTGGTAGTAAGCCGTCCGGTACTTAAATATAAACGAAAACGTCGAATCTGTAAAATAGGAACTTCTAGTAGCCATGCGAGTTGAGTTGTCTTGTAGACCTCGTAAGTTATACAAAATGGCTGAAATATGACATTTTCTACATTTTCAACCCCATGTCGCCGCCATTTTGTTAAATATGCAAAAACTGAATCGACAAATAATCTATTTAATAGGGATGCTTTTAATTGACTAATAAAAGTTAGTACCCAGTGTCCATGGTATTTTCTAACGCTTCTGACGCTTGCCTTCGCTTTCACCATCTCTTTCTGTCATCATTTTATACAGTTTGACAGAAAGAAACAGTGATTGCAAAGGCAAGCGTCAGAAGCGTTAGACAATAAGCCTGCAGCTCAGAAAATTTCATGGGAATCAGTTGACAAATGCGACCTGAAAATAACTGAATATCGCCCAACACGGAAGCATGTTGTCGTAGTTGAAACTCACTCACTCGGTCAATTGTATTGTGTAAGCTGGGGTACGCTTGTTCTGTATTGTAAAGTGCGCTCAGAACTTAATCGTTTGCCGGTGTATGTCACATCCAGAAACTCTCAGTCCACAATTTAAGCCCTACTAATTGCTTACGGTGCTTCCAGCTATTTACAATTTGTTATGCCGGCTCATTTCGCTCTTCTTATACTGCCATGGAAAATTGTTAATTTTTCCCCAACCCACTACACGGATAATTTGGTAGGTGTAATTGATAAATTAGTCTCATTGTTAAAATAACGAGCCTGCTTTATAGGCTTTTATGATAATTGAAGTGAAAATCAACGTTTGTTGGCTAAATTTGGGTGACTTTAGCAAATTTAATTATCTGGATAATTCCTAGCGGTATTTATTTTTTGCTCCCCACAGCTGAGACGAAGGCAGTGCTTGGCCATCCCATACAATAAACTATTTTCTAACCACTTTATGTATTTATCACGGAGTGATTCTATTGTCTTTGGCAATCATCACTTGAAATTGTACATTAAATGTATAGAAGCGACGCGATCCAAAGCAGACACAAGGGACGAGGCGGAGTTGCGGCCTGGGGCTAAATTCAGGAACGGCCCAACACGGTTTGCGAGCGGTAATTCAATCGTTTGGGAGGGGATAGGAACGGGTTGAGCTTGGGATGAGCCTTATTTTCCTGTTAATTCGCTTTGTACAATACAATACAATACAATACAATGACTCTTTATTGTACACCAGGAATAGTAAGCAATACAGAAAACAGGTACACAGAGAGTAAGTTACAAATAAATAAATAAACTAATAAATAAGGCTCATCCCAAACTCAGCCCAAATCTCTCGCAAACCAGTGATTTTTGGCGTTCCTGAATAGGAGTTCAAACCAAACCCAACCCGAACGATTGAATTACCGCTACCAACCCGTAAAGGCCCGTTCCTGAATTTAGCCCCTGGTTCTTTCGATAGTTATATATTTTTACAAAATAAAGCGACACAAGCTTCCCGCAATCTAACATAATAAAACCGAACAACATGTCCAGAGAAAACTTTAAAATATAACTCAAAGACTTGTTACCCATTACTTTCAAGGATTTTATTTAGAAACCTTTTGAATCAAATTTGCGACGTGTAAACTTTAAAGTCTGGGACAAGACCACACTTATATTAAATCACAATTGTAGGATCACAGCATCGCGCAATATGATGGGATTTGCAGTGCTCGGGCACAGCACACAAAATATTATCTTATTTTAATTAGTTTTGTTTATATGACTATTTGTTTTTCAAGAAAGAAAAGTTATGTGAATTAACCGAAGGTTTAAATAGCGAGTGAATGTACTTTTAGAAGTAACAACAATAAATAAATACTTACCACGGGACAATTTGACACTAATTGACCTAGTCCCAAACTAAGCGAATCATGTGTTACGGGTACAAAATTAAATAAATACATTATGACGGCGTCAGGGATGGACCAGATACTTCCGTCTCGCAGTCTGGGTCCGATGGTGTATCGCTCATGACGTAGGTACTCGAGTAAGGACTTCAATAAGTACTCTGTTAGGAATTAAGGTGTTTTATTTCACCAACCTATAATAATTAACTAATTACAGAAATCAAATCAGAAAGGTAATGGACAGACGAACCGACAGAATCGTTAACCAGGTGTTGTCACCTCCGCAATCCGAAGTAGAGTGACTCTCTCGCCAACGAGCCCATCCACGTGCATCGCAACCGGTAGTTACGTCACACGCCGTTCGCCGCCATCTCAATATTAAAATAATCAACTAACAATCTAATATAACGCTTAATTATTGTTATCTACGACACATATATAAATTCAGTCATATTGAACACTTACACTCAAGTTCAGTTTTTCATATTTATAGTGTTTGCTCCGACCGAACCCAACCCAAGAATTTTATTCAAGTTCTATTTATCCACTCAGCTATTTGGTCGCCAAATATTCGTACTGTCCAATTACTTATACACTGTGAATCAGATGGCTTCAGAGGATTGGGGCATGATCTGACCTGAGCTCTGGTCACTGGGAACATTGCTTTATTGGATTTTAAAATGGTCCACACTCGGTCGGCGTATGAAATATACTATGGTGACGGCAAAATCCGAGGATTCTTTGGGATATTTCTTGTAATATGATTTAGGGTCAATTATAATGTCTGTTTCTATACAGGTAAAATAAGACTAAATATGACAGTTTGGCGGCAAAATATTTACCTCAACAAAACTTTGTTTATAACTTTATCTTGGCACTAAAAATGAATATCTGCCGAGTCCTACCAAAATTTAGGGGCTGGGGGATTTAAAAAATTCAAATTACAAACTAGATGAGTATTTTTTTGTGCTGAATATATATAGATAGATAGATTGAGACCATGCACATACTTATACGATCAATATTTTGCAAGATATGAAGGGTTTTATTGAAAAGACATAAAACAATCTAAACGTCACTTACCAACAATAGTTACTCAAGATTTGGTAGTGATGGTAATACTGATTGCTCCCAGTGATTTTTTATTTTGTCAATTAAACAAAAAATTACGAAGATATGGCGCGTTGAAGTTTCGCGTGACGTCACTTGTTCCTACACTTTGTATGAGCGTTTTAGGAACAAGTGACGTCATGTCTCGTCACGCGGAACTTCAACGCGCCATATCTTCGTCATTTTTTGTTTAATTGTCAAAAGAAAAATTACGTGTCTAATATTTTTTGATAATGTAAAATACGGACTAATAAGAATTATTATTTGTTTACCTAGGAAACATCCCTATTCATGCTAAGCAACCTCAACGGTAGCACCGTGCACTCGTTAACTTCAGTTAACAAAGTCTGTGGCAGTTAACGGAACTTGGTTTTATGCTGTTAACTACGTGCTTATTACCGTGAGATTAATGTGGAAGTAGGCCACGAAAACCGGGGGTTATTAATGACTTTATTTTACATGAAGTTTAGTTTGCGTTAACTAGAAGAATTTCAATGATAAAAACAATCAAAAGTGCAAGTTCGCCAGAAAGCATGCACGGATTCTCTAAATAAATAGGTGGGCAAGTCATCTACCAAATATCACAGCACAGGCCTTCTTGCAGAATGAGAGGGCTTGGACCCTAGTTCCCACGCGGGCTCAGTGTCGAGGTAACTCCACACACATTATAAAATTTCTTGGCAGGTGTGTGGAGGTGTCCTCACGAAGTTTGTCTTCATTTTAAGCTCATGGTTAAAATCTAATCTAATTTAGCTGTGTAATTTTCGAATGTCGTGGTAGTCCAGTGGTTTGGTCTATTATGGCCTCAAGCAGAGGGTCGTGGGTTCGAGCGCTGCCTTGCACCTCTAAATTTTCGAAATTTATGTACGAAATTACATTACATAATTACTTACATTGTCATCCAACCTACTTATGCATACCAAATTTCAAGACCATCCGACCACTGAAATTGGTAAAAACGACTTCCAAGATTTGGCCCGTTTTTTAAAAGCTTCTAAAAATAAACAATTAATTAACTGAAACAATTACTTTGCTTGCTCCCCTGCGACCTTATGATAGCTAAGTTTATGAAAGAAATGTGTGTTCATGATGTTCCACCACACACACACATACACTGAACGATAACATAAATCACACAAATCCAACTATCACCACCACCACACTAACTAACGCGTTTCGAACTCAAACAGAGCTCGTCTTCAAAGCAACACAACCATTCACCATGCTAGCAGGTAAAAGAAATAAACAACTTACGACTAAGGGTGGAGCTAAAAAAGTTGGACATTAACGACGGTAGTTAAAATTTGTATGAATACTATCCGTTGTTACACGAAACTGGTTGTGTCATAATGGAGTTTTTCCAGTCAGTCGTTTTGTATTGCTAACTACAATTTAACGTCGTCCAACTTTTTGCTCTCCATTCGTAAGCTGTTTCAAAAGCAGAACCAAGATTTTTTCCCAAGTAGCAATATAATAGCAGATCTCGCAATGCTCGAGCGCATTTGACTAAAACAATGCGGTGCACGGGTGCACTATGCACATCAAGTTTTCATGCGGTTAAGTGGTGGTGTGTTTCAGCATGCATAGCTTACATGCATCAAGAGCTGTATAATTTAGGTATGGTGCACACTACTGTGCAGATAAAATCACAGGAGGCTCAATTTTGTGCTCCTGTGCAAGTTAAAGTCAACATCCTCCCAGTCTACTTATATGCGTCTCAGGGTTATCAAAAATCCCTTTTCGACAAAGGACAATAAAGCTCAAACGTCTGGATTTTGTAATGTTTTTGTTGCTATATTATGGTCCTTGATAGACATGAACGCTAAATGTATCTTAAGCAAAACGTCTGGTTCTTAGAATGTTACAATTTAAAATACTCTAGTTCATGTCTATTTAGTAAGTAAGACATTTTGAGATACAAACGTTCCACTACCGGGCCATTAAGCGTTTATGTCTATTAAGTAATAAAGACATTCTAAGATAAAGACGTTTCGCTACTAGAGTATTCTAAATTGTAACATTCTAAGATCCAGACGTTTTGCTAAAGATACATTTAGCGTTCATGTCTATATAGCAACAAAGACATTACACAATCCAGACATTTGAGATATATTCTCCTCTGACAAAAAGGGAATTTTGATACTTAGTAACCCGCGTCTCACTGCAGGGCTGTAGTTCCCACGCGGGCCCAGTGCGGATTTGGAACTTAACAAAACACCATCGAATGCCTTCGCTGATGTTTTCCTTCACCGCTAAGCTCGTTGTAAATTGCAAGTGTAATTTCGTACATGAACCGAAGAAAAACTCAAAGGTGCGAGCGTGTGCTTGAATCCACGACACTCTGCTTGAGAGGCCATAGGCCTATAGGTCGAACCACTAGGTCACCACGACTTACAATGGCGAACGAGGTTTGTTTAACGAATCACACCCCAGCTTATAAGTCGAGAGTTGAGTAATATTACTTCCGTACCTATACATCCAACAATAGATCACAAACGAGCATAGAACTCAAAACTATGACACTAGTATATTATGTGTATTATGTTACTAGTATATTAGGGTCCGTTGCCTCGTAGGGAATCAGAACCTACCAAACTGACTCAGATTGGTGGACACTCAGATGACTTCTACAGGAAGTACAAGACACGTGTCAAACGAAAGTCAAAGTAAACAATTATAATGTGCACTCGCTTCTTTTAATTGCATGTACAGTCGACAAAACCGAGGCCTGCCCAGTTTCAAAACAAATTTGCTTGCAGCCGTTGAAGTTCTTTGGTATGAATTGGTATGGACAGATGTCTAGCCACTGCAAGCAAAATGGACATTTAAGGTGTCAACGCGACCTTTTTGTCGATGGTACAAGAACAACTTCATAGAATGTAAAACAGGGTAACATCGGAATCAGTAAGAACCTTAATCCAAATTGCATTATTCCGAAAAAAAAGTATTATTATCGTTTGTCCGGTGACAGCATTCGTATTATTTTTTCGTTTAACCTGTCGTTATATTAGCTAAGGTAAAAGCCCTTGTGTTCGACATTGACCCAATACATGACACCTTAAATCTTATGTCATAGTTAGAGAGGTGACAGATGGGTGTCATCTACTGGGCGTTGAGGTGTCGAACATTGGTACGTTTACCTTATCACTTGTTTGAAAACTTTTTCTCGTGCAGTCAGTTGCCTAATGTACTGTTATCCTAACACTACAACTACTTACCCCAAAGAGTAGAGTAAATTAAGTTAGGTTAGGTTAGAATCGTGTCAAGGCATGAAGAGCCATTACCTTACAGAATAGAGGATACTCTACTACAGCGAAAACCAAATTCACAATCTTCGTAGTCAAATTTATAATTTCTCTACATACTATGCAACGTGGCCACTTCAAAATACCTACCTTCCAGAGCACTACGCTACGCTACAAGTGGAAAATTATACCAGCAAGTTCCTATGACATAAGAGCTTAATATCTCTACGAAGTATGTTGTAGATGCGCTGCAAGAATGCAGTGTAATATTAAGGAATTCCAAGTTTTACAAGCAGCTTTGAAACTCTTGACTGGCTAAAGACAATGATATTAAAATTGTGAAAAGATTCCAACAAGAATACAAGGTTTAATCAGCGAGGGTGAGCGGGATTTTTGTGATATTGTTTAAAAACGGTTTTCCTTAATTGGCGTATCATTAATAATAATCTTATTATAACAACCACTTAACAAAATTGGTGTTACATCGTTATCATTATTTCAGCCGTAGGAAGTCCACTGCTGGACATAGGCCTTCCTCATTGATGCCCAATCATTACGGTTGTAAGCGACTTGCATACACCTGCGGCCTTTACCAAGTCGTCCGTCCATCTCGTTGGTGGACGTCCCACGCTGCGATTGCCAGTCCGTGGTCTCCATTCGAGAACTTTTCGGCCCCAACGGCCATCTGTTCTGCGTGCTACATGGCCTGCCCATTGCAATGCAATAGAGAGTAATTTTTTGCAACGCCCGGGTAGGCCCGGCAGGGATCTTTCTGTCAGACTAAAAACTATTAATAAACGAGACAAAACAGCCAAAATAAAACCGGCCAAGTGCGACTCGGTTTCGTACACGAAGGATCACTCCGTACAATGTTTTAAAAACAGTTTTCTGTTTAAGAAGCTATTAGGTCAAACCATTAATTAACCTAGCTACCACTACCAATAAAAAGGCACCTCCATTCTATTCCTAGATCCACACCTCGCTTATGGCTTAGTCTAGGACATTTTGCATGAGAATGGTTGACGCCGTAGTTTTAGCCAGTTAATGAAACCGACAGCTAAAATACTTGGTTATATGAATAAATATTTTACTAAATGAGCTTTGCGAAATCTGAACAAATTTGTGGCAAAAATGCAGTTTTATTTCGTTAAATTATGTAGTCGTTATAAGAACGGTGTTTTTGCGTTTATTTAGCTAGTTTAAAATTAAACGACACAACAATAATATTACACTGAGATGTTAGTAGAAATTAAAGTTTAGGTTATGAATGATACAATATTAAAAAAAATCCTCATAATTTACATAAATAAATTTCAAATAAGAGCATTTTTTTATCAAAATTGCCAAAATAACAAACGATGAATATTTTTCATTGGTTCGGTCACTGCGGATCATCAAAATTTTACAATTTATAAAACAAATTAAAACTCGTCAAAAAATAAGGAAAAAAACTGTCTTCTAGATAGTAACTAAAAATGAATTACTGAATGTACGTTAGCTTATCACTTCAGAGCGGTTGGACTTAGGCTAATTCGTTGTTTTTTAGGGTTCCGTAGTCAACTAGTTAGGGTTCCGTAGTCAACTAGGAACCCTTATAGTTTCGCCATGTCTGTCCGTCTGTCTGTCTGTCTGTCCGCGGCTATGCTCAGAGACCGTTAGTACTAGAAAGCTATAATTTGGCATGAATATATATATCAGTCACGCCGACAAAGTGGTTAAATAAAAAAAACGAATAAAAATTTTTATAGGGTACCTCCCATAGACGTAAAGTGGGGGTGATTTTTTTTTCTCGATCAACTCTATAGTGTGGGGTATCATTGGATAGGTATTTGAAAATAAAAAGAGGTTTTCTAAAACCATTTTTTGACAAAGTGAATATTTTCGGAGATATTCACTCCGAAAGTTCAAAATAATGTGTCCCCCCCTCTAACTTTAAAATCAAAAATCACGTAAGTTAAACTTAATAAAAACTTTCTAGGAAAATTATTTTCAACTTAATCAGTTGAGCAGTTTTTAAGTTTTTTTAAAAAATATTTCTTAATTGTAATTTAACCTTCATTGCAAGCATTTTTTTAAGTACCTACACGATCATCTATCTATGATCACGTTAACGGTATCTTCTTTCAAATAAAAAAAATACATTACATCTGAAAAACAATCAACATACATGAGTTCTAAGTAGACTGCAGTAGATTAGTTACCCAATTCACCGATAGATGGCGCTGTACAGTCGACGTTGGGACCAAAACAACCACATTAATAAAGTATGCAAAGATTTTTTCGTACCTATTACGGAACCCTATCTTGGGCGTGTCCGACACGCTCTTGGCCGGTTTATTTTTACTGTAGGTACTTTGATCTCTATGTAAACCATATTTAGAAGACCAATCAATCGTGGAACGAGTTATTTTCAATGGCTAAAGTGTCCCTTCAGGGCTAAAAAAAACCGACCTTACGTTACGGAAAAGTGAAAAATTTGGGCCACTAAAAAAGTGAGCTTGCAGTGAAGATTTGCTTTTATTTTGATATGCGTTTGTAGGCACAACAACTTTAGATACTAGTAATTATGCATAAAATGCGCAAGACGCACTCCTTGAGAAATTAAAGAAATGCGTGGAAAAAACTGTCGTATTAAGATATAAGCAGCTAAACACGACTCTCTTTTTTATTAATCCGTGACGTTTCCTGAACTTGAGCAAAATATTCTTTAGTTGGAAACATTCGTTTTGCACTAAGGTAAAAAAGATTATCACTGAAATACATATAAAAGCATATATTTCTTTAAATAACATTCTTTTCGTTCTCTACCTTTTTCATCAAGTCCCGCAAATTACTTTTCAGCAAAATTACTTCGCACCCTAAAAAGTACTAAGTAGAAGAAAATACGTAGGTGTTAGGAAGATTCAAGTACAAAACCTCCGTAATGGCGTACGTAATACTGTAATAGCCTGGTACACACCAACCGTACAACTTTTAAATTGTGGGTCCATGTTGTCGGGGAGCCTTCCTACGCCACGTTGTTTGGTTCGCTGCCCCATCAGCAGCCGTCAGCTCTACGAGCAGTACGCCCTGCCCACTGCCCTTCAAGTCCAAAGTCAGGGAAACTCCGAGTATAGCTTGCTCCATTACTCTCTGAGTGACTGAGTTTTCTTACTTTGACTAAACAATTTAATTTAACTGCATAAACACGCATTTCTTACATAAACGTAATCGTAAGGTCACGGTTGAGCAAAGTAATTGTTTCAGTTCATTTTGACTAAACAGCCTGTAAATGTTTTTCAGATTTTTTAAAACCTGTGGTTCGCATAAAAGTATACGGCGATTTTATAATAACGTGATTAATGCTGTAATGTTTGCATAATTTGTAACTTTATTTGATAATTTTTAGGCTTATTTTATTGGATTTTTTTTTATTTAAATTAAATAAAAATTATGATCTTCAACCTTAATACTGCACCGTTAAATTTTGTTAATAATTGGCACAGTTAGTTAAGGTTAAAGCGATCAATATGGCTTTCAACAAGAAAGGAAAAAAATACATTGAATAATCTGCAATAATAATATTTAACTAAACAAATTGAATGTGTGCCATATTTGTAACGTGATTTCTAAGGTCTCATGTTACATTCACCAACTAACTTTAGTCAGAGAGACAAAGAGACTTTATTTAAATTTATTTAATTAGATTCCCAGGGCGCCTTCTCCTGTTGATATGACTTCAAGAAAAACAACCAAAGTTTATGCTGTAAAATAGGGGTTATTTATTTTAAAATAACTCAAAAAAAATTACATAAATCTGTACCAGTATCGGTGCTAAACTTACTTACAAACTATGATGTCGATAACTCCAGCATGGGAAGAGTATCTTTACTATTCTTAAAGTTTTTAACTCACATATTCAAGAAAAGCTCTAGGCTAAGTCTATGTATTAAATTTAGTTTATATATCCAGAAAAATCAGTTAACGCCCTCTGTCAGGCACCTAGAAACACATCCGATAATTGATTCCTGGCGGGATATGTCTCTACCCTGATCAGATTCAGTACATCATTTGACAAGAATTTATATTAAAGGGTTAAAGAATTAGATCTTGAGAATATACCTGGATTAATGAACGTGATTACGTTCGTTTGCATTGAGTTTCGTTTTAATTTTTACCTTTTACCTTGTTAATCTTAACAGACTAAGTTTTGCTTTCACAAATTTTCTGTGTTTGGCAATACAGCCAACAAAAAATAAGAGGTAGGTACACTGTGGTTCAGCCAAGCCGTGCGGTTGGTGTGTCCCTGGCAAACCAAGTAATTTAGTTTAGTACGTGGGAATGTGAATTCGGATTTCTTTCAAGGCTATTAAGTTTGTGCGTTGAGGCAATCTGCAAAGTGTATAAAAAATGTTTTTGTGCCTGTCAGTAATTTGAGGGCTTCATAAATGTTAAAACTTGAGGTCTCGGAGTAAATAAAATAAAGTGTTCATACGACAACTACTATAATACTTTTCCACAAAGATATAGAAGATTAAATTATATAAAAAATGCACACAGCACAGAGAGCATGTGTGTCGCGTATCGCGAGTCGAAGGCAGGTAGCTCACACGGCAGGCGATGCCGGGTGAACGGGCGTTGATTTGTCCAACCGGTCCTTATGCGCCCGGTCCCCGCTTCCTAAGTAGACGACATCGTAGCCGTAACAATAAATAAATAACCAAAACTGCACTCAAGTCTAAAAGAAAAAGTTTTCAATTAAATAAATAAAGGGACTAATATTATGTTTCGTTTAAACCAATTGACCCAGTCCCATGGTAAGCAAAGCTTGTGTTATAAGTACAGTCAAGTGCAAAAATAAGTATCTATTCGAACCACTCAAAAATCCTTATTGCGTGGGAATACGAGTCTGTAGTACTTATTTTTGAAACTTTGGATAAGTTCATATTTTTACACTTGACTGTACCTAGGTTCTCTAACTACTAAGCTACGATTCTCGATGTACAGCGAGAGAGATCGGAAGTGCAATAACTTAGGCTGAGGTTTTGTTATTAATTACATTAAATAGGTTTGGATATCTTATGTGATTGAATTCTAGGATTTTATATAATTAAGTACTGTATGAGAGAACTGGACATTTACGATTAAAACTGAGACTTCCCAAGTGTCAAAGTGGAAATATTCTTACTGTATATCCGCTAGTCAAAACGAAAAGAAAGAAAAACTAGTCACGCATATTTTATTGGGATGTCAGAGCGTGGCATTAAATAAAAACTGAATTACAAAATTGCAGTTTATTAATGACTAGCGACCCGCCCCGGCTTCGCACGGGTGTAACTTTGAAAAATAGGTGTGAAAAATAAAGAAAGTCTATAATTTAAGGTGGTAAGTTTATATATTTACCTCTTTTTCCCCAAACTACACCCACACGAAGTCGGGGCGCGTCGCTAGTTTTATGAATAAAATTTCGACCCGTACATTTAATTTAAATGATCGTATTCTGTTAATCACGCCAACTGTCAAACGACAGGCATGGCAGTTATGTCAAACGCCATAAGGTTACATTAGAAAAGTTATTATGGACGGTAATTTTTCTTATATTTTCTAATTATCCGCGCAATTTTCTTATTTTTTTCTTTCATAAGAACCTTCTCCTGACAATGACGAACACAACAAAAAAAGAATTAGTGAAATCGGTCCAGCCGTTCATGCGTGATGCCGTGACCAAGGGAAATAGGGATTCATTTTTATATATATAGATAGATTAACATTAATAAACAAAAGAAGAACATTTGAGTATCGAACATTGCGACGTTAATTTCCATATTTGAAAACAGCGCCATCTAGGCACGAGTCGGCTACACCAGTTGCAAATTAGTTACCCTGTTTTCCCGAACTCTATGGAGGTTGAATCACATTGAATGTTGTGAAAGGGAATGCAAACTTAATGTGCCGTTAAACATAAATATCTGAATGCTTCTTGCTTGAAACTGATTGTAAAACTGTTTAGGTGTAAAACTTAAGAAGATGACGTTGTTGTATATAGTAGTAACGTGTCCGTATAAACAAATTGACGTACCAAATTAGAAAAATGACTTAAACTCCATATCAATTTTGTGCACTAATACAAACAACAGGTCATCTTGTTAAGTTTTTCACCTATAGTGTTATTTTAGCCTTCTGTGCTGACATCGAATTCACCGTACTGTATTAGGTACTGTATTGCAGATATCCATTGGCAGCAGTGATATTATTAGGTGAATATAATAATGATGCTCTTTTTCCTCCCTATCTTATGAAATATAGCATCATTTATTTTGGATTTACGTGCTTACTATTGTTATGCCCTTAGCTTTGCCCCTGTTGTTAAAATCCCTTTCCCGTTAGGAAATTAAAAAAAATCAGTCTTCAAAAATTTTACTAAGCTTTCTATGTTTGTATATTCAAGGACTTCGGCTAGGCTTCCTGTAACATGAAAAATAAATCGAAATTTTATTATTACTTCATCAGTTACCGTATCCAAATATTTTAATTACATGAAAAATTTAAAAGTATAGACTAACTATAATTTTAAAAATAAAAGAAAACTAACTAATCTAAACTAAAACTAGGAAAAAATTACGATGTCTGCGTTAGTCTAGGGAATCACCATTTATTATTGTTTATTTTTATAGGAAATCCCATTAAATTGAGATAATTAACATAATAATATTATTTACTTCTATAGTCACACGGAAATCAACTTAATCCAGTATTACCAAGATCCCATTGAACTTCAATCGAATGAAATACGACGCTTCGTAGCTCTTATGTTATTATCAAATTTATTCCACATTTCCACATACGACGCTCCGGAATCGAATCAAAGCAGCACCTTTAAAATCGTATTTATTACCCGCAGAGTATGCACCATCTTTGAGGAATAATTTAATCTGCGATGTCAAGGAATTGGCTATAAATTCTAATAATGAAGGGCGTTGCTTGAGTTTGACGGCGAAATATAGCATCACATTTTGTATGTGAAATTTAACATTTCTAATAAAAAAAATTGATAGGGCTAACAGAGGGTGCTTTTATACTAAAAAAATGTGCATTGCAGCTATGCTACGAGGGTGTGAAAGCTACGCTACGAAATTGAGATTAAAATCTCAATTTTCATAAAAAGATGACTAGACCATGTTCTTTCCGTGGAGCTTTCATTTCATATTTTGATACATTCGATATTATTAACTACCTACCTAAAAATACTTACTTACCTACTAACTCCGTTGTTAATAATAATACGAGTTGACGCCAACGCGCCCTGCTCTCAACGATCTCCTCCCAGTCTTGTGCGTGTAGAGCGCGCAGATCCTTTTCCACTTCATCTTTGCAGCGGTACTTAGGCCGGCCGACCGGCCGCCGACCACCAGGCCGTCCCGCGTACGCTCTCTTTACCGTCATGTCTGCTGGCATTATCTCAAGGTGTCCTAGCCAACGGAGTCTTGCGGGGTTAATTTCTCCAACGATGTTGGGTTCAGACACTAAATCTTCCAGCTCCTGGTACTTACGAATCCTCCAGCTGCCATCTTCTCTCTGTACAGGCCCCATAATCTTACGAAATATTTTCCTTTCGGCAACAAGTAGTTTGTTTTCTACTTTCAGTGTCAATGTCCACGATTCACAACCATACGTTAAGATCGGTCTAATCTATACATAATAATATAATAAATCTGTAACAAGTCGGTGTCTGTACATTGAAGATATTTGAGAAAAACTGACACTAGGGCTATTTATTAGCGCAATAGAACCCAAAACAATGATTTTTAGAATTATTGTCTGTTTGTCTGTTTGTCTGTTTGTCTGTTTGTCTGTGCGTTTGTGCGCGCTAATCTCAGAAACGGCTTAACCTAGAAGGATGCGGTATTCACTGATATGTTGGTATTTTCGTGGATTAACATTTAGTGTTTGTTTCATTTGAATCGGTTCACAAATAAGAAAGATATGTCTATTTTAAGAATTTATCGAACAGGTTTTTTTGTTTGAAGGCGCTAATCTCAGGAACTACTGCTCCGATATGAAAAAAAATTTCAGTGTTAGATACACTTAGATAGCACATTTATCGAGGAAGGCTATAGGCTATATAATCATCACGCTAACACCAATAGGAGCGGAGCGGAGCGGAAGAATGTTTCAAAATCGGGGGTTTTTGAAGTAAAACATCTATAGGCACGCTTGACTTGTGGTGAATGTGAACGCGGGTGTGCGGGGTGCTCGGTGGGGCGGTGGGGTTGGGAGGGGAGTGCAGGGGGGGGGTTGCGGGGTCGGTTAATTTTTTATATTGAGGAACTAAGGAGAGCCATAATTGATGAAAAAGCAAATTGGATAAAAAAAATAAGCTGCCCAAATTACTAATTCCACGCAGACGGAGTCGCGGGCAAAAGCTAGTGATAAATAAAAATAAAAATGATTAATAAAAATAGTAAACAGACGTATGTACTACATACTATGTATGTACATAAATTGGCGGGGCGGTTGTAAATACCAAAGCTTACTGCCCGCGGTGGGATATCGTTTGTCATACAATTACTCCCGCTCTCGCGTAACCTTGTTAGGAGGATACCAAGATCGGAATCTACTGGAACAGTCTTCGGAGGGAGCCCATAAGTTACACTGGACAATTATTATACAATAAGCAGTATGACTCTTTATTGAACACTTAATCCGGGTACAGACTTACGCAATGTTACGTGACCTGGAGCATTTCATAGTGTGGACGCATGTGTATCACACTGGCGTTCCGTGCACACTGCGCGCCCCCTTTGTGTTCGGCGAAATAAGTTTCTGAAATAATTTCATTTTAATAGCAAGCTTTTTAGCTGACTGTACTTTTTATTGACTGTACTTGCATTGCCATACAACTTACATAAGTAGGTATAACAAATTTCAAGTGAATCCGACCACTGAAAGTTGAAATGCTATTTTCGTGCGCGTAGTGTGCACGGTTCGTTCATGGGAATTCTGTTATGCTGCGTACGGACTGCGCGCACTCGGGTACGCGTACCCGGGCTTGCGTGTCCTGGAACTCCATGTCCGTACGCCATGTACGAGTACACTGTACACGTACACGTACACGTACTGTACACGTACACGTACACTGTACGCGTACATGGCGTACGGACATGGCGTTCCAGGACACGCAAGCCCGGGTACGCGTACCCGAGTGCGCGCAGTCCGTACGCAGCTTTACATTGCAAGTTACATTTCGTAAGTCTGTACTCTGCTTAACAACGCTGAATTTGGAATCACGCACTAAGGGTTTCGTACAGTGAGCTGGGGTGAAAAGGTACCGTAAAGGTAAGCATTAAAACTCCAACCTGGCTACCCTACTAATTAGTAATAATTAGTAGTAATTACTATCCCGGCTATGATTTCCCATGGGAAAGTATTTTTACTTTTAATAAGAATAGAGAGCGCTGTCCAAGAACGTTAAATTGCCTCGGCTTTCATGATGACGCTTCTGCAATCCATAAATGGCGTTGTTCAAAGATATGTTGTGTTTTAGTTAGAAATGTTACCGTAACCTTCATAGATTTGTAAAACGGGCAAAGATTATTGCTATTACTAGTCTATATCAAATTAATTAAATACAGCCCTTCCAGCTGTTTAACTTTATGTTTTAAACTCATAAAAATCACCAGTCCAGTTTCTGCAGTGAAAAGCAACTAGAATAATATGTTAAACAACGTAAATTACGCTGAAAATTGTAGTTCATTTCCTAAAAACAATAATAAAAGTATTATAAAATGTTTAAATAATTTATTGAATCAGGCGTTACTTTGCGGATGCAAATAAATAGGTAATAATGATGGTAATAAATTCTGAGAAGTTGACGGTTTCAGTAAAAACTTGTCGGTCCCCCATTTGCTATTTTCATTCATTCGGTCTTTCGTTTATCGGAATTATAATAATAATATGCTAAATCCAACCCGCGACCCAAGCTTCGTAGTCAGATTCTTTAACCACTGTGCTATCCGGTCGTCTGGTCGCAATGCCTGGCTGATATAGTTATTAACTGCAATCTCCATACGGTAGGTTGTTGTAGGTTGAATTATGCAGTTGGCAAACTTGGGAAGTTGCTTTGACGAAGGCTCTTTCTGGAGTAACGTTACAGATACGTTATGTTAATGTATGTAGACTTTACTACATAGCAGAAAAGTAGAAGCTAAAGCTAGCTTGTAAATAAGGACACAAAATACTGATAACAAAAAATGAGTAATGCGTGTGTTCTCTACTACCAAAATATCCTACTTTGCCACTAATATTATAAAGTGAAAGTTTGTATGGATGGATGTGCGGATGTTCTTTCATGCTAAAACGGTTTGACGGATTCCGATGAAATTTGGCACACAGATAATTTATCCTAGATTGACATAATATCAGGAAGTCAAACGGCTGGCCGAAGACCGCGCGGAGTGGCGGTTACTCCACCGACAAGAGCATAGCTCTTAAATTTAAGAAGAAGAAGACATAATAGGATACTTTTTATCCCGAAAAATTGCATAGTGTATGGAAAGCTGAAATGAAGCGAGGCGCTGAAGTAATTTCAGAAAAAATATAGCGCAAATGTAAAATAAAGACAATTCCTACATTAAAGTGCTTTACGTTTAAAGGCTACAAAATTTGCTGTCTGAACTCTGCATAATTTTGCCTCATGTCTGTTGAATATTTCGTTCGTTTTATTTCCTGGAAAACTTTTCACAGAAACAGTTTTTATTTACTTATTTGCATCCTTAATGCATACTGTAACGTATGTATTTTAAAAGTACTATAATGTTAAACATTGACTTTTATTTACTTAGAATTTCCACGTTTATTTATTTTGCGAATCAGGAACTTCACACATCACTGAATTTCTTCTCACGATGTTTTTCTACACCATAAAGCTCATTGTAAATTTCAAATGTAATTTCGCACATAAATTTCGACTAACTCAGAGGTGCTAGCCCGGGCTCGAATCCATTACCTTCTGCTTGAGAGGCCATAGGTCAAACCACTAAGCTATCACAACCTCCCAAACTCTTTACCGTACCAGAAGGCGAGAAGTTATACTAGTTCTGAAAAAAGTAAAAAGAAAATACAAACCACTTAGTTAAGTGATAATACGAGTATATCTTACTTAACTTACCTAAATAAGTGACATGGTTTTTTTCTTCAGAACCTAACTTATACTCTTGTCTGGTACTAGGTTGTAGTTGACTTTCGGGACACTGCATAGTATTAAAAAAATGAATTAAAACGATGCAAACAACGTCATCATCATCATCATTTCAGCCGAAAGACGTCCACTGCTGAACATAGGCCTCCCCCAAGGCTCGCCAAACATATCGGCCCTGCGCCATCCGCATCCAATGCGTTCCCGCCACCTTAGCCAGGTCGCCGCTCCATCTTGCTGGAGGCCTACCTACACTGCGCCTTTCGGTCCGCGGACGCTACTCGAGAACCTAAACAACGTATTAAAATAAAATTTCAAAAAATTGTAAGACGATTCATTTCAAATTCACTTTTAGGCAAATCTGAAGTAAAATGAAAGCAAAGTCAATTAAATTGAAACATACCGCATTCCCGTTAAAAACCATCTTCAATCAATCAATCTTATATTATTTCAAATTTCTAGCTCATTAGAACTCACTTATTCACTATCACTAGATTTAGACGGTGCTTAATTTGTCATTCAGTTAGGCTGGATTTTACCAAACTTTTATTCCGAGAATAACGCTTACTCCCGGATAGTAATGTCAAACCGCCATAGTAATTTGGCATTACTATCTGAGAGTAAATAAGCGTTATTCTCGGAATAAAACTTTGGTAAAATCCAGCCTTAGTCACTTTTACTAAACGAAACTACCGCATTGTCATCCGACAAAAGTTAACTTCAACAGGGCTATTTTAAAATATACCCGCCCCAAACCTATCCTGTAAACCACTTAGTACTTTAATCAATTGAATTAATTGCATCTGCCTGCGGGTTGTCGTTCTCTGTTACGAAAGTAAAAGGATTTTCAACTTTATATCTTCTGAGGTAAGGTTGCTGTTGTGACAAGTTGAGAGGACAATTTTATTTTCATCACTGGAATTGAACAATCGAACGGTACCACAGACAATAAGGTGTAATTACGTCGTTCTCTTTAAAAGAGCTGTGTTTTTAGTTGAGATTTTATAGTGCAATTCATCTAATTATTGCGTCAGCTGTAGGTACTTTAGGATGTCTGTATGATTCCGTCTTCTTATAGTGCCACTTCATTATTGAAGGTTGGCTGGTCAGCTTAAATCTCATCCTGTCCATCTTTCTTTATGTTATGTTTTGTTGTTATTTTGTGTGTTATGTGCGGAGCCAGGACATTTTGCGTCTCTTGGCCTTACGTTTCCCAGCTATTTTGTCCAAAGTAATAGTTTGCAGAAGGCAATATCGGTAAGTATGGCCCAAACACGTGATTTTTCTTCGTTTTACTGTCCGAAGAAGTTCAAATTTTTTCCCATTCGCTAAAAAACCTCAATGTTGATAATATGATCAATCCATTGAATGCGCAGTATTTTTCGCTACGTTCATATCTCAAAATGATTGGTTGGACTTAGCAATTGAATAATTTATTGAATCAGGCGTTACTTTGCGGAGGTCCATATTAATGAACTAAAACAATTACTTTGCTCACGCGCGACCTTACAATAGTTACGTTTATATGCAAGAAATGTGCGTTCATGCAGTTCCTCCACCTCCACACTGTACGAACACACACTAATCACATAAACCCAACCATCACCACCACCAAGCTACACTGACGCCTTTCGAACTCAACCAGAGCTCATCTTCAGAGCTCTTCTATTGTAAGGCACTTGCAGAGTTCTTCTTCTATTGTAAGGTCGCGGGTGAGCAAAGTAATTGTTTTAGTTCATTAGCAATTGAACTTTTCTCCAACTACCAGAAACCTTCCACTGAAGCACTAAGCATTGCACAAATTCCTAAGACAAAATATTTTTGACAGACAGAAAGACAACGAAATGATCCTTTAATGACTCTTTTTGTGTTTTGAATTTCAGTACAAAATCTTACCTAGAGGCGCTTCGCAATGTTAAAATATTAATGTGTGCAATGCTTAGGGTTTCAGTGGAAAGTCTCTGGTGGTTGAAGGAAAATGCAATTTCTAAATCCAAGCAGTCATAAGATACAACCTCTTCAAACAAAAAACGTGGGAGTTAGTCCTTTAACCCTTCTATTGGATTTTTACGTTGACATAGAATTATGTAAGACTTGATACGTATGAGACAACGTCCAAAAATTGCTGAACTGTTATAAATAAACTACATAAATAATGCATTTACATTTTTTAATTTATAATTATTCCAGTGTTTTAAAACAAGTAAAGATGAAACATGCCAGTTCATTTATTACGGCGCGATAATTACCTACATTAAAACTATAATAGAAGGAAAAAGGAAAAGAAGAAAGACGTATATGGAGCAAGTAAAAGAAAAAATAAATTTCAAACTAAATACAAACTGAAACATAGATGCACAGAAAAAACCCCAGAAAAAAGACCAATGCTGGGAATCGAACCCAGGTCCTCAGCGTTCCGTGCTGCGTGCTTACCCCTACACCATCACTGGTCTAGAAGTTAGCGACGAATCTTTCCCATACATCGTACACTTCAGCCTGTTATAATCACATTAGGCAGTGATAAAGCGCATCTATGTTAATGCCCTCTACCGACAGACTTCAACACTCCTTCGGAGCTACCCGCTCACCTGGACCAAGAGATGGCGCTACTAGGCCAACTTTTACAACTGAAGTGTACGATGTATGGGAAAGATTCGTCGCTAACTTTTAGACCAGTGATGGTGTAGGGGTAAGCACGCAGCACGGAACGCTGAGGGCCTGGGTTCGATTCCCAGCATTGGTCTTTTTTCTGGGTTTTTTTCTGTGCATCTATGTTTCAGTTTGTATTTAGTTTGAAATATATGGTTTCACGGGATGACCGTAAAAATAATAAAAAAATGAATGAACTAAAACAATTACTTTGCTCACCCGCGACCTTACAATAGTTACGTTTATGCAATAAATGTGCGTTCATGCAGTTCCTCCACCTCCACACTGTACGAACACACACAAATCACATAAACCCAACCATCACCACCACCAAGCTACACTCAGGTACGCGGGTGAGCAAAGTAATTGTTTTAGTTCATTAATATGGACCTCCGCAAAGTAACGCCTGATTCAATAAATTAAAAAAATGAAGTTGAAGAAAATAACAAAAAATAAATAGAAAAAGATACTTCATACTTAACTTGTAAAACATAAATGTTTAATTATATAAAGAAGTGAAGGAAAAAGCGGAATGTAGAATAATCTGGAAATTACTCCACCAACAAGAGCCTAGCTCTTAAATATATGATGATGAATGATAAAAGCTTAGTTTTATTAAACAAATATTGAAGTATCAAGTAGAACAAAGATTTGTTTTCGTTTCAATCTTCAACTGAAAACAATTTCTATTTTCATCAGTGTATTCTGCTTTTTACAACTCTACGTATCTAGTACTCAACTCATCTGTCAACTCAAATATAGCAGCGTATTTTCTGTGCTTTCACACATGGCAAAGTCGCATAGGTAATAAAGTGAATTAGAAGTGACTTTGTCACAAACGGTAGTGCAGAGCGTCTAACAGAATAAGGAATATGTACTCGTAAACTTTGCTTTACTTACAATATTCACTTTTACGACAGTGATTGTGTAATTTTACGGGTTCAGTAGCCAAACAGTGCCAAGTGCTATTACTGAGACTCCGCTATCTGTCTTTCTGTCTGTCCGTCTATCACAGGGCTCTATCTCTTCAACCGTAATACCGTAAAACCGTACTAATTATGTATTACTAGCTGTTGCCCGCGACTGCCGTCTGCGAAGAATTCGTTTATCGCTATCCCGCGGAAACTATGAAATTTTCCGGGATAAAACTACCTTCTTTCACATGGTTTCAAACTATCTATGTACCAAATTTCATCTCAATCGGTTCAGCGGTTTTAGCGTGAAGACGTGACAGACAGACAGACAGACACACTTTCGCATTTATAATATTAGTATGGATTCTGGTCGCTATAACAAAAAACGTGGTAGTAAAGATTTAATATAAAAACTTTTTAACAAAAAATTAAACCGCCGAAAAAACTGAAAAGCAAAAAATAATACCTTTTTTGTTTGACCTTAATCTAGGTACCAGTTTGAAGTCGGTGCCTCAGCACTTAGCCAGGAGGAGTGGACCTATAATCGTCTACCTGATTGGCTTCTATCACTCCTCCTGGCTCGTGCTGAGGCACCGACTTCAAACTGGTACCTAGATTAAGGTCAAACAAAAAAGGTATTATTTTTTGCTTTTGAGTTTATTCGGCGGTTTAATTTTTTGTTAAAAAGTTTTTATTTTATACTTTTTTTCTATCCCTAGGGTAATTTTTTTTCCAAATTTATAATACCAACTTCAAGGTATACCCTATCTATCCAATAAAAAAGAATTATGAAAAACAGACTACTCTGTAAAAAGTTAGTCAATCATCCCCTGTTTTCCTACCCTTAGGGTAGGAATATTATTTCCAAATTTAAATGGGACCACCCTCGGGGTATACGCTTTCTAATAAAAAAAGAATCATCAAAATCGGACTACTCTGTAAAAAGTTATGCGTGATCATACATAAAAAAAAATATATACACGTCGAATTGAGAACCTCCTCCTTTTGTTTTCATCGGTTGAAAATTGGTAACGGGCACTATAATAACTCTCACTCATGATTTGTACCAGCCCATTAAAAATAATCATTTATTAAAAACAGAATAATAGTCCAAACTAAGGTAAAAATAAAATGTACACTTATTTTTCTCCTTCGCGAAGCAGTGTTAAGTCATGCAAAATAGCTACGTTTAACGTGTAAAATATTTAACACAAACAAGGGGTTGCCAATGCGGATCAGATCTACTTTCAAATCTTGTCCATGATTATATGCACTTGGCTGATTTTTGAGTTCCAGTACATGCACCTGATGGTGATTGCATTTGCACAATATCCCAACGTTGCACATACGTCGACTACATGCGTACTCGTGTCGTAATATCGTATGTATGCACCGCATTTTGAGTTATGGCTCTATTACACGTCCCCGCGACAGGTTCGGATCCGCGGCTGATTTACAGTCAGTTCGTTTGCATGTTTACGGCTTGTAGCGCTTGTAACTTGTAACCCTTACACAGTGTGGAGTTGTAGCTTTAGCTATATTAGATTGGGAGTCTATATTCTTAATTCAAACAAAAAAATATATATGGACAAAAATGACATCATCATCATCTCGACCTATATACGTCCCTCTGCAGGGCATCCCCAGGGCTTGGGTTGTAGTTCCCGCGCGGGCCCAGTGTGGATCGGGAACTTCACACACATTATTGAATTTTGTTACAGGTGCGTGCAGCTGTCCTCACGATGTTTTCCTTCAGCGTAATGCGCATGGTAAATTTTAGATTTATAATTTCGCAGATAAATTCCGAATAACTGCAGTGAGTATTAAGTATACATATCGACGGTTAAAAGGCAAAACGCATGAAGTGACATTTTTTGAACTTTACATGAAACCCGGCTCAAACGACGGAGAAAAATTCGCTGATTTCAAATATGTATAAGTATAACTAACTCATTTTGACAAAAAGTGTCGCTTCATGCGTTTTGCCTTTTAACCGTCGATATACACCGTGAAATTTTAGTGGTTGTTTTCCCGAAACGAGGTGATTTAGTTTCGATTGGACAATCGATTTATAATTACTATTTTGACTAGAGTCAAAAATCCAATTGTGATCATAATCATAATCATAATCATTTCATTTATTGTCATAACTGTGTACATTAAAGATCATGTTATAAATAAATGAGTAACAACAGTCTGCCCATTTCCGACGTACAATATAAGATTAGAAGAAAATTTAAATTAAAACTGTATAGAATAAATTGAAATATAACATCAAAAAAAAATACATTAAAAATTAAATAAAATATTCATTTAGGTCATAAAAACATTTGCAGAGCAACCAGTCCTTGAGTTTCATTTTAAGCTGAGGCCCTTCCAACGACTTAATATTACCAGGCAATTTATTAAATATAATAGTTCCAGTCACAAAAGTGCTCTTCTTCTGTATGTAGCTAGAAGAACGGACTGAACGTAAGTCATGTCTATATTGGGATCGTATATTAGCCTTAGAGTCACATTTTTCAATAAAGACATCCCTGTGTTGCTTAACAAATAAAAAAATTTCATGAATGAATATACAAGTCAGCGACAAAATTTTATGAAGTTTAAAAACAGGCCTTAGTGATTCTCTATTCTTAACGCTAAATATAATTCGCAAATATATTTTTTGAAGAATAAAAGTGTACTGTACATTTACTGAATTTCCCCAAAACACCACACCATATATATAGGTCAATATAGGTCATAAGTGAAAAACGAAAGTCGAAAATGACCGCAAACCAACAGTAACGCTTCGTTGGTACAAGTAGCATACGATCGTACGATAGGTTAGGTACCAACGAAGCGTTACTATTTGTTTGCGGTCATTTTCGGCTTTCGTTTTTCACAATTGGATTTTTGACTCTAGTCAAAATAATAATTATAAATCGATTGTACAATCGATACTAAATTACCTCGTTTCGGGAAAACAACCACTAAAATTTCACGGTCTATACGTAATAATATAGGCTGCGATGATGATAATGATTTAAAAAGTACGATGCGTGTGGCAACATTTACCAGCCATTGGGATCTCTGGTAATTCGTTACCACCACATGCGTTATTGTTGTGATTCAGCTATCTTAATTACACGTCCCAATCGATCCAGCCATTGAGTGTGAAATGGTACCAAACAAACTGAATTTTCGTTTTTAAATTTTTGTAGGATATTTCGCCGTGTTGCTTTCAACAATCAATAGAGAACAGCACTTGCTCATGTAATTCCCAAAGCTTCCAAATTGCCTTTAAAATCACACACTCGCATAATTATGCACGCCATTTTAGTTCCTAACGACATGCAAACTAGGTTAAATTTAGCGCATAATTTGTATGGATAGTCGACCAATCTGAGCCGGAAGTACGAGTAAGTTAAAAGTAATAAATTGCTCTTCAGTGTACCGGCGTCTCTGTACCCCGGTGGTTTGGATTCGCGGAGCTGCGAAATCTTTTTTGTTTGGACAAGGCATATTAAATAATGATTTCACTGCCATTTGGGCATTTTCGGAAAAAAGTGTGCCCTGTACTTTTTGACGTGACAACGTCTAATAAATCGATGAACGCCGGCTGCATACACGAAAAAACATGACACATTGTAACGTACATGTAACGTTACGTAACGTTACATTCTACAGAGCAGCGAAGCAGGCCAGTTGCAAGAGAGCGGCGAGGACCATTTCCAAGAGAGCGGCGAGGGTCAGTTGCAAGAGAGCGGCGAACGCCAGGATGTATAATGCGGGGTGCGGGGAGGGGGTTTGAATGTTTTTTTAAAAAACCTAACAAATTTTGGGTTATTTCTACTCAGAATCACAAGCATTATCGATTTAAGCAATAAAAAAAGTGTCGCACTTTTAACTGTCAGTTTTGTGACGCAGCAGACGGACCGTCACGAAACTGACTAATAACTTTTGTATGGAAAATTAAGGATAAGTAAGGAAAAACGGATACATTTTTTTTTAAAACCCCCATATTAAGTAATACCATTGACTGTTTGCTTGGTGAAAGCCCCAGGTTCAAGGTGGATGCAAGTCGCTTCCAACCATAATGATTGGGCGTCAATGAGGGAGGCCTATGTCCAGCAGTGGGCGTCCTACGGCTGAAATGATGATCATGACGATGATTGACTGCTGAAGGTATAATACAGCATGAGACTGATTCAGATGAATGGCAGAAAATGTTTTACATGTCTTTGGTTATCTAGATAGCATGCAACTACTTGTAGTTGGCACCATTATGCGGTAAACTTGGTACGATTGTGGGGATTTGAAGCCAATAGAGGATGCAATTTGTATGCATGATCTAGGCTAAGTTTATTTTATTGTACTTACACAATTTTGCATGATACTTGTATCTTTTAAAGGCAAATAAAGAAACTGAACTGAACTGAATGCAATCGGCACCAGAATTTAATTAAAATAAATAATAATAAATAAATAAATAAATATAACCGGACAATCACACCAATTGACCTAGTCCCAAAGTAAGCTAGGCAAAGCTTGTGTTATGGGTACTAGGTAACGGATAAACATACTTATATAGATAGATACATACTTAAATACATATTTAACACCCAAGTCCCGAGAACAAACATTCGTATTTTTCATACAAATATCTGCCCCGACACGGGAATCGAACCCGGGACCTCAAGCTTCGTAGTCAGGTTCTCTAACCACTAAGCCATCTGGTCGTCTAAATAAATATTGTTATGTATCCTCCCTCTCCTCCTCCTCTATTCCCTTTCCTTTTTTATTTCCCTTTTAGGGCCGACAACGTACTGGCATCGCGTAAAGTGCTGCGGGCGTTTATGGACAGTGGTGATCATTTAACATCAGGTATCCCACTAGTTCGTTTGTTTGGCCTCTCTAACATAAAAAAAACTGTAATGTCCCTGCCTACGAAGCAAGAGGTCCTGGGTTCGAATCCCGGTAAGGTCATTTATTTGTGTGATGAGCACGAATATTTGTTCCTGAGTTATGGATGTAAAGTAAAAGTAAAGTAAATTTTTATTAACCAAATGAGAACAATACATACAAAAAGAAATACCAATGACTCCACACTAGGCTAGGCCTGTATCGTGGCAGCTACAACACTTCCATCCTCACCATCTGGATGGTTGGTTGTCTTCTACTGTGCGTTTTTCCAGAAATTTCCTGCCTCGCACAGCAAAGCTCTGGAATGAGGTTCCTGCTGCGGTATTCCCGGACCGATATGACCTTCAAGCTTTCAAAAACAGAGCGTACTCCTACCTAAAAGGCCGGCAACGCACTTGTGACTCTTTTGGTGTCGCAGGTGTCCATGGGCGACGGTAATCGTTTACCATCAGGCGATCCGTCTGCTCGTTTGCCACCTATATCATAAAAAAAAAAAAAAAAAAGCTAAAAGATGTTTTCTATGTATTTAAGTATTTATTTATCTATAATATCTATATAAGTATTTTGTCGTCGTCTAGTACCTACTGTAGCGAAAACGCTCCGAAGGAGTTTTAAATGCATTGTCGCTTTGACAACCTCCGTGGTGTAGGGTCGTTCTTTTACAGGCCGTTGGTATTTCAACTTTTCAAATTTCGATATTCGTGTTTTGACGGAGAAAAAAATGAATTGGTAGTCAAGAGCCATTGTTTCGCCAGTAGGCATCGAATAAACAGCCTTACTAAGGAGTTTTTAGCAATTTTCGGTGTGAAGAAAGTTATTTTTGTGTCCTTGCCGCATCAGTTTTAATCGCGGGCTACCTGTTTTGTGAACGTACGTGTTCGTACCTGGACCTGGACCTCCGCGGAAGGGGTCCGTACTGTCCCTGTCTACTTACGCCTGGGTGAGTGTTTGGTGAAGCTCTCAATCTCGTTTTGATTTCGCTCCGAGCAAATCCCAGCTATTTTTTCCGATAGGATTCTCATTTTAGGCAATCTTGTTCTAGCTTTCCGGAAGAGGGACCAGGCCTTCGTCAACCGACGACTATCGCCCGTTTTGGTCGGAACACCGCGTAGAGCGTGAACTGAACCGATCCTGCGGAGAAGACGTGTGGGATCACCGCGGATGCAGTCCACGTATATTAGCGAATAATCCCCTTGTAATTAAGCCGACGTGTTTATAGCGAACCTCTAGGTACTGCTTATTGCGTAGCACTAGGTTGAACGCTATGGCAGGCTTGCAGGAATCCGTTAATCCATGGCCCTCGACTGAATGCTATGGCGAACTTTTAACTTGGCGAACTCGTATTTTGTATTGCTTAGCTCCGTACTGATCGCATTGCACTGAAATTTATTTTAGGTCTTTTCCCAAAATTCCAAAAGGCGTATCAAACGCCCACGTACCGCACAATAGCGGACTTTTCGGTACCGTTTACTAAACTGTGTTAGCCTCAACGCCTTGCGAACGGAATTTTTACTTCGAAATTTGCTATGCTTACCGTAGTTTAGTCTGCCAAGCGACTCCATTTCACCCCCTCATTCCCACGCTCACTATTTATCACCCACTGTTGCTTGAGAGAATTTACTCCGTGCGGTAGGCGGTTTTGCCTGGAACCACCTACTACTGTTTCTTTCGGTACGTTGTAAAGCGCGTTTGCAGGCGTTACGGTAAATTGTCATGTCTCTAGGTTTATTATACTACACGTTTTTCTCGGTGTGACCTCGGTCGTTCTGTACTTGACCAACTGTAGACCTGTGTTAATTTTTCAACAAGTGCTAGTGCGTGTTTTTCGCGGTTAATCTGTCGCGTATGTGGTGTTTTTTTTGTAACTAATACATTTGACCTTTTATTCAATAAATTACCTTCGTATCATTGCTACTGTGTTGTTTCAATCAGATTTTTTTAATTTTAATGTAGCACTACCTATAGTACAAGCTTTGCTTAGTTTGGGACTAGGTCGATTTGTGTAAGATTATCGCCTAATTTTTTTTTTTAATTTCTTTTATTTAATTTAAGGTGTCCATACATTGATGAACAAAGTATGAACTTCCTACATTTTTCAGACTAAATTTAACAATTAAGTTAATGCATTATGGTGCCCTAAATTAACAAAGTTAGAAACACTAGTTATGTATCACCATTTAATTTTACCCTGCAAATGTTAATACACTGACGAGCAAAAATAAAGGGTCGGTTACAAAAATGAAGATAACTACAAAACCCGCTGTGATAGCTTCTTCAAGTAAAATGAGTTTAGTAAAGAATTTTATTCTTAACAAGAAAAAGTTTAAATGAGAATAAAACTCTTTACTAAACTCATTTTACTCGAAGAAGTTATCACAGCGGGTTTTGTAGTTATCGTCATTTTTGTAACCGACCCTTTATTTTTGCTCGTCAGTGTAGAAATATACCACCTCTACTTAGTTTTTTTAAGTTTCTCCCATCAATGTCCGCACAATGAGTTCGAGGGAAGTTTTCAACAACGTCGACTATCTAGTGCTAGTTAAATCGGTTAATTGTTTTCGTTTGCCGCTAATAAAACTTTTTGCTACTAAATTGGCAACAATTTTTCCGATTTGACTTTTGCTTTCTAGCTATTCCGTTTTTGTAGTGCACTCATTGGTATTACTTATTTGTGTGTCTCTTTAATTTGCGTTGTTCTTTGAATTCCTATAAGCAATTAATGTAATCTACGTCAAACTGTTATCATTGAAATGTGATTTGTTTATGTTTAATATACCTTTAACTTCTGTCTTTTTTCAGTAGAAACCATTACCAATTAGTGGTGGAAGTATATAAATTGTACAATTATTGGTACATAAAAAAAAATATTTATTTTCATATACCTTGCAAGGATTGAGATGCCGGCTCCAGACTCTCGCGAGGCGCCTCCTAGAGGCTCTCGGCACGAGTCTTGGCGAGTGGAGGCTGCAAGAGTGCTATCTATCCACACTCGCGATTTATTCAGTTGCCCGCTACTTCACCCCCTTACGTCCTTTGACTCGCGTCCGAAAAACCGACACAAAGTGGAGCGACAGCGAGGCGAGGGGAGGCGAGGCGACACGAGTTCACGTTCCTCACTCTTGTACTCACGTTCCCTCGTGTAGCCTAGTGGCGAGTCTGGATTCATATTTATTTCACGGGATGACCCGTAAAAGTAAAACTTTGGAGTTGAAAAATAAAAAAAATACAAAAAGACTCCAAAAAACCAATCTTGATAAGAACTAAAACAATTACTTTGCTCACCCGCGACCTTACAATAGTTACGTTTATGCAAGAAATGTGCGTTCATGCAGTTCCTCCACCTCCACACTGTACGAACACACACAAATCACATAAACCCAACCATCACCACCACCAAGCTACACTGACGCGTTTCGAACTCAACCAGAGCTCATCTTCAGAGTTACCACAACCGTATGCTATGCTACCAACTGTTAAACTAACAAACCAAAACAAATGTTTTAACTTGTCACTGTAACTTCTCAAGTACCCACTTTATTTTTCTTATTCTCAAACTACCCCACAAAAATTAACTTTTATTGACATATTTAAAACTACCTTGAATTTTTTGTTTATTTATTTATAAGGCATATTTAATTAATACTAACTGTTCAAATTCGACCCAAGCCGCAGTAAAGGAGAAGATACTAAATTTACCTGTTCATTAATAAATAAACAAAAAAATTCATAGTTCATTAAATATGCCTTATAAATAAATAAACAAAAAATTCAAGGTAGTTTTAAATATGTCAATAAAAGTTAATTTTTGTGGGGTAGTTTGAGAATAAGAAAAATAAAGTGGGTACTTGAGAAGTTACAGTGACAAGTCAAAACATTTGTTTTGGTTTGTTAGTTTAACATTTGGTAGCATAGCATACGGTTGTGGTAACTCTGAAGATGAGCTCTGGTTGAGTTCGAAACGCGTCAGTGTAGCTTGGTGGTGGTGATGGTTGGGTTTATGTGATTTGTGTGTGTTCGTACAGTGTGGAGGTGGAGGAACTGCATGAACGCACATTTCTTGCATAAACGTAACTATTGTAAGGTCGCGGGTGAGCAAAGTAATTGTTTTAGTTCATTAATATGGACCTCCGCAAAATAACGCCTGATTCAATAAATCTTGATAAGATTGCTTAAGAGCGCGCGCAGACAGAGAGCGGTCTGGAGTTCCGCGTTCCGCGTTCAGAGTTCCGTGTTTTGACCGCGGTTACGTATCAAAATATCTAAAATTAAAAAACCTAACGTAAAATAACCTACGTTCAAAATACCTAAAATCTAAATACCTAAGCAACTAACACCTACCTACGAATTACCTAAGTTTAAAATACTTAATGGAGTAAATGTCTAATGTTTAAAATATCAACAGCTATGACACCTAAGTTTGATACACCAACATTTGAAATACCAAATGATCAAAATACCTAAATGAAACGAACGTCGCTTAATTTTCGGCGAGCGAGCGAAGCCAGCGAGCAAGACGGTTCGGGGCGGAAGCGACTCGGAATGGTTAGGTTCAAAGGCTAATGCGGGAGCGTAGCGGAGCGAAGCTCCCACATTAGCCTTTGGTGTTAGTTATTTTTTTTATTACCACGTGAAAAATCCAATTTGTTTGATAAAATTTAGTATATGATTTACATTTAGGTACATTTCATAATTTTAAAGACAATAATACCTAATGGAAATAATCATTTTCTGTGCTGTTACAAAAAAAATACCTAACATCGAAGCATCGAAATACCTAACCTAACCTATCCGAGTCGCTTCTGCCTTAAAAAGTTTTGCTCGCTCGCTTCGCTCGCTCGCTGCCAGCGAGATACCGGGTAGGATATACGAAAGCTTTCGGTATTTTGAATATAAGTGAAAAAATCATTAGGTATTTAGATTTTAAGTATTTTGAACGTAGGTTATTTTACGTTAGGTTTTTTAATTTTAGACATTGCAATACGTAGGCATTTTAAGCTTTCGGTATTTTGAATATTAGTGAAAAAATCATTAGGTATTTATATTTTAGGTATTTTGAACGTAGGTTATTTTACGTTAGGTTTTTAATTTTAGATATTTTGATACGTAACCTTTGACCGCTCGAGAGTTCCGACCGCCTCCTGTGTGCGTTATCGTAAGGGACCTAGTACATTCGAAAGAACGCTGAACTCGGAACTCGGAACGCGGAACGCCAGACCGTTCTCTGTCTGCGCGCGCTCTAAGAGCGACATTCCTTGTCCAGGTGTGCGGATAGTTCCGAAGGAGTGTTGACGTTTCTCGATGAGAACATTAACATAGATGTCGCTAGTGTCGCTGCTTAAGTGACTATAAAAAAAATTGAAAAATGTCGATAAGTATATAGGAAAAGAATTTGTGTCTTAATTCTTGACCAGTGGTTGTGTAGGGGTTTAGCACGCAGCACGGAATACTGAGGACCTGGGTTCGATTCCCAGTGCTGGTCTCTTTTTCTGTTTTTTTTTTTCTATGTATCCATGTTTCAGTTTATATTTAGTATGAAATATATGGGGCATAAACAGTTCTACTTAATTAAAACGCAGAGATACCTCAATCGAAATGTGTATAATAAATCGCACTAAAACTTTTTGTGAATCAGTTTCATAATCGTTGTTTTTATGAAAATCAACGCGTTCAATACAGTCACAAGCAAAATTGTTTCATTTCAATCAATTTTGCAATTGCCTGAATGTGAAAAGCACATTTTTCTACAGGTATTTTACGATTAAACGTACGCCCAACAATCCCGTACAAGTTTGTTGAGAATTTTGTTTGCAACGGTTTCCGATATCGGGTTCATTTTATAAATATTTCACGTTTTTTAACCTGCACGGTCTGGCAGAGTGAATGGTAGGAAAAAATATTATCATCGTCTCAGCCTACTTATATTGTCCCACTGCATGGTAAAGGTCTCCTCTCGGAATGGAAGGTTTTGCACCGTAGTTCCCATGCGGGTTCAATGCGGATTGGGAACTTCGCACACGCATTCTCAGGTGCACAGAGTGGTGGTTCTCAGGGTTTTCTTCTCAGTTTTCTCCTCATTAATCTTACTAATATTATAAACGCAAAAGTTTGTATGGATGCATAGATACACGAGTATGGAAGTTTGTTACCCTTTCACGTTAAAACGGTTTGATGGATGCTGATGGAATTTGGCAAACAGATATTTTTTTTAACCTGGATTGACATTATAAGATAATTTTATTTCAGAAAGTTGAAAACAAATCTTCCGCAAACGGTAACAGTCGGTTCAGAATAAAAACTGAAGTGAATAATGTACTCGTATCAATATTCAAGATGTGACCACAATTACGAATAATTGACGCACAAGTGCAATAAATTTATCAAGAACCATTTTTAAACCTCACAACGGAATCTTGATTCTGGAGTACTTAAGGCCATTGGGGAAATTTATTTTGCCCCAGTCGCCGGCGCCGATGCTTAAGCCTTTTCATCATCCTAATAGGTTTCCCACAAAGGGGTCTAAACTCATGAGCCAATACGCTTTACAATTTATTGTTTGGTTCATTTGTACAGGTGATTTTGAGATTTGGGAAACGTCGGCGTACAAAGGATAGTTGGGTATTTATGAAACGGTTTAAGGGGCTTAGCGCGGGATTCTGTGTCTAAGAGAGACCTGAAATTTGGAAATGATCGTTTGTGTTCTGTCTGTTTGCAATTTATCTTAAAAAGAGCAAGACTGTTATTTTATTTAGACGACCAAATGGCCTAGTGGTTACAGAACCTGACTACGAAGCTTGAGGGCCCGGGTTCGATTCCCGTGCCGGGGCAGATATTTGTATGAAAAATACGAATGTTTGTTCTCGGGTCTTGGGTGATTAATATGTATTTAAGTATGTATTTATCTATATAATTATGTTTATCCGTTGTCTAGTACCCATAGTACAAGCTTTGCTTAGTTTGGGACTAGGTCAATTGGTGTGAATTGTCCCATGATATTTTTTTTTTCATTTGTTATGTCGCAGTAGTCATACACAGCGTAAGAAACTAAAGTTGTATCTTCTCATCATAATCATCATTTCAGCCGAAAGACGCCTACTGCTGAACATAGGCCTCCCCCAAGGCTCACCAAACAGATCGGTCCCGTGCCATCAGCATCCAACGCGATCCCGCAACCTTAACCAGGTCGTCGCTCTATCTTGTTGCAGGCCTAACGACACTGCGTCTTCCGGTCCGTGGACGCCACTCGAAAACCTTTTTGCCCCATCGGCAATCAGTTCTACGAGCGATGTGCCCTGCCCACCTGCTCCACTTGTCTCTTCTGTGGACGTAAAATTAGCGACTTGGAAGCAAAATTAAGATTTATTTAAATTGGCCGATAGTTGGCCAGGCGTCCCACACGCCGATGTAAACTTGACTAAAAAATATTGGCTATAGACTTTAACTTTTTCCATGTCCACAGAAAAGACGAGAAGAAAAAAATGTGTATGGCCCAGTAGATAATCAGTAAACAGGAGTAATATATGTATAACGTGTTATGTAAACAACCACAAAGAAAATCAAGGATAAAAGGGCTTCGGCCGTATAGTTCCCAGGTGGCCCTAGCGCGAAATTGGGAACTTCACACACACACCACTGAATTTCTTTGCAGGCCTGTGCGTTTTATCACGATGTTTTCCGTCACTGCAAAGCTCATAGTAAATTTAAATTGTAATTTCGCACGTTAATTCCGAAAAACTCAGAGCTACGAGCTCGGGGTCGAAGCCACGACCCTCTGCTTGAGAGCCCATAGGCCAAACCACTAGGCCACCACTGCTTACTTGGTGTCAGCACCCTACACGATACGGCAGTCAGGGGCTAAATTCAGGAACGGGCCTTCACGGGTTTGGTAGCGGTAATTCAATCGTTTGGGTTGGGTTTGGTTTGAACTGCTATTCAGGAACGCCAACAATCACTGGTTCGCGAGAGATTTGGGCTGAGTTTGGGATGAGCCTTATTTATTTATTTACAAAGCGAATTAACAGGAAAATAAGGCTCATCCCAAGCTCAACCCATTCCTATCCTCTCCCAAACGATTGAATTACCGCTCGCAAACCGTGTCGAGCCGTTCCTGAATTCAGCCCCTTGACAACGCTACAACACATTGTAAAAACGTGTCGTCCTCGTAAATAGCCATAAAAATATAAAGGGCTATCTATAACCGATCTTTCATAGGCGTGTTGTACGTCAAGCACGTCCCTCCCTTCGCCAAGGTTCCATCTACCATGAAAAGGGTTGGAGATTTATAACCTTTGCTAACTTACGCGCTATATCGCATTTATATCTGTGACACTCCTGTAATGCGTTAAATTGCTTGACGTTTTTATCTTTTGAGAGATAAGCTAATTTATGTTTTGGGATTAGCGGATGTGGTGGAGCTGAATTATTGTTTTGTGCAAAAGGTTGAATTTCTGATGTTGAAAAGTATAGTTTTATAAAAGGGCATCAGCTACTTTCAAACTATAATCTCTTTTTGTCTGTGGATAAGGCTAACAGCTACCGTAAAAGTGACGGCAACGCAGTTAGTGTCAGTGGCAGGCACTCGCTGGTACGGGGCAGAGCAGGTGTTAATCGAACATCACTTCGTTAGCGAATTTTTGGCGCGTAAATTATAGATAAGACTATTTCGAGTTTATCTAAAAAGTTTATTTAGTTTTATATTTTTTTTTTCTTTGATATCCGTTAACTTTGACAAATGTACATTTTAAAGCGGCTGTATAAGGACAATAAGTTTCCAATCCGCACTTGGCCCGCGTGGGAATTACGGCCCAAGCCCTCTCATT
The DNA here is from genome assembly GCA_947859365.1 of Archips crataeganus. Taxonomy (NCBI): domain Eukaryota; kingdom Metazoa; phylum Arthropoda; class Insecta; order Lepidoptera; family Tortricidae; genus Archips; species Archips crataeganus. Next base: position 18,766,659 of record OX402059.1, on the reverse strand, counting down.
CTGAGAGGAGGCCTGTGCCTTGCAGTGGGACGTATATAGGCTGGTATGATGATGATGATGTATAAGGACAATGACTATGTCGATGGTTGTGATGATGATGATGGTGGTGATGATGATGATGATAGTAATAAAGACACATGAAGCACAATGCATTGGCAAGAGTCTGGCACGTGTAAATTGCATAAAGTCGGGATTTTATCTCCTTTGGGTCCACAGTGTCCACTGTATCAAACCGTCCACCGTATCAAAACGTCCACCGTATCAAATAGTCCACTGTGTCAAATAATACACTGTGTCAAATAGCCCACCGTGTCAAATAGTCCACTGTGTCAAATAATACACTGTGTCAAATAGTCCACCGTGTCAAATAGTCCACTGTGTCAAATAGTCCACTTTGTCAAATAGTCCACGGTGTCAGAATGTCCACTATCTCAGAACATCCGCTTTAAAATGCACAAATCGATTATTTTCTAAATAAATATTGAGTTTACAGTTATTGTAAAGGTCGTTAGTCATCTGTTACAATTTTATTATACAGGGTAATTTTTTAATCAGTGCACAAATTTTGATATGTGATTCAGTATCGTTGATAAATCACGATTATCTGTTTGAGATGTTTTTTTTACATTTTCAAATTTGGGTTGTTCATAGTTATTCATCCAATAAATTGGTCGAGTTACTAAGAAAAACATAAAATTTAAGTAATAAATATTACCTATAATGAAAAATAATGAAATTTGTTATTTTAACGATACTGAATCACATAATAAAATTTATGCACTGATTAAAAAATTACCCTGTATACGAGTATATAAAATTTTACAGATAAGAAAGACATTTTAAACATAATAAATATCATGGTATAATTGAAACTAACAAAGCAAAGTCCCAAACTGAGCAAATCTTGTACTATGTGTGTACGGTTGCCTATCAAAATTTAGAAATATTTTTTCCGAATATTTTAAATCCCGAATGCTTAATTTATCCGAATGCATTTTTTTCTGAAACTTTAAATATTTCAGGATTTTTATAAAACGACCCTAACCTAACCTAAAGGGTTCTACACGATGGTCCTGAAATAAATCCTGAAATATTTACAGTTTCAGAAAAAAATGCTTTCGGACAAATGAAGTTTTCGGGATTCTAAGCCTTCGGAAATAAAATTTTCTAAACATCGATAGGTTCCCGTACTAGACAACGGATAAAGGTAGGTAATTAAATAGATAAATACAAATTTTAATACAGTCATATTAAACGTACAAGAGTCGAGAACAAACCTTTGTATTTTTTATACAAATATCTGCCCCGACCGGGGTTCGAACCCAGAACCTCAAGCAAATGAATTGTCAGGTTCTCTAACTATATGGCTATCCGGTTGTTCATCTATTTTCGTTCAACATCATCCCAGCCTATATAGCCTATATATATATGTCCCACTGCAGACCACAGGCCTCCTCTCAGATTAAGATAGCTGGGGCCGTTGCTTCTACGCGGGCCCAGTGCGGATTGAGAACTTCACACACACCATTAAATTTCTTCTCAGGAGTGTACACGTTTCCTCACGATGTTTCCCTTGACCGATATATACAGAGGTGCGAGCCCGGGGTCGAACCCACGACCCTCTGCTTGAGGGGCCATAGGTCAAACAACTAGGCCACCACGGCTTTTTCCAGTATTTCTTTCTTCTTCTTCTTGCTAAAACAACCACTGAAATCATGACCCTTCTTTTTAGTTTTGCCGTAGAGTAAAAAGGCGTCCTAACCGCATCTGAATCTTAACGGCATCGAAGTCGTTAACGCTGTAACCGCACGACTAACTCGCTGTAATGAAGCTTTGGTGAGATTCCTCCAAAGTAAAAGAGCTTTTAATACAACTATACTGCTATTCGGATTAAGAGATTTTGCAGCCATTTTTATGATCGCGAGGATTACAGAGCATGATTAAAAGCGAGTGAGAGAACGTTTAGGGTGGCTAGACGACTGGTTGTTTATGAGTTTGCTATTATTTTTGAAGGCATGAGACACCACTTGTACTGCTACTTGAAATACAATATTGCTATTAAAACATCTTTTGGCATAAAAATTGCATTACTTAATGTTTTCAATTTAAAACACTGCTATTGCTACTAGTAATACTGAATACAGTCTCCAAATAGTCCGTTGGCCCTTAGAAATTAAACGACCGTAAAACTCGTACAGTCGGCAGAATAAATTCCGGCACCCTTGTCACAAGTCGAGATAAGTGACCAAAGTTCTTCGGTGGATTTCGACCGCTCGACTATCTCGGCAGGCATCTCGTAAATTTTTCTAATCTTCCGACGATTCCTTTGTCCTAGAGAGCTGCGTATTTTGAATGTAAATTGAATACGGCTATCAAATTGTAGTTCATTACGCTTTTTTGGGGCGCTTTATGATAAGCTAACAAGCTTCGTGACGGAGGGTTTTTGTATATAAATCCTAACTTTCTGACTAGTATTATAAATGCTAATAGCAATATACCTATAATTTAAGAAAACTGAAAACGACTTGGTTAAAAATAATTATAAGTAAAAAAATCTTACTTTGTTAATTTGCATGAGAATTGTTTTTAACTTTTTTATTACTCGTAAAGTTCGACCAACAAAATTTTTTTTTGTAAATATGTGGTAACTGCGTTGGCTTATGTATATGTTAATGTATCTTCTCCCGACTGTCAAAGGAGGGTTACGTTTTTCGAGCGTATGTATTATGTATGTACGTATGTGTATCTATCATTCTTTGGCACGCCCTGCAGCCTAAACGGCTCAATGGATTTTGAAGTGTGAGGTGTCATTAGATTCGTCTCAGTTCCGCGAGTGACATAGGGTATATATTTTCCCGGAATTCCCATGGGAACGGGAATTATACAGGCAGGTTTTTTTTCATTTAGTATTGAATTTAAAGTTATTATATTCAACTTTGTGTTATTATTTGCTGTTTGTTTCCCAAATAAATAAAATAAAAATATTGTTTGTTTGTAACACTTTCATGCTTACAGTACTTAAAAATATTAGTTGGATGTTTATCTGTCGCCTTGTAACGACAGTAAGAATTTTGCTTAGGTTTGGACTAAATAAATAAATAAATAATAAAATAAATAAATATCACGGGACAATTAACACCAATTGACCTAGCCCAAAGTAAGCTAATCAAAGGTTGTGTTATGGGTACTAGGCAACGGATAAACATACTTATATAGATAGATACATACTTAAATACATATTAAACACCCAAGACCCGAGAACAAACATTCGTATTTTTCATACAAATATCTGCGCCGACACAAGAATCGAACCCGGGATCTCAAGAGAAATGAATTGGTGTAGGTTGCTGGTGGGTCACGAGCCGATAGCGGGTGGGGCCAGAAATTAATGACAGACGGTAATAAGAAATTGGGTCCCAAACTTAGCTACTTATATTTATGTTTAGTTGGTCGTGCTTTGGGTAAATTTGAGAAAAACTAAGAAATAAATAAAGAAAGAAAGAAAACATTTATTCGTGATATCAGATAAATAATTTCAAAAATATCACACGAATAAGAAATAAATAAGATAATGCGCCTATCAGGAAATGGTGTGTCAAACGTACATCACTAGTGTAGAATTTCCTTGAAATCCTATCCCTATCCTTGAAGATAACGCGCAAGAAGTATAAGTAGTGTGTGTGTGTGTTTTTAGTAGTGGTAGAGCCATGTTGTAGCTAGCCGCTGCATCACGAATGGGCCGGCTCGTCCGGGGCAGTACCACCCTCTCACAGAACACCGGCGTGAAGCAGCAGTAATCCTGCTTGCGTTTCGTACGGTCAGTGAGAGTGCCGGTGGCCCAATACCTCACCCCTTCCCTCTTCCCCTCCCCCACCCCCTTCGCCTGTTCCCTTTCCTTTAGGGCCGACAACGCACTGACATCGCGTAAAGCGCTGCGGGTGTCTATGGACAGTGGTGATCATTTAACACCAGGTGACCCACTAGTTCATTTGTCTGGCCTTTCTAACATAAAATAAAAAAATAAAAAGTAATTTAAAAATAAAAGACATTAATTTTAACAAGGATTTACCTCTGAACTTATTTAAAAGCAGACTTAAGAAATGGTTAGTAAAAGAATGTTTTTACTCTGTAAACGAATATTTTGATTATTTTAAATAGATATTATAACTTGTAAATTGTTTTAAATATTATTAATTGACTTATTTATTGATTGTTGCAAATTATGACATTGTTTTATTTATTTATTTTTTCTTTGGATTGGGTTGATTTGGGTTGTACGATTGTCCTCTATATTATTATTATTCGACATAATTTTATTCAATGAATTATTATTTTGTACATGTAGGTTTTAATAAGAATTCATCTATTGGGAAAAATGTTTGCGTGCCAGCTCCTGGTTAAATGTGTGAAACGTTTGTAACTAAATAACATTGCCATCTTTTATGTACCACATTTTATGCGAAATAAACGTATTATTATTATCATGTTGGTACGGATTTATTATTATTATTATTATTATTATGTTGGTACGGATTTCCGATCACGGGCCCATGGGGACCCGGTCATTTGAAAGGCATTCATGGGGCCAAAGCCAACATGAAGAGGCCTTTGGTACCATATAATATAAATGAGATGGGCGCAACTATGGAGGTCTATCCCCTAATACACCATGAGGATGTGCTAGCGGACAGTCCTCCACAGTTGCCAATCTATTGCCAGGTAGGAATCGACATGGAATTGGCTATGGGGTTGGGATGTTGTGGACAGGATTACCGGGCTATGGAGTGAGATAACGGACACCTACCATTTCAATATCTCATAAACTGAACTTTTGGTAGGCGGTGACTCGCCATTCACTAAATGGGCCCCTCAAACTATTGCCCACTCGGGGCAACGAGGCGGCAACATTGGTGTAAACGGCTAAGGATAGAGAGGTGTTCCTGGACTTTAAACTTCAAAATACTAACTCGCCACTTACGGAAACACATCCATCCTTCGAGCATTTAGCTCTTGCGCTCCACTCTAGGCGGCCAACAAAGGCAAACTAGAGGCGGGGTGGGTGTGTAACTGTGTGTGAGTGTGTGTGTAGGCGCATGTGTGTATGTGTACCCCTGGAGGTCTCGGGTTCGTGGTGTCGCTACGCACCAACAGCTCGCCACAAGCCGCCCTGCGATGACTGACTGCACTGGTGACACGACAACACTTATTATTATTATTATTATTATAAGTTTTATATGAAGTGTCTTGTTGTATTTTTCATTATTTCATTATTTCTTTCTTTATTTTTTACACGCTTTATATTAGCTTCACCTGTATGTTTGTTTGTATGTATGTTTGTATGTTTGTTTGTAACCGACTCCTTAGGGCGCGATTTTGACCCACTTCCCGGTTTCCGATTAAGTTGAAATTTTGCACATATGTGTAAATTGGATGACAATGCAATATTATTGTAACATGGAGCTGATCTGATGATGGAGCTGGATGGTGGCCATAGGAACTATGTAATAAAACAACACAATCCCGTCGAGTTTGGGCTCGTTTGATTTGTCTTGACGAGCACTTTGATCCCAGATGGTAACCAGGGTCTGATGATGGAGCTGGAAGATTGCCAAAGGCACTCCACAATAAAACGACACAACCCCATCGAGTTTGGGCTCGTTTGATTCGTCTTGACGAGCACTTTGATCACATATGGTAACCAGGGTCTGATGATGGAGCTGGAAGATGGCCAAAGGCACTCCACAATAAAACGACACAACCCCATCGAGTTTGGGCTCGTTTGATTCGTCTTGACGAGCACTTTGATCCCATATGGTAACCAGGGTCTGATGATGGAGCTGGAAGATGGCCAAAGGCACTCCACAATAAAACGAAACAACCCCATCGAGTTTGGGCTCGTTTGATTCGTTTTGACGATTACTTTGGTCCTAGATGGTAACAAGGGTCTGATGATGGAGCTGGAAGGGGGGTAGGTGGCGGGGTGGGGGGGGGAATGGGGTATGGGGTAAGGGGGTTGGGGGTTTAGAGGGTTGGGGGTTAGGGTGTGGTGGTTGGGGTTAGGGGATGGGGGGTTTACGGGAAATAGGGTGGGGGTGTTGGGGGGTTCGGGGGTAAGTGATTTTGGGGGGTTGTGGGAAATGGGGAGGGGGTAAGAGGCCTAGATGGTAACAAGGGTTTGATGATGGAACTGGAAGGGGGGGCGGTAAGTGGCGGCGTGGGGGGTGTGGGAGGGGTTGGGGGGGGGGGGGGCAGGTGGCGGCGTGGGGGGGGGGGGGTTCCGGGGTGGGGGGAGTGGGGGGAGTGGGAGGGGGAGGGGGGTTTCCGGGGGTTTGGGGGGTTCGGTGTTAGGGGGGTTGGGTTTAGGTTTGTAAAATGAGGAGGGGGGTAAGGGGGGTTTTGGGAATTGGGGGTAAGGGTGTGGGGTTTGGGGGGGGTTGGGGAAATGGGGTGGGGGATGTTGGGGGGTTGGGTTTAGGGGGTTTGGGGGGTTGTGGGTGAGGGGGGTAAAGTTAGAAAGAAAAAAAATGCAACAAAAAAATAGAAAATAGATAATAGTTTAAAAAAAAAACTAAAAAACACGCTTTAAAAAATAAAAAATATATATTAATTAATTTCAATTCACTATTCTTATAGTGCAGTAAAAAATCTTAATAAGCAATTATTATATTGTTATATCCAGATCAAAATTTGTAAACAATTCTAAATATTGATAAAATAAATAATAATAGTTTAAAAATATTTTATTGTAAAAAAAAGCGTGGGGTGCTTTTTAAGATGTTATTAAAATGATAATCCTTGACAATTGACACCATGCACCCCACGCTTTTTTTACAATAAAATATTTTAAACTATTATTATTTATTTTATCAATATTTAGAATTGTTTACAAATTTTGATCTGGATATAACAATATAATAATTGCTTATTAAGATTTTTTACTGCACTATAAGAATAGTGAATTGAAATTTATTAATATTTATTTTTTATTTTTTAAAGCGTGTTTTTTAGTTTTTTTAAACTATTATTTTAGGTTTCATTGTATGTAGTGTACTATGTTGTAATTTTTTAACGTAGTTTAGTTTTAAGTTTCTGTGGACCCACTGAAAATCAGCGTCGTGGCACCTCGTGCCGTGACACATGCTGAGGGGTGTCCTTTTTTTGTAGCAACTACATTCATGTGTTTATAATCTGTTGTCTACTTTTTTAGCTGTTTTTATTGTAGTTGTTCAAAAATAAATATTTTCTATTCTATTCTATTCTATTTTTTTATTTTTTCCAACTTCATTTTTTATTACTTCTACGGTCATCCCGTGAAATCCATATATGTATTTCATACTAAATACAAACTGAAACATGGATGCACAGAAAAAAACCCAGAAAAAAGACCAGCGCTGGGAACATTCATTCATTTTATTAATTCCCAAGAGTGCAAGCATTAAGCGCATAATAAAATAAACTTGATGTATACCCAAGTACACTCGCGTACAAAACACGACGTGCTCTCGAAAACGGGCAAAAACCTAGACGAAGTACAAGTCTGAAGTCGCAAAGCTTTGTCCAGGCAAGTGCACTGAGCGCTGATTCAGTTTACATGCTAATCCAGTCAAACTCTGTGCCTTTGTAACACACAGTCTCTGACGTATGCGAGCGCTTTTTTCCACGACTGCACGTTGAGTGGAATGAAATTCGTTTACGGGCCAATTCAAGAACGTCAGGGGGTTATTCAGCGGTTTCGTTCTAGAATAATGTATCATCATCATCATCATTTCAGCTAACAGACGTCCAGTGCTGAACATAGGCCTCCCCCAAGGCTTGCCAAACAGTACGGTCCCGCGCCATCTGCATCCAACGCGATCCCGCGACCTTAACCAGGTCGTCGCTCCATCTTGTTAGACGCCTACCTACACTGCGTCTTCCGGTCCGTGGACGCCACTCGAGAACCTTTTTGCCCCTTTGTGCCCTGCCCACTGCCACTTAAGTCTGGCGATTCTTCAAGCTATTTCGGTGAATTTAGTTCTTGCGCGGATTTCATCATTTGTAATGCGATCCCGCAGAGAAACTCCGAGCATAGCCCTCTCCATCGCCCTCTGAGTGACTTTGAGCTTTCTTATGAGGCCCATCGTTAGCGGCCACGTCTTAGTGCCATAAGTAATCACTGGCAACACACACTGGTCACTGGAGGTTATGTATGGATCCATGCTCGTCGTCTGTATTTCCTGATAAATACAACCTAGGTCTCTTCAAGCCTAGAGTGAATAGGCTGTTACTGAACCAGTGAGGTACACCTTTGGCCTCATCTACACTTTTCATCAGGTGAGATAGTGGTCAATCACGGGTCAGTTTTATGTAAAAAAAAAAAAAAATGCTAATATCATAAATGCAAAAGTGTCTGTTTCTCTATCTGTCTGTATGTCTGTTACCTCTTCACTCATAAACCGCAGAACCAATTTAGATGAAATTTAGTATAGAAATAGTTTGAGACCCTGGAAAGGACATAGAATAGTTTTTATCATTTAATTAGACGACCAGATGGCCTAGTGGTTAGAGAACCTGACTATGAAGCTTGAGGTCCCGGGTTCGATTCCCGTGTCGGGGCAGATATTTGTATGAAAAATACGAATGTTTGTTCTCGGGTCTTGGGTGTTTAATATGTATTTAGGTATGTATCTATCTATATAAGTATGTTTATCCGTTGCCTGGTACCCATAGCACAAGCTTGCCTAGCTTACTTTGAGACTAGGTCAATTGGTGTGAATTGTCCCGTGATATTTATTTTATTTAATATACCTCGCATTTAAACTTAATTTTTGCGTAACTAAACGTAGTGACATTCTACAATAGCTGTCATCGAGAAAATAGGTAAATTATTGGAAATACGATAGTCAATTACAAGTGAATACTAAACCACATTTTAAGTTTAGAGTAGAAATCCCAGTTTTAACCTAAAACCCGACCTTTGGCTAGTCCATTTCACTTAAATTTATAAAGCCTTTCACCAGATTCGAGGCTGCTTTATTGAAGGGTAAGTATTAAAAATTCAACCCAAATATCAGTCCCTCTTTGGGTAGGAAATTTCATTCCAGAGAAAATAACAGAAGATCGTATAGATAGAGTGACATTCTAGCTATATTTTTTATCATCCCAGCCAATATATGCTCACTGCAGGGTACAGGCCTCCTCTCATAATAAGAGGGCTTGAGCCGTAGTTCCCACGCGGGCCCCGTGTGGTTTGGGAAATATTTTTTAGTCTGGAAGATTTACCTGTGCCCGAAGATATTCCAACGGATAACAACAACAAATCTGGCCGTGGGAATTTTAAAAAAGCGCCTTTTAAGTACACATTTATGACCTATAAGAAATATCGATACTTTAGTTCAACTAATTACAACGAACTGAACAATCAAGTAGTTTTTATTTACCTACTGTAAAAAAAAAGTAGTAGTTTTGTACACTAGGACATACAGTGCTAATTTGTATGTGTAGTTCATTGTAATTAGTATGATTGTGAACTAAGGTATCGATAATGACGTCTGTCATATTTCAATTCTGTGGCTACAGTCAGTGGTTTAGGCTGAGCGTTGTTTCATAATCATCAATATTTCAATAAGTATAATAAGCATGAGTGTATAATACCGTTTATTGACCCGTAATGAACAACAATAATGTACGATCTAAAAATTATAATTAACCGTAATGGTTTTCCTTGCATATAAGCCGCAACATTATCTTATACATGTTTTTTAATACTTCTTTCCTCGCACGACAAAGATCTGGAATCAGCTTTCTGCGGCAGCATTCCCGGAGCGTTACAACTTAGGGATCTTTAAAAAACGAGCCTACCAATTCCTAAAAGGGTCGGCAACGCACCTGTGATGCCCCCCGTGTTACGGGTGTCCATATGCGACGGTGATCGCTTTCCATCAGGTGACCCGTCTGCTCGTTTGCCACCTCTTATATAAAAAAAATATATATATATATCAGAATTCTAGAAAATACCATGCAATTGCAACACATTATATTTTGTGCTGCAGCAAACTTGGCGGAAAACAAATATTTTTTATCATATATTTTCTTAACCATTTTAGCATGTGATACTAGATTAACAAATTACTATACTTCTGTTCTAATAATTTAAAGATGTACACTTTGAGGGCTAAATTAAATAGAAATTGAACGTCTAAGAAAATGTATAGTCTCCATTGGTAGACGGATACACGATGAGACGACCATTCCCAAAGATCTTACTGTGCCTTACACCTTACCTAGGTAAGTAAGAAAAGATGCATAACAACTTAGCGCTGTTAGCTGATATGTAGATATTGCGAACAAAAATAACAACCGCTTTAGCCTAGTTGGTAGTGAGCCTGCCTACGAAGCAAGAGGTCCTGGGCTCAAATCCCGGTAAGGGCATCTATTTGTGTGATAAATAAATAAATAAATAAATAAATAATAAATATCATGGGACAATTCACACCAATTGACCTAGTCCCAAAGTAAGCTTAGCAAAGCTTGTGTAATGGGTACTAAGCAACGGATAAACATACTTATATAGATAAATAAATACTTAAATACATAGAAAACATCCATAACTCAGGAACAAATATTCGTGCTCATCACACAAATAAATGCCCTTACCGGGATTTGAACCCAGGACCTCTTGCTTCGTAGGCAGGTTCACTACCAACTAGGCTAAAGCGGTCGTGATGAGCACGAATATTAAATTTGTTCCTGAGTCATGGATGTCTTCTATGTATTTAAGTATTTATTTATCTATATAAGTATGTTTATCGTCATCTAGTACTAGGGGCGTTCAATAAAAAGTGAGAATGAGTATGTTATAAACAACTTTTACTAAATGTCATTTTATTTTTCGACATAGTCACCTTTTAGCATAATACACTTAGTATATCTTTTTTCTAAACTTAAAATTCCATTTTTAAAAAAGGTCTCATCTTGAGTACTTTAAAAATCTTATACTGCAGCGACTACCGCGTCGTCGTCTTCAAATTTCTGGCCTCTCAGGTATTGTTTCAATCTTGGAAATAGGTAGAAATCACTGGGAGCGAGATCTGGTGAATACGGAGGATGCTTAAGGATATCGAACCCAGCATCACGAATTACAGCCATTGCAACGGCGGACTTGTGTGCCGGGGCATTGTCCTGGTGGAACAGCACAACTTTCGAGAGTTTACCTCGCCGTTTTTCGCGGAACTCATTGCGCAATGTTGCTATTTGTTTGGCGTATAATGTGCCCGTAATAGTGGCTCCATGCTCGAGATACTCAATCATTAATACCCCTTTACCATCCCAAAAAACAGAGCCCATGACCTTACCGGCAGATGGGCTCACCTTGAATTTCTTCGGAGTTGGAGATGATGGCCTTTTCCATGTCATAGACTGCAGTTTCGTTTCTGGGTCGTAATGATGGAGCCATGTTTCGTCCATTGTTATAAATCGCGCCAAAAAAAGTTCCCGGTCTTGCTGCATCAGGTTCAAAGCTTCTTGACAAATCTCTAGTCTAGTTTGTTTTTGCGTGTCAGTAAGCATTCTTGGTACCCAACGCGCAGATACCTTTTTCATACCCAAGCGTTCATGTAAAATATTATGCACGCTCCCCGTTGAAATTTTTACATTTTCAGCAATAAAACGAACCGTGACACGACGATCCGCCAAAACTGAGTTTTCGACTTTTTTCACAATTTCTTCAGTTACTGCTGTAGTAGGGCGTCCGGAGCGGGGGTCGTCTTTTGTCGATGTTCTTCCACGTCTAAATTCGGCGCACCAACGTGCGACTGTCGAATACGGAGGAGCATTAGACCCTAAAGTGTCCCGCAAATCCAAATTGACTTGGTCCGTAGAAAAATTTTTCAAACATAAGTATTTGATAACGGCGCGCAGTTCAATTTTCTCCATTTTCGCTAACGTACTCAATAGCATTGCAAAGAAATTACCGTATATTTTTTTAAACAAAAGACAGTTAGTTTTTTTTTTCATAGCAATCAGCTAGATAGATTAGCTTTACCGGCCAGTATTTAATTTCGTAATATTAAAAGAGTATGCATCTCATTCTCACTTTATATTGAACGCCCCTCGTACCTATAGTACAAGCTTTTTAGTTTGGGACTAGGTTGATTTGTGTAAGATTGCCCCCTAATATTTATTTATTTTTATTTATTTAAAATAATCTACTGTTTATTTTCTCTATTTTAATCTCCGTAACACAATACGGATGTAGTTTAATAATTAAAATAGATGGGAAAAATGACCCGAGGCTAGTAAAGCAATTAACTTTGATGTACTTTCGGTTAGAGCAAGGAGTGAAAAACATTTTCATGGATACATTGATAAAAATTGACGATCGGATGGCCGAGTGGTTAGAGAACCTGACTACGAAGCTTGAGGTTCTGGGTTCGATCTCCGGCCGGAGCAGATATTTGTATGAAAAACACGAATGTTTGTGCTCGAGACTTGAATGTTTATGATGTATTTAAGTATGTATTTGTCTTTATAAGTATGTTTATGCTTTGCTTAGTTGGGACTAAATCAATTGGTGTCTATTGTCCCATTATTTATTATTATTAAAACTGTTCAAGAAGTATGTGTCATGGCAATATGAAACGGCACAGAAGTTTTAAATAGACAACGGATAAACATACTTATACACCGTGAAATTTTAGTGGTTGTTTTCCCGAAACGAGGTGATTTAGTTTCGATTGTACAATCGATTTATAATAACTATTTGACTAGAGTCAAAAATCCAATTGTGAAAAACGAAAGTCGAAAATGACCGCAAACCAATAGTAACGCTTCGTTGGTACAAGTAGCGTACGACCGTACGATAGGTTAGGTACCAACGAAGCGTTACTATTGGTTTGCGGTCATTTTCGACTTTCGTTTTTCACAATTGGATTTTTGACTCTAGTCAAAATAGTAATTATAAATCGATTGTACAATCGATACTAAATCACCTCGTTTCGGGAAAACAACCACTAAAATTTCACGGTGTATAGATAGATACATACTTAAATACATAATTAAACACCAAAGACTCGAGCAAAAACATTCGTATTATTCACACAAATATCTGCCCCGACCGGGAATCGAACCCGGGACCTCAAGCGTTGTAGTCAGGTTCTCTAACAACTAGGCTATCCGGTCGTCTAAATGGTAAACTCGCTTTTTGTGAACTATTCATCTATACTCGGCGTCAAAAATATCGCTCCTCCTATTTTGTGCACCTTTTTTCCAATCCATTATGTTTCGTTTATTATATTAAACATTGTTAGGTAATTTAAAACACATTAAACGTGTTTTTAATTAATACTACATAATATTAATTAGGCAACATAATTTGGCTAAGGTCTAAATTAGCTTGAATCTGATTTTCCGCGGAAGGGCGATATTTTTTAGATCTGGCGTTCGAATTGAAATCTCAATACAAAATTCCCATGGTAATTACGGAATATTACATCTTCGTCTTCATTATCTTTGCATGAACAACACCCGTGTTAAAGTTCATGTCTCTACAAAATACAAGGCAAATATAGCCTTGCGAGGAGTCAGTTATTTAGATACCAAATTAGTAGGAGTACCAAACACGCACACATGCATGCACACACGCACGTACGCACCGCATGCATGCACGCACCTCCACACTAGTCTAGCGCATTATACAGGGTGTCCCACTACTCAATCAAATCTGGTACAGTCGAAAGCAGAGATATGTATACAGTCATTGCGTCAAAATATGTAAACATCAACCTTATGGTTAATGACATAGAGTAGTACAGGTTTTTTGACACCTTGTTAACGTATAATATATTTTTGTACTTGACCGTACCGGGCGGAGGGCAAGTTAGAAAAATTCTGGAAAAAATAAGGCAAAACTCCATGGCACTTAGTTAAGCAATAATAGTAATTTTTTCCAAAACATGTAATATTAAATTATTAAAACTCACACATATTATTCCGGCTCGCACCTCTAGGTTTTTCGGAATTTATGTATAATTTACCATGAGTTTTACGGTGAAGGTAAACATGGTGAGGAAACCTGCATACACCTGCGAAGAAATTCGATGGTGTGTGTGAAGTTCCCAATCCGCCCTGGGCCCGCGTAGGAACTACGGCCCAAGCCCTTTCATTCTGAGAACTATGTGGATGACGACAAGGCCACCGTTCTACATATTAACATAATGTGTCGTACAGACTTAATTGTGGTGCACGGTTAGTAGTAGCGGAGAAGCAAGATAAGAAAACTTTATTAAAATTATTTAGTTGGACCTGTGACGTCATGAGATAATAATAAAAGGAATGTAGGTAGCACCCGCCTGGGAGGTGGCGGCGCAGCAAGACACTTGGCTTGCGGGCCGCACAGCGAGCGGACGTGTGCCACCTGTCATTCGAAATCCAGTTTATTTGTGTTCACTTATTTCCCTAAGTACTTATTAGACTCAGCATTGGGTGGCTACGGGCTGAAGAAGAGAGAGAGAGAGAGAGATTTCCCTAAGACCCACGTGAAAGACAGGACATCACAGGACCTAAATAATCAAACAAACTATAGGTGATAATATCGCAGATCATTCAATTCTAAAAATTTGAAGCTTTCGCTTTGAAAAGCAATTACTTTTCGTCTCACGAAACAACGAAAGCAGGTACTTAAAAATAACAATAAATTTGACAATAAGAAGACACTAAAAGGGCAAAATGGTGGAAGTTACAATCCTCTTGATGTTTTTTTTCCACCGGCGGCTAAGTCATTACAAAACAGCACTTTTGACTGACGCATATTAATTTGGCGGCTTACCTTTTCAGACAGATTTTTTATTAAAACATCACTGTTGGCGCCCGACGTTTATTAGAGGGGAATGTTGCCACGCTATTTTTATTTCAGGACTTTATTTCTTTCAGAGGAACTTTATGTTTAAGGGATACTTCGATAGCAGCAAGGCAGAGCGGAGCTCCCCTCCGCGCGTATAGTATCAAACCAATAGAGCAGAATTTGGAAAAAAAGACCACCATTTTCTTCCAATGGATAATTGTGATTCCATGAAATAATAATTCACAAACAGATTGGTTATTTTATGACTGATGCTGTAACGTATCCCAAATTATCATCTGAATCAATTTCAAGGTCGAGAAATCGCTTACCGGCGGAATTCTTTTAGAACAAATGCATAGTTTTAAATTACTTTTATCATGCAAGTTGATGATTATACCTTGACAAGCTCGTGCGCGGCACTCGGCGGAACCCTGTCGCAGGGAGCCTCTGCTAATAATAATAAGTAGTAATTTTAATAAGTGCGGCAAACGCTGACTGCGACAGGGTTCCGCGGAGGGTCGAGCACGAGCTTTTCGGACTATAGTTGGCAATTCGTCTGTCTGTATTTCCAGATAAATACAACCTAGGGCTCTTCAAGGCTAGAGTGAATAGGCTGTTACTGAACCAGTGAGGTACACCTTTGGCCTCATCTGCACTTTTCATCAGGTGAGATAGTGGTCAATCACGGGTCAGTTGTATGTAAAAAAAAAGTATCCATATAGTAGTGGGCAAGTATAAAGTTCATAATGAAACAAAAATGTAATTTGTTCCGGTACATATTTGTAAATGCGCAGGTAGTTAAAATAAAAATAAATAAATAAATAAATATCACGGGACATTTCACACCAATTGACCTAGTCCCAAAGTAAGCTAAGCAAAGCTTGTGTTATGGGTACTAAGCAACGGATAAACATACTTATATAGATAGATACATACTTAAATACATATTAAACACGCAAGACCCCAGAACAAACATTCGTATTTTTCATACAAATATCTGCCCCGACACGGGAATCGAACCCGGGACCTCAAGCTTCGTAGTCAGGTTCTCTAACCACTAGGCCATCTGGTCGTCTAGTTGACTTGTACACAATTTCTGAGTTGTGTAGGGTTGATCTTGACCACGTCTCCAGAGTCACCCTGTATAACCTTCCTGCATCATCATCCCACCTTAAAACATAATATTATTATGTCCCACTGCAGGGCAGAGGCCTCTTCTCAGAATGAAAAAGCTTGGTTTTACTTTCTGAAAAACTCAGGGGTGCAAGCCCGGGCTCGAACCCACGATCATCTGCTTACGATACCATAGGCCAACTAAGCGCTAGGCTACCACGGCTTTATAATATTCCTGTATATAAGACACATCACTACATAGTATATAAAAACTTTTTAACGAAAAATTAAACCGCCGAAAAAACTGAAAAGCAAAAAATAATACCTTTTTTGTTTGACCTTAATCTAGGTACCAGTTTGAAGTCGGTGCCTCAGCACTTAGCCAGGAGGAGTGGACCTATAATCGTCTACCTGATTGGCTTCTATCACTCCTCCTGGCTCGTGCTGAGGCACCGACTTCAAACTGGTACCTAGATTAAGGTCAAACAAAAAAGGTATTATTTTTTGCTTTTCAGTTTTTTCGGCGGTTTAATTTTTTGTTAAAAAGTTTTTATTTTATACTTTTTTCCATCCTTGGGGTAATTTTTTTTCCAAATTTATAATACCAACTTCAAGGTATACCCTATCTATCCAATAAAAAAGAATTATGAAAATCAGACTACTCTGTAAAAAGTTAGTCAATCATGGCCTGTTTTCCTACCCTCAGGGTAGGAATATTGTTTCCAAATTTAAATGAGACCACCCTTGGGGTATACGCTTTCCAATAAAAAAAGAATCATCAAAATCCGACTACTCTGTTATAAGTTATGCGTGGTCATATAGTACAATCAGTAACTGAACAATCAATCAGACCCTGTTTTTCTACTTTTAGGGTAGGAATATTGTTTCCAAATTTAAGTGGGACCACCCTCGGGGTATACGCTTTCCAATAAAAAAAAATCATCAAAATCGGACTACTCTGTAAAAAGTTATGCGTGATCATACATAAAAAAAAATATATACACGTCGAATTGAGAACCTCCTCCTTTTGTTTTCGTCGGTTGAAAACAAAGTCGCTTCCCGCTGTCTGTCTATCCCTATGTATGCTTAGATCTTTCAAACTACGCAACGGATTTTGATGCGGTTTTTTAATAGATAGAGTGATTCAAGAGGAAGGTTTAATATGTGTATAATCCATGCATAATTACTCCCGTGCGAAGCTGGGGCAGGTCGCTAGTAAAACTGTAATTTACAATCCATGGATCCTAGCTTTATTTGCATAAAGTTGCGAAAAGATAATTGAGATAGAATGCAGTTATCGCATCAGTTATAAAGTTATTAAAGTTCGTCTGCGAGCTAAGTGGAATGTTCTCAGGGCTTAACGATATTTTTTTTAGCTTCAATCAGTTAATTATATTAAATTCCTTTGTTAACTTGCAACGTTCGTAGCTGGATATCGTGTGGTTTAGATGGCATTGAAACTACATTCAACAAAAAGTACAAGCAGTAAAGAGAGCTTCAAACCAAAACTTAATTCAGCATCCATACAAACAGCGATGTTATTCATCTTAAATGCAAACAAAACAAACATGGAAGTTACTCCAAATTCAACTGTTTGAGTTGAACTCAAATTACTAAATTAATTATTACATAAGTACGTCGTTTCGGTGCCCATATCTCCAGCGTAATTATCTGAGAGAGCTGCACTGTTTACTGAGGAAACTGGTGCTTCAATTGCGACTATAGTTAGTTCTATGTACGTAGTATCAGCACAGCAGCGTTCGGGAAGCTCCGCAATATCTTGTCATCCAATATACCGCAGTGTCTCAAGTCAATAGTCTTTGACCAGTGTGTGTTGCTAGTGATGGCTTAGTTTATGGCATGGGATGACGTTGCCGCTAACGATGTGCGTCATAAGAAAGCTCAAAGTCACTCAGAGGGCGATGGACAGGGCTATGCTTGGAATTTCTCTGCGGGATCGCATTAGAAATAATGAAATCCGCGCAAGAACTAAAGTCACGGACATAGCTCGAAGAATCGCTAGACTTAAGTGGCAGGGCAGGGCACATCACTCGTAGACCTCATATTCTTTAGACCTTGTAAACGTATTCTGGCAAATAAAGATTTACTTACTTACTGAGTTATGGATGTTTTCTATGTATTTAAGTATTTATTTATCTATATAAGTATGTTTATCGTCGTCTAGTACCCATAGTACAAGCTTTGCTAAGTTTGGGACTAGGTCGATTTGGTGTAAGATTGTCCCCTAATATTTATTTATTTATTTATTATTATTACTTACTTACTAGAACTGACGGCCGATGGGGCCGAAAGGTTCTCGAGTGGCGTCCGCGGACCGGAAGACGCAGTGTAGGTAGGCCTCCAACGAGATGGAGTGACGACCTGGTTAAGGTGGCGGGAACGCATTGGATGGGGATGGCGCAGGGCCGATCTGTTTGCCGAGCCTTGGGGGAGGCCTATGTTCAGCAGTGGACGTCTTTCGGCTGAAATGATGGTGATTGATGATCTCTTAGTATCAGATAGCTTGAATGAGACTCTACTAGATGCTACTCTACTAGGTACTCTAGCTACTCTAGTAGATGACATAAAAAGCCGTAAGCGGTTTGACCTATGGCCTCTTAAACATAGAGTCGCACATCAGAGTTTACGGAATCCACGTGCGAATTAACATTTATTTGTAACTAGCTTTTGCCCGCGATTCCGTCTGCGAAGAAAATCATCACCAAAAACATCATCTCATCTTAATCGGTTCAGCGGTTATTGACTTCCCCTACAAATTTCCACCCCCCTTTTTACCCCCTTAAAGGATGATTTCTTGGATAAAAACTATCTTAAGTCCTTTCCCGGGACTCAAACTAACACTGTACCAAATTTTATCTAAATTGGTTCAGCGGTTTAAGCGTGAAGAGGTAACAGACAGACACACTTTCGCATTTATAATATTACTAGCTGTTGCCCGCGACACCATAGTAGCCTACGACCTATTCTCAGATCTACCGAGTATAAATCTAAATCATTTTTAAATCTATGCTTAAGCAACACTACCTTTTATCCTGTGCTTGGAAATTGTATTATTGTGTCCATTTATTTGCAAGTATATTGTGTATCACTTATTTGTGTATGTTTTATGATGTGTATTATTAGATGTTTTCAGTTGTTTTAATAAAATGTTTGCTGAAATGCATTCCTTGCTTTTTTTTTTTTTGACGACCAGATGGCCTAGTGGTTAGAGAACCTGACTACGAAGCTTAAGGTCCCGGGTTCGATTCCCGTGTCGGGGCAGATATTTGTATGAAAAATATGAATGTTTGTTCTCGGGTCTTGGGTGTTTAATATGTATTTAAGTATGTATCTATCTATATAAGTATGTTTATTCGTTGCCTAGTACCCATAACACAAGCTTTACTTAGCTTACTTTGGGACTAGGTCAATTGGTGTGAATTGTCCCGTGATATTTATTATTTATTTATTTATTTTTAAAGGTTGCCTGGAAGAGATCGCTTCGAAGCGATAAGGCCGCCCATTGCTTACCTTATTCCTTTTTTTCATGTACTTGTTTTTCTGTATTGTATTATTTGTGGTGTACAATAAAGAGTCATTGTATTGTATTGTATAGAGAAAAATGTTTCTTAAAAATCAGTCAAGCCGTTTCGGAGGAGTTCGATAACAAACACCGTGACACGAGATTTTTATATATTAGACTAGCTGTGCCCACGACTTCGTTCGCGTGGACTACAGGATTTTTATTTTATTTTTCTAAAATAAAAGATTTTTTCTGAAATTAAAGTAGCCTAAGTTACTCCTTATTACACCAGCTACCTGCCAATAAAAGTCCCGTCAAAATTGGTCCAGCTATATAAGAGATTAGCCGGAACAAACAGACAGACAGACAGACAGACAAAATTTGTAAAAAATGTTATTTTGAGAGAGAGAGAGAGAGAGAGAGAGAGAGAGAGAGAGAGAGAGAGAGAGATGTTTACTTACACATATTCGATACACAGGAAATACAGTTGACAGGAAAAGATACAAATAAAAATCATCGAATAGTATAAATTGGGCCCCACTCAGCATAATGTTGCGGCAAGCCGCAACGCTGTTTTTCAGTAGGACCCATTTAAAAACTAAACACAAAAAAAACAAACAACACATTGTGATGACACGAACGCCAGCGGAAAATGTAGTTCGCAACAAAACCTAGATAGGTATACAAACCCAGGAATTTTGGTGCATGTAACGTATATATATTCATATGCATGTAGTAAAAAGCGGTTATTTCAATATTACAAACAGACACTCCAATTTCATTATGAGTATAGATTATAGTATGGAAGTATCCCAATACGCACTGGGCCCGCATGGGAACTACGGCCCAAGCCCTTTCATTCTGAGAGGAGGCCTGCGCCCTGCAGTGGGACGTATACACCGTGAAATTTTAGTGGTTGTTTTCCCGAAACGGGGTGATTTAGTTTCGATTGTACAATAGATTTATAATTACTATTTTGACTAGAGTCAAAAATCCAATTGTGAAAAACGAAAGTATAAAATGACCGCGAACCAATAGTAACGCTTCGTTGGTACAAGTAGCGTACGATCGTACGATAGGTTAGGTACCAACGAAGCGTTACTATTGGTTCGCGGTCATTTTCGACATTCGTTTTTCACAATTGGATTTTTGACTCTAGTGAAAATAGTAATTATAAATCGATTGTACAATCGATACTAAATCACCTCGTTTCGGAAAAACAACCACTAAAATTTCACGGTGTATAGGCTAGGTTGATGATGATGATGATGATCATGGAAGTATGATTTTTATTCACCCTAAGCTTTATCTTAATCCGCAACCTATTTGATTTAACGAAAAATATTTGAGGTGTAAAACGTTTTAAGTTAAAATCTTTTCAAAAATATTAAATAGCAAATTTATCGCAAGTCACGTCAAAAGCAATCTTCTTGTCAGTACATGAAAAAACATTATTGTTTTTTTTTGCTTCTTGTGTATATAATCTAGAATAATTTTATTTTTATTTTTCAAATTAGTTGTTTCACTTTCATTTACTAACAGGCTTATGCTTATGTTATGTAACATTGTGTTAGTTAATATCGTTGCATTAAATTAATCCCTGGGAAGCTTCTAATCCTTTGTTATCCCTCCTACATTATAAGGGGTGAATTACCATAATAATCGGGCAGTTAATTCCTACTTGTTGTCACCTTGCAAGCAA
Source organism: Archips crataeganus (assembly GCA_947859365.1). NCBI lineage: Eukaryota > Metazoa > Arthropoda > Insecta > Lepidoptera > Tortricidae > Archips > Archips crataeganus. The sequence goes on along the minus strand of OX402059.1, from coordinate 18,745,503 downwards.
ATTACTGCTGCAACATAGTCTCAGTGGATTAAAGCACCCCTTATACAGATGATTTATGATGTAAACGGTCGTTTTCTGCCTTTGCGAGCTTATCCTCACAGAGAAAAAGTAAAAAAATTTAAAAATTTAAGACTAACTCTTGTGTTGAAGTTTGCTAATTTATTAAACTGGCCCAATTCAATTAATCTACTAACTTGGAAAATCAAGCATGCAATGTAAAATTTAGACACCAATTTCATGAATGGGTGCCTAAAAATTAATCATCATCATCATAATTTCAGCTAAAAGATGTCCGTTGCTGAACATAGCCAAACAGATTGGTCCTGCGCCAACTGCATCTAACTCGTTTCCGCAACTTTAGCCATGTCGTCGCTCCATCTTATTGGAGGCTTACTTATACTGCGTCTCCCGGTCCGTCATCGGATCGGTCGATTTCGATAAAAAATAATAAACTATGTAAAAAAAAAATCTGTTATTGCAATTAATGTTACAAAAAAAAATTTTTTCTTATTTTTTTTTTGTATGTCTGTCTATTCACAATTCCTTTGAATTTGTTGGTTATTTGCTATTAATAGTTTAAATAGTTTTAATAGTTCTATGAGGATTTGATGTTTATTCTTAGAGCGAGCGAAGCATCTTCGTTTTAGCTTGAATGAAAATAAATATTAAAATTAAAAATAATATCCGGCTGTCTTTTCAGTTGCTATCCTCTAAATGTTGCATTTCTCAACCAATTGTCGTAAAATTGTGTGAGCAGGTTTGATAATTATACGAAATTTTTTCGTTGATTTAGTTTTTGGAAAAAAAAACAAAATGGCGGTGACAACTCACAGAGCTGCTGGTTAATTTGTTTTTAGTACATTAGTTTTTATTACTTCTGACAATAATTAAAAAGATAATGCTGATGTTTATGTTAAAACGTTATATTTACAAAAACACTTTGTAAAGTTAAAAGCAAAATACATATCAAAAAAAATATAAAATGCAGTTAGATACTTGAAATAAGCAGACTTCGAGTATCATAGAGGTGTAAGAAGAGATCACTCAAAATTCAAATGGAATAGTGAAATGACAAACTTTTATTTTTTCACGGGGGTAAAGATTGTACGTAAAATAGTCATACCACGAGAAAACAAAACGCGTCTTAAGATAAAACAAATCAAAAAATCCATCGGCAACTGTGCAAGTTGTATCAGAAATGCAGCTAGCATAAATATCATCTGAAATTCTACTTCTTGGGCTTGGTACAATTTTTAGCTTGAATTATAATTCAGCCTATAGGCAGCGAACACGAAAATATCATCATCATCAGCCTATGCTCGTCCACTGCTGGACATAGGCCTCTCCCGTGGCACGCTACTGAGCACGATCCTCGGCCACTCTCATCCAGCTAGCGGCTCTTGTCAGCCGCCTTGCGAAGATCATCGCTCCACCGAGTCTGAGGACATCCACGTAACACACACGAAAATATATTGTAAATTATTTAATTAATGTCTAAAAATTTACAGTAACGGCTCTTTCACACGGACGTCCCGTTTTGCAGGATCGGTTTTTTACTGGATCCCGCAAAAATCATACCGGTGTTCACACGGAAGTTTGCATCCTGTTTTACGGGACAGCATTGGCAGAGCCGAGCAGAGCCGTATGCAGGATGCTAGTGTGAACACTTCCATTAAACTAATCCCGTTTTTTACTAGATCCAGTCGTCCTGTTTGTACTGGCAAAACCGTACAGCACATTTCGAACGGATCGGATTTTTGCGGGATCCTGCAAGCCGAATGCTCGTGTGATTGTTACCACAGTAGCACGTGTACTACTAAACGGGATCCTGCAAAAACCCGAACCTGCAAAAAACGGGACGTTGCCGTGTGAAAGTGCCGTAACGCGGCTAATACTCACTAGACATTAACGTATTTACTCTTTGGCAGTATCACGTCCTCACTAGCAGTGTCCGGCTCTCACTAATTAAGTGGCTGCAGTTAATGTCTCGAAGATTTATAGTCTGTGCCACTCGACTCTGACCAAAAATTAAGCTGGAATAATGAACCGGTAACCATAAACACTTGCTAAATTATCGCGATGAAAATGTTAGGAACGAGGTTAGTTTCAAATTTCAGAGTGTATTTGGGCCATTCTACTTTTAAGTAACCATTAATCTTTCGTGAAATATAAGGCATACCTGGTGATTTTTTTCAAGTGTAAATAACTTATATGAAAACTGAAATAACTAAATTTAATATTTTAAAGCAAAAAAACTTTAAATTCAAAGAAATTTTGTGGAAAAAATTGGTAACTCAGCGGAAAATACACCAATTTCCATACAAATGGCGGGGACACGCATGTCCACTGCGTTACCTACTTTATAGATAATAATGATTACTTTTTATGCGTAGTAATAATTTTAAATATAAGCTTAATTATGTGCCTATTTAAATTTTTAATAATAAAACCGAGCACTTTACCGTTTTTGTAAAAAAAAAATTTGAAGAGCACATTACTAAAAATGACTGGTCAACGAAAAGTAGAATGGCCCATTTACATTATTTGAGAATTGCGACCTCCCTCCACTTACACATGGAAAGTGGTACTTCCCCTCTATTGAAATAATAGATTTTTTACTTCCGTGTAGTATAATGAAATTTGATTTCCTTCTGCATAACCGGATAAGTGATAGTTATCTCATCTACGATTATTTTTTCTCAAACTTACATAAAACATGTACACTATTTCAGTAAATATACAAATATATTTAGACGACCAGATGGCCTAGTGGTTAGAGAACCTGACTATGAAGCTTGAGGTCCCGGGTTCGATTCCCGTGTCGGGGCAGATATTTGTATGAATAATACGGATGTTTGTTCTCGGGTCTTGGGTGTGTAATATGTATTTAAGTATGTATCTATCTATATAAGTATGTTTGTCCGTTGCCTAGTACCCATAACACAAGCTTTCCTAGCTTACTTTGGGACTGGGTCAATTGGTGTGAATTGTCCCGTGATATTTTTTATTTTTTGTATATATTTATTGGAAATAATGTATTGCTTCTTACGGGCACTGCTCCAAATTTTAATAAAATCGGTAAATTACTTTAAAAAAAAATAAGTTTTTTTCTATATACAGCAGTAGGTACTGTAAATTTTAAATTCTGTAGATTGCTACCGTCGATTTGTATTTTTTTAGTTTAAGCACTAGATTCGATATTCATCATTTAATTTCCCTCGGATCTCATCATCATCATCCCAGTCTATATATTATGTTCCACTGCAGGACACAGGCCTCCTTTCACAATGAGAGGGCTTGGGCCGTAGTTCCCACGAGGGCCCAGTGCGGATTAGGAACTTCACACACACGATTAAATTTCTTCGAAGATTTCCTCACGATGTTTTCCCTCACCGAAAAGCTCATGGTAAATTTCAAATGCTCTCGGATCTAGTGCGTAAAATATCATAGGAATCTATTTCTATCAATGTGATCCACATTGTGTGAAGCCACGATGTCATAATTGTACGGAAATACTGCTGCCTGAAGTTGATTCCTCAGTTTCCTCAGATTCCTCAGTACGTGGCAGGAAGTGCCGAAGAAAACTTACGGTGGTAGACTGCCATTCATCGAGATGGTGACGATGGAACTTAGACATTCGGTGGGAAGTGCGATGGTGGAATTTCGCAGCAGGCAGCATATTAAACAATTCCTCGGAGCGCTCGCCGAGGTAGAGCCTATAGAACACACAAAGAGAACCTCGTCCCTTTGCATGGACAAGGAATCCATTGACTGATCACCGAAAAGTCGAGCTCGACGTCGAATGAGGTCAAAAGGAAGGAGTAGGAGATGGAGAGATGGAAACAGTATTCATCTGGGCTTTATACGGTGTAAAGTACTGAAAAAACTATATTTTAGGAGTTTGTTACAGACAACGTCTCGCTTTATAGCCATAAAATGAGACGTTGATGTCTACAGCAATCAGTCAATTACGGTCGCCAAATTAGATCATTTTACTTCATAACTTTCTTCCAAACTTCTCATAAATTTTAGCTCACTTATAAACTTATCAACTCATTTCGTTGCCATTGAACATCTTTCCCTTTTCTATACAGTCCACTCGCTCGACAGAGACATAAAGAATTTAAGAGTGCAAGATAAACCACGGCAATTTTGTCGCCCAAAATCCCATCATATGTCGTATTGCATGTCGTTATGTCGTGTCGTAGTCACGTGTGACTCGACACATAAAACTGCAGTAAATCGACAATCTTCAGATGCTGTCTTAGAGCAAAAAATCACCCGGAGTCGTCATGCATACTAAATAATCATAAAATAATTGCGTTTTTTACAGGGGGCGAGGTCGCATGCGCATACGCAGTATACTATTAATGCATTACTAGATCGCGCTGAAGCTACGTACTGAGCAAGAAAATTGAGTTTTTTTTAAACGAGCAAGCGTTTTGCTAGTAAAAATAAATATATTAGAAAAAGTACATGATTCCTTAATTTGAAACGCAGGACTGACTTTTGTTATCATATTGCGATAGATGGCACCACAAGCCACTCTTAGCGTATGCAAGCGGTAGGTTGGTAAGTTGGTAAGCTATTGCTATAAATTGGTATAATAATTTATGTTTTGTTTGTAAATCAGACTTAGTAATTTGATTATAGTGTCATAATAAGTAACGGAGTATTTTCGGATTCAACATCAAAGTAACAGCTCACTTTGGCATTAAAATCTATCGAGACAAATTTGTTTAATCGTGTTTCGGAAGCAAAAACGGATTAAGCAAGGAATACAATCAAGATTATCCTTTTATCTTCCATAAAATATAGGTACTAATTTTATACAAAGCCTTTTTTAAAAATAGCATTGAACGGCTTTGGTTGACTCTTGAGCAGAGGTCTCAGTAACAAACAAAATGAATGGTAAGAGAATTCTCTATATCAAAAATGGCTGCAGCAGAGTTCAGCAGTCCTCTTGGTTTGATCGTCCTTAGTATGATCACTGGACTACCTTTTCGTACAAAGCGTATTTTTATTGACGTCTCCGGACGATTTAATACTCTTAGAACGTCGTGATAGTGAGACAACGTTGCTTGGTGGATTTAAGGGGTGTTCTTACGACTTAACTGCTAGGGCTGCATAGACGATGGTCAGGGATATTCCTTTAAAAGCCGCTGGTAGCGCTTTTAGATTAGTAGGTGGGTGTTGCTTGGATGCTGTAGGGCACGTTTTTGATGTAAAAAACCGGCGAAATGATTCGCGCACACTAATTTAGAAGCCAGCAAAAATAATTTTGAATTTTATAGTTTTCTTTTAAACGAACAGTGACGAATGATAAAAAGGCTTGTGTCTGTATGTAGTAAAAATAACTGTAAAAAAACGAATTAACTAACTTTATTTAATAACTTTTGGATACTCTAAGTCTTCTAAAACTAATAAATAAATAAATAAATATACATATGAATGAACAAATAAATAAATGATTGATTGATTAATTTATTGTTGTTGTTGTTTATTATATTTTGTGTGTATTAACAACTTGTAAATTATTCCAAAATAAATGATTATTGGACTGGAAGACGCAGTGTAGGTAGGCTTCCAACAACACGGAGCGACGACCTAGTTAAGGTTGCGGGATCACGTTGTATGCGGATGGCACGGGACCGATCTGTTTCGTGGCCCATGTTCAGTAGTGGACGTCTTTTCGGCTTAAATGATGATGATGATGAAATGATCACTAACCCGCAAAAAAAACTGTTTATAATCTAGAACTAAAACATGTTCTAAAACCCCCCTTAGTCCTGGTTCCGAATGTACAGTCTAAGGCATAAATATCTATTTAGCCATCGCATCAAATATAAGCAAACACCAATCTTATGGTTACTGACATAATGTTGTATAGATTTTTTGACGCCTGGGTAACGTACATAATATTTACGACATTGACTGTACTGACAGCGTCCTTTTTTTAAGTCTTGTACAAAAAAAAAAAAAAAATTTAAAGGTATGGACGTCCGTGGCGGTAAGATTTACACACTTGGTGCTGTGCCTCCTAGGTCTTCAAAGCAGTAGATCTCACTAGGTCTAGTCGTCACAGACCTTTGAAGAAAACCGAACAGATCATTATAGTAGAGGAGACGTGGAAGATCGACCTTCACCGATCTGTTAACTCGATTAGACATATTTTTTATCAAATGGTTAATCGACGTCACAGGGGACCGAAGAGCTGACAGCTTCCTCGGACAAAGAATTAGCTTAGCTATTCAAAGAGAATCTATCATGGGGAGTGTTCTGACGAACTGTTCGAATTGCTGCCTGCGGCTAAATTCCACTACCGCACTTCGAGGAACCGTTTGTCTTTCCATCCTCACCATCTTGATGATTGGCATTCTAGTACCGTGCGTTTTAAGCGAAACTTCTTTCCTCGCACGACAAAGATCTGGAATCAGCTTTCTGCGGCAGCATTCCCGGAGCGTTACAACTTACGGATCTTTAAAAAACGAGCCTACCAATTCCTAAAAGGGTCGGCAACGCACCTGTGATGCCCCCCGTGTTACGGGTGTCCATGGGCGACGGTGATCGCTTTCCATCAGGTGACCCGTCTGCTCGTTTGCCACCTCTTATATAAAAAAAAAAAAAAAAAAAAAACGCTGCCAGCATCTTGCAGCATAACAGTGGTTATTTTAAACACATCGTTTACATTGACAGATAATAACCTAAAGATGCTTGTTATACGGTTAATGTTGCTTTCTCGGAGTTAAGATTTCTAAACAAGCCCGCTGACACTGGAACCACGCCCTTACCCTGTTAATGTTAAGTCAGGAGACCGAGCTTAATCAAATTCAGCGTTAATCAAATTTTGTGTAAATTATTTTCTTAACGTTATTTTCAAGGCAATTAGTAATTCGTTGTGAAACTTTGCTGTATCGGTACCGATAGATCCTTATAGAGATCTACTAGAAAGAAGTAAATAAGGATTTCAGGGTTCCGTACCTCAAAAGGAAAAAACCGGAACCCTTATAGGATCACTATCGTGTACGTCTATCTGTCTGTCACGACCCTTTTTATAATATAGTCCCGATATAGTCACATATTGCGTACATTTTACATAGAAACAGGGTTCTGCTATACACTGGATAATTATAGTTACAGCTGTTTACCTAAAAATTTGTACGGAACCCTCAGTGCGCGAGCTCGGCCGGTTTTTTCTACTGTACCTGCATAATACTGAGCCGTGGTGGCCTAGCGGTTTGACCAATGGCCTCTCAAATCCCGGCTCGCACCTCTGAGTTTTACGGAATTTATGTGCAAAATTAGATTTCAAATTTACCATGAGCTTTACGGTGAAGGACAACATCGTGAGGAAACCTGCATACGCCTGCGAAGAAAATCAATGGTGTGTGTGAAGTTCCCAATCCGCACTGGGCCCGCGTGGGAACTACGGCCCAAGCCCTCTCATTCTGAGAGAAGGCCTGTGCCCTGCAGTGGGACGTGTATAGGCTGGGATGATGATGATGATGATGGTGATGATGACCTGCATAATGCATGCAATCATTGAAATGAAATGAATGAAATGAATTCAATTTATTTCGAAACAACAACAACAACAAAGAACAGTTTACAAATTTCTTAAATCTAAAAGAGTATTGTGGCAGTTGTCTCAAAAAAGGAGTCCACTCAGCATGAGTCGAGGCAGGGGGCCACGACGCTGATTTTCAGTGGATCCTATATTGAGTAACCTAAAACTAAAACTAATAAAACTAAAACTATACAACTTACGGGCTCATATCTAAATATGTTTAATTTTATGTTTGTACTCGCACAGTCTAAGTAAAATAAATCTACCTCTGCGATTACCAAACCAGAAATCAGACTGGCATAATGTAATCCTACTTAATATTATAAACGCGAAAGTTTGTAAGTACGGATGGATGAATGTTTGTCACTTTTTCACGCTAAAACGGTTTGACGGATACTGATGAAATTTGACACACAGATAGCTTATAATCCGGATTAACATATAGAATACTTTTTATCCCGGAAAATTGCATAGTTCCCGCGGAACAGCGACAAACGAATACTTCGCAGACGGAATCGCGGGCAGCAGCTAGTTGAAAAATAAACGGATAATACATAAACAGAAAGACTTATGGAATGGGATTGGCATTGCGCAATGGGATTACACTTTAGTAGGATTGTAAGTACATAATTAAATTAATTAATCAAATAAGTACCTTATCTATACACATTACTAGCAACAGAAATCATACTATGATTTTTATTTGCAAAATTATCCTTACAAGGGCCCATTTTCGCTTTAGGAATATTTCGGTAACACCCCATATTCAAACATGTTTTATTACTACGAAAATGTGTAACAAAAAATAGAGATAGCAAGAAGTAAGTCGTGGTAGGTCAGAAGGCTGACCAGAGCCTACAAGTTACTGCCTAGACGTGGGTAAGATTTATTACTGGCCTCTAATATAGCACAGGTATGTGTAGGCTTACGGTCATTTAAGTTGAGAGAATTTGGTGTACATTGCGTACTGTCGTAGTTAAATTTCGCTGAAAGGACAACAAGACAAATGAAGTCAAAATTACAATTTGAACATGCTAAGCGAATTACTAGCAGGTAACGTAAAATCACACACAAACCACAATCACATTATCCGACAAAGGACGAAAGTCATCGACATTGCTCAAAGAATTAGTTCGCTGAAGTGGCGTTGGGCTGGCCACGTCTGTCGCAGGGCTGATGAGCGGTGGAGAAGACGAGTCCTCGAATGGAGACCACGGACGGAGAAACGTTGTGTAGGGCGTCCTGAGGCACGGTGGACGGATGACCTTAAGAGGGTCGCTGGCGGCGGATGGATGCGAGGGGCTGAAGACTGAGTGTTGTAGCGCGCCATGGAAGAGGTCTATGTCCAGCAGTGGACTGCTATAGGCTGATGATGATGATGATGATGATGAACGTAAAATACCTAGTAAAAAACTGTACTTTTTTTTCATAATACCTAGTAAAAAAATTTATAACTTTTTTTCATGTGACTCGTGGTAGCCTCGTGTTTTGACCTGTGGTCTCTCAAACAGAGGTTCGTGGGTTCGAGCCCAGGCTTGCACCTCTGAGTTTTTTGGAATTTATGTGCTAAATTAGTTTTACAATTGACTATGAGCTTAAAAGTGAAGGAAAACCTCGAAAATAAATATGGACACACCTGTGGAGAAATTTGAAGGTGTGTGTGAAGTTTCCAATCTACACTAGGAGCTGGGCCTGCACGGAAACTACGGCCCAAGCTCTCTCTCTCTCTCTCTCTCTTTCTCTTTCTCTCTCTCCCTCCCACCTCAATTGAATAAAACAGTAAAATCCACTAAACTTATACACTATTTAAACTAAAGATCGATGCGGATCGGAATTATTTCCAAACATCCCTGTCCCAGAAATTTTAACTATTAATTTTATATTAATCCTTAAATATCACTATTTTCTTGACGATCGATTTTATTTTTGTACTTGTTTGGTCGGTTTTTGGATTGTTATTATAAAAACAGCTCCATTTACCGCCGCATAGCGGAACTATTCTATTCATTCTGCAAAAAAAGCAGCAATGCAAAGCGACACATTTTTTGTCTCAATTTACAAGTCGGATTACTCAACAGTTCCTTCGGGAGTCTTTATTAGTTCACGTAATTTAGTAAGTCTTAACAAAAGACGGAAGTACAGTCGCTGCAAAACAAAAGTAAATTGTTAAAGTTTTAAAAGTTTCGCGAAGCTTACAGGGTCAAGCTTTACGTTCTTTCAAGACGCAGAGATGAAATGTACTAGCTCTTGTTAAACCCCTTTTAAAAATATGATGAGTTTCTTTTAATAGAAGTGAATAAATGGCTACAGATTGTGTGTGATTTTGAATATATTTGCTGCTTTGTAATATAAAGATGATTTGATAATTTTTAATTTTAATTTTTGCGTATACATGGTAGGTTACCTATAAATTGAGAAAATTTGAAAGGACTTGTTTATTTAAATAATTATAAGTAAAAATCTTACTTTGTTAACAAGGTACTAGATATGTTAATTTGCATGTGAATTGTTTTTCTTTTTTAAATATTTATTACTCGTTAAGCTCGAGCAACAAAAAAAATGATTTTTGTATATAAGTGGAAACTGCGTTGGCTTATGTATATGTTAATGTGTCTTTATATTCAACTGTGTTATATTTGCTGTTTGTTTCCCAAATAAATAAAAAAAAAAAAAAAAAAAAAATATTTTCTTTCAGCCTTACTATATCTTAGTATAGTAAATGCAAAATCAACTCCGTCTGTCTATCTGTTACTTCTTCACGCTTTAACGCCTAAAGTACTCAATCAGTCGTGATGAAATCCACTATTTCTATCTATCGAATTCTACAGGCCTTATACGAATGGTCTTATATGAATGATGCATAGTCTTATACAGGTCAAATAAAAAGAGGTGGTGAATGTGATTGCGGGAGTTTTGAGACTACTGTAGATTAACAAAGGACCACAGATTGGTTTAAACCATGAATTCATAGATAAATACGTAAATGATGACTTTAAACATGAAACTATCGTGAGACTCACTCATAGTGATAATAAAACGGATCCCTCGCGTCTTGAAACGAGTTTAACTCGATATGTTTCGGGCTAATCCGTAGCCCCTCTCCGAGTCACACGCCACGGCAGCTGCCAAACACAGACCCCTATTTTTATACCCCTATTCTTCGCGGACGGAGTCGCGGGCAACACCTAGTTTTTAATATAAAAATCTACTGCGAAATCTTATCTTCAAACTCACGACATGTATGTTTACTATTATACCCCCTATGTTTACCAGCTAATCTAATAAAATAGCTAACAGTTTTATTAAATGTCAGAACGTCTACCAGACAGGGGTGAAACTTGCCCCGGGCGGGTGCCTCCCCTTAATAATATTTTGACTAAATTCGGTCGATCCTGCCCCTTAATTTTCACTAAATTTGATTATGCTGCGTAATAGTAATAGAGTTTAAATACTCGTATGGTGATGTTGTAATTCATCATCATCATCATCATTTTAGCCAAAAGACGTCCACTGCTGAACATAGGCCTCCTGCAAGGCTCGCCAAACAGATCGATATCCCGTGCTATCCGCAACCTTAACCAACTCGTCGCTCCATCTTGTTGGACCCTTGGTACCTACAATGCGTCATCCGGTCCGTGACCTTTTGGCCCCATCGGCCATTAGTTCTACGAGCGATGTGCCCTGCCCACTGCCACTTGAGTCTTGAGGCGATTCTTCCAGCTATGTCGGTGACTTTAGTTCTTGCGCGGATTTCATCATTTCTAATGCGATCCTGCAGAGAAACTCCGAGCATAGCTCTATCCATCGCCCTCTGAGTGTATTTGAGCTTTCTTATGAGGCCCATCGTTAGCGGCCACATCTCAGTGCCATAAGACATCACTGGCAACACACACTGGTCAAAGACTTTGCGGTATATCGGATGACAAGATATTGCGGAGCTTCCCGAACGCTGCCCAGCCGAGTCTAATTCATCGATTGACCTCCTGAATTGACCGAATAAATGAATTAATTGATTTTCCGTGCCTAGGGCTACTGAATTAAAAAGTTCTATAAAAACTAACTCATGGAGAAGTGGTAGCCTTAAGTGGTTTGACCTATGATCTCTCACGTATTTAGATCATATAGGTTCGAGTTTGAGCTTACCCCTCAAAGTTTTTTGGAATTTATGTATGAAATTACATTTGAAATTCACTATGAGCTTTAGAGGGGAGCCCCTTTTCTCCCATAATCTTTTTTATCCGAATTTTGAAAGTCAGAAATCGATGTCCATAATATTCTTGCTCCTAAATATCGATGGTCATAATTTTTTTCAAGCATATCGCTTAATTGTTCTAACTGCAATGATCCATAATCCTATTCGTCGGTGCGAATACAAAAATCGCTATGTGTTTTTTTTTCGATTTTGCGATTATTTGATAATTTGATTCCTTTTAATGTCCTACGTTAACCCACAAAACCGTTTTTTGATATCTTTATTGGTTTTGAAAATAACGAATTCCGCTATGTGCATGCGGAACAAAGTTCGGATGGAAATAAATCGCTTTGTGATTTTTAGCACATAGCGATATTATGTGTGAGGTTCTCCGTCAAAATCAATGGTTTATTACTGTAGTGTGTTACACATGGCGATTATTTCTTAAGTGAATTACCCGACAGTAAGACTAATTTGGAGAAATTAATGTTAATAAGTGCTTTAATTTCACATTTTATCAAGTAAGTGCTACTAGGTTTTATCAAATTACTTTTTTTCCCACCTATTTCATATCATTCTACTTAGTAAAATTGCACGTATCATTTAATTACGTTCATGACCTAACTATGCTATTTTTTGATGACTACAGTATGGATATTTTGTCAAATCCTGTCCGCTTCATTCAAGTCCATGAAACATCACCGAGAAATGCTTCAAGGGCAATTCTAATGCCGATAATTTAACTGATATATCTTATTGTTCATTGCGTATTATTATAAATCTCATCGACGGCGAAAACTTTACTAACGAAAGAAATTTGAGTGAACCCGCTGCCTGGCTTGAGCAAAATTCTCTAAATAATCCTACACTCACTTCAATGTTTCTGGATAATGACAATAGGGATATAAACGTAGACCATGTGTCGGGTATATCAATAACTGGAACTATATTGAACCCCACGAGCCGTATCGAACAGGCTAGTTGTTCTGTCGAAAATTTGTCAGATGACAGAACTGCTGAGGATAATATACTTAACCTTTATGTTGAATCATAAAACTGGTATAACTATTGATTTACCACTTGAGAAAATTGTCACTGGCAAAGCAAATCATGCCTTTGTAGACCCTTCTGCATACTTCCATCAAAAATTAGGGAAAATCAACATTTGCGATTTCTTGGACAGACTTATAAGGGTAACAAGTAACAAAAGACAGCGGGATCCATCTACATCTAAAATATTTAGTAAAGATGTTGTTAAGAAAAATCGTGCTATGAAAGAAAAACCTTGTACCCACTCATGGAGCGGAACAAAAGTCGGATAGGAGTTTTCTTTGTGGAGCTATAAGTGATGAAATCCAAAGTGACAGTTTTGAATATTTTTGGAATCTACCATCGTGGGACGCTAAAAAATCGTTTATAAATGGCTTAATACAAATTCGTAGCACATTAAAACGTCGGCCTGGTGCGAAAAAGGAAATTACTTGGCCAAAAATATGTACGGTTTCGTTTCGACTGCTTCTTGCAAAGTCAAACTGGAGTCAAGATCCGAGTCTGTATGGAATTCTTCTTGGATACTTTCGAATTAAAGAAAGACGTGTTTCAAGAATGGATCAGAACTAAGAACACTACTGATTCTTTCCCCAGTAATTCTAAGATACAGAAAATTGATAGATGTAATGTGGAGTTATGGCTTGAACAAGTACCCGTTGTACCTAGTCATTATTGTAGAGGAGATAGTAACAGGACATAATTATGTTGAGGACACCTTTCACACTAAGACCCATATGCACAAAGTGTACACACTTTGGTGCAAGGAGAATATTTTAAATGCAGTGACACGTAAATTATTAATAGAAAAGTTGGAGCAAAGAATATTTTCTATTTTTAAACCCAGAAAAGACCAAAGTTTGCTGTCTCTGAGCAATATTATAAGCAAAAGCTGGTAGTACATAACTACACTTATCTATGTCAAAAATAATTGATTTTTTATCTTAATTCAAACGTTTATTTATATGTATGGCATGAGGGAGAAGGCGGTGTGACAACCAGTAACATCTTATCAAGCTGTATTGTACAGTTTTTAAAAGAGCACTGCTGTGCTTATAAAAAAGTAAACCTTATAATATCTAACGGCTGCTGTAACCAGAACAGAAACAAGGTTTTGAGTAGTGCTTTGTCTAATGCGTCGATTTCTTTAGGTATCGAAATTGAACAACTAATATTGGAGAAAGGTCACACCATGATGGAAGTCGACAGTGTTCATTCAACATTAGAAAACCAATTTAGGCCGCCAATATATGCACCTACTGACTATTTAACTCGCATGAGACAGGCAAGGCTGACGCAACCGTATATTGTGAATTATTTAGATAACTATTTTTTTTTAAATTACGAAGAAGTCCGGGCAATTTTATAAGCATTAGGCCTGGTAAGCGGTCGGGTGATCCTACAGTGACCGACATAAAAAGCCTGTGGTACAAAGATGGCGATGTCAAATATAAACTGCGCCACACTGATATATTCACTCTTTTACCGCAAAGGCAACCTGAACAGCGTGAACATAATAAAGCACTACCATTATAATAATAGCCGTCCAAAATATTATTCAGTGCAATATAATAGTCTGCAATATTTACTGGTTGCACAAAGATTATCGTAATTTCTATTGTTAACGTATAATTTATTAAGTGATTTCAACTAATCTTTGACTATGCATTAAAATTATAAGAGGCAAGAGTAATGAAAAATCAGTACCTACTTACTAGTATAACTTAAACAGCATGTTTTCATGAAGTTTATGCAAATCAATTAGTGTAATCTAAAATGTAGGTACAGTTTTCTTCTTTATTACACTTGCTTGAATTATTATTGATTAGGTTTAACTAATAAACTAACTTGTGAGCAGATAACAATAAAGATTCATATTTTCAATATTTATAATAGTAAAAGTCGACTTACATTACCAAATTTTAACATTTTATAACCCGCTATGTGTCGCCTTCTACGTTGTAAAACTACGCTATGTGTACATTTGGCACATGGCGATTTAAAATAAGCCAAATTAAAGTCGCAATGTATCTAAATTCTGGTTTTTTATTAATATCATAAAAATCTATGAGGAAGAATTGTTTATTTTTTCGTGAAAATCTTGTAAATCTTACTACTCTATTATTTAATAAAGTCAAATGTAACAAAAGTTGCATATACTATTATAAAAACAGTTTTTTTTGTCTCCTGTAAAGTAAGTCAAAATCACATAGCGATTTTGTAATTCGCACCGACGTATTGATCATAACTTTAAAAAGCCATAATATTGATATCAATAAAATTTAACGGAATATCGTTGATAATTCAGAAACATTGTAAGGCATATATCTTAAAGTAATAATTGTGTCATAATTTTGCATTACCTAAAATGCACTAGGAAATCCATAACATCTAAAGGAATATCGATAATTATTCAGAAACATTGTAAGGCATATCGCTGGCAGCGAGCGAGCAAGACCTTTCAGGGCAGAAGAGACTCGGACAGGTTAGGGGATGTTAGGTATTTTTTATGACAGCACAGAAAAGGATTATTACCTTTAATACTAGGGGCGTTCAATAAAAAGTGAGAATGAGTATGTTATAAACAACTTTTACTAAATGTCATTTTATTTTTCGACATAGTCACCTTTTAGCATAATACACTTAGTATATCTTTTTTCTAAACTTAAAATTCCATTTTTAAAAAAGGTCTCATCTTGAGTACTTAAAAAATCTTGTACTGCAGCGACTACCGCGTCGTCGTCTTCAAATTTCTGGCCTCTCAGGTATTGTTTCAATCTCGGAAATAGGTAGAAATCACTGGGAGCGAGATCTGGTGAATACGGAGGATGCTTAAGGATATCGAACCTAGCATCACGAATTGCAGCCATTGCAACGGCGGACTTGTGTGCCGGGGCATTGTCCTGGTGGAACAGCACAACTTTCGAGAGTTTACCTCGCCGTTTTTCGCGGATCTCATTGCGCAATGTTGCTATTTGTTTGGCGTATAATGTGCCCGTAATAGTGGCTCCATGCTCGAGATACTCAATCATTAATACCCCTTTACCATCCCAAAAAACAGCCCATGACCTTACCGGCAGATGGGCTCACCTTGAATTTCTTCGGAGTTGGAGATGATGGCCTTTTCCATGTCATAGACGGCAGTTTCGTTTCTGGGTCGTAATGATGGAGCCATGTTTCGTCCATTGTTATAAATCGCGCCAAAAAAGTTCCCGGTCTTGCTGCATCAGGTTCAAAGCTTCTTGACAAATCTCTAGTCTAGTTTGTCTTTGCGTGTCAGTAAGCATTCTTGGTACCCAACGCGCAGATACCTTTTTCATACCCATGCGTTCATGTAAAATATTATGCACGCTCCCCGTTGAAATCTTTGCATTTTCAGCAATAAAACGAACCGTGACACGACGATCCGCCAAAACTGAGTTTTCGACTTTTTTCACAATTTCTTCAGTTACTGCTGTAGTAGGGCGTCCGGAGCGGGGGTCGTCCATTGTCGATGTTCTTCCACGTCTAAATTCGGCGCACCAACGTGCGACTGTCGAATACGGAGGAGCATTAGACCCTAAAGCGTCCCGCAAATCCAAATTGACTTGGTCCGTAGAAAATTTTTTCAAACACAAGTATTTGATAACGGCGCGCAGTTCAATTTTCTCCATTTTCGCTAACGTACTCAATAGCATTGCAAAGAAATTACCGTATATTTTTTTAAACAAAAGACAGTTAGTTTTTTTTTTCATAGCAATCAGCTAGATAGATTAGCTTTACCGGCCAGTATTTAATTTCGTAATATTAAAAGAGTTTGCATCTCATTCTCACTTTATATTGAACGCCCCTCGTATTATGAAATGTCATACAACTATGACACTGAATGTTATTACAAAGTAATATTATGCCTAAAAATAATTATGACCTGCGAAAAAAGACCATGCAATAATTATTATGAGTGACTTTATTACCTTTAATATTATGAAGAGTGATGCATTCATGACACTGAATGATATGACTTTACTTATTGTTCCTTACAATAATTATGACTTATGAAAATCATAACTCCAATTTATGTTGTTTAATATTATGACTTCCGATAATATGACGGAGAAAAATTATGACAGAAAACGTTATGGGCTTGAAAATTCGGAACAAAAATTTTATGGGAGTCATTGTAGACCCGCTTTAGAGCAAAGACAATACATTGTTTGAATTTTTAGATTCGCACCGGGCCCGCGTGGGTATTAACGGCCTAAGCCTTCTCATTCTAAGAGGAAGACTGTGGCCTACAGTGAGACATATCTAGGCTGGGATAAATAAAAACGAACTTGAACATGTTATTCATAGTTTATGTACACAATTACATTTTCCAACTGGGCCTGTGTGGTAACTGACAACCGTACTCTCATTCTTTTCATTTTGTGAGGTCTATGCAGACCGGGACGTATATAACTCGGTACCTAGTTGTCCCCCAGTTCTCGATATTAAATTTTTAAAACCTTCGCCGTCGCCTTGGGAATTCAATAAGCACTCCTGCACAACCGCAGAGCTCTAAATCTTATGTTATTCATAATCTTAATATATAAAAGAAGAAACTGACTGACTGACTGACTGACTGACTGACTGACATATCAACGCACATCCCAAACCACTGGGCCTAGAGATTCCAAATTTGGCATGTAGGTTCCTTATAAGGTCTAGGGGTGCACTAAGAAAGGATTTTTCAAAATTCACTCCCTAAGGGGGTAAAAAGGGGGTTCAAAGTTTGTATGGGGAAACAAGATTAGTTCGACTATTTTATTCGAAACTTCACAGAAATACTCCTAATGATAAATGAGTAAACACGTGTTTCAGATTTTTTGAGAATTCAACCCCTAAAAGGGGGGAAAGGGGTAACAAAGTCTGAAAATCAACATGGGTGTTGTTTCTATGGTTTATCGGGTCGCTGGTTATGAAAACAACAACGGTTTTAAAATCCGACGTGGCAGACGTAAAATACCATCTCCCTGGATGGGGTGCGATGGGGTTGAAATATCTAAATAAACTAAATGACTGTTGATATATCAACGCACAGCCCAAACTACTGGACCTAGAGACTTGAAATTTTGCACATAGATACCTTATACAATGTAGGCATCCACTAAGGAAGGATTTTTGGGAATTCCCACGGGAAAGGGAAAAAACGGGATTTCTATATTCGATTCCGAGTAACCCTATCTCAGTACCTATAATAACTAGACTCTTCAAATTTGATACACAAGTAGGTATTACATTATTTAAAACATTAATTTCAGGATTTTTCAAAATTCCCACGGGATAAGGAAAAAACGGGATTTATATATTCAGTTCAACGGGATCCTATGAACTATAATTACTAGACTCTTCAAATTTGGCATAGATGTAGGTTATTATAAATTCCCATGGGATAAGGAAATAAACGGGATTTTTCGTTTTACTGGTCGTAGAAAGCTGAAATTCGGCATGTAGGTTGTTTGGGGAGTATTGAGCTGGATTGAGAGAGGACTTTCCAAAATTCCTACGGGAACGGTAAAAACAGGATTTTTCGTTTTACAGGTCGTAGAAAGTTGAAATTCGGCATGTAGGTTGCTTGGGGAGTGTAGAGCTGAATTGAGAGAGGACTTTCCAAAATTCCCACGGGAACGGGAAAAAAACAGGATTTTTCGTTTTACTGGTCGTAGAAAGCTGAAATCCGGTATGTAGGTTGCTTGGAGAGTGTAAAGGAGCATTGAGAGAGGACTTTCCCAAATTCCAACGGGAACGGGAAAAAACGGGATTTTTCGTTTTACTGGTTGTAGAAAGCTGAAATTCGGCATGTAGGTTGTTTGGAGAGTGTCGAGGAGCATTGAGAGAGGACTTTCCAAAATTCCCACAGGAACGGGAAAAACGGGCTTTTTCGTTTTACTGTTCATAGAAAGCTGAAATCTGGCAAGTGGGTTCCTTGGGGAGTGTAGGGGAGCATTAAGAAAACATTTCCCGAAATTCTTACGGGAACGAGAAAAAACGGGATTTTACGTTTTACTGGTTGTAGAAAGCTAAAATTTCAAAATTAATAAGTTTATACTGTAAGTAGGCCGCAAAGGGCACTTTAACCGACTTCTAAAAAAGGAGGAGGTTATGCATTCCACTTTATGATTTTTTTTATGTAGGTATGTTCACCGATTTCTCGGTCAATTATGGGACCTGTTTGCTTGCTTGCCTGTATGCTTGCTTGCTTGACATCTTGGTTCTTTGGAATACTCATAGTACACGCGAGCGAAGCCGCGGGCAATAGCTAGTATTATTATAAATCTACACGACTGCCGCATTAGCGTACAAGTTTACTTAAAATGTTGATGGGTTAGATCCATATTGACGACTGGGTGGCCTAGTGTTAGTAAACCTGACTACCAAACTTGGGGCCCCGGGTTTTCCGAATGGTTATCCCGATTCCGTATCTGGGGGTTAAAAGTAGCCATGTTATTCCATATGTCTAGTTATTATCTGTGAAGACCTACCTGTAATTGGCTTTTCTGATATTTACTTATAGTATCTACTTTTAAAATAAAATAGCTGTTGGTTTTCCGAATAAAATAAAATAAAATAAATAAATTATACACCGTGAAATTTTAGTGGTTGTTTTTCCGAAACGAGGTGAGTTAGTATCGATTTTTGACTAGAGTCAAAAATCCGATTGTGAAAAACGAAAGTCGAAAATGATCGCAAGCCAATAGTAACGCTTCGTTGGTACCTAACCTATCGTACGATCGTACGCTACTTGTACCAACGAAGCGTTACTATTGGTTTGCGGTCATTTTCGACTTTCGTTTTTCACAATTGGATTTTTACTCTAGTCAAAATAGTAATTAAAAATCGATTGTAGAATCGAAACTAAATCACCTCGTTTCGGGAAAACAACCACTAAAATTTCACGGTGTATACGGGTGGTACATTTAGATCGGTAAGTATGGGCAAGTCTGTAACTATAAGACATATGGTAATAGAGGCCGGAATGACAGATAAGAACAATAGTATGTAATAGTATAATTAGATGTTAAGTTAGCTAGTCCTATTAGATTCATGGGTCGGAAACCCGATAGTAAGAAAGAGATGGATAGTAGAAAGAACAAGTATGTGGCATGACCGTACGAGCGGAATACAAGCGGGAACTGGAATGAACGATAGTTGATACAGGCTCTGGCATAGCTGGAGGTAGCTAGAGAGGAAAAAAAAAAAAAAAAAAAAAAAAAAAAAAAAAAAAAAAAAAAAAAAAAAAAAAAAAACTATAAGACATACAACTATCCAGGACATCGATTTAGGACCAAGAAAAACTGCAGATAGATTAAAATAAAAAACTTTTATTCAGTTCGTGAATCGATCGTTTTGAAAATAAATTGATAGTTTGGTAGCTCTAAAAAAGCGTGAATATCTATTCTATTTCACGATCTACAAGATGCGCTGATGGTGGAGCTGTTCCAAGACGCCGATTACTCCCGAACACCGCTCTAAACCCTACCGATTCAGTTTCGGTTTCGGCCTCAATTGCGGCAAAATCACTACCGTGACCCAAACAGGAACGAGACTCCGATTTAACGCAGAAACTCGCCGCAACTGAAACCGAATGTTTGTTCGGACTCTAGTTACCAGTTTTCGCGTAAAACGTCGAAGTGTGCCAGTGCGTCTGACGGGAGCGCACTCACATGCCCGAGACTGATGGCAAGCGACAACGTGAGACCCAAATCCTCTTAACTAAAAATATTTTTCTGGGAGGTCTTTTGGTGCAAACGACGAGCGAGTTAAAACTGTTTATTTTATTTTCTGACGTCTATGATGACTAGAGCGTAGTTTTTACTGTTATCTATTGCCAAAAAAAGTTGTTGTTTTGAGCTTGAACTTGTGCCCCTGAGTTTTTCGGAATAATTGTATGAAATGTGCCATTAGCTTTCCATTAAAGGAAAATTTTAAATCAATGTCGATTGCGTCACAAATTAAAGTAGTTTGACGGCCAGTTGAGAACCTGACTAGGAAGCTTGAGGTCCCGGGTTCGATTCCCGTGTCGGGGCAGATATTTGTATGAAAAATACGAATGTTTGTTCTCGGGTCTTGGGTGTTTAATATGTATTTAAGTATGTATCTATCTATATAAGTATGTTTATCCGTTGCTTAGTACCCATAACACAAGCTTTGCTTAGCTTACTTTGGGACTAGGTCAATTGGTGTGAATTGTCCCGTGATATTTATTTATAGAATCTTTGTGCTCCGCCATGGCGGGTAACATAGTCAGTAATTGAAATTATTAGCAGAGTTCCATCATCATCATCCCAGCCTATATACGGCCCTCTGCAGGGCACAGGCCTCCTCACAGAATAAGAGGGCTTAGGCCGTAGTTCCGCGGGCCCAGTGCGGATTGGGAACTTCACACACACCATTGAATTTCTTCGCAGGTTTCCTCGCAATATTTTGCTTCACCGTAAAGCTCATGGTAAATTTTAAATGTAATTTAGCACATAAATTCCGAAAACTCAGAGGTGCAAGCCGAGATTTGAACCCATGATCCTCTGCTTGAGAGACCATAGGTCAAACTAATAGGCCACCCACGGCTTTTTAGCAGAGTTATTTTATGGTAGCCTTCTAACTTGGCAATGCATCTATATTCTTCATTGCCGATGTCTATGGGCAGCAATGATCAGTAATTAATTATCAATATCATCCTGCAGTGGGACGTATAATACGTCCCTCTGCATAGCACAAGCCTCCTCTCAGAATTCTTTCTTTATTCTTTCTTTCTTACTTCCCACGCGGGCCCAGTGAACATTGGGATCAGTACCTAATTATGAATAATAATGTACGAAAAAATATTATATTAGCTAGAGTAATTATAATATTCTAGCTATACTATGTCATATTTCTTTTAACGCTTATTTTATTTTAAACATGAAACTACTGTGAGACTCACTCATAGTGAAAATAAACGGATCACTCACGTCTCAAAACGAGTTTAACTCGACATGTTTCGGGCTAATCCGTAGCCCTTACTCTCGGAGTCGCACGTCACGGCGGCTGCCAAACGTGCACTGCGTGCTAACGCCCTGGTCGCGCGGCTACTCGACGCAACTGACAGCGACACACAACTACTTTTATGACAATAAAAGTGATGATGAAAACGGGGGTAGTTGTGTGTCGCTGTCAGTTGCGTCGAGTAGCCGCGCGACCAGGGCGTTAGCACGCAGTGCACGTTTGGCAGCCGCCGTGACGTGCGACTCCGAGAGGAAGGGCTACGGATTAGCCCGAAACATGTCGAGTTAAAATCGTTTTGAGACGTGAGTGATCCGCTTATTTTAGTATCAATATTTCGGCTAATCAAAAAAAATGTTTTTTTAACGTCGTAATGATGAAGATTTTTTAAACCATAATATTATTTACTTGGACAACACCACCTAGTTATCGTAGACAAAGAGCTGAGGCTCAACGTTCTTGGGCAGCGACCTCTATTCCTGCTTAAAGTTAAAACATTATCCTCCGGGAACCAAACCTTAATTACTGAGTTTCATCTATTCATCCTTGTTTGTGTTATTGAAAAACAAAAACACAAAACAAAACAGCCAAAACTTTTTATTAAGAAAGAAAGAAAGAAAGAAAATACATTTTCACCTCACTAGCTCGGAAAGCCCTTTTTGTTTGTTTGACATCTATTGAGAAAATCGCTTTTTATCCACTTGTGAAGAAAGAGTTTTGACATTTAAAGGCAGCTTAAGTGATATTTGACAGCTAACAAAACGCAAAACGTTAAAAGTGCTGAATTTTGAACATCACATATTAATTGCGTCGAGTAAAAAACACTAAATACAGTCTTACAACTTTATTTTAATTCATATATATCAGTATTCAACATTAACCTTCATTCTTGTTGTAAAAATTGATAAAATGTTCTGACAGTCCAAGTAAGTCGATGTGCGAACCAAACGCATCCGAAATAATAAAAAAAAACTTAAGTCAATCAAAACTTTTCAATTAATTAAGCCGTCAATGTTAAATATTCACATGTTTTTCTAGTTATTTCGTTACTAAAAATGAGTGATTCGAGTGAAGAAGACGTATTAACACCTGTGGAATTACGGGAAACCGTGCAAAATGCGGAATTGAGCTTGCGGAATGTCGGTATTGGAGTAGTTCCATAAAGACTGGATATGCTTAGGCTATTTTGAATTATTTTTGATTTTACCAATACTTCAAAATTAAAGTATTGACAAAGAGGTAAATAAATAATAATTGATAGTACAAACTCTTTTTCTTATTTTCCTCGCTGTAGTGAGGTGAAAAGTTTTGTGTTATACACGGGTGAAAAGTTATTTTACGTCTCGTGTGTTGAAACACTCGCTATCGAAAGGATTCTATTTTTGAACCACTCGCTTCGCTCGTGGTCAATCATAGAATCCTTTCGATAGCTCGTGTTTCAAATGAACACTCGCAGGTAAAATACAACTTTCCCCCCTTGTATAACAAATAACTATTATTTACAACAACACAAGACACATAAATATTTTTACAAAAAGGACAATACAAAGGCTAAAAATAAAGTGTGTCATTGCGGTTGTAAATTGGACACTGGCTCAGCATAATGCTGAGGCGTTTATAACACCCCAGCGCTGATTTTCAGCCAGCACCGTCGGTAATACCCGGAACGCCACACACATTATTATTAACGTAGGGGGTTCAAAAAATACAATATTTATCGCTTGCGCTTATGAATTGAGTTCAGATGTCAGCAGCACACTTGCTACTTCGTTCTTATAAAGCAGTGGTAATTTTGTTTACTTATAAGATCTTACAGACTTGGCTGCTTATATAATACTAGGTACTTATTTACAACAACGCTAGTTTTATAATCATCTTACAAGCCTTCATAATGTTTTCGCGGGAACTTTGTAATATCTGGATATTACATAGTTCCTGCGAGAACATTTTAAAGCTTGTAAAATTATTATATTCCTGGGAATAACGATCTTTTACACTGGTTTACCGAAAATAAATGCGCGTTTACGTGTACTTATCTGTGTTTCCAGATAAATACAACCTAGGGCTCTTCAGGGCTGGATAAGAGTGAACAGGCTGTTACTAAACCAGTGAGGAACACCCTTGTTCTCATCTGCACTTTTCAACCGGTGAGACAGTGGTTAATCACGGGTCAGTTTTATGTAAAATAAACCTGATTTATCAAGTTAAGTATGAAGTATCTTTTTCTATTTATTTTTTAAAAAATAAATAGAAAAAGATACTTCATACCTAACTTGTAAAAATTGGCCTAGTAGCGCCATCTCTTGGTCCAGGTGAGCAGGTAGCTCCGAAGGAGTGTTGAAGTCTCTCGGTAGAGGGCATTAACATAGATGCGCTTTATCACTGCTTAATGTGATTATAACAGACTGAAGTGTACGATGTATGGGAAAGATTCGTCGCTAACTTCTAGACCAGTGATGGTGTAGGGGTAAGCACGCAGCACGGAACGCTGAGGACCTGGGTTCGATTCCCAGCATTGGTCTTTTTTCTGGGGTTTTTTCTGTGCATCTATATTTCCTGATTTATCTTTTTAATAAAGAGAGATAAGTCACTAGGCTAGTGTCTTAGATAAATTAACTTCGATTGTATGTTACATACGATGATTTAACGATGGGCCTCATAAGGAAGCTCAAAGTCACCCAGAGGGCTATGCTCGGAGTTTCTCTGCGAGATCGCATTAGAAATGATGAAATCCGCGCAAGAACTAAAGTCTCCGACATTATCTCGAAGAATCGCCAGACTCAAGTGGCAGTGGGCAGGGCTCATTGCTCGTAGAACTGATGGCCGATGGGGCAAAAAGGTTCTCGATCTCGAGTGGCGTCCACAGACCGGAAGACGCAGTGTAGGTAGGCCTCCAACGAGATGGAGCGACGACCTTGCGGGATCGCGTTGGATGCGGATGGCACGGGACCGATCTGTTTGGCGAGCCTTGGGGGAGGCCTATGTTCAGCAGGACGTCTTTCGGCTGAAATTATAATGATGATGATGATGTATGTTACATAATTTGTGTTTATATCTTGTATTACTTATCCAATATACCGAAGTTCCACCTGCTGATAACCGTCTTTTTTTCCATTCGCTTGATTTTCCACGAAACCGATTCCATTTTAAACTCCAGAAATTTCCATACACTTTAAATGCAAAAGCATTTAAAACGCCGCTCGACCAATAATTTAAACTACCAGTCTAACAAAATGTATAATGGTTCGAATTGTCTGTGAAATAAATGTTACTTTTAGGGTTGCGTGTTTCAAATAGAAAAACCAGAAATGTGATAGTATTACTTCGCTAGATAGCCAGACAAACGAACGTCTGTCACTACTACTTTGTCATGCGTCTTGGGCTGGCTGAGAGCTCGAATAATAACATCCATATTTAGAGCGACTAGCATGTGCATTCGAGGCACCCATCATAAATGGAAGCCAGCAGCTAAACTGTTTGGCTTTGATGATGGTGCTGCTGCCCTACTACACTCCGACTGACAGACTGTCTTGACAATTTTTTCATAGTTTATTAATTTATTAGTTTTCCATTTTTATTTGTTCTAACTTTCTAATATATTTTTCTGTGAAGGTATAGTGTCTAGAATATGTGTAAATAAATTATATTTATTCTGTCACTACTACTTTCTAAGAAATAGGTCATCATCATATCAATCTCAAGACGTCCACTGCTTGAGAAAGGCCTCCCTAAAGAGTTCCACAACGATCGGACTTGAATCCAAGCGGTTCTTGCAACCATTATCAAATCGTCTGTCCATCTTGCTAAACAGGTAAAGAATTGATTTAAAATTAGTAGGTATAGTCAGCCAAAAATATGGTCTACCACCCTACGGTTGAAGTTCAATTGAACGTCATAATACAATGAGTTCGATTTTCCCTTGCAATAATATGATGACAGTGACTAAAGACTTCACGCAGAAAAGTCGACCTTAACGATATTTAGATCTCACAGAAACTTTTGTCAAAACTGATAGTCCACTTTCCTAGCCGACCGTACAAGATACTTGACGGTTTCTGAAGCTTTAAAAATTTAAAGTTCCTTTGTCCACGTGATCAAAGGATTCAAACGAATATTATGGCTATCAAAACTTATAGGATACTTTGTTCTCCATCCGACATGGAATTATGAAATTTCGTCGATGGTACTGCAATGCCGCATAACCAGCAATGGCTAATGCCGCGTAACTTGCAAGAGTTGCCAATTTGAGATTTCGCGCGTTTAACGCTCTCGTGTAAAATATGCATCCAGTACATCTAGCTAGTCAGTCCAATACGGGCCATTAGCTAGATCCTTTAATTTGCCATAAAATATATAGAAGCGGACAGTTTTCAGGATTTTTTGAAATGTCATCTTATAGGTATTATAATTATACAGTAGGTATAAACTCACATCATCTATCATGTCCGCACTGGGCCCGCGTTGGAAGTAGTTGGAACTAGGACCAACTACTCTCATTCTACGAGTGGGACGTATATAGTGGTGTGATGATGATGATTATTATGATGATAATTATTAGACTTGGCTTTGCAGTGAAGGAAACCCGTGAGGAAATGACACAAACCTGTGATAAAATTCAATGGCGTGTATGAAGTACCCAATTCGCACTAGGCCCGCGTTAGGAACTGCCGCCCAACCCTTCTTATTCTGAGTAATAATAACTGACTTAACTATAACTACCTGCGTTATAACTTCGTTTTTAACCCCCGACACAAAAACAACTATCAATCCCAACTCACATGACCGGTTTTTTTTCCACCTGGCAACCATTAGCACCTTTTAAATGGATTTTGTATAAAAAAAAAACATTATTTACTAAAAGCTTCCGTTGATACACCTGTTATGTACCCATAGGTAGAATAGATATGAGTAAGAGCTGATTTTTTCCGCCGCTATCTTGTACGTTTTGACAGATAGAAATGATAATGCGATTTGAGCGCTCATACTAAGCCTATAAAAGTACTGTTACACATGCTCTAGAATAGCATGCTACAAACCGTGCTATGAGTATGCTTAGTCATATTATAAACATGCATGCTTATAAACTCTTTACATTTGCTAGCAATAGGCCTGGTAGTTTTAAGTATGCTCCTGAATAAGCATGCTCAAAGCAAACACTCCAACACACATTCCATTTGATAGCGTGCTCTCTGCCTGTTCAAACAAAACCAGGAAAATCAAACAGCCATCCGCATGAAGCTGAATAAAATTATTCTTTGGCTGGTGATGCAATGTATCCAAAACCTTGTCTCAGTTGGAAAGTTAAGTATGAAGTATCTTTTTCTATTTTTTGTTTTTTTTTTCTTCAACTTCATTTTTTTATTACTTTTACGGTCATCCCGTGAAACCATATATTTCAAACTAAATACAAACTGAAATATAGATGCACAGAAAAAACCCCAGAAAAAAGACCAATGCTGGGAATCGAACCCAGGTCCTCAGCGTTCCGTGCTGCGTGCTTACCCCTACACCATCACTGGTCTAGAAGTTAGCGACGAATCTTTCCCATACATCGTACACTTCAGTCTGTTATAATCACATTAGGCAGTGATAAAGCGCATCTATGTTAATGCCCTCTACCGAGAGACTTCAACACTCCTTCGGAGCTACCCGCTCACCTGGACCAAGAGATGGCGCTACTAGGCCAACTTTTACAAGTTAAGTATGAAGTATCTTTTTCTATTTTTTTTTTTTATTTTCTTCAACTTCATTTTTTTTATTACTTTTACGGTCATCCCGTGAAACCATATATTTCAAACTAAATACAAACTGAAATATAGATGCACAGAAAAAACCCCAGAAAAAAGACCAATGCTGGGAATCGAACCCAGGTCCTCAGCGTTCGTTAGAAAGCTTAAATTTCTTTCGTGTGACATAGTTTTTTCGAAGTTGAAATGTTTAACCCCAGACATAATTAATAAGGAGGAGGAGGGGGAGGAGGTAGCCAAAGGCTACTAGAAACACAGGGAAGCTTAAAGTTCCATCTTACAGACTGGCTAAAACTAAAAAGTCGTTTCTGGGAAGATGCATACGTTTTTATAATAAAATTCCGAAAACAATAACCGAACAAACTGATACAAAATAGGGATGTTTCCTAGGTAAAAAAATAATAATTCTTATTATTAGTCCGTATTTTACATTATCAAAAAATATTAGACACGTAATTTTTCTTTTGACAATTAAACAAAAAATGACGAAGATATGGCGCGTTGAAGTTCCGCCTGACGAGGCGTGACGTCACTTGTTCCTAAAACGCTCATACAAAGTGTAGGAACAAGTGACGTCACGCGAAACTTCAACGCGCCATATCTTCGTAATTTTTTGTTTAATTAACAAAATAAAAAATACGTGTCCAATATTTTTTGATAATCTAAAAGACTGACGAGTTAGGAAAGTAGCCAATTCAAATCCATTGTGAAGAAGACATTAATATCTAAGGCATACTATAAAATTAATGACTATATCATGGACAGGGATGTTTGGATATAATTCCGATCCGCATTGGCGATACCTAGTCTCAAATAGCGTATCTACTGTGTTAAAAAATTTAATTGTATTAAATACTTTAGATGTATGTAATTTAATAACAATGTAGATCTGATTGAAAAAATATACCTTGTTGAGTTTCTTACCGGTTTCTTCACAACAGGGTTTTTTTCCGAACCGGTGGTAGATTCTTCGATGTTCATAGGAGCATCAATTGATGCCTAAATTGAATAAAGAATTTTGACTTTGACTTTGACTTTGGAGTATTTAAGTGTTTCGCCATGTATGTATGCATGCTGCATTTTTTCTTGTGTAATGAAATGTGCCAAATGTCACCCGCACAATGCTACAGTGAAAATACTATAGCATGCTTATTAAACAAACGCGTTCACACTCGCTATTACCTTTGCCCCTTCCACCCCCGCATCAACTAGCGTGCTCAAAGATAGCAGGGCGTGCTATTAGCCAGTACGCCACTAAAAAACATGCGTAATAGTAGCATGTCCTATATATACACTCACGTTAGTAGGTAGCATTTGCTCGTCAGTAATGTGTTTTCGTGCTAGTACATAACGAGTATGTGAAACAGTATCTCAAAGGCACAGATAATTAACATCATAGTTGGTACGGAATAGATTGGACATTCGCGTTTAAATGTCGCTGTATGCGCATACTAGATGGCTTACCGCCGACGGTATATTTATAGCTGTAGACTGCCAAAGAGAAAAGAATGTATCAACAATAGCGGTTGGAGGTACAGTCAACAAATTAGATTCCTGAGCAACCATAGAATTTTGGTCGTTATGTCATCTAAAGTTACTCGATAAGCATTGTTAAAGACAAATAAAAAAAATACTATTATAAGGCACTAGTAGTGGCCTAGGAATCAAATTGGTTGACTGCACTATTTTGTATAGAGAGTGATTCGATGACCATATATTTTTTGCCTTTTACACAATTTAATTTTTTAATCTTACTCTTATTAATAGTTAAGTGAATTAGTATATATATATATATATATATATATATATATATATATATATATATGTGTGTGTATGTATTAGTATGTATTAGTTATGATGCGGTCTGCGCAAGTACTAAATTCAGGGACATAGCTCGAAGAATCGCTAGACTTAAGTGGCAGTGGGCAGGGCACATCGCTCGTAGAACTGGCGGTCGATGGGGCCGAAAGGTTCTCGAGTGGCGTCCACGGGCCGGAAGACGCAGTGTAGGTAGGCCTCCAACAAGTTGGAGCGACGACCTGGTGAAGGTGGCGGGAAAGCATGGGATGCGGAAGGCGCAGGGCCGATCTGTTTGGCGAGCCCTGGGGGAGCCTATGTTCAGCAGTGGGCGTCTTTCGGTTGAAATGGTGATGATGATGATGATGAATTAGTAATAACATTACTGTTTGGCAAAAAATTACTTTCTGCCAAGTTTCTTGCGCCGCATTTTTCTTGGCAATGATGGTTTTTCCGAAAGTAGTGAAAGTATAAAATGTAGGCATTAGTATAACAGATGAGCCTTTTGTGACCTATTTACAAAATAAACATTTAAACAATAGGGATGTTGACACCACCAATCAACTGACGTACTTTTTATGACCTGTCAAAACACATTTCTCCCATAGAGTTTGAATGGCAATAGCAACATATGACGTTACTTGTTCGCATACTCAATTAACTAACTATTTATTTGTTTTAAAGCAACAAAAAATCTAATTTTGCAGTTAATCGAAAATTAATAGGGTTTTAGGGCTAAAATAAAGCGTTTTTTTACTGGAGTCGTGTCTTCGAATTATTTTTTAATGGTGTCAACATCCCTATTGAGTTTGGTTTTGACAGACCACCGCAACAGGACTTGAGAGTTGTTCATCTATACATATAAAACAGTACCGTGACTGACTGACTGACTGACTGACTGACTGACTGACTGACAGACAACGCACAGCCTCAACTACTGGTGCTAGAGACTTGAAATTTGGCATACATGTACCTTGAGTATTGTATAGGTGCACTAAGGAAGGATTTTTCGAAATTCCCACGGGATAGGGAAATATCTAAACTTTCATTGTTTCTTTGTTTGTAGCGGAATCTCTGAAACTAATAAGCCGATTTTAAAAATTCTTCTACCATTACAAAGTTACACTATCCTTGATTGGCATAGGTTACTTTTTATCCGGGAAAATTCAAAATTCCCATGGGATAGAAATAAATTACATCAACTTCGGGGCTGATTTCAAAAAATCTTACATATTATGTGATATGACTATCCTCGAATGACATAGGGTACTTTTCCTTCGGGAAAATACAAAATTCCCACGGGATAGAAAAAATTAAATTCAACTTCGGAGCTGATTTTAAAAATTCTTTCACCAATTGAAAGCTACACTATTCCGGATTGGTATAGACTACTCTTCTTCGGGTAAATGCAAAATTCCCGCGGGATAGAAATAAGTGAATTCAACTTCGGGGCCGCTTTTAAAATATTCTTTCACCAATAGTAAGCTACAGTAGCCCTGATTGACAAAGGATACTTTTTCCGGGAAAATACAAAATTCCCGCGGGATAGAAATAAGTAAATTCAACTTCGGCACTGATTTAAAAAAATCTTTCATATGATATGATGTGACTATCCCCGATTAACAAGCTTCTTTTTCATCGGGAAAATGTAAAATTCCCACGGGATAGAAAAAACTGAATTCAACATCGGGGCTGATTTTAAAAATTCTTTCACTTATAGAAAGCTACACTTTTCCTGATTCATATAGACTACTCTTCTTCGGGAAAATGCAAAAATCCCGCGGGATAGAAGTAAGTCAATCCAAATTTGGGGCTGATTTTAAAAATTCTTTCACTAATAGTATGCTACAGTATCCCTGATTGACATACCTAGGCTACTTTTCTACGGGAAAATACAAAGTTCCCACGGAATAGAAATAGGTGAATTGAATATAGGGGCTGATTGTAAAAATGATTTCACTAATAAAAAGCTACATTGTCTCTGATTTTCAAAATAGGTCAAAAAGGTGTTTCTATCCCGCGGGAACTTTACTTTGCACTTTCTCGGGATTAAAAAAGCCTGTTTCAATCAGGTACAGGCCTCTTCCCAGAAAGAGTGGACTTGGGCAGTAGTTCCCACGCGGGCCCAGTGCAATTTGGGAACTTGCACCACCCCTGAATTTCTTCTCAGGTGTGTGCAGCTTTCCTCGCGATGTTTTCCATCACTATAAAGCTCATGGTAAACTTTAAACGTAATTTAGCACATGAATTCGGAAAAACTCAAAGGTGCAAACCACGTTAACCACGGCTTAGCGGCTATAGAATTCACTTATTCCTATTCCACGGGAACTCTGCATTTTCCTGGCATTATCCTACGTGCTAATCCATGTAATAAACTACCTGTGTGCCAAATTTCATCCAAACAACTAACGTTATTGTCTTCGCGTACGAAGTCGCGGGCAAAAGCTAGTTTTGTTTATAATACAAAATATAGTGAAAAATGTACCTGTGTAGAGCCAACGTACTGTCTAATGTTATCTTTTGAAGCTTCCACCAAATAGAACATCAAAAGATTCTAGTGACAGGAACTGTCAGAACAGTCCAAAGCATTTTCTACCTTTACGGACTAAAAAAAACTCCAAAGAGCCAAAGATCGAAAAGCTAATCTAAAAAAAGTGCCCAGTAACCATTACTCTTTTGTCAAAAAACATGATTATATTTCACAGGCGGCGCTAGTCGTTGATTTCAAACAAAATACGGAGCAAAAACATGTCGCCCCACAACACGTTCGCCTAAAGCCTTTTTTCCCGTAATAATACAAAAATGATCCCGGCAACCGTCGGACGCAGGTGGCGCGCTTCTGAACTAATAAGGAAATAATTATGAATAAGGATCCAACTTGGCAATTTCGACCGTTTATTAAAATGGTAATAAAATACAGCCTTTTAACGGGAAATAAAAAAGCCGGGATATTTGGTGAGCATAATATTGTGGTCAGTTTGGTGCCAATTGGTTGATACAGGGTGAAATTTTGAACGTGATACAAAATTAGTGTTTCAAGCTCAGTTGCTGGATAACAATTTACTCAATTGTTAAAATTGGTCGGCTAAAATTTTGGATTTGCATACTTTGTTGTAGTTAAATTATGAACTAAATGTATGGACACCTCAAATTTAACAATACTAATTCTAACAACTGGGCAAATGCATTATGTTGGCCAGCATTAAGTAAGCTAGAAACACTAATTTTGTATCACGTTCAAAATTTCACCCTGTATTACTATACCTATTCACTTTGTACACCAGAAGTAGTGAACTTTTAAAGGTAAATGTGCTATTTTTGTATTTAAAAAAAACTAGTGGGTTTGCGAGCTGTAGTAGTATACTACAGAAATTTTTCAAAATGGCTGAAATAATGATATTTTAACGCTTTCAACCCTCACGCCATTTTGTAACTATTCAAATACGAAATCGAGAAAAAATGCTCATAAAATTTAACACGAATTGGTTGAGTAATACGGTATAGAGGAGAACAGAGAATATAGGTGAAAAACTTAAGAAGGTGACCTGCTGGACGTAAAAGGGTTGACTAAAATATATTGTCTATAGACCCTTAACTTTTCCCATACCCACATGAGAGACACGAATAAAAAATGTGTATGAACCAGGTCGTTAACTTAAGTTTTTTACCTATATTTAAAACCTTATTAAGCTTCCACAGAGTGTCTCTCAATTGTTCCCACTATACTTGTCACACTTGATCACGTATCACCATTGATAGATACGCCCCTGTTACCGAAATCTGGACCCTCATACCCCATTATACGGTATCGCAGTCCATGCCCTTAACCTCTATATCCGTCGTTATATTGATAGATACGACCATTTCTCTTCTCCGTCCCCGCTACGAAGTTGCCGAAGTTACTTTTTATCTTTGATGCAACAATATAAATCTTAGATATTGGGGGAGATTATGGATGTAGACAGGACAGTTTGATTGTTGGGATGTATGTTTGTGCCTATTATACAAAGTATAACGAAATAAATCATGAATTAGCAATCACATGGTTGGTATGGTCGACTAAATAGTATGTAATGAGTTTTAAAGAGTTTTTATTATTGTGATTGCCAAGCATTTCAATTTGTTTGGTCGTTCTTTGAAGAACGTGTCAGATATACGTATCATGTAATCTTGAATGAAAATTTCCGGTGACAAATGATTCATCCGAGCTTACCAAAACATGTTGTCTTTAATTTCATAAATAGAATAATCATCATCACCATTTCAGCCAAAAAACGTCCACTGGTGGACTCCCTTAAGGTTCGCAAAACAGATCGGTTCCGCGCAATTCGCATCCAACGCGTTCCCGCAACCTTGTCACTCCATCCTGTTAGATGCCTACCTACACTGCGTCTTTTAATCCATGGACGCAATTTGAGAAACTTTTAGTCCCATCGGCCATCAGTTCTACCCACTGCCACTTAAATTTGGTGACTCTTAGAGTTATGATGAATAAATATAATGAAATAAAATAATATTTTCAAGAATTATTGATGTTGTTACCATAGTTTGTAGTATTGGTGTAACCAAACTTGTCACAAAAACTATAATATTCCTTTCAATTTACCCAGCAACCCTTAAAGTTATTCAGAATAAATATATTATTCACTCGAGCAGGCAACTGGCCACTCTGTCCTGATTACGATCGATTACTCTTTACATACGAATCGGGTTGGTTTCGATTTGCGCTCATTTTGTTTTACGAGCGTATTTTGTGTTTTATTTATGAGTTCGGGACTGGATTACGAGCAATGGCTCGAGAATGGAGGGAAGTGAAAAAATGAACCACCACCACTTTGCGTTCGCAAATATGAATGATTTATGTATTGGGTTCGCTTGCAAATGACGGTGTGGTCAATGACGGTGATTTGACGGGAGATATACGACGCGCTTTAGTGTCGAGTGACGGGCTTATTCGTCATCTTCGGGTGTTCTATTGATGAGGTCTTTGACAGAGTTAAACTTTAATCTAAGTCTATAAAAGTGTGACTGATATAGAATGCCCAACCTTCACTGATAGAGCTTAAGACTCAAAATTAGGCATACATATTCCTAAAGGATCATTTATAGGGGTGCTATCAAGGAATGTTCTGAAATTATCACGGGATAGAGCAAGCCAATTTTGTATTCTTCTACGAGAGTAAAGATAGTAATGCGTCGCACCTACATCATAGAGCAACATGCGATTATAAACTAAGCGGTTTCAAATTAAATTATATTTCGAATTGATCTATTTGGCTGATAGACAAAATGGTTTGAAACCGCGTTTGTACGTTTCATACATTTTTTCGAGTAAATCTTATTCAGACATATGAAACACGAACAGCGAAAATGCAAGGAATTAAACAATTTAGCTGCCACATTAAGTCTCGGCCTGTACAATGGTTGCAACGGAAGACCAGCGTCAGCTGCACGGCCAACATCATGTTAAGTTGTCGGTATAATGTTGTATTAACCGTTTTTCTCTTGTTAATTTAAGATTTATTTATTTATTTATTTATTTATTTATTTATTTATTTATTTATTTATTTATTTATTTATTTATTTATTTATTTATTTATTTATTTAAATTGTATGGTCATGAGTAGTACAGTATGAGTAGATTATGTCACGAATATTTTTCTATCATTCTTTTTCTTCCTTTCTTTCCTTCTATACGTTGCACTGGCTGGACTCAGGCCTCCTCTCAGAATGAGAGGGCTTGGGCTGTTAGTCCCCTGCGGTCCAGTGCGGCACGTCGCACGCACCATTGAATATCTTCGCAGGTGTGTGCATATTTTTCTCATGATGTTTTACTTTACTGGGAATATAATGGTAAATTTCAAATGTTATTTTGCATATAAATTCCAAAAGCGAAGTGCCTGGGTTCGAACTTACGACTCTCTGCTTGAAATGCCATCGCTCAATCAAACCACAGAGCTTCATGACTTTTGGCTGCCACATAACATACAAAATGAAAACCAAGTAATAATGTCACAAAATTAAAACCGGATTAGTCGGACTCGCGCACGAGCGCTCGCGGGAGCCCCCTTAAATATTTATTTTATTCTGTTTTTTAGTATTAGCGGCAACCGAAATACAGTCATCATCTGTGAAAATTTCAACTGTCTAGCTATCACGGTTCGTGAGGACAGCGAAGTCTCTGTAATAGGGTCCCGTTTTTACCCTTTGAGTACGGAACCCTAAAAAGACATTTAGCCCAGTGGTTTGGCCTACAGCCCCTTAAACAGGAGGTCGTGGGTTCGAGCCCGGGCTCGCACCTCAGAGTTTTTCTCAATTTACATGCAAAATTACATTTAAAAAATTACCATGAGCTACATCGCGAAGAAACTCGAACACACCATCGAAGAAAGTCAATGGTGTATGTGAAGTTCCCAATCCGCACTGGGCCTGCTTGTAACTACATCCCAAGCCCTCTCATTCTGAGAGAAGTACTGTGCTTTAAACATGAAACTACCGTGAGACTCACTCATAGTGAAAATAAACGGATCACTCACGTCTTAAACGAGTTTAACTCGACATGTTTCGGGCTAATCCGTAGCCCTTCCTCTCGGAGTTAAACTCGTTTTAAGACGTGAGGGATCCGTTTATTTTCACTATAAGTTCTGTGCTCTGCAGTGGGACGTATATATAGGGCAAAATGTATAACATTGCAAGTACGTGCGCACCTAAAAACCGCGATTCCAATTCGAAAATTATCTGGAACTGCAAGTTTTAGCATTCATGTTAGTGGCTGAGTGAGAATCTAATTAGAAGTTGCGCGGTATGTTAAATTGGCTCGCAGTGTACGGGTGTAATTTAAGCTTTGGTCTAGATTAGAACAGCTCTGGCAGTTTACGTCGGAAACGGCGGGATTGTTGCGAAAAATGTGGTTTGCTTTGCTGAGGGATTGCGTGGCAGTGCAATTTAAATTCTACTGGATGCTACTCCGAAATTCAGAAATTGGAATCCGTATCGTACCGGCTCGCTCACTCTCATATTAAATATTAGTAGCGTAAGCGGGACGGCACGACGCAAAGTTTGAATTTTGAACTTCGAAGGTAAAGCTTGGTGACAGTTTTGGTTTCGGCTTAAGCAAAAATGCTTTCGTATGTCCAGCTGTCTGACTGTTTTCCTCTACAGGTTTTACCTCTACAGGTTTTAGGCATTTCTCAACTGATTGCCGTAAAATTGCATGCGTAGGTTCGATAATTGTATGCGTTTTTGACCACTCAGTTTTCGAAAAGCTTTCCAGGTCTACAGGGGCGCTAGTTTTGATTTGTTTGATTACTTGTGTTTACTCGCAGCTTTCCTCACGTGAATCATTTAGTATTGCACATGGAT
Organism: Archips crataeganus; assembly: GCA_947859365.1. NCBI lineage: Eukaryota > Metazoa > Arthropoda > Insecta > Lepidoptera > Tortricidae > Archips > Archips crataeganus. The sequence goes on along the minus strand of OX402059.1, from coordinate 18,708,794 downwards.
TCTAATTACGAGGTTTTCCAAAATTTCAGGGTATTCCAAAAAATTGCGTCATCTTGGTGTTCGTGCACTAAAACCTCTTTTTAAGTTGATACATTGGAGAGCTGCTATGGGATAAGAGAAAGAAAGATAAGTTGTGTCTTTCATGCTGACTTGTTATCATTTGCCGCATGGAAAACTGTATGTACCTAGATACACTTATATATTTCTGCTTCAATTATACACGCCTACCACGTATAATCCTGCTAGATTTCCGAATTCCGCTTCGAACATCTCCGAAGCTTCAAAGTAGGTGAGTGCTCCTGAACTGTTGTAAATCTCTAACACACGACAAACAAACACAGTCACGCCCGCACAGATACGTTTTTCTGCTGTTGAAAGAATTATACCTGGACCTAGGTTCGATTCTCAGCGCTGGTCGCTTTTTTCTGGGGTTTTTTCTGTGTATCTATGTTTCTATGTTTCTGTTTCAGTTCAGTTGTTTCAGTTTGTATTTAGTATGAAATATATGAAAGAATTATAATTTTTCAGCACAGCGTTTTCTTCATCCAGTGCTTTATGATCGACTTTATTCTGCGAAGCCGGTGTATTTGATGGTCGGCTAGTACGGACCATTGTTCTTGGTGTGGCCGCTTTTCATACTTTATCACAATTAATTCCAGTTTCCGCGTCCCGTCAGTTATATTAACTTTTCGTGTTCCACGTTCATTCAAAAATAACGGCTAACCTTGTTAAAAATCGCTAAACGTGGCTTCATTAGGGCGAGGTTATTTTTAAACGTGTTATTTTGAGCGTTTAGCTGTTTTGTTTAGATATGTTAATCCTTAACTATTTTTAAAACATAGCTTTTATTTATTTGATTGAGCCATTTGGTTTGACAGGCTTTGACTTGTTTTTAACATTTAAATGTCAAGTTTAGTGATGGTTACAATTTCTTTATCCAAATAGAACTGTCAGTTTACCGTGGAAGTAAATATGCACCCGACTCCCTTTGTCAGATTTTAATCACAGCATTCATTTTTAATTATTCATTCGTGAGCTTACTGTCGAGTCGTATAAGTATTCATGTTCTGTCAGCTTTGTGTAACGTTCCTGGTTTTCGCATTTTTAATGCCAAAATTGCCAAAGGCTCTTCGAAAAACATTGATGAAACCCTATTTGTGTTCAAAATGTAGTTTTTACGCTACATAATAATCGTTGTTTGTCGATGTTTTACTTGAGTGGAATACCTGTTGAGATTCACAAACTGTTTTTTTTATGTTCTACTCATTTTTTAAACTTTATTGTACTCGCCTATTGTTATGACAGCGTGGTGTAAGAAAACCCTGAACAAGATGTACCGACGAACTGGCACAGGTCACAGAAACCACTTGGATTCGGGGAAAGCAGGATGGATCGTTGTGGAACTCTGTGGGGAGGTCTTTGTCTTGGCTTTCATCATCATCATCATCAACATAATAATATGTTCGTCCACTGCTAGACATATAGCCCTCTCCCATGGCACGCCACTGAGCACGATCCTCGGCCACTGTCATCCAGGTCTCCACTTAAGAACTCTTGGTATTAGTCTTTTACAAAAGAAGGAGCTGTACTAAAGGCAAGTTTTGCATCGCACTGCTTGCCAAAGGTCTCTTTTGCTCTACTCTTACCTATCGAACCTGACTTCTTGCCATTCCACGTTCGTTGGGTTTCATAAGAAAGCTCAAAGTCACTCAGAGGGCGATGGAGAGAGCTATGCTTGCAATTTCTCTGCGGGATCGCATTAGAAATGATGAAATCCGCGCAAGAACTAAAGTCACGGACATAGCTCGAAGAATCGCTAGACTTAAGTGGCAGTGGACAGGGCACATCGCTCGTAGAACTGACAGCCGATGGGGCCGAAAGGTTCTCGAGTGGCGTCCGCGGACCGGAAGACGCAGTGTAGGTAGGCCTCCAAGATGGAGCGACGACCTTGTGAAGGTGGCGGGAATCTATTTGGTGAGCCTTGGGCGAGGCTTATGTTCAGCAGTGGACGTCTGTCGGCTGAAATGATGATGATGATGATCTAGGTCGACTCTCCGTCTCCGCTTAGGCACTAATTCTGTGGCAATTTATATAACAAATTTATTTAACATGTTCAGCTGCAACTGATACAAATGAAACGAACCGACAATAAATAAATATTCAGTGCACTAGCCTTGCATAATGCGTGTCGACATGAATTTTGAAACCCTATGCATTATTCCGCGGATGATCAGTTGTCGTCGCGTTCTGGAACATTTATAAATGAATAGCTTTCAACCGCGTCGTACTGTTGGTTATTTTTGAGTCGCTGACAAAAACATAATTTGTTCCTAATTCGTCATATTCCTAATTCGACATATTCCTAACTGGTCATATTCCTTACTCGTCATATTCCTGCAGGCTTATTGTCTAACGCTTCTGACGCTTGCCTTCGCAATCACTATTTCTTTCTGTCAAACGGTATAAGTTCATTACAGAAAGAGATGGTGAAAGCGAAGGTAAGTGTCAGAAGCCTTAAAAAATAATGGCCTCTGGTTCATCATATTCCTTACTGCCTGCCCAGTTTCAAAACAAATTTGCTTGCAGCCGTTTAAGTTCATTGGTAGGGATCTAAGCGGACAGATGTCTAGCCACTGCAAGCAAAATGGATATTTAAGGTGTCAAGGCGACCTTTTTGTCGATGGCTTTATGCCTGCACAAACATTACATTATTTGCCATTTCTTTTGTACTCCACCTTAAGTCTAATTGTCTAAAAACCGTAGACCAAAGAATAGTATACACGACACGCGCACAAAGCACACGTGTTCACGATTTCATTAGACTATACAATGACGAGTTAGGAATTATGACATATCAGGACGAGGCTGTGATGATGACGATGATGCTCTTATAGGGCCACCTCTGGTGAGTCGTCTTTTATTCAAATCTTTAGATTCACACGTCGTGAGCGTTCATTTCATCGACATCATGTTGATGAATGGCGGTCTTCGACGGTGTGTTTTAAGTGATCTTTTTTGCCACGACCTTGCAAAATCTGGAACTAGCTTCCCGCTGGGGTCTTCCCATCGAGTTACGACCTGGGTGCATTTAAGAGGCGAGTGTTAAATTTTCTGCAGGGCCGACAATGCACTGGCATCGTGTAAAGCGCTGCGGGTGTCCCACTGAAAAACAGCTTGCCGCAACATTATGCTGAGTGGGGCCCAATTTATACTATTCGATGATTTTAATTTCCGGTCAACTGTATTTCCTGTGTATCGAATATGTGTAAATAAACATCTCTCTCTCTCTCTCTCTCTCTTTCTTTTATCATCAGGTGACCCACTGGTTTGTTTGCCTGGCTGAATGAATTCGGATACAAGTAAACACAATTTGCGAAATGGCGCCGCTCAAGGTCATCGGCATTTTGGCAGCGTCTTAACAGAAAATGGCAAAATTACGAAGTTCTAAAACTTCCCATTATTTCAAACTGAAAAAGGCTGCGTAAAGAGCCAAATTAGGGCCAGTTGGAGTCTTTTTATCATCCGGGGCCCGAACACGATCGACGAAGTTTGGAACAACGGAAGTTAGACGACAAGTTCAACAATAGGACCCCGGTTGTTAATAATCTTGATTTGATGCCGGGAAATCTTCGCGACGAATTAAGGTCAGTTGTTTCAATAAATGTCTTATTAAAGACGTTTGAAGGAAATGAAAGGATTATACAATCGGTCTAAGTATTGTTCTTTATTTTAAAGCTTCACTTTGACTTTAGGTTGCGGTGAGCGAGTGAAACGTAGGAAGTTGATGTCGTCGTTATTTTTTTGCGTTTTGTACAAAATAAGCTTTCTTTGAAGCCGTGGTGGCCCAGTGGCGACAACGACGACGATGATGAGCGGGTTTGATATCAAAAATGCACTGGTTGGATTCACCCTGTCTGGGGGTAAACAAAGAACCAAAACACTTTTTAGATTTCAAAAAGGTTAGCTGCACAATTCTTTTTCAACCAGAACAGATCGCATTATGTCGCAAGCACAAAATAAAACAAAAGACGCTTAGCTTGCAACTATTCCCACAAAGTTGCGTCAGTTTCCTTAAAGTCCCCTTTTTTAGTTGACCAAAACACAGAGCATTCGGAGACAAAGCCGCAGTCTGCTCCGGTCGTGCTCAAAGCGTTAGAAACAAGTTCCAAACTAAAATACAACGACAGTTTCATTCAATTTGAAAAACCGCAAGTTATTTGAAATGTATTGTTATAATTTTAACTACTTGAATTGTCTTTGCGTACACGTCCAAATCATTGTGCCAGATCTGGAGTTGTGGAGAGGCCTTTGCCCAGCAGTGGGACAATATGACAGCCTAAATAAAAGAAAAGAATTTTCATGAAAATAGGTACAGTAGAGAAAAATGAATCGCGTATCAGGGTGAAACCTCTTCACAGACAATTTCTCGATGATATCTTTGGCAGATGAAGGGAATTTCCACATGACATTTGCAACAAAAAGGTCATTTGCATCCTGGTTTGCAATTCAGTTTACTCAAATAAAAAATAAACGGAACCAAGCATAAGCTTAAGCATAAGCTTTTTAGCATAAGCCATACGTTATTCGAAAAAAAGTAGTTATGCGATATAACAATAGGACCAATTGACCTAGTACCAAACTAAGCAAAGCTTGTACTATGGATACTAGACAACAGATAAACATACTTATACAGATAAATACATACTTAAATACATATTAAACACCCAGGGCCCGAGAGCAAACATTCGTATTTTTCATACCAATATCTGCCCCGACGCGGGAATCGAACCCGGAACCTCAAGCTTTGTAGTCAGGTTCTCTAACCACTAGGACATTAATTTGGTCGTCAAAACCGTTTGATCTAATTAACTGTGAATCATTAAATAAAACAGTTACTAAACAACTGGTCAACTGTTCATTCTGCTAACTAAATACGATTGTCTGTGTGTGCGTGTGGACATGCATACGTGTATGTGTGTATTTATAACTCATTCAAGCTAAAATAATTGCATGTATGTAGATGACATTTGGTACGTAGATAGCTGGACCTTTAAAACAACACGTACGCAACTTTTTGTCCCAATATTCGCACGGGATAAAATTTCAGTTAAAAATTAAGGCCCGTTCTTCAAGCAATGAAAAAGAAGATTGCTACGGCATTTTTGGGGATTCCCAAAAAGTGGAGAAATTATGTACCTACAGCAGTCGCTGTTAAATATCCAATTATTATGAACTCCATCTTCATGCCCTAGCTTTAACGAATAGGATTATGTTTCTGATGCGCCCAAATTTCTCATCCCCAAGCAACAGAGATATCGCAAGAAGTGAACTTTGGCCACTTATCTTGACAATTTAAGTATGGCCCCCAGATTTACACATTTAACGGCTAACTTCCAGCGTATTCTATTGTTTCTAACTCTTTGTCTCATTGTTCCGCCGGCAGTTCGGGAGATAGTATTTTTGTCGGTTTAGATAAAGGCCCCTCTAAATTAGATGTTTTTAGAAAAGAAAGATGTCAGCCTAATCGTATTAATGTCATAAATGTGAAAGTTTCAAAGTTTGAAAGAAAGAAAGAAAATAATGTTTATTTACAAAAACACAAGATACATTAATATTAATTACAAATAACACGAAAACTAAAGACAGAGTTTATCATTTCGGTTGTAAATTGGTCACTGGCTCTTTGGTTTGTGTGTTTTTTAAAAAGTCATTTTTCAAATGATGATGAATGTGGAACTAGTTGACTTGACTGTTTGTTTCTGATACCTTCAGAAAAATTAATATTGATTTCCTTCGCTTTTGTTTTGAACATTTGTTGTTTAGTGGCATAATTTGAGTAATTGAATTTGTATATATACTTAGTGACGTAATTTACCTATTGACATAGTTTTATTTTTTTGTTTAATTGGCTTGAATTGATTTTACTATTGTTTTTGTTATTGTCTTGAATTTATTAATTTATTGTATGTATTCCGCTGTAAAATGTTGTGTAATTAAAATTTGGTCAAATACCCATTATGATTTCAAACACAATGTATATTGTTCTTGAATAAATAAATGAAATGAAATTAATTCAGAATGTCAACTTGTACGGATACGTTACTACATGTAAGTGCTTTCAAAAAGTTTTATGATATTAATTCTACGGTGCCAGGATTAAAATAGAACAGACTTTACCTTAGGCATAAACAAACAAAACCGAAACCCCATTGAAAGTCGAAATCCTCACTTAAAAATTCCAAACCAACGGTAAATAAAAGAAGGCTTGGCCGTCTATCACGGGATTAGGTAAATGGTTCGGAGATACGGTCGTGCATACATACACTCCGGCTGATTTAGATTTGGACGTGTTAGTAGGGCGCTGTTAAAATGGGTGGGGTTAAGTGCAACTGCACTTAGTTGCAGTAAAAGCTTTGTGACATCGGCGCATTGCTGGGTTTATTGGCGTTGTATTGTATGACCTGATTTTTTTAGGGTTCCGCACCAAACGAGTGGCACGAACCGAAGACCGGATAGCCTAGTTGTTAGAGTAACTGACTACGAAGTAGTAGATTCATCATTTTAGTTTTGGTTCGGTCTCTTCGGAATGAGAAATCTAGTCAAACGTGAGTTGATCTTAGGGAAAATATACAAACTTTGCAACATTAGTTTGTCAGCGGTTGTACACTACGAACTTAAATAATATATATTTTAGTATTTTATTATAGGAACCTCCATTGCACAAGTTCAACTCGTTCTTGGCTGTTTTTTTGCGCTGTGCATTTAATTATTTTGTGTTAGTTTTAAACTGGTATTTTACCGTAGCAATATATTTTTTTTTAGTTAAAATTAATGCGGTTTCGAAAGGAAAATTATATTGTTTGATATTGGTTTGTTACGATGTACTAATGAATGATATATGTACCTAATTGATAGAAATCTATACTAATATATAAAGCTGAAGAGTTTGTTTGTTTGTTTGAACGCGCTAATCTCAGGAACTACTGCTCCGATTTGAAAAATTCTTTCAGTGTTAGATAGCCCATTTATCGAAGGCTATAGGCTATAAATCATCACGCTTACACCAATAGGAGCGGAGAGGAGCGGAAGAATGTTTCCAAATCGGGGGTTTTTGAAGTAAAACTTCTATATCTCGGGAACTACTGCTCCGATTTGGAAAATTCTTTCAGTGTTAGGCAGCCCAGTTAGGGGCGGGTTGGGAGCGGGTGGGGGGGGGGGCGGGTTGAGAGCGAGTTGAGGGCGGGTTGGGAGCGGGTGGGGGGGCGAGTTGGGAGCGGGTTGGGAGCGGGTTGGGGGCGGGTTGAGAGCGAGTTGGAGGCGGGTTGGGAGCGGGTTGGGGGCGGGTTAAGCGCGGGTTGGGAGCGGGTTGGAGGCGGGTTAGGAGCGGGTTGGGGGCGGGTTGAGAGCGAGTTGGGGCGGGTTAGGAGCGGGTTGGGGGCGGGTTGAGAGCGAGTTGGGGGTGGGTTGGGGGCGGGTTGGGAGTGGGTTGGGGGCGGGTAAGGAGCGGGTTGGGGGGCGGGTTGGGAGCGGATTGGGGGCGGGTTAGGAGCGGGTTGGGGGCGGGTTGGGAACGGGTTGGGGGCGGGTTGAGAGCGGGTTGGGGGCGGGTTGGGGGCGGGTTGGGAGTGGGTTGGTTTATTATGAAGTTTCACTTCTTCCGGAAGGATCTAAGGAGAGCCATAATTGATGAAAAAGCAAATTGGATAAAAAAATAAGCTGCCCAAAATACTAATTCCACGCGGACGGAGTCGCAGGCAAAAGCTAGTTGGTGTTATAAACAGTGCCCCTAAACATTATCAAGTCTATTGGCCATAGATTGGCCCGTGGGGCTCCAGCGCAAAAAGGTTTTACAAAGATATTTCTAAACGGCTTTGTGATACCACAGGAGACCGAAGAGCTGGCAGCTTCCTCGCACAACGCATCAGCATTGCTATACAGCGAGGTAATGCTGTCAGTGTCTTTGGGTCCATGCCGCGGGGGGAACCTTTTGTTAATTTTATCTAGTTTTAGTTTACTTAGTTTTATTTAATTTATAATCATAGTGTAATTAGACGCAAACATAAAATTATGGAAATATAAAACCAAGTCAGGAAATTTGTTGACACTCATTAGTTTACTTAGTTGTTTATTACAATTGAATCTAATAATATGTGCAGTTCATATTTTCTTATTATATTCAACGTGAAAAGGGAAATTCTAACTAATACATTAACATCAATCACAAATACTTAGACTAAGAAAGCTTATCTACATACTCGTAGAGTGTTCTTACATCTTGCTGACAAGAAATAAAAATGGATTTTGCATAAATCCCATGAAAAAAAAAAGTTAAAAAAGCTTTTAAAAACATTTTGTAGTTTTAAAATTCGCCTAGCAGTAGGCTGTTATTCTCGATAAAATCAGCGTTGAGCCTACACAATCCGTTCATAAACGTTTCAGGTGGTTTCAGGTAAAGCCTGAACAAACGCCTTAATTGCCATTATTGCGGCAAATAGATAAATCTGCTGGCTGAAGCCATTCGTTGGAATTGAAGGCATTTTTAGGGTCTGTATTTCACAGGTAATGGTTGATATTGGGTGAAAATCGTGGAACATTTTAGGTAAAACAAACCAGAGGCCGTATTGTCTAACGCTTCTGATGCTTGCCTTCGCTTTCACCATCTCTTTCTGTCCTCATTTTATACCGTTTGACAGAAAGAGATAGTGATTGGGAAGGCAAGCGTCAGAAACGTTAGACAATAAGCCCACAGGTGTTTTAGTTTAGTACTAGTATACTAAAGGGGTAAACTTTATTTCCTTGTCAATTTTTCACGTGTTATATTTGATATTGAGTGGGAAATTCGAGGTAAATCAAACTAGGTATTCCAGTTTATACGGAACGGATTTACGGTTATATACGTAATTAAATGATTGAAAACATTTTTCCTAATTGGTATTTACTGCTCGACTCGTAGAGAAAGACATTGTCACATCACTAGTCTGTCAAAAACGTCAAATGCTACCTAAATCACATGAATAAATACGGAGCAGAATAAAAAGTTCAAACAACGTCGCGCACGCATTACCTACTTACTACACGCACAACATATGCGTGCGTGACCTGTCACAGACAAGACGGGGGGGGCGTGCACCGGCGCCCGCTCGGAGACAAACCGGTTTGAACTAGCTCAGTGAGTAGACAAAGTTCAGGTGTGCCGCCACCGACGACGCGACCGTTTAGCGTTTAGCTACATAGTTCGGGTGTTCGGTTGTTTTTAAAGATGCCTACCTGTTGTAGTGTTTGTAGATATACAGATATTAGATACTTAGGTACTTGTTTGAATAAAATATTTTGATTTTTAATTTTTGTTTTTACCGAGCGACAACCCTATGATAATAGGTAAGAATTTCGAGCACTGTTCGGAAGCTTTTCTTCTGCTCCGTATTTATTCATGTGGCTTAATGCCACGAGTGACCGGTCACCGATGTATGTACTATGGTAACGATAAAATTTTGTGTAGGGTAGTTGTTTTTTCTTGGATAACGATTTGGTTCGATATCTCGATAGAGGTTGTTGATATATTTTATGCAGTAAAGAAGTGCAAATAATTTGATCCATTATTTAATATCTGATTTAAATTTACAACTACAAAAAATAACAATTTCCGTACCACTACTCCTAGTAGTATGAGTTTGAAATAGAAATAGAGTATTATTAGGGAAACTTCGCCTCGATTGCTGAATATTGAGTACAATAATCGGGACTGTCGCGGCGGACTTCCACTGTCAATTTGTTGGCCGCAGTACATTTCGTAGCCAACTACAGAGTCTGTAATGGAGGTACGATTGTACTGGAGTCGTCAATACACAAGGCACTGATTAAGCCTTACTTTCTGGAGGTTCAGTCAAAGAACTAACTAATCCTATCCCACTAATGTTATAATCGTGAAAATTTGGCACAAAGATAGTTCATAACCTGGATTAACATACAAGTTACTTTTTATCCCGAAAAATGGCGTTGTTCCCACGGGATACGATAAATGAATTATTTGCAAGTCGTGGGCAACAACTTGTAATAAAAATAAATGTTATATTGATCAGATATCTAAGATCCATTTGTTATAATGACTTAAAGCTAAGTTGACATTTTGTCAACTACAATCAAAAATCACGAAAAAGATTTACAGTGGTAAACTAACCTAACCAGTTGCTGGAATATTCCGGATTAAATTGTGTAATATATTACAGTTCAACGTTTTTACCTTGATTCCACGCTACCACACGTACATGACATCTACGTCAGTGCGACACACATCATGTTATAATGAAAAAATTGTCCTCTACTTCAACATAAATCGATACATAATATGTCACATAGGGATAAACCGCACTATCACAAACACCACACATAATAGTTAGGGAGGCGAATAGGGGAATTTTCGGCAATACTCGAGCGTGGCAGTTTAAGATATGAGAGATACCTTAGACCTAATAGAACAACCTTGTAAAGTATTTAGCTCTATATGTAGTGACGCGCGCCTAGGATAGACGATCAGATTAGTAAAAAAAAATGGATAGTCTGAAATACTCGAGCGCGTCAGATTAAGATATTGGGGGTTGATTTTAGTGTTTAAAGACTAAATTTAACTAATCTGACGATAAGTCCTTGACGCCGCCGAGTTATAGGGTCGCGAACTTGTAAAAAAAAACGTTAATCCGGCATTCTCGAGCGCGATTTTTTTATTTTTTATTTTGAAGAATATAATCTAAAACTTACTAAAAATACAAAATCTGCCGGTTTCCGCATGACCGGAAGTGTGGAGGAGCCATTTCGTCTTCCTAAGAACGCGTTACGGCATATAAGTCGCGAACGATACATTTTACAAAAAAAAAGTTTAAATAAACAAAAAAGGTAATTTTATTTTACACAAAAAAGGTCTCTTTACATTTTTGTCCAAAGATAAAACTTTTTGACTTGAAGCATCATAAAAACTCAAACTCCCGGTTTTTTGAGTATATCTCGAAAACTGAGGGTGTTAAAAAAAAATTGATATGAAGAAGAAGAAGAAGATGAATTGTATTGAGCAAAAATGTAAAGATTATACATAACAATACAATTATAATCCAATTTTTACATCATTTCATTTTTTTATACATTAAATAATACACTTCGTACTACATTTCATCTACATTTACGTTGGTTGTATCTATCGCTTTATTGTTATTCTTAATTTCCCCATTTTATCAAGGAGAAAGAAAGGAAAAAAAAGAAGCCAAAAAACCTTTTTCGGTCAGATTAAGAGAACCCACCAACATTTTTGTCAGATTAAAAAAATATGCTTTCAGGATACCGAGATAAACCTCCCCTATGAAAATCTGACGCGCTCGAGTATTTCAAAAAAACTTTTTTTTTTGCATTTTCAAAAATTCATCGTAACTTATCGTCACGCCGAAATCGTCAGTTTTTTAAAGGTAGCTTCCTTGGGGCCTACTTAACATCCCTTCCGAAAATCTGACGCGCTCGAGTAAATTTTTTTTTTGCAATTTTGACTTCTTTATATGCCTACCCCCACCACGCAAACCGGCAGATTAGTATACCGTTGTTATCAGAGGCACTCGGGGCATACGTAGTATGAATATCTGACGCGCTCGAGAATGCCCAAGTTACTGTTTTTTTTTAACATTTTTGAAAAACCGTACACGCCAAACCCACCGCTAAAATGGTTTTTGCCATACGAGCTTTTCTTTTCGAAATTATTTTATCTTTCGATTTTGATAGGTCTCGACGGCGCCGTTGAATTACGCCATTTAGCTACCTCGCCTCCCTAACTATAATGCTAACGCGTTTCTAACTCGATAAGTTCGTTCGAGTCCGAGGTCACAGATCATACATCAGATTTAGTCACTTTACTACCTATAACTATTACTTTTTTTTGAGTGGGTCGTCTCCAAAATGTTTCCATACATTAATGTATAGACGATCCTGGCAAGGCCACCAAATTCTCATTACCGTATTCGGACTCACAATAAGCCTTTCAGCTAAATTGGATACCAGGTAATGATCGAGTAATGGTTTGTAAATTTAAAACCACAACACATAATTATTGCAAGTTAAATAAAAGCTTCAAAAATATTTTTTTATTTCTTCCTCCATTGACAAAATATTATTGTCTTAACGTTAGCGTTTTGTAAAATTGAATGCCTGCTCCGATGGTTGTAGTGCCAAAGCAATTTGAAGCAGAACTCCTGCCCGTCAGTACTGCACTATTAATAGGCTAAATTTGAAACAGTTTCGTTGTCCAGTATCTTGATTGGAACGCCGATTATAACTCTATAATTATACAGGGTGGAATTTAAAAAGCAATAGAAAATTAGTGATTCTAACTCAGTGGCTGGACAGTATAATGTGCTAACAAGAGCTGGGCATGAACTCGTTAATCTGTTAATTGACAATTAACGAAGCGAACATTTCAAGTAACGGATTAACTTTTAAGTTAACTTTAAAACTGTTAATGGACTCGTCAACTTCCGTTAAACTTCATCAAGTCCGTTTATCGTTACTCCAGTGCCTACTAGGTATTTACCAAAAAGACCGCACCAGTGGGTAGTTTGTCTTGCCGGCGCGTGTGAGTGAAAAATCTACGAAGAAATTAGATTTAGCGCCGGAGATAATTGACTTTTTTGTACAAAAATAAAATACATAAAATCCATTGGTATTTTAATTAGACATTCCCAATTGAGTTAATGAATTATGTCAAGCATTAACTGAGTTAAAAACACTACTTTTGTGTCACGTTTTATGGTCGATTTGTTATAACAATAACACAAAATGTAAAAAAAATCTCCTACCTAAAAGTTTTGGCGGTTTTTTTTAGTGTTTTATTCTGGCTTTAGATCTATTACCAAAAATATCAATAAAATCTGTTTTTTTTTTTTATGTTAGAAAGGCCAGACAAACGAACTAGTGGGTCACCTGATGTTAAATGATCACCACTGTCCATAGACACCCGCAGCGCTTTACGCGATGCCAGTGCGTTGCCGGCCCTAAAGGAAAGGGAACAGGGGAAGGGGGTGAGGGAGGGGAAGAGGGAAGGGGTGAGGTGGGCCCCCGGCACTCTCACTGACCGTACGACACGCAAGCAGGATTACTGCTGCTTCACGCCGGTGTTCTGTGAGAGGGTGGGTTATATTATAATTGATAAAAAGTAAGAACCTACAAACGACGATGACGACGACGAAACGATGGGAACTACAGCCCACGCCCTCTTATTCTGAGAGGAGGTATAAGCCCAGCTGGAGCACGTGTTGGTGCTGGATGTGAATACCAAGTTTGTACAGTCGCGTAATGGAAAAGTTCGTCATCTTAAAGTAAACTTTTACTTGTATACAAGTTTTTGGCTTCAAGGAATTACACGAAATTGCGATTGCAGCAATAAATATAGGTAGTCGCCATAATAAGTAACTATGTATAAGTGAAAATTGCCAAACTATCTATTCGGGCTGGCAAGCGCAGCGTGGGACGTCCACCAATGAGATGGACGGACGATTTGGTAATTTGGTAAAGGCCGCAGGTTAAGGGTGGATGCAAGTCGCCATTCCAACCGTAATGATTAGGCGTCAATGAGAGAGGCCTATGTCCAGCAGTGGACGTCCTACGGCTGAAATGATGATGATGATGATGAAAACAATCTATTCACAGCACCAGTAAACGAAAAAGCCTGTAAAACATTGATCCGCAAAAAGCAGATTAGGTACTTTAAAAATGATATAGAACCCTCAGTGCGCAAGTACGACTAGTTTTTGACTAGTTATTTTTAAAGGGAAATCTCCAATTGTTTTAAATTTCTACATACCCGGATGCTCATCACTTTTTGTTCTGTCAAAATAAAAGTAGAACGTTTCATGCAAATAATTATCATAATTTAGTTTAGAATTCATGTTTTATTCAAAATCCGTGCAACCGGCCCATATGAAGCAAATACCCATTGTTTTAAAAAGCCGAGATTCGACGGAGCGCTCCAAAATTATTCAAATTTAATGAAAACATTTGATTGATTGGGCGTATTCATAACATTTGAATGTTAAATTTTCGTACGCTTATCAGGTTGTTTATCTAAAATCAGAATTTGAAACTTATTAAAATTCATTGTATCCAAAAATATATCCAAATTTCCCGTTTATAGACGACTATTTAACTGTTACTCACATGCAACTACGTTTACGTCCAGAGGGAACTTTGTACTTTTACAGGACTTTTTGTATAGAACCTATTATTATGATCGAAATACACACCCCTTAAACCCCTAGGTGCCATGCATCCTTGCGCTCCTGGGTAGTGATGAACGGGTTTAGCCGCGTCCCCCAAAACCCTGCGTCTAGGTGCAATATGGGTATATTACACCCCGGGTGCCACATACCCCTTGGACCCCTGGGCGCCACGGACCCCATGCACCAGATAAAGACTGCCCTACGTACACGAGCTAGTGATAATGACGATCAACCATAAGTAGTGTTATACTGCTTGCAGATCAGTTGGCGTCACGCGGTGTATGTACTGCTCCCTCCGCGCCTTGCCGCCTTCTTGGAACAGAGTGCTGTAGCCAGTCAGTGGCCTGGCGGGACATAACCCCGACGCCGTATTGCACGAACGAGCCCTCTGTGTCGACCATGTTACTACGATGTCGTTGGGCTGCTCTGTAAAACATAAAAAAATAGTGCTTGAAATTGAACATAATCAAATAAATAAATATCACGGGACAATGCACACCAATTGATCTAGTGTCTAGTCCCAAAGTAAGCAAAGCTTATGTTATGGGTACTAGGCAACGGATAAACATACTTAAATAAATATTAAACATCAAAGACTTGTTAACATCGTATTATTAATACAGACATCTGCTCCGTCCGGGAACAGAACCCAGGACCTCAAGCTTCGTAACATCTTCTGGAATAACAGGTAGTATGAGTTTGATTCCATAGAAGATGGGTCGTGTGCTGGTATGAGATGCAACTTGTTCTGACAATCTGGCTCCTTCCCATCTCCATGGATCTTGCAATAGAGACGGTGTAGATTCAGAATCGACTAAAATAGTGAAAGCACACAAATGCAGGGATCTAGATACTAAATACAACTTTATCCCATTCGGTCCGTGGATTCCTAGCGCTATGAGGCTTTACAAGAAAATAATTCAAGAGGTTAACTGACGTCAAAGGAGACCGAAGAGCTGGCAGCTACCTCGAGCAAAAAATTAGCTTAGCTATCAAAGGGGGAACACTGCCAGTATCTTCGAAACCTTGCCTAAGGAACTCATTTTCATAACAATGTTAAAATAAAAATAAAATAAACTTTATTAAATATTTAACAAGGGATTTTTGCCTAATAAAGGTTTTGTGCGTGTTACTTAACTAAGTAGGTATGTTATACCAAACCAAGAAACCTTCCATTAAGTCAGTGACTTGTGCTGGAGGCCTCGCTCTTCCAAAAACTAAGAAATTTATCAATATATTATTATATGTTTTAGCTATTTTTTTTCTAAACGTACCTACCTACTTTTAGTTAAGAAAAGTTGTATGTACACATAATTATTACTTTAAGTTGAAATTATATCTGGTCTTACTGAAAAACATACCTACCTAAACATACTTGGACTTTGTAGGAAGATCGCTATAAAATCTCAAAATTTCAATCGCTAGGATTAGAGAAATTAAATTTAGTGTTTTTCATGCAAAGTTAATAAAATCAACGATATAATACTGATTTACGCGTCCGAAGTCGCAGGTAATGACTGGTTAAAACAATTTACCACCGTGGAAAGCTTAATTAATTTAAATTGCACTTTGTACTTACGTTAACAACCAAATACTTAATTATTAATTAAAGTACATTTTGGTTAAATAGCTTACATTTCGAATGAAGGTATATCAATTTGCCTTTTTAATTGATTAATTTCGTGTTAATAGTTTTTGCAATAATTCAAAAATTAAATTTTATGAAAAAAAAACTTGGAACGTGTTCTTCGTAATAAATAATGTATCATTTGAGTAGTTTGTTTGTTTGCGGTACAATACAATACAACAAATACAAATATTCTTTATTGATCACCAAAAACAGTACAAACAGTACAGTGACATTACAAAAATAAAAATTCAGGTAGACAATACGCGGTCTTATCGCTAAAAAGCGATCTCTTCCAGACAACGAAACAGATGGTAGAACTTTGAGCAGTGATACAAAAATGCTAAAGAAAATTTGATTATGGCTATAAAACGATTTTTTTAACGATACTAGTGAAGACATTCGAGTACCTAGTTATAGATTGCAGTGTTTCGGAATTAATTATGATGTGATAGACTATTCAAGGCCAAGAATAAGATTTTACTGGTAACATAGAAAATCGGTTTAAATGAGTTAATGTTCAGCGAGCACAACAACTCTTTTGTTGTTTTAAGTCCAATTAATGTGACAAGTTGTACGAAGCCTGTTTCAAAAATAAATTTAAAAAAAAAGTCCAATTAGGTAGGTCCAACTTTGACAAAGTTGTCACCTGAAGAATTAAACTTGGATGAGCAGCGTTTGGGAAACTTAGCGATAATAATATCTGCTCGTTCGAAATTCAACAGTGACTGAAGACTAAAGTTTTCAACCAGTAAGCATGTGTTGCTAGGGACGGCATATGGCTCTGAGACGTAATCTTTCACTGTTGGCCTCTTAAAGAGATCCATAATACGGTTCATCGAATAGCCATAGCTCGAAGAATATGTACGTTGAAGTGGCAATGGGCGGCCACATCGCTCGAAGAACAGATAACCATTGGTGACCCACGTACCGAAAAACGACCCGTTGGCGGGCCTTCCAATGAGTGAACTGATGAATAATAATTACGAAGCCATGTAGGATTAACAATGTTTAAGCCAAGCCGCGGACGGATGGACGGACAGTAGAACTACGGAATTCTACAAATAATCTTCACTGATTTCGTGAATTTTATTTCAACTTTTATACCACATCCTCTCGATACGTTCAGAATTATGTGCCATTTCAGTTTAGACCGAACCTGATTATGCACACTCCAGGTTCTCGGGTTTATAGATCGTAAAAAGCTCGAAACAAAGTGGACTAGTTAAACTTGCAAGGTGTCACGTCAGCGGAACCTCTCCTACTGTTGCGGTTAAGGGATCCCTAAAATTTTAGTGCATCGGGGAAGAAATAAAAACACCGTAGATATAGAGCAAAAGGAGCAAAGTCGTTGCAAGGACTCCGACTACGTTGCTGAATCAACCTATTTCAAATTTCATGTTTTTAACCCCGTCCCAAATAAAAAAAAACCGGCCAAGAGCGTGTCAGACCCGCCCAAGGTAGGGCTCCGTACCCATTACGAAAAAATCAAGTAATAATTATTTTTCTAATGATTTCGTATGTGTACGGAATCATCCAAGTTTAGGTATGTTTTATACCTTAGGCTACTATTTACTCTTACACTACAAATAATTTCCAAGCAATCTTAGCCGCTATAATTTTCCTAGTAAATTTGATATATTTACTACCATTTTGAATTTTATTCAAATTTTTCCACCCAACAGTTTAGATTTTAGAGGGAAGGGGGGGGCGCTCGATTTTAATGAAAATTTTCACTTTAAAGTTGAATATTTCGCAAACAAATCACTGAATAGAAAAATCATGTGAGCAACCCCATAATGGTTTTAAAAGACCTATCCAACGACACCCCACACTATAGGTTTAGTCGAGAAAAAAAAATCACCCCCCTTTACGTCTATGGGAGTTACCCTAAAAAAAAATATTTTTTTATTTTTTATTTTACCACTTTGTTGGCGTGACTGATATGTATATTCATGCCAAATTGCAGCTTTCTAGTACTAACGATCTCTGAGCTTAGCCGCGGACGGACAGACAGACAGACAGACATGGCGAAACTATAAGGGTTCCTAGTTGACTACGGAACCCTAAAAATGGTAACTTAGTTTAAAGATTGAAATTAATCGTCATTTTATCATGCAAAAAACGCTCAGCTCTACTGCCACGTAAATTATTAACGAACTTGTTTGGTTTGTTTGGAAAAAGTCGGGTACGCAGTTGTAGTTTTGAGAATGAACACGTCGTCGTGTTGAGCTTGAAACGTTTAATTTGTCATATGTTGAGTTATGCGGAAATGTTAGAATGTGTGTTTTACGTAAAAACACACACATCGCACACATAGTCCATTTACTAACTCAAAATAATCCACCATTTAAATTTAGACCTTCTAGAAACTACATTAAATCTAAATTAAAATGGTGGATTATTTTGAGTTAAAAGACTCAAGAGTCTATCAAGACCTGGGAGTGTGATAATGTGGCACATCCATAGCAGCAATTAGGAGTTTGTTGATCGTTTACAAACATTAAAAAAAATATAAAAAATATTCTATTATTATTTATTTATTATTATTATTTATTATTTTATTTATTATAAAATTATTTTATGCTATTCTAATCTATTAACCTCAAAGTCGTAAGCTCCTTTGTTTAGAAATTAGCATTTGATAGTCGATAAAGTTTTAGGATCACAAGAAATGTTACTGCTTAATAAAAAATGAAGTGGTTTTATTTTTTGGATTCAAATTGGTCTCTTAAGGCTTTATCGGCAGCCCACAAAAGACACGATTGGTTCTTAAAAAATACGAACGTTTAAGACATTTCCAAGCCTTTCTCAGTAAATAATAATCATCACCATTTTAGAGTTTGCCTTTCCTTCTTTGTCATGCAAGTATTTTGACTTCTTTATATTCGTGCAAGTTACGAGTGTAAGATTAGGGAATTTTGTAAAATCCTGGAATGCCAACCATGAAAGAAGCCGCGGTGGCTTTTTGTTGCTATGTAGGTATGTAGGTAATGCAGAAGCTGCCTTAGCAAAATTGAACAATCATGACAATGTCATTAAAAATAACGTGGTCATGTAAAATAAAGAGACCGTACACTAAACTACTCGTACAGTTAAAAAACTAAGTTTTTTTATATTTTTTTAATGTATAGAATAGAAAATTTATTTCCATTTCGATATGACGTACAAACTACTTTTTTTTATTTTACTGTATTATTTCTATGAATCGACCTCAAACCCGTGACCTCTAGACGGTACGAAAGGATTACAATCTATTTTTGTTAAAGTCGCTTAAATAATGCATAATCGCATGTTATCATTTTCAAGAGAAACATATAACATTTTGCACCCAGCCAATTTTTGGAGAAAAATAGAAAATAACTTGTTATTTCGGCCACTCAAAAGTCTCGTTTCCAAAAACAAATTATAAATTATGATCCAGTTGTATAAATTTCCAAAAAAAATATATTTCTAGTTAGAGTGAGTCAGGGGCCAAGCGTGAGTCTACGCTATCGCAAAATATTCAGTTATTTTTTAAATCCGATTAACAATCATAATTATCTTAATTAGAATAACCGGATGCATTACCTGCTTCGTTTTCACTTGTCAACCAATGTTTGCCATATCATAAAATATATAATGTGGAACCGTGCTGTTTTCAGAATTTTTGAAATGTCGTGTTATTGAATACCTACAGTGCAGGTTAAATTACGTCAGTATTAATAATAATCCTGAAGAAAATACTATTTCAGAAATAAATAACTTTGTAGCAAATTTCTCATCTCTGGGCAGGGCCACCCCAATACCTTCTCCTTCCATTTGACTGCATTCTACGTAGAGCAGCTATATTTGTCGGTGATCTGTCAATGAGTTCCGACTGTTTGGATTCCTTGTCCAAGTTCCACCGTTATCATCTCGTCGAATGGCGGTCTAACACTATGCGTTTTCTTCGGCACTTCTTGCCGCTTACAGTGAAACTATGGAATCAACTTTCGACAGCAGTATTTCCAGACAACTATGATATTAGAGCTTGTAAGAAAAGGGTTTATACTTCCTTTAAAAGCCGGGTCCTTGAGTTATTGATATTCATGGGCGGTGGTGATCATTTTCCATCAGATGAGCCGCTTGCTCGTTTAATACCCTCTATGGCATACAAAATATGGGCAAATGACAGAGAATCCTAAGTATACACAGTTTTAACATAGCTTCATAACAGATTTTTAATATTTTCTTCTGGGCCGAACAAGCAATATCCATTTTACCAACTAAACCTTCCAGCAAATTGAATTTTATTATTTCGTACAATTTCGGGGAGCAATCCGAATATTTTGCGGCTCTATTATTATTTTTATAGCTGTTTTATAGAACCATCAAAATATCGGCCACCTGCGCTCAAAGTCAATTTGAAGTATTGAAAACAATGATAAAATATGGCTGCATTACGCCGATTACTTCATAACCTTTGGTGTCATAAAGTAAATAATAATTTTAACGACTAATGTTAAAAGTAGGTATAAATAAGAGTCACAACAAAAGCAGTCAAGTCCGAGTCAGAGTCGCCAAAGTCGAGTCTAAAAACCAGATGTAAAATCTGAATTCAAGTAGCTTTGAAATAAATAAATATAGTTATTAATTTGTGTTGATTAACGTGACGTCTTAGTTTAGTATTACCATATAAAATCTGTCATAGTTTTTATAGGTAGACCTCGTTATCTCAGGGCAGTGACGGCAAAATAGGAAAACATGGGGGCAATTGGCACAGTTCGATATTTATTGTTGGTAAAGTACTAGCTATTTAAAAAATGACAATTACAAATTACAAGAACTTACTTATTTTGTGGTAATAATTGCGAACGAGTTATTTTGTAAACGGTGCAATTTATGTTTGATTTCAAAAAAATATGTCATACGAGTACATAACCATCTTCAGGTTTACTAATGATTCGGCGAAAAATTATTTCGCAAAATGATTAATTTAGCAAGTAATTCATTTGGCAACTGTTTAGTTTTTCTGAAACTATAAACTTTTCAGAATTGTTATAAAACAAACCTAACCTAACCTTCAGGATAGTCCTGAAATATATCCTGAATAGTTTATAGTTTCAGAAAAAATAAATAGTTGCCAAATGAAACACTTGCCAAATGAATCATTTTGCGAAATAATTTTCGCCGAAACGACAGTACCCGCCATCTTCATTCAAAAAGACACAATGAGTTTGCAACTAATATTATAAAATAATCAGTGCCCGACTGAACCGTAACCCAAATGATCGATCATTTAAAATTATCGATCGACCCAGGTCTAATCAAAAGCATATCAAAAGCGTTGCGCCAGTTGTATGGCTATTCAAAGCAAGCAGAATTGTCTCTCATTATAGTTGCACTGTCAGTCACTAATACGTTCCACCACAAACAAATTTCCATTGGTCCGTCTGTCCGGAGTATAATCATTAATCTAGTCGCGGACACTTGGTGACGAGCGCCGCGATGGATGGATGACTATGGTTTACCTGGATGTAAGTAACCTGGAAGCATTAAGGTCAATTTAAGTGATAATATCCCTACACCCTCCTTAAAGGAGGTTAAAATAAAAACTAGATGGCTGAGTACGTTTAACTACACAGAAACAGAAAAAATATTGCTACCGCAATAGCATACACATACATACACACGTTCACACGCGTGCACCCAATCCTATTTTCTTTCCATTTCTATTTTCTACAAAAACAAAAATGTGTAAATTAGCTTTAAGTAGTTTCTTTCTTTAACGCTCAAATATTTCACAGGCAAACAACCTAATTCATGTCATTTTACGGGACATGTCCATGCCTAGTGTAGTAGGTAATTCAAAAAACTATTACTTGCAAGTGATCCTGTAGAGTGATGTTGTTGTGCCGAACTTAATAATTGTACGTAATTTTCTGAATTGTCACCTTTTTAATATTTTAATATAATATGACAAAATTTTGCAACAGTTCAACAAACTTTGCCCGCGTGAGAAATACTTTCGCAAGAAACATTTAGAGTCTTAGAACTTGGCCTGAAAAAGTTTACGGTAACTTTTTTAAATCACAAACTTTGCTCGTACTATGCCATCTATTGATTGCAGACAAACTTCATGGATCAAAGTTGAATCCAGAGTCAAAATATCTTTATTTTTTGGCTTACATTATGTCCGAAGTAAAGTAGAAGTTATTTCCGCAAGATTATTTTACCAGGTTTTCCTGTTTTGAATCTTTGAACACTTTCCATATTGCTTCAAAAAAGCGTGTTAAAAACTTATATAACCGTTGAACACATGCTTAACACAGTCATGTTCATAGAAAACTGTCATGTCTAAATTAATGGCCATTTGATGGAAAAAATCTAGAACGTACCTATGCGTTTCTAGTATTTCAAATTCAGCACATTTATCATTATTGTTTTCATAGGTGTGATTTTAAAAGTCGCCCCTCTGAAACACATCAATTCAATATTAGTGACATACTTA
The DNA here is from genome assembly GCA_947859365.1 of Archips crataeganus. NCBI lineage: Eukaryota > Metazoa > Arthropoda > Insecta > Lepidoptera > Tortricidae > Archips > Archips crataeganus. The sequence goes on along the minus strand of OX402059.1, from coordinate 18,686,449 downwards.
CATGAGATTTCTCACGCAGTGGTACTCGTATTTAAGTATTTTAAACGATGACAATTTTATTTGAATGCGTCCTTATTCCATCTAGTTTAGTTTATCTGTGATAGTTCGAGTATGAATTTGACCCAGTTTCTAAACTGCAGAAAGATTGATTTAGTAGTTCAAAGCGCGCAATAACCAAGTCTGGAAAAATTCCGTACTACTTTCGAAGCACAACAAAGTTTTCTCATTACCATTTAATTTTAAGAGCAAGATCTCACGACAGAATTTTAAACCTGAAGTTTAATTTTAAGTAGGTATGTACTTTTAATGTCTCGGGGACTCATGCTGCATCAAAGTACCTGAAATAAAATCTTACTAGGTAATATTTTTCATGGACCTGGGTATGTTCTTAAACTGCGGCCAGTAATACTGGAAGACGGGCAGCAGCGTCTTCGATATTTACGGTGTAACCTACTGCGATCGCCAACCCACCTGCCAAGCGTGGCGATTATGGCAAGAACCCCTCATGCCTAAGTTAAGCTATAAGCGGTCCTTAATAGTCCCCTGCGGCCCCGCTATTTCAAGATATGATAGGGGCCTAGGTAACGGCGAGGTAGGGAGTGCGAAGAATACCCGGACGCGATCCGGCTACGCAGTTTGGGTAGGCCTCTAACAAGATGGATCGGCGACCTGGTCAAAGTTGCGGAAACGCGTTGAATGTGGATGGCGCCAGGATCTATCTATTCGGTGATCCTTGGGGAGGCGCCTATATTCAGCAAATGATGATGATGATTTGTGTTAAGGGACCTCGAAATTAAAGTCAGTATACTGTGATATTATAATGATAACTGTTTTAATGATCTTCAATTTAAGCTCACTCAAAACGAAATACAAAACTCTCTTATATGATTTCTAGGGCGACACAACGTTAGCGAGTTTACAATCAGTACAGCGCCATCTAACGAAACACTGTGAACTAAATTTTCTTTCTATATTAAACAACTTGTCACGAGTAAGGGGACAACAAGCAGGCTGATCATTTGATGGAAAACAATCACCGCCGCCACATAAAGCTGGGTCCACATTTGTATCATTTTGCCGATCACGATCATGCGTATCGTATCGAGCTCGCGTATCCTAAGTATGTACGCTCACTTTGGCCATACCGTAGCACTAGCATCGTCGCGTGAAAAAATGCGTCCATACTAACCGTAGCGTAGCAGCGTATCGTATCATAACGCCGTATCATTAAGTGTGGACGCTCCCATAGGTACACGTACAAACTTGTCAAGTGCGTGTCCGTATAGCCCCTTTGATGATCGGGGAAAAACCGCCTCGAGAGCGATCACGGCGTATCGCGTATCAAATCATCACTTCGTATCGTGATACAGTATCAAAACACGTCCATACTTACCGATCTTGATACGCGTATCTGATCGCGAGTGTGCTGGGTATATAATATACGCGTATCAACATCGATCCCGAGCGATCAGATACGGCGCGCCGCATGATCGCGCTATTTTTGCGTCCACACTAGCGATCTTGATACGCGTCGGTGCAACGCGACGGGGATATGATACGACAAAATGATACAAACGTGGACCCAGCTTAAGCCGAGTTACGGATGCGTTGTCGGTCCATTGAGAAAAGAGTAGGCTCGTTTGAAAGATCCCCAAGTTGTAACGGTCTGGAAATACGGGTATGTATTACAATACCGAAGTACGAAAGACCGAATGTATTAAAACATCGAATGGGTCAAAAGACCGATACGATTTTTGCTGCAACTGTTAAATTTTTAAGATTGTTATAAAACAAACCTAACCTAACCTGATGGGTTCTGTATGACGCCGTTTTAATAAATTCTGAAAAGTTTACTGTTTCAGAAAAAAATCGTGTCGGTCTTGTGACCCATTCGATGTTTTAATACATTCGGTCTTTCGTACTTCAGTATTGTAATACATACCCGGAAATACTGTTGCTGCAAGCCGATTCAAAACCGTTAAATCCAAGTATCATAATCAGCAAGAAAACTTAAACCAATATTCAAGGGTTATCTTGGCAGCCAACTAACCCAGTGCTAGCAAATAAAATCACTTAACATTATTTGCCAACAACGCAAAGTTGGTCATGCATCATGCAACACTGCAGTTTCCGACTCGAGAACGTATTCTTTCTCTCCAAAATGGCTTTCGGCTTTGAAATATTGCGAATATTCTAAGTAAATATCGGTTAGGTTTAGACAAACGTTATTCAGTTAATCTTATATGAAATCAGAACATATCAGGTACAATTATAAAAAATATATCTAATCTATAAAAATCTCGTGTCACGGTGTTTGTTATCGAATTCCTCCGAAACGGCTTGACCGATTTTTTTTTTCTCTGTACCTATGTACCTATTTGGTAGTTCTGAGAATAGGTCGTAGGCTATTTTCTATACCCCTATTCTTCGCAGACGGAGTCGCGGGCAACAGCTAGTATCTAATATATAAAAATCTCGTGTCACGGTGTTTGTTGTCGAATTCCTCCGAAACGGCTTGACCGATTTTTATGAAATTTTTTTCTCTATATCCGGTAGGTCTGAAAATATTTCGTAAGCTATTTTTCTTATACCTACCCCTATTCTTCGCGGACGGAGTCACGGGCAACAGCTAGTATAATTATAATTTTGCAATTTCATGTAACTAACGGTTAGCGTAACCGTAAACCCCTTTAAGTTTTTTTTTTACATAAAACTGACTCATTATTGACCCCTATCTCACCTGATAAAAAGTGTAGATGAGGCCAAAGGTGTATCTCACTGGTTCAGTAACAGCCTATTCACTCTAGCCTTGAAGAGCCCTAGGTTGTATTTCTCTAGAACTGAACAGTCTGACTGTACATACTATAGTCGATGGGTGCGAATTCTGTCCCTTAGCAATTCGTATTAACACTTTATGCGGGCAAATATTTAAGACGCTCCCCCTGCTTGGAGGTTCGTTTGAAAAGTGGAGATGAAGAAAATAATTATTATACTTAGATCAGATCTGACTTTATCACAATTTTTTTATTTAAAATTTAATCATGCCTGGGACGCCCTAAACTTTTACATCGATCGGTCTATGGAAATATTCGCCAATCAAAATCAGAAAATCGTGGGAATTATCTACAGGGGTTTCGTCAAACTAGCCTGAGCATCTGCCAAAATGTTTTGCACTAATTTTAGACTAAATAACAGTTACGTATAAAGATGTTAAAATAAAATTGTATACATACTTAAGTCAGGTTAATGAAGCCCTGTAAGTGCAAACAATTTAATATTATATATAGCTTTTGCCCGCGACTCCGTCCGCGTGGAATTAGTAATTTGGGCAGCTTATTTTTTTATCCAATTTGCTTTTTCATCAATTATGGCTCTCCTTAGATCCTTCCGGAAGAAGTGAAACTTCATAATAAACCAACCCGCTCCCAATCCGCCCCAACCCGCTCTCAACCCGCCCCCAACCCGCTCCCAACCCGCTCTCAACTTACCCCCCACCCGCCCCCAACCCGCTCTCAACCCGCCCCCAACCCGCTCCCAACCCGCACCCAACCCACCCCCAACACGCTACTAACCCGCCCCCAACCTACTCCTAACCCGTCCCCAACTCGCTCTCAACCCGCCCCCAACCCGCTCCTAACCCGCCCCAACCCGCTCCCAACTCGCCCCCAATCCACTCCCAACCCGCTCCTAACCCGCCCCAACCCACTCCCAACCCGCCCCCAACCCGCCCCCAACCCGCTACCAACCCGCCCCAAACCCGCTCCCTACTCGCCCACCCACCCGCTTCCAACCCGCCCCCAACCCGCTCTCAAGCCGCCCCCAACCCGCTCTCAACCCGCTCCCCCAACCGCTCCCAACCCGCCCTATCTAACTGGGCTATCTAACACTGAAAGAATTTTCCAATCTAACACTGAAAGAATTATTAAAATCGGAGCAGTAGTTCCTGAGATTAGCGCGTTCAAACAAAAAACCTGTTCGGTAAATTCTTAAAATAAACGTATCTTTCTTATTTGTGAACCGATTCAATGAAACAAACACTTAATGTTAATCCAAGAAAATACCAACATATCAGTGAAAACCGCATCCTTCTAGGTTAAGCCGTTTCTGAGATTAGCGCGCACAAACGCACAGACAAACAGACAAACAGACAAACAGATAATAATTCTAAAAATCATTGTTTTGGGTTCTATTGCGCTAATAAATAGCCCTAGTGACAATTTTTCTCAAATATCTTCAATGTACAGACACCGACTTGTTACAGATTTATTATATGTATAGATTTGTACTAGCAGTTGCCCTGCACTCCGTCTGCAAAGAATAGGGGTATAAAAATAGCCTAAGACCTACAACCTATTCTCAGACCTACCAAATAAATACAAAAAAAAAACGTAAAAATCGGTCAAGCTGTTTCGGAGGAGTTCGGTAGCAAACACAGCGACACGAGATTTTTAAGTCTGTCAAACAGTTTTGGAGGAGTTCGATAACAAACACCGTGACGCGTGATTTTCATATATCAGATTAGATTGAATTAAAGTACAGCAATATTGGAGTATAATAAACAGGACTTAAAATAAAGCCGTATACCAAGTAGAAAATGCCATTTTCCGTTTTTAATTTAGCAATTTTGCTGAAGCATTTTTGCAATATGTTACAGTGAGTATGTTACACAAGTTATGTAATAATTAGATGAGCAATTTACTTGATAAATCACTTGCCTGCTTTTTTAATAAAAACTACAAAGACAACCCTGCCGCTGCAACTTTGGCAAACGCGTGTCATAATAAGTACTCGTAGTTTGCATCAAATAAGCCTCCCAACGCAAACATGTTGGCTTATCAGTCCGTTGCATATGAGATGCCGTTCCGTTTGAATTATTGCACCATTATTGTGCAAATTTCGTGCATTTATGTACGGGCATTGCACACCAAGGTGAACTAGTATTATGCAGCGAAAAATTTGCTTTGTGACACAAAAAATGTTTTTTACCGTTTAATCGTCATGTTTCGCGTATTTTAAATGAGCCATGCCAAGCGTTCTTTGTGTCTGGGAATGTTGCAAATTTTCGTTTTAACTTGGCAACATTTGTTACACCGACAGGTAAAGGCATTACTTGCCAAATTTACATACGTTTGCGCTTCGAAGTCACTAAGCGAAATGTAAATCTGCGACGGTGTGATACGATGACGTTTTTAAAAAGATTTTGCTTTTGCCGTCTCCACGTTTTTACATATCTAATTTTTCTCAGGACTTACACTAACTAATTAATTACTAACATCACCTCGACGTTTCGACTACATGAAGTGTCGGTAGGTATCACAGAGGTTGGAATTTTCACGGTAAAACAAAAGACTGTCGCAATCAAACTAGTATAAGATACATTTTTTTATGGATATCTGTTTACGTCTCCGATGGCACTCTGTTTAGGATGTACCGCGTATTTATAAGTGAATATCCATTAATGTTCATTCGGCAGCGATTAGCATGCAGTAACATTGCTGTTGAATTTGTATTGGCTACTGAATATACTGCTTAATTGGAAGTTATTAAACGAGTTGCTGCGGCATTAACTTGGATTAAAACAGTGGAGGCGTACTCAATTGATGTTTACAATGGGAAACACCTTTAATATTATTTTATGGATATTTTTTGTGTTGTTAACGTTAAAAATATAATATAAATAATGTCGTCGTCGAATAAATATGTAGGAATGAGATGACAGAATAAGGAAGATAGAGTAAATTAATTATATATTATATTTTTGTAGTGGTAGAGCAATGTTGTAGCTAGCCGCTGCATCACGAATGGGCCGACTCGTCCGGGGCAGTATCACCCTCTCACAGAACACCGGCATGAAGCAGCAGTACTCCTGCTGCGTTTCGTACGGTCAGTGAGAGCGCCGGGGGCCCAATACCTCTCCCCCTCCTCTATTCCCTTTCCTTTTTCTTCTCCCTTTTAGGGCCGACAACGCACTGGCATCGCGTAAAGTGCAGTGCTGCGGGTGTCTATGGACAGTGGTGATCATTTAACATCAGGCGACCCACTAGTTCGTTTGTCTGGCCTCTTTAACATAAAAAAATGAAAAAAAAACCCGGCCAAGTGCGAGTCGGAACCGCGCACGAAGGGTTCCGTACCATTATTTATAAAAACGGCAAAAAAATCACGTTTGTTGTATGGGAGCCCCCCTTAAATATTTGTTTTATTTTAATTTAATAATTTATTTTTAAAGTGAATATATAACTAAATATTTTGTGAATATTTCTAGCGTCTACCTGTTGCCGTTATCATTATCGAGCAAAAACGAGCAAAAAAATCACGTTTGTTGTATTGGGATCTCCCATATTTATTTTATTCAGGTTTTTAGTATATTTTGTTGTTAAAGCGGCAACCGAAATACAAAAACTGTGAAAAATTCAACTGACTAGCTATCACGGTTCATGAGATACAGACTGGTGACAGATGGACACGCGGACAGTTGAACAGACGGACGGACAGCGAAGTCTCAGTAATAGGATCCCGTTTCTAAACTTTGGGTACGGAACCCTAATAAATGAAAATGTATAAATATCACAAGATCATTCATATCAATACCTAGACCCGAAGTAATCGAGGCTTGTGTTGTATAATATACTTAAATACCTACATATTGAACACATAAAAAGGGCCTTTATTTTATTATATGACAGTGTTTTTTAACTTATAAATTTTATAACGCGTTTATTATAATTGTGTATTTTATTTATATTACTAGCTGTTGCCCGCACCTCCGTCTGAGAAGAATAGGGCCTATGACCTAATTCTCAGACCTACCAAAAACACAATTACAAAATTATACTAAACATTTCATAAAAATCGGTCAAACCGTTTCGGATGAATTCGATAACAAACACTGTGACAGGTGATTTTGACGTGACAACGTCTAATAAATCTATGAACGCCGGCTGCGTACACGAAAAACTATAAGGGTTCCTAGTTAACTACGGAACCCTAAAAAGGATGACGCAATGTAACGTACATGTAGTAAAGAGCAGTGAAGGCCGGTTGCAATATTTATACTAATACTAGCTGTTGCCCGCGACTCCGTCCGCGAAGAATAGGGGTAGGTATACAAAATAGCCTGCGACCTATTCTCAGGCCTACCGAATATAGAGAAAAAAGTTTCATAAAAATCGGTCAAGCCGTTTCGGAGGAGTTCGGTAACAAACACCGTGACACGAGATTTTTGTGTATTAGATATTAAATTATAAAGCTGAAGAGTTTGTTTGTTTGTTTGAACGCGCTAATCTCAGGAACTACTGCTCCGATTTGAAAAATTCTTTCATTGTTAGATAGCCCATTTATCGAGGAAGGCTATAGGCTATATATTCATCACGCTAACACCAATAGGAGTGGAGCGGAGCGGAAGAATATTTCAAAATCGGGGTTTTTGAAGTAAAACTTCTATAGGCACGCTTGACTTGGGAGTACGGTGGTGAATGTGAACGCGGGGGAGTTGCGGCAGCGGGGTTGCGGGAAGGGGGTTGTGGGGGTTCCTGGGTTGTGGGGTGTGGGGGAGTGCTTGGGCGGGTTTTTTTTTTATATCGAGAAACTAAGGAGAACAAGTTTGAATGTTTTGTTATGACGTTGTCACGTTAAACTATCGTCCGTAAACTGACTTTACAGACAACCGGTTTTTTTATATATCAGAAGAAAAAAGAAGATTAGAAGATGACGTAAAATTTAAATTACTAGAATAAGAGGTATGTTTTTCAGATTGAAAGAACTCGCGCCATAAAAAGGTTGAAAAATGACATAAAGCAAACAATACGCTAAACCAGCAACAAAACGAGATATAATCATCATTAAGAACGTAATGCTCGTAAATTAAATGAGACAAAACAATATTTTTGCATATTGAAACCATGCAATTGATCATACCTGTAAAATCCCTCATTAACGGGCTTATTTCCAACTCTTTATATACGCAATAACCTATCTATCAATGTAACGATCCCGTAATCCTATTGTTCCCTTGGTCGGATTAAATGTCGCTTAGTCTTAATACGGGCTCAGTTACAGGTGAGAGTTATTTGGTAATTAAACCGACTTTTTTAGAGTTCGTATATTATTTTACATACGAATCCTAAAGCCGAGTTTAGAACTGCAAGAAAAATTGCGAAATAATGGTTAGAAATAAAGTAATCTAAAAATAAACGCTTTTGGAAAGTGAAATAAAATTGTATTTTTATTTTATGCCTGTACAGATTATACATATATCCGCCTACGTATTGTTTGCATTGTTATCTTTCTCGATTTACGTGTTTTCTGTCTTACTAAAATATCAAAAAAAAATCAAAATCATTTAATGGTATCAAAAGTATAGAATGTTGATAGAGGTTGGCACCTCATTTTAAGTATAAAATACCTGTATTAAGAGGCACCTTTCTTCCGTTATTACAGTAAGAATTATTTCAGTTTGTACCAATTAATTAATTAATAACATTACAATTACTATGTACTTGAAATGGGAACCTATCGATGTTTAGAAAATTATATTTCCGAAGGTTTAGAATCCCGAAAACTTCATTTGTACGAAAGCATTTTTTTCTGAAACTGTAAATATTTCAGGATTTATTTCAGGACCATCGTGTAGAACCCTTTAGGTTAGGTTAGGGTTGTTTTATAAAAATCCTGAAACATTTAAAGTTTCAGAAAAAAATGCATTCGGATAAATGAAGCATTCGGGATTTTAAATATTCGGAAAAAAATATTTCTAAATTTTGATAGGTAACCATCACTGTAGAAGTGTGTGTGTAGTGTAGAAATCACTGTTATTAGTGGCTTCTGTACGAACATGAATTTTTCGTGAACAATTTATTGGATTAAATTATTGAATAGATTTTTCTGAATTTACCTCCTCTAAGGGTGAGGCTCCACTGGTCCGTTACGTTGCGTTGCGTCGCGTTATCGCAACGAATCAACGCATTGTATGCTACACAACACAGCGTTGAGTCGACGCACGACAAAATTACTGTTAGAGACAGCGACCGCGCAGCGGCGTCACACCCCCCCACCCCCGCTTTGTCTCCTGTCCGGCGATCCGTTGAAACGTCGGCGACGCAACGCACCAGTAGTGAGCTTTACTCGAAGAAGCAAACACGCAAACATAGTTTAGGTCTTTGGTAAACAGAGTGTCTCCTTTATCCAGAATAATTCATAGTGGTTTATTTGTTTAATCGTATGGCATAATAATAATATATATACAGTCATGAGAGTTGTTATTATTTACGCATTTAAGTTATTTATTTACGCATGTAGTCTTATGTAGCTATTAAAAATAAAATAAAATAAAATAAAATAAATTTCACGGGACAATTCACACCAATTGACCTAGTCCCAAAGTAAGCTAGGCAAAGCTTGTGTTATGGGTACCAGGCAACGGATAAACATACTAATATAGATAGATACATACTTAAATACATATTAAACACCCAAGACCCGAGAACAAACATTCGTATTTTTCATACAAATATCTGCCCCGACACGGGAATCAAACCCGGGACCTCAAGCTTCATAGTCAGGTTCTCTAACCACTAGGCCATCTGGTCGTCTGCATGCGTATTAGTGTGCAGTTTATTTATCTATCTAAACAACGATTCGGGTTTCACCAACGGTACTGGCTGAAAATCTGCCAAATCTTCGCTGGGGTGCTTTAAACGCCTCAGTATTATGCTGAGCCAGTGTCTGATTTGCAACTGCAATGACACATTTTATCTTTAGCTTTAGTGTTGTCTTTTGTTTTGTAAATATATTGATGAATGTGTCTTGTGATGTTGTAAATAAATGTATTTTCTTTCTTTCTTTATTTTCTTTCTAAAATACTTAAATTGCGAAGCCATGCGGCTGCATCAGGCGTCAGTACATCCAGGTCTTCAGCAGGTCCAGGGTAGGAGTGAAGAGGGCAGCGTCGGATGATGTGCCCCACTTTCTGTTCCTTTCTTACAGAATGTGATTGAGATAGTGTCACTGAACACCCTGTAAACACCTATTTGTTTCGAGATGTAGACTGTGCTTAACTTTAGTGACATCTCGTAACAAAATGTTCTAATATATATAAATCTCGTCGTCTCGTCTCGTCGTGTTTGTTATCGAACTCCTCCGTATATTCCGTGAGCGTGACTCTATTATCTTATTTATCACTTAATTTCTGTTAGTACATGGATTCTTATTCTTATTATTTCCAGAACTGGTATAACTTGATTTATCCCCCCGTACCAGGTGACGGTTAAATTTTGGGATAACCTGAAGATAGATAAGAATATATATTTTTTAAAACACCTATACCCCACTTACCGTTCCAGATAATTAAATTGTTTCAAGAGCCGTTGATTTAAGTATCGCGTGACACCACTCGCGAAGTAATTCATCCTAAAACGATGCAGCCCCGTCGTAGAACCAGAACCGGAGTTTGGTACCGTTAACCCTTTCTTCTAAACAAATATGCAAATACTTAAACGTAAACGGCTCAATAAATCAAGTTAAACACGCATTGTCTTGAATAAAATATCAGTAACGGTGTTACTGGGGCATGGGATTCTTCCCTTGTTTTTGTTCGAACGCTGAGAAGACTGTTATTGTGAGTTATAATAATCAGAAATGTAAGATACGTGGTAAACGTGAATTCATCTGTTCTAACAAAGGTTAATCAAAAATCTGAAAACCTGTAAGTTTTACGTTCAGAATTGAGTGGCTTAGTTATTTCATGACGTATCAACAGTATCGGTTTCATACATTTAATAGATTGCGTTCATATTTCTCCGATGCAGCATGTTGTGACGGCTTGTGTTAAATGTGTACAACTGATAATGTTCTGATGCAACATAACACAACACGTCTGATAAATGTGAATGCAATTCTAACTAACTTAAGAAAAGAAGGCATGAGTAACTATTTGTAATAATTAAAGTCTTTGCAAGTATTTAATAGACCCGATAGCCGAATGGTAAGAGAACCTCACTACAAAGCTTGAGGTCCCGACGAGGAGATGAGAGACCTATTTCATAGTATGTTGTTTAACTAAGCGAAGCGCTACCAACAAGGTGGACGATTTGGTAAAGGCCGCTGGTTCAAGCTGGATGCAAGCCGCTTCCAACCGTAGTAATCGGGTATCAATGTGGGAGGCCTATGTCCAGCAGTCAAGTGGACGTCCTATGGCTAAAATGATGATGATAATGATAAAAAAAAGCTGCTGAAATATTCTAAATTAATATTGTGATAGGCTGTTGATCATCTATACTTCTATTCCTTACTAAGAACTTGATACAAAATAAATAAATCTTTCGGTTTATTTGATGGGAAATCCCTGAAACTAATTCACCGATTCTGCAAGATTTTAATATAATAAACTTCTCTTATAGAAAAGTACCAATGAATATCGAAGTAAACATAACGAAGTTGCGTGTCACAAGGTCAATAAACTATGTTGTAATTTAACAACATAGATATAACTTTCTCACAGATTAACTCGCTGCGTAAACTGTCACCCTATGTTAGACCCTTTCCTAATTATGCTTTATGATCTAATTGAAGAGCGGAAGCACCTACTGCGAAAGGTAACAAACGACCTTATTCTATATTTTTATTTTCCTTTATTGAGTTGACATCCTTCAGGTTTGTGTTTCTTAAAGAAATTCACAAAAAATAAATACACAGAGGCAGGAGGAGGAGTTTCACAGAGGAATTCCCAAAAATTATAATAACCCTGGGTTATTGCTGTTGCATTCCGACAGCGTAGAATACAACTGATCCTTTTCTTCCGAATTAAACAATTTGCTTTCTTGACAAACTTCGCTATTAATAACAATAAAACACGATTAGGATTTTATAACCATGATATTTCTTTTTTATGCTGCATAAAAACCAATCTCAGTTTCATAGCAGTCGTAAATGGAGCACTCACTGGCTTGACATTTTTATTGTTACAGCTTACAACTTACACGAATTCTTGCATACGCTTGTAAACTAGTGGTTTTAATGACATTCATAACCTGCTGTAATTCGATTCACTTATACTGCTATACAACGTTTAAAATTAAAGAACATGCACCTCTAAGTTTTTCAAAATTACATTTTATATTTATTTTGCAGCTGAAACTGAAGCTTTACGGCGAATGAAACCTGGAGATACCTGCTAAGATATTCAATGATGTGTGTCAAGCTCCCAATCCGGCTTTGGCTTGCGTGGAAACTGCGACCCAAATCCTCTCATTTTTAGAGGAGGCCTGTCTGTTTCTGGGACGTGTAAAGGCTGAGATGATAGTAATGATACTGTGATATTTAAAAAATGGTGTAAAATTTACTGTCGTGAAGTTGAATTTGTTCAAAACTTTCAATGCTCGAGCAAGCAACAAACACAATTCATTATCACACAGGCAGGCATGCAAAAAGTACGTAGCGCCAATTTGCTTAATTGTTTTATACGCAAGCCAGCAAACTAGTTATTTCAAATCAACGGTGCGAGAATAACTGTGACTCTGTATCTAATTCGAGCCGGCATTTGCTATTGAAAAATGTTTTTGTTTTCTGCTCTAATAGTACGCCAATATAAACTCACAAGGAAATGTTCATCAGGAAAAGAGAAATTTAAAAAAAATGTTCAGATGTACCACACGAGAAACAAGAATAAAATTTATATGCCTAAATCAAAGTTGAAGAAAACATAAAAAACGACCGCCTTAGCCTAGTTGGTAGTGACCCTGCCTACGAAGCAAGAGGTCCTGGGTTCAAATCCCGGTAAGGGCATTTATTTGTGTGATGAGCACGAGTATTTGTTCCAGAGTTATGGATGTTTTCTATGTATTTAAGTATTTATTTATCTATATAAGTATGTTTATCGTCGTCTAGTACCCATAGTACAAGCTTTGCTCTGTTTGGGGCCAGGTCGATTTGTGTAAGATTGTCCCCTAATATATATATTTTTTTTTATTTAATACAAGGCTTGTATAATTTGATTCCTCTAGAAATCACATCATTAGAGTTAAATAAGTTTAAAAGAAAATTTAAACAGTTTTTGAAATGCAACCTTTGTACACAATAAATGAATTTGTAGACTTGTTTAGAGGACAATCAAAAAATAATATCTTAGAAATGTTTCATTACTTAGATTAAAGTTGTTCGCAAGTATTTAGTATTAATGACTTGCTAAATGTGACTGATGTTACTTGGCCAAAAAACTTGAAATATTATCTCTAGGGAGAAAAGTACATTCAAAGTAATCTTGATATGAATACAACATGGAGCCGAAAGGTTCTCGAGTGGCGTCCACGAACCGGAAGACGCAGTGTAGGTAGCCCTCCAACAAGCGAATGGAGCGACGACCTGATTAAGGTTGCGGGAACGCGTTGAATGCGGATGGCGCAGGACCAATCTGTTTGGAGAGCCTATGTTCAGCAGTGAACGTCTCTCGGCTGAACTGATGATGTTGATGACCTTGATGTGACGAATAAAAATGTTTCTACTCTCAAAGTCAAAGTCAAAATTCGGAAAAATCCTGTTGAGAAGAAGGCAAGAAACACAAGGTACATTTTTTTCAAAATAGATCTATACCTAATATTATTTAATTACTTACGCACTCATGACTAATCTCGTTTTTTTTTTAAGGAAGGATCTGTGCTAAACATCGTTTTATCTATTTTTTTACTAAAGCACATACACCTAATTACCCGCTATTTAGAACTTTACAAAACCGCCCAACCCTAAAACCGTTGTTATTTAAAACAAAAACACAAGTCATATTTTTATCTCCCGGTCAAGTAATTAACCATTGTTTTTTTCGGAGCCTTTTTGTTCTATGAAAAATATCACGGATTAGTCCGGGTAAATTAATAAAGGCTAAACAATGAACGGAATCGTCCGGGATCGTATATTCTCGCGGACAATAGAGAGAGGGTGTGTAGAATAAAACACACCTAGATATATTATGAGGTGTGGAAGTACCTATATACAGGGTGGAAACGATAAGACAAGTGATCTCACGCGATTATTTCTAAACTTTACAAAAAACTGATTACTGATCCTGAAACTGCTTCACGAGCTCTACCATCGATGGTGTTGGTTTGTGTGGATGCAACAGGTGGAAAAACTGTGGTGTGGCCTAATGGTTTGACCTACTGTCTCTCAAGCAGAGGGTCGTGGCTTCGAAACCGGGCTGGTGCCTCTGAGTTTTTCAAAATGTCTGTGCGAAATTACATTTGAAATTTACCTTGAGCTTTGCGGTGTAGGCAAACATCGTGAGGAACCTATGGGACAACAAGCCCTCTCATTCTGAGAGAAGACCTGTGCCCTGCATTGGTGCACAGGCTGGGATGATGATGTTGATGTTTACTGGAAGATATCCGCCACACAGACGTTGCTGTGTGCTACAAGTGGTCGTGAAGTAGTAAGGTAATTTATTTTAGGTTCACGTTAGAATTTTACTGCCGTAAACTGACTCTTATCGTCGAAGCATTTCCTATGCAATTTTCAAGTAGAGTCGCTCGACAACATTTTCGAATGGTTAGTACGCTCAAGATGCCTGGAGATTTAGATTTATTGTCTCTTATGTAAAATGGTTATCTTTTGCTGTAAAATGCGTGTCCGTTATTTCTATCTGTTTATATTGTACAATTTGTCTTTGTCAAGTTATCTTTCATCGTTTATGCTTTCAAAAGTATGTTTGCAACGTTTCTATAAAATTTTAAGAAAGGTCTTCAGTCGAATTTCGGCGGAAACAAATTCTAATTTTCGACATTTAAAGTTCTATTTCAATTGAAATGAAATTAAATGTTCAAGCAAAATCATTCAGAAAAGACTTGAAGCTTAACGTACAAACAGACAAAAATCAGAGGCCATATTGAACGATAAATATAATTGCAAAATATCTAGTTATGTAAGGTATAACGTAATTATACATTTCGTTGTTATATCTCGTGAGACGCTCCCGCATTAAAAGCGTGACATTATTTTGAAAAAAAAAATGCGATTACAAATCTTTAAAGGGGTGTTTATCAAAACCAATCCCCAACCACCTTAGTAAAATAATCCGGATGAATTTTGAGACAATTTAGATAGGCGAATAAATAAATTAATTTAAAAATTTAGACGCAAATAAATTGAGCTTACTAAACTAGATTTATTATCCTGCAAGATGACTCTAAGTCGGACGACACATTGAACCAGTAAATAACCATTAAATTATGCAGGATGCGCTTACCACTTTATATATTTTAAATGCATTGCAAATCGACGTGCTTGGTCGACGGGAATGCCCGTAAAATGTGGTTTTAGAGACAATTTTGTTTGTTTTTAAAGTCAATGCAGGTTTTTTTTAATAGCCTCTTGTGTGTCGCAGATGTGAATGCCAAGATCATCATCATCATTATTTCAGCCGGAAGAGTCCATTGTTGAACTTAGGCCTCCCCCAAGGTTCGCCAAACAGACCGGTCCTTTGTCATCCGCATCCAACGAATTCCCGCCACCTTGACCAGAGGCGGTATTGTCTAAGGGCCTAAGCACACGACGTTTTTTTAACGCCCCGTCGACGCGCGTTTGTATCGATACAAACGCGATACGCACGCGGGTTATTTAAAAAACGCCATGTGCTAGGGGCCTTAGAGCTGTTCTAATGGAATGAAAAAGATAGATAGAATAGATAGATAGATAAAGACGTTTATTTGGTACTGCAAGCACACACAATCAATATTAATAAAAAAAAATACAGATATCAGTATAAACTTAAAAGTAAAACATTTTATATTGTCTGTATGCGCTGCAGTAGTGCAAAAGGGCCGTGGCTCAGTGGTCAACATTGCTCATAGGAGCGAAACACTGATATTCTGCCACAGCCCAGAGGATTTAGAACAATATATTACTTACTTACTAATTCAAAAAAATTTACAACAAAAGATTAAACTACAAAACAAACAGTGCTAAGCATCATTGACGAGATTTAATTTTTTGACACCTGAAAATAAGTACAGGCAACTAAAGAGTTTCGCCTCCTGAACACGGAAAAATATTATTTAACTGTAAACGCGCGTTCCTAAAACGCGCGTCGACGGCGCGTTAAAAAAACGCCGTGTGCTTAGGCCCTAACTCTCGGCCGCCTGCCATCGCTTTCACCATCTCTTTCTGTGATCATCTTATACCGTTTGACAGAATTGGGTTAGACAACACACAGGTAAATTACAGGTTGTGGCTCCATCTTGCTGGAGACCTACCTACATTGCATCTTCCGCTCCTGATGTGAAGAAGGCTAAATTAAAAAGGGACTGGGCAGTTCAAGTCTGCCCAGTACCCCCACGATGGGCCCAAATTTATGGGTATGTCAAAACATAATAATAATAATATATTTATTTAACAGAAAAGTTTTTAACAAAAGATCCTTTTATAATAAATGGAACTCAGTTCCCTAAGTAGGTAAACCTGTATTTTAGGATGAACATTGCTCCTCCCCTTATTGAAAGACTTATACGACTTATAAGACTTTAGACGACCAAATGGCCTAGTGGTTAGAGAACCTGACTACGAAGCTTGAGGTCCCGGGTTCGATTCCCGTGTCGGGGCAGATGTTTGTATGAAAAATACGAATGTTTGTTCTCGGGTCTTGGGTGTTTAATATGTATTTAAGTATGTATCTATCTATATAAGTATGTTTATCCGTTGCCTAGTACCCATAACACAAGCTTTGCTTAGCTTACTTTGGGACTGGGTCAATTGGTGTAAATTGTCCCGTGATATTTATTTATTATATTTATTTATTTATTTATACTAAATATAATTAATAAGAAAATAAAAAATATATTTTTTTTCATTAATATTAACTACAAAGCACTTAAAACTTAAATTAAATCAGAAAGTGTGTGTGTGTGTGTGCATGTTAGTTTGTGAGTGAGTGAGTGTGAGTGTGTGTGTATGTGTGTGTGTGTGTCTGTGTGTATGTGTGTGTGTGTGTGTGCACATAAGCTGTCAACAGCCGTAACTATAATAATCCAGTATTAGTAGAACCCTGCTTCCAAGTAAAATGTACGCATTGTGAGATCATTTTATATTGGTTAACCGATACCCCCCTTAATATTTAATGTAATTATCTATTTATTATTTGTTATTGTACCGGCTACAGTAACACATAATCGGTGAAAATTTCAAGAGTCTAGTTAACGCCATTATAAAATCGATTTAAAAACGTTGAAAAAAACACGTTTCTTGTTTGAAGACCCCCTTTAATTTTTAACTTTATTTTATTTTCAGTATTTATTGTTATAGCGGCAATAAAAATACATCATCTGTGAAAATTTCAACTGTCTAACTATCACGGTTCACGAGATACAGCCTGGTTATAGATGGACAGACAGACGGACGGACTGCGGAATCTTAGTATTAGGGTACCGTTTTACCCCTTGGTTACGGCACGCGGCACCCTAATAATAGCCTTTAAAAGTCGACTGCGCGTAAAAGTCGCCGTCTCCATAGGCTTTAAAAGTATAAACAGTAAGTACCTACTGTACTGTACTGTGTGTGTGCGTGCAGAGTATGTTAATGATTATTGGTTTTCATGAATGGCGATGTGCAAACTTAAACTTTGAGCTCAAATATTAGCACAATCGGTATTTATGCCTTCATTATTGCTCAAACATTAATCGAATCAAATATTCATGGAACGCGGCGTGAACTTATATGAGTATTTGATATCTGTGTATATCTTTTAAATCTTCTCGATCATTCAGTTCATTCAGAAATATCGGTTCATAAACGGATCACTCACGTCTTAAAACGAGTTTAACTCGACATGTTTCGGGCTAATACGTAGCCCTTCCTCTCGGAGTCGGACGTCACGGCGGCTGCCAAACGTGCACTGGTAGGTCACGGTAGTTTCATGTTTAAATCGGTTAGGAAAGTCATAGAAGTGGCAATAAATAAGTTAATATAGCAACACCTCTGACTTATACACGTCTTACTGTTGGGCAGTAGCCTTCTCTAAGAATTAATGGTCTTAGGCTGTTAGGTCTCTTGTGGGATCAGTGCTAACTGAAAACTTCACAACACACCATTTAATTTCTCCGCAGTGTGCAGATTTCCTCAAGATTTTCCTTCACATCCAGTATGCTCATGGTAAATTTTAAGACGTAGTTTGGAACTAACCCACGATCCTCAGCTAGATAGTAGCTAGGCTAGGCTTTTAAATAATGATAAAATGTAGACCGAGCCACTGTGGCCTTTGCCTGCGAAAAGGTAGCTGACCTGGACCAAAACATAAAAAGGCACTTGGGATCCTTTATCCGCGTATTCTAACGTATAATGATGTCAATCAAATCCATCTTCTGCCTGTCACCCTTCAAATCTCGATGATCTTTTCAGTTGACATTTTGTAAAGAATTAAATAGGTTTTATCACAGACCTTTTAAGAGTTTTAAATTTTCTTTTTCATGCAAGAAAGCTGAGTTTTTGACCGACTTCAATTCGGTTGTATTTTTTATGTTTTTTACATCAGTACTTTACTCCATTACTTAATAACCGATTTCAAAATTTTGTTTGGTTGGAAAGGTGATACTTCCAATTAAGTCCCATTGTCACCAAAGTCCGAGTCTGATAATGGATCCCGGGGAAATCGAAGGAACTCTTCAAATATTTTAAGGGACACTTATAGGTGGTTTGGGTATACTTTTGTGGTGGCTGTACTAATTAGTTTGAGACGTGTGTAGTGTCACGTCCGTTCGGTTGACTTCGGGCACTCTCGTGAACGTTCGCAGCGCGACAAAGCTGAGCATCCGAGCGCGTTCGAGCGCCTGCCGAATAGTCACGAGCGAATCAGTAAATGACTGTTGCGCACTGTGCATGTCTGGAAATGGTTGTTAAGTTTTTAACCTACAACGGACTTATGTCATTGCGGTATATTAGCTGTCATGGTTTTCCTTTCAATTTATTAGATGCAAATCTTATTATAATAGTTTTCCTATATTTTCTATCGTGTTGTGTAACATTATTTCTTTTGACCTTCTGAGCCAATACAATACCTATATAGGTATATCGTGATAAAAAGAGTTGACGTTTGATTACTACTAACTGAACAGTACACTCCCTCATCATCTCTCCCATACTTTGCAGTAACTCGTGCAATAGGGATGTTTCCTAGGTAAAAAAATAATAATTCTTATTAGTCCGTATTTTACATTATCAAAAAATATTAGACACGTAATTTTTCTTTTGACAATTAAACAAAAAATGACGAAGATATGGCGCGTTGAACTTCCGCGTGACGAGGCGTGACGTCACTTGTTCCTAAAACGCTCATACAAAGTGTAGGAACAAGTGACGTCACGCGAAACTTCAACGCGCCATATCTTCGTAATTTTTTGTTTAATTGACAAAATAAAAAATACGTGTCCAATATTTTTTGATTATCTAAAAGACTGACTAGTTAGGAAAGTAGCCTATTGGTAGATTAGATCTCTAAAATACGTAGTTACGAAGGATCAGGTCAGCTGTATTTACATCGTCTCCAGCCTACATTATGTGCACTGTTGGGCACATCGGTACAGCCTCTCCGAAAAGGCCCCGCCGGATATAACTTTATTTTATTTTCATGTCGTTTCTGAATAGTTCAGCTTTGGAGGCAAAGGATTAACCTTAATGCTATTTTTACATTCAGCAAGAGGCCGCCATATGTCGGATACCCTAATATCTTTATACAGACGTCCTTACGTTTTAGTACTCTATTGAATGATACTTTGTAAATATTATGGTATCATTTCGCTTTCTGTTTTTTTTTTCAACTTAGGTTTATTTTATTTGTCATAATACATATAAATTTTAACAACAATTTGATTATGACTGATAAATACTAAAATTATTCTTTTATACTCTATGCGCGGGAAATAATATTTCTAGTCATCTTTTTTGAAAAATGAGATTTTTAATCTCAACATGTAACTCGCTGCTCGCAACTACTACTGCTACTTACTATTGGATTAAATAAGGATATATCTGAAAATAATTTGTTATTTTTTCTTAAAAAAAACCGGCCAAGAGCGTATCGGACACGCCCAAGGTAGGGTTCCGTAGCCATTACAAAAAAATCAAGTAATATTTTTCTAAGGATTTCGTATGTTTACGGAATCATCCAAGTTTCGGTATGTTTTATACCTTAGGCTACTATTTACTCTTAAACTACAAATAATTTCCAAGCAATCTTAGCCGCTATAATTTTCCTAGTAAAGTTGATATATTTACTACCATTCTGAATTTTTTCAAATTTTTCCACCCATTAGTTTAGATTTTAGAGGGGGGGACGGGACGGTCGATTTTAATGAAAATTTTCGCTAAGTTGAATATTTCGCAAACAGATCACTGAATAGAAAAATCATGTTTTTGCAAACCCATAATGGTTTTAAAAGACCTATCCAACGACACCCCACACTATAGGGTTAGTCGAGAAAAAAAAATCACCCCCCCCCCCCTATACGTCTATGGGAGGTACCCTAAAAAAAATTCACGAATCTCATCGACTAAAATAAAATCCACACTAAAATTAAAAATGCGAAAGTAACGCTAAAAAGCTAAACTGACTGAAATTGTCACCTTAGCTTAATAATAATTCAGTGTAAAACTGAATGTTAACACTAAAATATCTTCTAAATGTCACTCCGCAAACATGCAGACACCGTTTGCGGCTTACGAGCTCTGAAGACTTGTGATTTAATGTCAGCCGAATGATCCCCCATTCCGACATCACTGGGTTTTAAGTAGTTAGTGTTGGGGAAAATATCGATATCCTAATCTTATCCTTATCCCAAAAATATTATAAATGTAAAAATTAATGAAGATGTTTGGGTGATAGGATGTTTGCCACTCAATCACGCAATAATGGCTTGACAGATATAAAAAAATGCTTAAGTACATAACAATATCTGGATGCCTATTATCCCGGTTTTTCGTTTATAATTAATGTTTATTTTTGGAATAATAATGTACACTTTAAACAAGTATAGAGCGCGCAATCCAGAGACGTTGAAGAACCTCGGCTTCAAGGTTTCAAACTGTGTTAAGTAAATTCATTTGCGATCAATAACCGGCATTTTCCAAGAAATCATTGTAGGTATTTTAAAATGTTACCACAAGCTTTTTTCCGGTCCAGTCTTAATTTAAAAAATGTCGTAAAAATATTTCTAAAGCTAGTTGACAATAATAAGATTTCACTTACAAAACATAAACTGTGTTAGTACTTAAGTATGGACTTTTTTTAGTAACAATAGTGATGTGCGTGCAATGGCAATATTTTTACACGCTTTATATTAGCTTCACCTGTATGTTTGTATGTATGTATGTTTGTATGTATGTTTGTTTGTAACCGACTCCTTAGGGCGCGATTTTGACCCACTTCCCGGTTTCCGATTGAGCTGAAATTTTGCACATATGTGTAAATTGGATGACAATGCAATATTATTGTAACATGGAGCTTATCTGATGATGGAGCTGGATGGTGGCCATAGGAACTATGTAATAAAACAACACAATCCCGTCGAGTTTGGGCTCGTTTGATTCGTCTTGACGAGCACTTTGATCCCAGATGGTAACCAGGGTCTGATGATGGAGCTGGAAGATGGCCAAAAGCACTCCACAATAAAACGACCCAACCCCATCGAGTTTGGGCTCGTTTGATTCGTCTTGACGAGCACTTTGATCCCATATGGTAACCATGGTCTGATGATGGAGCTGGAAGATGGCCAAAGGCACTCCACAATAAAACGACACAACCCCATCGATTTTGGGCTCGTTTGATTCGTCTTGACGAGCACTTTGATCCCATATGGTAACCAGGGTCTGATGATGGAGCTGGAAGATGGCCAAAGGCACTCCACAATAAAACGAAACAACCCCATCGAGTTTGGGCTTGTTTGATTCGTTTTGACGAGTACTTTGGTCCTAGATGGTAACAAGAGTCTGATGATGGAGCTGGAAGGGGGGTAGGTGGTGGGTTGGGGGGGGAATGGGGTATGGGGTAAGGGGGTCGGGGGTTTAGAGGGTTGGGTGTTAGGGTGTGGCGGTTGGGGTTAGGGGATGGGGGGGGGTTTACGGGAAATAGGGTGGGGGTGTTGGGGGCTTCAGGGGTAAGTGATTTTGGGGGGTTGTGGGAAATGGGGAGGGGGTAAGAGGCCTAGATGGTAACAAGGGTTTGATGATGGAACTGGAAGGGGGGCGGTAGGTGGCGGGGTGGGGGGTGTGGGAGGGGTGGGGTGGGGGGGGGCAGGTGACGGGGGGGGAGTGGGGGGTGGGGGGGGTTTCCGGGGGTATGGGGGTTCGGTGTTAGGGGGGTTGGGTTTAGGTGGTTCGGGGGTTTGTAAAATGAGGAGGGGGTAAGGGGGGTTTAGGGGATTGGGGTAAGGGTGTGGGGTTTGGGGGGGGTTTGGGGAAATGGGGTGGGGGATGTTGGGGGGTTGGGTTTAGGGGGTTTGGGGGTTGTAGGTGAGGGGGTAAAGTTAGAAAGAAAAAAATGCAACTAAAAAATAGAAAATAAATAATAGTTTAAAAAAACTAAAAAACACGCTTTAAAAAATAAAAAATAAATTTTAATAAATTTCAATTCACTATTCTTATAGTGCAGTAAAAAATCTTAATAAGCAATTATTATATTGTTATATCCAGATCAAAATTTGTAAACAATTCTAAATATTGATAAAATAAATAATAATAGTTTAAAATATTTTATTGTAAAAAAAGCGTGGGGTGCTTTTTAAGATGTTATCAAAATGACAATCCTTGACAATTGACACCATGCACCCCACGCTTTTTTTACAATAAAATATTTTAAACTATTATTATTTATTTTATCAATATTTAGAATTGTTTACAAATTTTGATCTGGATATAACAATATAATAATTGCTTATTAAGATTTTTTACTGCACTATAAGAATAGTGAATTGAAATTTATTAAAATTTATTTTTTATTTTTTAAAGCGTGTTTTTTATTTAATTGAGTTTTCACATAAATTTTGGAGTTCCCATACATAATCTACAACGTCGGGACTTGGTTAGTTTGTTTTGCACATCACTAATACCTACTAAACTACCAAACTGCCCGCCCAATAACGGGGTATAGTAATGATGTCAATTTGCCAGAGGGCGTTGTTTTTTTCCCCGACTACAATATTTTTAAATTTTTCTTTTGCATACCTAACTACTTAAAGATTAAGGTGTATTTTTATGTACAAAATGTGCTGTTTTTATCGATATGAATATTGACACCGTTTGTTTTTATACGTAACTAGCTGTTGCCCGCGACTCCGTCTGCGAAGATAAAAAAATAGCCTACGACCTATTCTCAGTTCTACCGAATATTATACAAAAAGGTTTCATAAAAATCGGTCAAGCCGTTTCAGAGGAGTTCGATAACAAACACCGTGACACGAGTTTTGTATATATTAGACTAGCTTTTGCCCGCGACTCCGTCTGCGAATAATATAGCCTACGACCTATTCTCAGACCTACCGAACGTGGACAAAAAATTTGATAAAAGTTTCGGAGGAGTTCGATAACAAACACCGTGACATGAGATATAAATTTATATACATATTAGAAGACTAGCTTTTGCCCGCGACTCCGTCCGCGTAGAATTAGTAATTTGGGCAGCTTATTTTTTTATCCAATTTGCTTTTTCATCAAATACGGCTCTTCTTAGTTCCTCGATATACAAAAAATTACCTCCCCCCGCACCCCCCTCCCAACCAACCCCCCCCCCCCCGCACACCCGCGTTCATATTCGCCACTGTACTCCCAAGTCAAGCGTGCCTATAGAAGTTTTACTTCAAAAACCCCCGATTTTGAAACATTCTTCCGCTCCGCTCCGCTGCTATTGGTGTTAGCGTGATAATTATATAGCCTATAGCCTTCCTCGATAAATGTGCTATCTAACACTGAAAGAATTTTTCAGATCGGAGCAGTAGTTCCTGAGATTAGCGTGTTCAAACGAAAAAACCTGTTCGATAAATTCTTAAAATAGACGTATCATTCTTATTTGTGAACCGATTCAAATAAAACAAACACTAAATGTTAATCCAAGAAAATACCAACATATCAGTGAAAACCGCATTTTTCTAGGTTAAGCCGTTTCTGAGATTAGCGCGCACAAACGCACAGACAAACAGACAAACAGACAAACAGACAAACAGACAAACAGATAAACAGACAAACAGACAATAATTCTAAAAATCATTGTTTTGGGTTCTATTGCGCTAATAAATAGCCCTAGTGACAGTTTTTCTCAAATATCTTCAATGTACAGACACCGACTTGTTACAGATTTATTATATGTATAGAAGATTATATCGATACAATCGTTACAACCCGCAAAGCCAGGCCTCCAGTTCAGCTCTATTGTAATATATACATACGTAGTAGGTTCGTGGCAAATGCAAAATAATATCTCGATCATACAAAGAGATAGTCAGTTGTGTGTAGTCTGAACTTCACGCTGCGACTGAGAAGTACCTAACGCAGTATAATTAACAACATGATAACGCAGTATATTAACATAAAGACTACATATTATATCAATAAAAATCCCTACAGAAACACGCCCTGAAAAAACTGAGCCAAGTTTCAATTGCTACGAAGCTTGACGTCCCGTGTTCGATTCCCGCGTCGAGGCAGATACTTGTATGAAAATAAGCATGATTTGTTCTCGAGTCTTGGTTGTAGGTATAATAAAATATAATAATATGTATTAAAGTATATAGCTAAGTATCAATATGTACACGGTGTAATAAGTTAAGTGTAGCCAGGCGATTATTCCGTAAATATAATTATAAGCTGTTGGTTCTCCTTAAATAAATAAATCATAAAACTTTTAACTAATATCGGGCCCAGTGCGGATTGAGAACTTCACACACAACCATTGAATTTCTTCTCAGATGTATCCTCAATAAACTTAAAAAAATGTTATGGTCACGTTAGTTAGAATTGAGTAGACGGCATTATAAAACCTTAATTTTAAGATGATCGTTTGAAAATAAAAATTAAAATGTTAATTTTATGCAGCGACTAAATTGTAGTTACGCATACACAAATTAATAAAAAAAATATTTAATACTGTGTTCATGAATTAAGTAATAAATTTACTTTTATTTTTAATGATAAAATTTAAGTTTAGTAAACAACTACCAACAAATTCGCCAAGTTGAGAACAAAATACAACATTAATTATTACACATTTTAGCTCTGTTTACCCGACTTTGCGCAAAAACTGCGAGTTTCTTTGAATCAAAACACCCATACGTTACCCTTTTGTGACCACACATCACGACTTAGTGAAAAGTATTTTACACTCGACGATTTATTTGTCGTAACGGCGTCGTGATACACGTAAAGTGCAGTAATATAAGTAATCCACAAATATTGGCCTTCTCTCAGAATTAGAGCGCTTGGACCGTAGTTCCCACTGGGCCCCAATGCGGATTGCAGTGAGCACCCTCGATTGATTTATTTACAGCTTTCTTGGACATGCCAAAAATATAACGGTTAAATTTTTTTCATTTTAACCACGAAACCTGAAAACCGGCCGAATGTGAGTCAGATTCGTACGTAAAGGATTCCTCGCCCTATTTCGCCCTCGCCGTATTTTCACTATTTGTTGTTTCATCATCATCATCAGCATCATCATCAGCCTGTGCTCGTCCACTGCTGGACATAGGCCTCTCCCATGGTACGCCACTGAGCACGTACCTCGGCCACTCTCATCCAGCACTGCCAGCCGCCTTGCGAAGATCATTTGTTGTTTAGTGTCCATGATATCAGACTCTCCGTAAAAAAATCGTGTATTTGTCTTCTTCTTCTTCTTCTGAAAGTGCCACTCCATTACTGGAGGTTGGCCGTTAGCTCTGAAAACTTCTCCCTGTCTTGAGCTATCCGGAATAGTTGCTCTGCACTTCTGATTCCGGTCCACTCCCTAATGTTCCGCAGCCATGATTTCTTCCGCCTTCCAGAGCGCTGTTTTCCCTGTATTTTGCCCATCAATATTAGTTGAAGCAGCTGAAATCTGTCATGGCGCAAAACGTGCCCCAGGTATAAATCTGTCTAATCTGTCTTAAATAGTTTTAAATATTCAGCTCTGTGACATATAGGTAGATGGACGGACAAACAGGAAGACAACAGCCTTAATAGTAATGCAGGCTTAATTAATAATGTTTCGTTGAGTATTCTTTGCTTTGCTTTGGTTTGGTTTCTCAAAACGTGAAAAAATAATCATACATAAAACAACACAACATACAACGTACAGAGAAAGGAATGTTAAGTTGCTTTAGGCATGTGGAGAGGATGGACGAAGGAAGAATTACGAAAGAGATATATATAAGGTGAGTGTAGATTATTTGGAAGAGGGAGACCAAGAAGGACATTCCTTGATTAGTTGATCAGTTTGTGGATGTCGTGGAGAAAGGTCAGGTCAAGAGTTCCCGAAACCGAAGAGAGAAAGATGTATGTCAGTATCATAGAAGGTGCAAACAAATAGTCTCTGCCTATCCTTTTGCTTGGAAGGAGGCTTGATTGTACGTATGTACAAAACAACACAATTCAAAAACCAGACCACATAAAAATACAAAACGAATCGTCCTTAACCCGTAACGTCCCTTATAAATCCCACCTTAGTCGGGAAGCCAAAAGTGCGGAAAATGGGAAGAGTGCTATAAATAAAACCCACTCTCTAGCTAGCTAATTGGGAGCCCAACACATAAATCAGTGGGCACTAGAGTATGGTGCCAAAGAGCAAAAACAATTGCCAATCCAAATGGCGGTCGTGTTGGCAACGGTTTTTGAAGTACGATTTTGAATTCGAATCTGGAAAATTGAGGAGTTCCTTCAAAAATTGTTCTAGAAAAACGTTCGGTGTTTACACAAAGTCTTTAGTTAGCGCATGCTGTTTCAGATCTCTTGGTTTCGTATTTTGCTAAAGATTAGGGCGTTCAATATAAAGTGAGAATGAGATGCAAACTCTTTTAATATTACGAAATTAAATACTGGCCGGTAAAGCTAATCTATCTAGCTGATTGCTATGAAAAAAAACCACCTTATTGTCAAACTGCTGGTTACGTAACCAATGAATAAACTAAGTACTGGACAAATCTGTCAGCTAGTGTTTTTTCAGTTTCACCACTCCGGTCCTGTGCAAACTAAGTACCACTTAACTAATCGTGGGTTTAACAAAAAGTCGGAATGGCAACGTCACATTTCACGACCACGCGTTCCTGTTCGCACACTTTCGTTCAAAGACTCACTCATTATTAAATCAAAAGAAATGGTTAACTACATAATTTTTGAAAACATCTATTTTTTTGCATAAACAAATATGTAACATTATAATTTATCCAAAAACGGTATTTATTTACGATACTTTGTTAACAATAACAAAGAAAAATAAAATCACGTAAAACGAATCGAAAAGTGGCGCCAAACCATTTGACAGATAAACTTTTTTTTAATGGCGACATACAAGTTCAGGTAGAAAAAATGATTGAGCCGCTGAAAAAAAGTTTGTTATTAAAAAATATTACGAAATTTTGGATTTATTTTTACATAATAAAAGTGTACCTACATTTTTTTATTAAAATCTAGATATTTAAATTATTTTACGCAATTTAGCATGACCTCTTTCTTTAAAAAATAAAAAATACTTTGATTTATTTTTCTGAAACCGGCTGAAGGGCTCTCCAACCATGGCCACAAAAAAATAAACTAACTTTATGTGACTGATAAAAATGCTAAATGCCTCCTGATCTGATGGTCAAATTAAGAAACAGTTTGTCCGTCACTTAGCGCTAATTGAGACTGGTGAAACAGAAATTTTAATTCCATCTGTCAAATAAGGTTATGATTAAGCTAATCCGAACTTTAAGAAAAGTGGTGAAACAGCCCCTAAGTGTATTATGCTAAAAGGTGGCTATGTCGAAAAATAAAATGACATTTAGTAAAAGTTGTTTATAACATACTCATTCTCACTTTTTATTGAACGCCCCTAGTACTTATATTAATAAATTGTAAGTAAAAAATCCTAATGCCTTTTGGCTGTTATGACGATGATAATGACTTTTGTTAAGTGAGCAAGTCCCGTGCGTGGTTGGTAACAATGAGTGAAAATCGCGAAAATTTAAAAATATATCATACAATCTTCTTAAACCCGAAAAAGGTTGATCACAAAGATTACCTCAGCGGTTATGTTAAATCTTTTCCCAATGGAATTTATTAAGGTTTCCAAATTAAACATTCAGACGGCTAAAACGGGACATTTACGACGTAATTTTGTCGCTCGTGTCCCGCCAATAGGCTTAACCGTGCGTTCGAGAGGGATAGGAGACTAGTAAAACCTTCCTTGATGTGATTAACGTGATTTAGTAGGTGGTTATCTCGGTTTGATTCCTTGAAATGCAAGTGGCTGGAGTTTCAAGGGTGGATAAATTTGAAGTCACGTACTTCACTTTACCAAGACAGACGAGATTATTTTTTGCTTTTTTACAGAAGAAAGAAGAAAATAGATATATTTACAATAACACAAGACACAGCAATATTTTTATAAATAGAAAACATGAAACTGCCGCTAAGAAATTCTAAGGTTTGTATGAAGTTTCCATTCCGCACTGAGCCCGCGTGGTAACTACATCCCTACCCGCTCTTTCTGAAAGGAGGCCTGTGCCACTGCACTGGACGAATATTATTATTTGTTACAAGCTGGGATGATGGTGGTGATGATGAAGTTTCGATTCTATCTGACCTGGAACTGGCTTAAATTCGACGTTAAAGATTCGATCCATGCTAATAGGGTAAGTAATATTTAACCTATAA
Source organism: Archips crataeganus (assembly GCA_947859365.1). Classification (NCBI taxonomy): domain Eukaryota; kingdom Metazoa; phylum Arthropoda; class Insecta; order Lepidoptera; family Tortricidae; genus Archips; species Archips crataeganus. The sequence continues at coordinate 18,657,610 of OX402059.1, read as the reverse complement.
AATGCTTAGATGATTTTCGCGGGCTCAGGAATTTTTCAAACTTAGTTGCACGATTTTGTCGAGCCGGCCGCCGCCAAGGGATTAAAACATGGCATAAATTTCATCCAACAAGATGGAGTGACGACCTGGTTAAGGCTGCGGGAACGCATTTGATGCGGATGGCGAGCCTTGGGGAAGGCCTAATGTCCAGCAGTGCAGTGGACGACCTTCGGCTGAAATGATGATGATAAATTTTATAACAGTAATGTGTTAAATTCTTTTTCCATAAAATTTACATGTAAATAAAAAATCCTCGTTGGTATTTCACTCATTTATTTGGTTTTCAATAATGCACTGTGTTTTCTTTTCCAAAATTTGCCAGCCGACTAGCAGAAAATCTAAAATTTGATTATTTAATTCAAAGCACCAAACCGCGAACGCACCTTAGCATTAACAACAAAACATTAAAACCTCTCACCTTCGCAAACTTTCTAGTTGGTCCCCTGCTCATCTCAACCCATTTCCCTGGCAATAAATAAATAAATTAGTGTTGCCATTCGTGATGCCGGGATGACCACAAAGTTGCTCTTAGAGCGCACAAGGGGTGAATATACGAAAGTTAGAGGTTACGCGCGTGATGTCCAGTTGCACGGTAAGTTACGTAACAGTATGTTAAGTATAAAATATAAGCTAGATTTGTTTATGTCGGTACACACAAAATACAATAAAAAAAAAAACAAAAATATTAAAGTCAGGCATATAAACCGCCCCGGATCGCACCAGGTGCAAAGGTGCCCAACACACTAGCCGCATTGCCCGCTGAACCGCAATCAAGATCAAGATCTCTCTCACGAAGACGGCGCCCCATTTCTTGAACTTTGACTCATGGTAAAGTTGAAATGCAAGTTTCGCACATGAATTCCAAAAACTCTGAGGTGCGAGCCCGGTTTCGAACCCTCTGCTTGAGAGGCCATAGGTCAAACCACTAGGCCACCATGGCTTATGAATCCATACCAATACTATAAATAAGAAAGTGTGTCTGTATGTCTGTTACCCTCTTCACGCTTACTCCACTGAAACGATTTAGATAAAATTTGGCATGATACTTTGAGATCCTGAAAAGGACACAGGATAATTTTTGTCCCGGAAAATCTCATAGTTCCCGCGGGATAGCGATAAGCGAATTCTTTTCAGACGGAGCTGTGGGCAACAGCTAGTTAGTATATCATTTTCCATAATATCTGATAAAAGCAAACGTCAAATAAGTTACGGAAGCGTTTATGAATAAAGAAATCAGCTAACGAGTTGTTTTACTGTATTTTACATTACTGCGTGTCAAGAATTCTTGCTTAATGTCTGACTATAAGGATGTGCGAATGCATTAACGCACAAGAAACCACAGCCCCTGAGGTGAGAGTAAGAAAACGAATAAATTTGCAGGCTGTATTAGCTGTTTAATAAATAAATAAATAAATAAATAAATATCACGGGACAATTCACACCAATTGACCTAGTCCCAAAGTAAGCTAGGCAAAGCAAACATACTTATATAGATAAATACTTAAATACATATTAAACACCCAAGACCCGAGAACAAAGATTCGTATTTTCATACAAATATCTGCCCCGACACGGGAATCGAACCCGGGATCTCAAGCTTCATAGTCAGGTTCTCTAACCACTAGGCCATCTGGTCGTCTAAGTAATACGTTGTAATATGCAAAAGTAAACTAGGGGTGGTCCTATCAAGCATAAATAAGATAAGATAAGATAAGATAAGATAATCATTTATTATTACATAACATTATAATTGTTATCTTTATTGCATAATATTACTGTGTTTGTTTTATATAATTATTGGTGAATTATCAACTGTTACTGTTTTAGTCATGTCTTTATAATTGCGTTTTATTCTAGAATAGCGGGATCACCTGCCACAGGTATTTTCACATACTACTAGGAGGTCTCTAACCTTCTTGCATGTTACTCTGGCTATTGAATAAATACATGTTCGATTATTTAAAAGTGAAAAAGTTTTTCGGGTGCGCCGGTGGGATTCGAACCCACGTTTCCTGGGTATGCGCCCCAACGGGTGTTCTACCAAATTGAACCACGTCGCATCCAACCGACTCCCCCGAAATTCTTAATCGCTTACATACGCCAACAGTGGCGTGTGGTTGGGGCGCATACCCAGGAAACGTGGGTTCGAATCCCACCGGCGCACCCGAAAAACTTTTTCACTTTTAAATAATCTTAGATTCGGTGAGCAGCCGTACTGCTAATAAAATAAATAATATTATAAATACTTTTTCATTTTCATTTTTTCATTTTCATAATATTTTTGAGTAGGTTTAAGAACCATAGTGTCTGTTTTGTGCGGCCTTCCGTGATTTTACTGTGCTGTTGCCCGGCGGAACACCAGTGCTGGTTTTTAACTAGCGAGTAGCGACACGCTGAGCCGGGACCCTTTTGTAACAGCACCATCATCAATATGCCTACATATTGATGATCCCCACGAATGCGTAACGTACCTATTCGCCGCGAGCGCAGCGAATTCAATGCGTCTATAGGGCTGAGACGCCATTATGTACAAGGGTATTTCTATTTTTCGTTGTACCGAAAATTAAGAAATTGTTAACAGGGAGTTAGTCCGTTTGGTTACGCACTTTTTCAAGCCTTTACATAAAAAAAACGTAACAAATCGGACAAGTTTAAAAATTTTTAACAAGAAGTGAAGAATTGTCCGATTTGTTACGTTTTTTATTTATTGTAAAGACTTGAAAAAGTGCGTAACCAAACCGAACAATTTTAACTCCCTGTTAACGATTTCTTAATTTTGGGTACAACGAAAAATAGAAATGGCCACGAAATAAAGTGTAAATAGGTTCCAAAGTTATGCTAGGACAAACTTAGCAACCCCCAAACTTAGCAAAGGAACGACCCCCAAAACGCTAGCTTCATAAATTAAAATAAACCCACTTTCAGCTTTAAAAGAACTAATGCCGTGTCCATTAACTTGGACTCCTTGTAGAGCAATAACTAGGCAGTTACTGTTTTAATAGCGCAACTTCTTATCACAAACACAGTTAAACTGTTTCCACATAGGATACAGTTAAGTTACCCCAGGAAGTTAAATGTTATATTAAGCTATTTAAAGTCTTCATGTTTAGTCAGGTACACCTAACGTAAAATACAGAGTATACCTATACTATGGTAGGAATAAATGATGCGTTATATTGTCCAGTACTAACTGGACTTATTTAATTTTTATTTAAATAAAATTTATTGAAACTAACAATAAAAATACAAATAATAAGAAAAAATAACAATTAATAAAAATTAACTATAAACTAAATATCTAACTTAAAAACTACTAAGTAGATCAATTGTGCGATTGTAGATGTTATTCGTTAAATCGCTAGTACCATTTCCGAGATCACAGAAAAAGTAACTATAGGTACCTAAACCATTTGCTTTTTTAAAGGTGCATCATAGTATAAATAATTATTAATTAACGGATATATTTATACAGGGTGGAAGGGGACGGGGGACCTTCCCAGAACTATAGCGTTAATTAAGAGGTACACAGTCGATTTGTGATGGTCATGATTATGAATTAACTAAAAACAAAATATATATATATCGTCGCGCGCGTTATATTGGTAGCATTATAGTTGCTGATTTGACTACCTAGTACCGGATCTTATCTCTGATTGGTTGAATTAAATTGTAAAGTGCAGTGAACGCAGTGTGGTGGGGCGAGTATCGCTTTGGCGCCATTACACGAGGACAGAGTCGATGTTCACTTGATTGCCGACCGCCGTTGAGAACGGTCATTTCCTACTCCATCGAACCTGTCACGTTCACAGTCACTCCTGCCAGTACCTACCTACTGTGATTCCAAATAATTACACGTTGCAAGGTAATCTGCGTTTCTCTGTATCGCCCACTAACATGGAAACTCCACCACGAGACGACGGTGATGATCCACCTACCGCTCCGTTTCGTCTCTCTCGCCGTCATCAGAAGTGGGATACGCTCAAGCCCTACCATCATCATCGAATACCCTCCTGCAACTGCTGCTCGAACAACAGAATCAGAACATGGTACGCCTGATTGAAGCCATGCGGCCGCCATCCTCGTCTTCTGTGGCAATCAAGCTGCCTGAGTTTAATCCTGAGCTATCCGACACCGATCCACGGTCCTGGTGCTCGACTGTGGACATCTGTCTGACCGAACATCCATTGGAAGGAGGGGCCCTAATTATCGCACTGAGTAAGGCTCTTAAAGGATCATCATCAACCTGGCTTTCTCACGTCGCACACTCAGGTATGACATGGCATGATTTCAAAAACCTGTTCTTGGCCTGCTATGACTCAGCTGAAACATGCGCAGCCACTATTGTTAACATCAATAATAGCCGGCCTAAAGAAGGAGAAAATCTTGCCGCATATGCCAGTCGCTACATCGCTAATGGCTAAATGGAAAGACCTGTATTCTGAAGAAATCACCATTTCATACGTGCTCGCACATCTCGCACAATTTGACGGTAGAATTAACCGCTTGGCGTTTACTACCCCCATTAAAACAAGAACGAAACTAATTCAAGAAGTGCAAGCATTTTCTTTAAAACGCAAGCAAGAACGAAGCATAGATACCTACACACACGAAACAAAACGAAATGGGATGAATTTTATTCCTCGAGATGTGAACAAACAGATCCAGTGTCACAATTGTCATAAATTTGGACACAAATCGGTAGATTGCTACTCCAGGATCAAGAAACCAGCCCTGAATACACACGCCTCTTCGTCTTCAAGCTTCACTCCAAACTCGAAGAAGTTTGTGACCTGTTATCGCTGCGGAGTAGAAGGACACATCGCTCCTTACTGCATCAAGGAAGGAGGCAGCGGAGTCGGCACGCCTGGCAAGGGCGCGGGCGTCGGTTCCGGCGGCGGTGGTGCCAGCGGCGCTGCGCTCGAGCGTCGGGTCAATGTTTGCGAGGTCACTGGTGTCCGTGGCGAACTTACACAATCTGGTGAGTCGTGCCCTTTTTATTTCGATAGTGGCGCAGAATGTTCTCTTGTAAAGAAAAGTATAGCAAACCGGTTTTTGGGAGTGTTTGTGTAGTGCAACTAACTTGCACTTAGCCGGTTTTGGCAACGCTCACATTTACTGTACCGAACAGATTTCATGCGTGGTAATTATTGATGAGCATTGTTTAAATTTGTCGTTTCTTATCTTGCCAGATGATCGTATTCCGTATGATATTATGATATTTTAAACTTGGGACTGACTGTTAATTTATCGAAAGCGCGATTATCAATTACGAAACCGAGGTTGATATTAGCGAAACAAGAGAACGAGCTGTCCACAGTATTAAAAATAGTGCAACATACGAAAAATCTCGTTTTGACCGTAATAAGATTAAATTCGATAGGTTTGTTGTTGGTGATTTGGTTCTCATCCAAAATGAGGAGAGAAACTAGACAAAACTAGATCCTAAATACAAGCTTAGGGACCCTTCAAAATTCTAGAAGTCCTCGAAGGTGATCGATTCACGTTAAAATCTATGACTAATAACAGAATTTATAAAAACGCTCACGATCGCCTTCGAAGAATGCCTCAAAGTGCTGTACCTGTAGAACTTAACGTTTGTGACCTAGAGTCTTATTCTGATAGTAATTAGAGATTTTTTTTGCCTAAATAACTAATATACACACACATGGCTCATTTTGTTTTGGGTTGTGCGTGCTACAGTACCGGCGTAGTTGTAACTGCGGTCGTTTCAGAGGCCGAACAGGGCGCGATGTGCGACCGGTGCTGTGGCAGCGGCCAGTCTTGTAATGACAGTTGTTGTTTTCCATGAGGACAGTGTTTCACTATGACTCCAGCGTAGTTGTAACTGCGATCTTATTAAAGGTCGATCAGAGCGCAATGTGCGACTGGAGGTGTGGTGTGATGAATGGCCCATGGGGGCTTATGGTTGGTCTATGGGGACCTTGTGTTTGGTCCGTGGGGACCTATTGGTTGGTCTATGAGGACCTGGTTATGATTGAAAGGCAAATGAATGCCAATATGTTGAGCCATGTTTGAGTAGCTGCGTGTGTGTATGTTTGAGTAGTTGAAATATTGTTTTGACATTTTATAAGGTGCTCTGTTTACTTTTGAGGCTTTCTTTTTACTTCAATCTTTGCGTTGCAAATTACAATCTTTTAGTCAGGATAAGCCGAGTGAATGGATATTCCAAACTATGCCTTTGTTCCAGATATACACGAGGACGTGTAGCGGTCAGTCTGGCCGTGTCGTCGCGCGCGTTATATTGGTAGCATTATAGTTGCTGATTTGACTACCTTGTACCGGATCTTATCTCTGATTGGTTGAATTAAATTGTAAAGTGCAGTGAACGCAGTGTGGTGGGGCGAGTATCGCTTTGGCGCCATTACACGAGGACAGAGTCGATGTTCACTTGATTGCCGACCGCCGTTGAGAACGGTCATTTCCTACTCCATCGAACCTGTCACGTTCACAGTCACTCCTGCCAGTACCTACCTACTGTGATTCCAAATAATTACACGTTGCAAGGTAATCTGCGTTTCTCTGTATCGCCCACTAACATGGAAACTCCACCACGAGACGACGGTGATGATCCACCTACCGCTCCGTTTCGTCTCTCTCGCCGTCATATATATCCTACCCATCACGATTCAACTAGGTAAGGAATTAAACGGGGCGTCAGGAAAACTCGGAAACCACGCTTTTTCCGAACTTTGACGTTAACGTAGTGATAATTTAATGACGCATAGACGTCAAATAATCCATGAACAAAACGAAATGAGCTTTGTTATTTATATATAAAATATCATTCTAAATACAAACTGAAACATAAATGCACAGAAAACCCCAGAAAAAACCCCAAAAAAAATACAAAAAGACAAAACCAAACCACCCCAAAAAAACAATCTGTATTATTTACACAATTTATTAACCATTAGTTTACACAACACCATGTTGATAGAAAAATCTAAAATTACATCAACAAAAATCTAACACTACCTTGACATTCGGTGTTCAAAAGCTCCTCCGCGGCTTATAATATACGCTGCAGCCCGTGCCCGAGTATGTCAGTGCACCTTCGATAGTGTATCATATGCTCTTCATAATTTTTTCTCCGCAGATTGTTAAAGACAACAGTTATTCATTGTAGCATCTCGTCCACAGTGCCACATTCCGTTTTGTATACATTATCGTTTACAGAGCTCCACAAGAAGAAATCTAATAAAAAACCGGCCAAGAGCGCGTCGGACACGCCCAAGATAGGGTTCCGTAGCAAGTACGAAAAAATCTTTGCATAGGTACTTTATAAATGTGGTTGTTTTGGTCTCAACGTCGGCGGTACAGCGCCAACTATCGGCGAATTGGGTAACTAATCTACTGCAGTCTACTAGAACTAGTATGTATATTGATTGTTTTTCAGATGTAATATATTTTTTTTAATTTGAAAAAATGCTTGCAATGAAGGTTAAATTACAATCTTAGTTTAGAAATATTTTTTTACAAAAACTTTAAAACTACTCAACTGATTAAGTTGAAAATAATTTTCCTAGAAACTTTTTATTAAGTTTATACGTGATTTTTTTCATATTTTTTAGACGTGCGGTTCAAAAGTTAGAGGGGGGACACATTATTTTGAACTTTCGGAGTGAATATCTCCGAAAATATTCACTTTATCAAAAAATGGTTTTAGAAAACCCCTATTTACTTTTAAATACCTATTCAATGGTACCTCACACTATAGAGTTAGTCGAGAAAAAAAAATCACCTCCACTGTACGTCTATGGGAGGTCCCTAAAAAAAATTTTTTAGTTTTTTTTATTTAACTACTTTGTCGGCGTGACTGATATATTCATGCCAAATTACAGCCTTCTACTACTAACAGTCTCTGAGCATAGCCGCGGACAGACAGACAGACGGACAGACATGGCGAAACTATAAGGGTTCCTATGTGACTACGGAACCCTAAAAACGTGAGGTCCGGAGACCTCGGTGGCCAACGGTGCGACCTAAACCGGCCTATCCAGCGATCCCCAAACTCACTGTTTAATTTCATTCGTACTCCGTGTGCAGAATGAGCTGGTGCACCATCTTGTTGGAACCAGGTGAGGTTATGAAAGGTGGTCCCCTTAGGCAAGGTGCCGAAGATACTGGCAGTGTTTCCTCTTGGAATAGCTAAGCTAATTCTTTGTCCGAAGAAGCTGCCAGCTCTTCGGTCCACTGTGACGTCAATTAACCTCTTTGAAATTTCTCTAAAGACCTTCAAAGCGCTAACCTAACTTAACATAGGTACCAACAATGTAGTTTCATGTGATAACCTCAAACAGGGTTAGCGAGGAGTAAAAATTTTACAACTCCTAAAATGTCAGCAATCTTATCGTGCGTCCATTGTGAGATGAGGAAGTTGCGTCTTAACCCATTCTTTTTAGTAACAACCGTCGTAGATTTACGTTATTTCCGCCTGACTATACCGTCGAGATTTTATCTGGCTTTATAATGAACACTGGTGCAGCGTTCATGAAACATTCAGGCGATAATAATGCAATTGGCACTTAACCAATCAATCCTATTTCAAGATACCTGAGCATAAATCAATATGGCAAAAGAGTGTGGTCAAATTACTTGCCACATATCCTAAACAGCTTCCCTATAAACAATACCATAAATTGTATACTTAATAAGCCAACACAGCAGACTAAGAGTATTGTAAAAAAGTACCTATTAACAAATATTAACTAATTATAATAAGTTAATGTAGTGTTAATGAAAGTAAGTTGTTAGTATATCTTAAAATTTAAAACATTGTACTAATAATATTAATACGCCTATAATAAGCCTACTCGTTCTGAAGGGGCCTGTGCCCTGCAGTGGGACGTATATAGGCTGCATGATGATGATGATGATGATGATGATGATGATGGTTAAACCAGAAAAAATAATTCGCTGGACTTGGATAATTAATAAGTTGGATTGTTCCGAATTTTGAAGATCAATTTTTTTAACTATTAAGATCATATAATAAGGCGTAGCACTAACGGCCGTTGGCGCAAACTGGTTCTTGAGTGAAGACAGCGGGCAGGGATTTGAGGAGAGCTGAAGATCGAGCTTAGTGGCGTGCCAAGGAAGAGGCCTATATCTAGCAGTGGACTGATAAAGGCTGATAATAATGATATTATGATGATAACCCAGTACGGAATGGGAACTTCACACACGCCATTGAATTTCTTCGCAGCTATGTGTACTCACTGTATGTAAACCTCAAGGTAAATTTCAGACATAATTAAATAAATAAATAAATAAATAATAAATCGTTTATTGGGTAAAACAAATTTTTACATTGGTATGATGGTGTTACTGTTGGTTGGTGTAACGCACATAAATAACGAAAAACTCAAAGTCTGCTTCAGAGAGTGTATGTAGTCAAATCACTGAGCTACGACGTGCACGCACAACTTAATTTTATAGTTAGCTAAATAAAATTTCACGCTTTGTTCATCAAACTCCAGAGCAGTGTATCCCGCCATATCTTAAGACTAATTGTTTTTTTTTCTTAAATTGTGCCCATTCCTTTCGTGTCTCCGAGACCGAGGTTCAGAAAACAAGTCGAGATATTCCGTACTACGTTTTAAACGCCGCTACAAATAAACAGGAGTGGATGGGCAGTATCTCCTCAAGTATCTCGAATAGCTTGAGCTCGGAATAAGAAATTTAAGTTTAAAGGCCTTTATAGCAAAGATGTAAAAAGTAGTGTCGTGGCTTAACCATACGTTAGGGTCATCGTTATAAATCGCTCGCGCACGAGGGGTTCCCTACCATTATCTATAAAACGGCAAAATAATTTCGGTTTTTGTATGGGAGCCCCCCTTAAATATTAGTTTTTTTTTTAATTAAATTATTCATTTTTAAAGTGAATATATAACTTAATATTCTGTGAATATTTCAAGCGTCTACCTGTTGCCGTTATCAATACCGAGCAAAAACGAGCAAAAAAAATCACGTTTGTTGTATGGGACCCCCCTTAAATATTTATTTTGTTCTGGTTTTTAGTATTTGTTGTTATAGCAGCAACCGAAATACATAATCTGTAAAAAATTCAACTGTCTAGCTATCACCGTTCCTGAGATACAGCTTGGTGAGAGACGGACAGATGGACAGACAGTCAGACGGACAGCGGCGCGTCAGTAATAGTGTCCCGTTTTTACACGCTTTATATTAGCTTCACCTGTATGTTTGTATGTATGTATGTTTGTATGTATGTTTGTTTGTAACCGACTCCTTAGGGCGCGATATTGACCCACTTCCCGGTTTCCGATTGAGCTGAAATTTTGCACATATGTGTAAATTGGATGACAATGCAATATTATTGTAACATGGAGCTGATCTGATGATGGAGCTGGATGGTGGCCATAGGAACTATGTAATAAAACAACACAATCCCGTCGAGTTTGGGCTCGTTTGATTCGTCTTGACGAGCACTTTGATCTCAGATGGTAACCAGGGTCTGATGATGGAGCTGGAAGGGGGGTAGGTGGCGGGGTGGGGGGGGAATGGGGTAAGGGGGTCGGGGGTTTAGAGGTTTGGGGGTTAGGGTGTGGTGGTTGGGGTTAGGAGATGGGGGGGGTTTACGGGGAATAGGGTGGGGGTGTTGGGGGGTTCGGGGGTAAGTGATTTTGGGGGATTGTGGGAAATGGGGAGGGGGTAAGAGGCCTAGATGGTAACAAGGGTTTGATGATGAAACTGGAAGGGGGGCGGTAGGTGGCGGGGTGGTGGGGAGGGGTTGGGGGGGAAGGTGGTGGGGAGGGGAGGGGGGGGGGGGGTCCGGGGGTTTGGGGGGTTCGGTGTTAGGGGGGGTGGGTTTAGGTGGTTCGGGGGTTTGTAAAATGAGGAGGGGGTAAGGGGGGTTTAGGGGATTGGGGGTAAGGGTGGGGGGTTTGGGGGGGGGTTAGGGAAATGGGGTGGGGGATGTTGGGGGGTTGGGTTTAGGGGGTTTGGGGGTTGTAGGTGAGGGGGGTAAAGTTAGAAAGAAAAAAAATGCAACTAAAAAATAGAAAATAAATAATAGTTTAAAAAAACTAAAAAACACGCTTTAAAAAATAAAAAATAAATTTTAATAAATTTCAATTCACTATTCTTATATTGCAGTAAAAAATCTTAATAAGCAATTATTATATTGTTATATCCAGATCAAAATTTGTAAACAATTCTAAATATTGATAAAATAAATAATAATAGTTTAAAATATTTTATTGTAAAAAAAGCGTGGGGTGCATGGTGTCAATTGTCAAGGATTATCATTTTGATAACATCTTAAAAAGCACCCCACGCTTTTTTTACAATAAAATATTTTAAACTATTATTATTTATTTTATCAATATTTAGAATTGTTTACAAATTTTGATCTGGATATAACAATATAATAATTGCTTATTAAGATTTTTTACTGCACTATAAGAATAGTGAATTGAAATTTATTAAAATTTATTTTTTATTTTTTAAAGCGTGTTTTTTAGTTTTTTTAAACTATTATTTTTATCCTTTGGGTACGGAACCCTAAAAAGGAACATTTCAAAAAAAGTACGGATTTAATAGTCGGACATATACCTAACGCATCAGGGGTAACTTAAAAATAGTGTTGCCAACTTAGAGAATTGAATACGTTTTAGGCATTCTTAGGTTCGCGAGTGTTGGCGCAATATGAAGGAGGCCTACGTCCAGCAGTGGGTTGATAATCATTCCTAAAATTACAGTTTTCTATGAAATAAGTTACTTCCACACTGCTTAAGTTAGGTACTGCTCTCAAATCGACGGCAGCAAACAGTACCTACGCGGTTGTCTCCGGAATCGCAATTTTACAATACAGCTGTACCTACAACTTAATACTTTTTGAATTAATGGACTAATTTTGTTAATATTTGGAACTGTAAATTCTTTGTTGCCAATAAAATATATTTTTATATTTATTAGAATAATTTAGATAAGTACATCTTAACTACGTTTGGACATAAGATATATGCCAACGAGTCAACGGACAACTGGCAAATATTATAATATCTATAAACGTATCCCCACTTCAACTGAGAGTGATTTTAAAAATTACCCGTAGATATTTTCAAAAATAACGTCTCGGAAGTTCTCAAATATAATAAAATTTTGGCTTGAAAAAAACATACCTATCTAAGTACCTACACTAAATCATTGAAAAAGTAATAAAAAGGTGCTTTCTGAAAAAAAAATAGTAAAAATTGCAGTTGTCGGTTTACTTTTTGCTTTCATCGAATTCTAAGGGTCAAGTTACTTATACGCAATATGTCCGTATTACAGTGGGTGAAAGATTACTTTTACAGCATGACAAAGCTAGATATCGCTATGCCCCGCCATTAATGCACTGTGTGAGATGACACACACAAATATAATTTTAACACACGTAGTTTTAATAGTCGCGGCGCGGTCAGTACTTGGATGGGTGACCGCCTGGTTTCATTTTTGTTTTTTTGATGTTTTGTTATGACGTTGTCACGTTAAATTATCGTCCGTAAACCGACTTTACAGACAACCGGTTTTTTGAGATCTCATACAAAGTACGTCAGTTGATTAAAAGTGTCAACATCCCTATTGCAATTATACCCATAAAATAAGTGAGTATAAGTATGAATTAAATTTTAGTTTTAATATCGACCCCATAGTTTTCTTTCATCTTACCATGCGATGGAAAATCCAAGCCTTGCTATTAGAAATATGAAATAAGAAAGTAGCATAATAAAATTTTGCATAAATAGATTCCTAAAATATGTAGAAATTCAATTTCACTGTTCGGTACCAAGTGCCATGTGAGTTGCCAGGTGGAAAAATGGGAATTCGTTGGTTGCGAAAATCCACGGAAGTTGCGAAAATTCTCGCTAAACTTTTGATGTTTTGGAATGTGTTAAATTTCAGATACACATTTCAACTGCAGTTTATGTTTCGAACCGAAAATCTCGACGCATTACATATTGTAGGTACTTACAGTCAACTTCATAAATAAGTGATTACTTTGGTACCTTGTCGCTTTCAGTCGTTACATAATTTCGTATGACTTTTCAAACATGACGTTAAAGTGACAAGGTACAAAAGTGATCACTTATTTATAACGTTGACCGGTTGGTATTTACAGCCAAGGAAAATAAATCGCGTACCAAAGTGAAACCCCTTCGCAATCAATTTCCCGATGATTTCTTTGGCAGATGTAGGGGATGTCTACATGACATTTGCAACAAAAAGGTTCCATCCAGGCCCCTATTTCACCAACGTGACTCTTGTCTGAATGTGTCTATAATATAAAAGTGAACGGCCAGAACGGGATAAAAAAAACGACACAGAACAGGATGGCGCTCTACAACACCACTTTGACACGTTTCTCCCAACGTTTCTCACACGTTTCTCTGGAATTTTAAAGCAATTCGATTCTTTGACCTTGTGAATCGCGATAAACTTAAGAAAATATGATATTGGGTGTGAACATTTCGTATATTAAGCAAAATAAAATCACAAATTCGAATTTCGAGCCAAAAGCGAGCGATCTACCTATTATCTATGCCAGTGTTGCCATTCAGGGAAAAATAAATCCATTCATTATCCTGCATTGCAGTCTATAAAGCTCTTTAAGCACTGACCTGCATATTAAAGTATGACAAGTTCCTATTTAGCCCTCGCTATGTTGCGGATTTTCAGTGGAAGTAATTTATTTTGATGGCAATGTTTTTTTTTGACAACAGACGTTGGAATTCATTGAATGTCACCGATATAAACAAAACGAAAACAATTGTACATCTTTCAGAATAATAATCGATTTTGCAATCAAAATGCCCAAAAAATTTTACCCCGATGCAAAAAAAAATACATTCAAATGGCTGCGGCAGTCACGGTGTTTGCTATCGAACTCCTCCGAAACGGCTTGACCGATTTTTATCAAATTTTTTCCCTATTTTTGGTAGGTTTGACAACAGGTTGTAGGCTATTTTTTATACCCTTATTCTTCGCGGACGGAGTCGCGGGCAACAGCTAGTTATTAATAACAATAATTATGTTGTGAAACGAGATTTTTTTTTCTAGTCGACATGTTTTTAGACTTGTCGGTAAATCTTGACATGAGATCAAATATTTTGTGGCACGGTGAAGGAAAACCTCGCGAGGAAACCTGCACATACCTGCTAAGGAATTCAATGCTTCAATCAGCACCGGGCACGTGCGGGTACTAGGTACAACCTAAACCCTCTCATTCTGAGAAGAGGCCTCAGACATCATTTGACATCAAAATGTCTATATACGGTAAACTGGGGGTTACTTTAGGAAATTTAGGGGCTACTTTGATAGATTTAATATATATATATAAAAGAAGAAACTGACTGACTGACTAACTGACTGACTGACTGACTGACATATCAACGCACAGCCCAAACCAGTGGGCCTAGAGATTCAAAATTTGGCATGTAGGTTCCTTATAAGGTCTAGGGGTGCACTAAGAAAGGATTTTTCAAAATTCACACCCTAAGGGGGTGAAACGGGGGTCCAAAGTTTGTATGGGGAAACAAGATTAGTTCGATTATTTTATTCGAAACTTCACAGAAGTACTCCTAATGATAAATGAGTAAACACTTGTTTCAGGTTTTTTGAGAATTCAACCCCTAAAAGGGGGGAAAGGGGTAACAAAGTCTGAAAATCAACATGGGTGTTGTTTCTATGGTTTATCGGGTCGCTGGTTATGAAAACAACAACGGTTTTAAAATCCGACGTGGCAGACGTAAAATACCATCTCCCTGGATGGGGTGCGATGGGGTTGAAATGTCTAAATAAACTAAATGACTGTTGATATATCAACGCACAGCCCAAACCACTGGACCTAGAGACTTGAAATTTTGCACATAGATACCTTATACAATGTAGGCATCCACTAAGGAAGGATTTTTGCAAATTCCCTCGGGAACGGGAAAAAACGGGATTTATACATTCGATTCCGAGTGACCCTATCTCAGTAACTGTAATAACTAGACTCTTCAAATTTGATACACAAGTAGGTATTACATTAGTTAAAACATTAATTTCAGGTTTTTGCACAATTCCCACGGGATAAGGAAAAAACGCGATTTATATATTCAGTTCAACGGGATCCTATGAATTATAATTACTAGACTCTTCAAATTTGGCATAAAAGTAGGTAATTATAATAGTAAAAAACAGGTTTAAGGATTTTCGGAAATTCCCACGGGATAAGGAAAAAACGGGATTTTTCGTTTTACTGGTCGTAGAAAGCTGAAATTCGGCATGTAGGTTGCTTGGGGAGTGTAGAGCTGGATTGAGAGAGGACTTTCCAAAATTCTCACGGGAACGGGAAAAAACAGGATTTTTCGTTTTACTGGTCGTAGAAAGCTGAAATTCGGCATGTAGGTTGCTTGGAGAGTGTAGAGGAGCATTGAGAGAGGACTTTCCCCAATTCCTACGGGAACGGGAAAAAACGGGATTTTTCGTTTTACTGGTCCTAGAAAGCTGACATTCGGCATGTAGGTTGTTTGGGGAGTGTAAAGGAGCATTGAGAGAGGACTTTCCAAAATTCCCACGGGAACGGGAAAAACGGGATTTTTCGTTTTACTGGTCATAGAAAGCTGAAATTTGGCAAGTGGGTTCCTTGGGGAGTGTAGGGGAGCATTAAGAAAACATTTCCCGAAATTCTTACGGGAACGGGAAAAAACGGGATTTTGCGTTTTACTGGTTGTAGAAAGCTAAAATTTCAAAATTCATAAGTTTATACTGTAAGTAGGCCGCAAAGGGCTCTTTAACCGACTTCTAAAAAAGGAAGAGGTTATGCATTCCACTTTTTTTTTATGTAGGTATGTTCACCGATTTCTCGGTCAATTGTGGACCTGCTTGCTTGCTTGCCTGTATGCTTGCTTGCTTGACATCTTGGTTCTTTGTAATACTCATAGTGCACGCGACTGAAGCCGCGGGCAAAAGCTAGTATGGTTATAAAAACGCAAATATTCATAGCTCGATTGAGCACATGACGTAAAAAGTTAGGTAATTTATCAAGGTAGTTATTTCACTGCCACAGATGATCTAATAAAATAAAGACTCTGCGTAAAAACTGTTTTCCAAAGTAACCCATGAAAGTAACCCCAGTTTAGGTACTTATTGTGTAAATATATGTTTCTAGTGACTTGAATGAACAAAAAGTTCAAAATATCACTATTTTGCGGCTAAAATAAAACCGACTCTTCACTCAGCTACCGAATTCCTTCACACAGCTTATCAGCGGCATCTACCGTGAAACGTTATATACAATTTTATATCTTATTTAAAATATGACGCTTTAAATTTCAACCTTGTCTCGTACGGCTAAAGGTTTTACTTAGAATGGGTGTGTTTGGGAGATACAGCTAAATAAATTTGGGTACTATGTGGCATGGGGTGCGTAGTAATGTAACAGGGTGTGTATAGATGTCGCTAGTATACAATCACAGCGAGGAAAAGGAAAGTTTTGATGTCTTTCGGAGTTTATACGCAGGTATGTTTGAGAGGTGATTTTGGTGAAAATGTAGATACAATGTTATACAGACCAAATGTTTGTTAGAAAAATTTTATCCTGAATAATAATCCTATCGATCAGTACAATAAAATAGCGAGTGTTTGTTTTTTTAATTTTAGTTGGTTCGAGTCCAGGGTGAGGCAAGCGAGTTTTAGAAAATCTTTGAATGCAGTTTTGTTTATTTTTAAACATAAAGGAATGTCTCCTTTAAGTAAAATGAGCCAAGTTAAGGATTTAAGGTAGTTTCCCTCCAGATCCCGACTTATTTTTCCACCCTGTATATACGTTATACCTCCATACAGTGTTTTAAAAATAGTTCAGTAAATAAATACATAAATTAAAAATTTTTAATATCCGCAACGCAATTATGTCACTCGTATGTTTTGAACATTAAGTCAATGTCCGTTATGCGTGTAAGATCCCTTCCGCAGCTAACAAAAGAGCTGATAACTTCGAAACGGCTGAACCGATTTTGATGAAACATATCTAAGAACCATCACCAAGAGACTTGCTTTCTATTAAAAAAAACCGCATCCAAATCGGTCCACCCGTTTAAGAGCTATGATGCCACAGACAGACACACACACACATAGCGGTCAAACTTATAACACCCATATTTTTGTGTCGGGGGTTAAAAAACGCCAAAATATAAAAACAAAAATTGCAAACTTATAGGTAGGTAACCATCCGAACAGTATAGGGTCGCTCGCGATGTCTAGCAACCTGCTGGCTTTCGGTGAGAATTTCAACATTAGTACGGTTCAAGAGATAGAACCCTGTGACAGACGGACAGACAGACAGCGGAGTCTTAGTAATAGGGTCCAGTTGGTATCCTTTTGACACGGGGCCTTAGAACTGGACTTACAAAAATACAGCTGAACATTAGTGACTAACTTTATCATACATGTTTTATGAGTTCACTTTTATTTCTTAATCCCATTTCGATTAAACTACGTTTTCAAAGTTGCTACAACCTATTCTAGTTCTTGGTACAGTCCGTAGCATTTTTATACAAGCGACGCAACTAGGGTAACCAAGCATAAATTGAAATGAGAAAAATCCCGACTGACATTCCAGACTTTTTGGCTAGTATTTTTCTTTCAAAATTCCACTCCTTGAGACACATACATATCAAAGGTAAAACTTATTTACTTTGAGCATCGCGAGGCATGCATTTTAACAAAATGAAAAAAGCAAGCCAGACAAAAATAACAACAATAAAATAAAGTAAAGTAAGTAAAATTAATATCCAATAATAAAATTTTGTCCTCCAAATTAAAAAAAAATAGTAGATTGTACCACCATAAAATGAACAATTTTACCCGAGACGTTCATATAGCTACCCGAGCTGGTACGGCGAGGGTGGATAGACACGTCGAGGTGAAAACGGGTTTAATGCTCGAGTTTTACACTCTGCTAGTTCGACTGTAAGGAAATTAAACAGCAACATTGGAAATAAAATTTACAAGCTCTTATATTATTATTGTCTAAAGCGCAGGAGCTTAGTATCGTATTTACTATTTCTTTCTGTCTAACGGCATAAGATGGTGACAGAAAGAGATGGTGAAAGTTATGGCAATCGCCCGCGCATTACACAATTATGGCCTATGGCTTAACGTTTTCTACTTCTAAGAGGCTCAGAAATCGGTTCTATGACTCTGGCGCATCTGTTCTACTTACCCGCAGTGTATTTTTGAATGACTTACTGTCTTATTGATTGATAATAAGGATTGTGCTGGATAAAAACCAGCGCTGGGGTGCTGACTAATGCTGACCCAGTAACCGATTCGCAACCGCAATGGCACACTCTATCTTTATCCTTCGTGTTAGGTATCTATTTTTAATGAAATGAAATGAAATTTATTTGCATTAAATTAATAATTTATTTTTAATATTGTTAATGTGCCTTGCGAAGTTGTGAATAAACGTACTTTTCTTTATAATGAAGTCCTTGAAATATCCGAACTTATCCGGAAAAATGTTCACCTTAGCAAGCTCTCACCGTATTCACAAAACTTTTAACAATTTTCAACGCGGGTTAAACATGCGCATTTCTCAAGATATATGGATTTTTATGATAGTATTGTATCGCGGAAAACAAGTTAATATCATACATTTTATTTCAGTTTTAAAATACAATACAAAAGTTTTTGGAAAGGCTTGTTTGCTCTGGTACAGTGGGTTTATTTGGAAAGAATAGAACTAAAATCTACGAAGATTCGTCATCATCATCATTTCGGACTGTATATGCCACAGGCTTGCTCTCAGCACGAGAATGCTTTGGCCGTAGTTCCCATGCGAGCGCAGCGCAGGTTGGGAATTTCACATACCTACACCATTGAATTTCTTCGCAGTTTTGTTGCAAGTATCCTCACGATGTTTTCCTTTACCGTAAAGCTCATAGTAATTTTTAAAGTTCCGTACCAAAAGGGGTGAAAATGGGACCCTATTACTGAGACTTCGCTGTCCGTCCGCCTGTCCGTTGTCGTCTGTCCGTCTGCCACCAGGCTGTATCTCATGAAACGTGATAGCTAGACAGTTGAAATTTTCACAGATGATGTATTTTGGTTGCCGCTATAATAACAAATTATAAAAAAAACCGGCCAAGTGCGAGTCGGACTCGCGCACCGAGGGTTCCGTACAAATTTATGTGTATCTATGAACATCCAGTCTTAGCAAACCCCTGCTCCTAAGCAAAATGTGCGCAGTGTGGGATCATTGTAGATTGGATACTGATATGGACAGACAGACAAAAAAAATATGCTTTTCGCAATTTTTCCTTTATCTGTGCTATAAGACCTTGCTTCGTGCCAAATTTCAAGATTCTGAGTTTACGGGAAGTACCCTGTAGGTTTTGATTCCCTTGCGAGTATCGACAATTTGCGGAAAATTGCGGCATAAAAGGCTGTATCTTTTGATTGCGTTGGCTTAGAAGTTTGATTTTTTTACAGCTCCAAGGGGCCGTAGACTTGAGTATTTGATATAAATTTCAGCTTGATACCTCCACGCGTTCCTGAGAAAAAGGGTCTTGACAGACAGACGGACGGACAACAAAGTGATCCTATAAGGGTTCCGCTTTTTCCTTTCGAGGTGCGGAACCCTAAAAACAGAATAAAATTAATATTTAATGGGGTTCCCATACAACAAACGTGATTTTTTCGCACGTTTATGCTCGATATTGATAACGGCAAAAGGTAGACGCTTGAAATATTCAAAGAATATTTTGTTATTACATTCACTTTAAAAACAAACAATTAAATTAAAATAAAACAAATATTTACGGGGGCTCCCATACAACAAATGCGATTATTTGCCGTTTTTATAGATCATGGTACGGAACCCTTTGTGCGCGAGTCCGACTCTCACTTGGCCGGTTTTATAATATAAGTAGGAGAATAAAAAAGAATACCAAAATTTGGAACAACAAGTTTCTGGACCGCATGAGACACAGTCGGGCTCTGTTGGTTCAACTTGCTCAACTTCGTTTATTAATTAACTTCAAAGTAAAGAAAAAAGCTTAACGAGCTGTTGTACGTAGTGCGGAAGTAAAAAATGCTCGTTTACCCATCCCATAACAAAGTTAATCGTTGGTCTCACCTAGCTTTTACAAGGAGCCACAAACCACAAGATTCAGCGGTAAGTTTTTTTTTAATTCATGGTTTTGTTGCTGGTGTTGCTATCATTATCGGCGCCAGACCGCATAGTTACTTTCATAAGCGGTAAGAATAATTTACAACACAACGTACTTATTTCAAAGAATATGAATCAGTAATTTAAGGGACGAACGGGAAGGTACGGACTGGCAAGCGCAGCGTAGGACGTCCACCATCGAGATGGACGGACGATGAGGCCGCAGGTTCAGGGTGGATTCAATTCGTTCCAACCGTAATGATTGGGCGTCAATGAGGGAGACTTATGCCCAGCAGTGGACGTCCTACGGCTTAAATGATGATGATTATTTAAGGTAAAGATAATGGGAACTCAAATTATTTTAGAATTATTTTGAAACTGTTTTAGGTACAAATAATTGTCTCACTATGGTAAAAATCTGTATATAAAGAATGTCTTAAAAACAAACATTTCTGATCGATATAGCTATCGCCAATGGCGTCTTTATCCATGCCTACCTTAATAAAGGGAAAAATTTTAACTGTCTAAGGCCAATGACTTAAGCTGGACGTTGATGAGGAAAAATGATAATTATTATTGTTGTGATAGATTAGTAAAACACTCTTAGGCAACCATTTAACATAATGCCAATGCATGCACCATTTTCAGGTATTTCTAATAAGACATTTTCTTAGACTGTTGTACAGCAGATTGTTGTAAATAGCCATTTTTTTCCGTTTTTTAAACTTCAATCTTAACTCCTTTTAAATAATGACTAACTGACTAATGAGTAATAAGTGACTGTCTAACTAAAGATAACGCGATTACTTAGAGTGAATTGCACTAATTTGTGTTTAATTCTGCAAACCGCTTGATTTTATGGCTGGCTTTACATTGTTTACCGTGATAGCAACTTGGTGTAAGGAACACTTACCCCCTGTTTCACCATCCATTGATCAAATTTATTTGACGGATAAATGTGATGTCGTCTCTGTTTGTTTTGTTCGAATAGACGGAGACGGCATCACATTTATCCGTCAGTTAAAATTAATCAATGGGTGGTGAAACAGAACAGTCCCTTAGACTAGTATATCGACAAACGCTTACATTTCCTAACTTAATCCAACGAACGAAAATAACTTCCACTTAACCTGGCTATACCGTTAACTGTTACTGCGGTAGTTTGTTGCCCCTTCGGATTTACAATTAACCTGAAAAAACTCATATGTACGGCATTTTATTACCCCTTAGCGTGTTCTTAAGAAATTTAAGCCAAAAGCTTAACTACAACAAGTTAATAAGTAAAATATTAGTCCGGTTAAAACCTGCTTATTTCCGCTATTTTTAATTTAGTTCGTGCTCACGTGCTACGGTCTAATTATTCGAATATAAATGGTTTTTGCAAGAATTTAGTTTTGGTTTGCTAATTTCATTTTTAGACTTCCATGCCGGTAAACTATAGAAAATATTGGGGTAACTTTGATAGATTTAAAATGGTTATAAAAACGCAAATATTCATAGCTCGATTGAGCAAATGACGTAAAAAGTTAGGTAATTTATCAAGGTAGTTATTTCACTGCCACAGATGGTCTAAAAAAATAAGGACACGGCGTAAAAACTGTTTTCTAAAGTAGCCCCTGCATTTTAGAGTAACCCCGTTTTACGGTACTTTAACAATGCTCTATAAAACCTTATTTAACATTTTCCTTTAATCCCTGAGCCTATCGGGCTGTGCATACATCTGTCACAAGATTATAACTGTTGTACTGAAAGAGAGTACACAACAACAACGGACCTTAAGGTATAACCTATTGTCAACGGTCGTTATGAAGTAATTTCTAACACATCGCACAATTTTGAAGTTCCTGAATATTGAAAATGTAGGAAAAATAAATACGGTATAGGTGAAATTTTAAAAATAAAGACCTGTTTGTTGCATGTAGTTGTACACAAAATTGATATGAAGCTTTAAACCCCTTCTACACGGTCGGGACCAACCGCCGACCGTCGTGTCGCTCGCGTCGGCCGACAGCGTTCTATACGGTTGGGGCCGACCACGGACAATGCGCTCGCGACCAAGGCCGTTGACATCAACCAAATATCGGTCGGGTCAACCGATTTCTACACTGTCCATTTTTAAATCAACCCGACCAAGGACACGATGGTTGGCGGTTGGTCCCGACCGTGTAGAAGGCCTTTAAGTCATTTTTCTAATTTGGAACGTCAATTTGTTTATACGGACACGTTACTACTACATACAACAGGTTCTTTACTTAAGTTACCTACGTACATAACTACTTGTAGCGTGTGACAAAATAAGTAAGTAAATGCTTTTGAGGAAATTATATTTAAAATTCATTCGTCTTCGTACTGTGTGATACGACACGTGTTCATTAAAAATTCCAATTATCTATCTCATCATCATCATTTCAGCTGAAAGACGGACTGCTGAACATAGACTGACCAGACAGGTCGTCACTCCGTCTTGTTGGAGCTTAGAAATGCTGCGTCTTCCGGTCCGTGGACGCCATTTGACAACCTATTAGCCCCATCGGCCATCAGTTCCACGTGCCCTTCCCACTGCCAGTTGAGTTCTATCTAAGTATATACCTTTACAGTTTAAAAGATACAACCCTGTAGCAGACAGACATACGGATGGATAGCGGAGCCTTGTAATAGGGTCGGAACCTTAAAAAACACTCCTATCGCAATCGTAAAACCCTAAGTTCACGGAGAGACCGTAAACTTTTTCACAAACAACTGTTTCTTTGGACGTTGCGTAATCCCCGACTAACTTGCCCTTTATCTTAAATCCTAGATAACAAAGACAGATGTTCCTCTGTATAGACGTCTGGACTGCTTTTACAGCTTACGACTCAGCGGTAGAACAAATAGAACGGTTGAATCTTTGTAACTAGATAGAGGTTGTGTTGAGCCAACTGAAAGGTGACGTACTGCCCGGTGCCTTTCACAGAAATATCATATATATTGACATTAAGAACTTGACAGGAGAAGTCATATCCAATCCAACTATTTTTTTTAATTAGCCTAATGGATGTCGCACTGCTGGGCAAAGGCTTCCCCTTTTTCTTTCCACCCGTCTCTGTCCCTCGCAAAATCCCACCAAAATGGATCAAAACGGTCCCGCCATCTCTGTTTTGGTCCGCCCCTGCTCTGGTGCACGTCGCTTGGAACCCAATCGGTGACTATTTATGCCCAGCAATCCGGATGCATTCAGCAGACATGTGCCGCTCAGTCCCACTTGAGCTTGGCGGTCTTTGATTGATTGATGTGAGTCAGTCATATTTTTCATAATCTGTAGTCTCCTATTTTTCTGTAATATTATTTTGTCTTTCATGTATATTTTTCCCCTTTGCACGTAACCTAATCTTAATTTTGCTATGACAGTTATAACCACACGCAATGACCCGGGCCCAATTGCATAACAAAGTACAACTATAATATTACAAGCGGAACTCTCGCTTCAATTATATTAACTAGAAAGGGAGTTCCGCTTGTAATATAAGTTGTACTTTGTTATGCGATTGGGCCCTGCTCATAAAAACACTCTGTATGTAGCTTGGCGTCATACGGCTGTCATTGGCACCAAAGTTTCGCTCCCTGCTCATAATATTGCTGACAAACATCACCATGATGGGTCATACACACGGTAAAAAATAAAAGTTGTCTCTCCTGTGGATATAAAATTAGCAACTCTTGAGTCGGCAAACTTAAAATTTATATAAATAGGTCGAATGTTGGCCAGGCGTCCCGCACGCCAATGTAGACTTGACTAAAATATATTAGCTAACCTTAACTAGCTAGCCTTAACTTTTGCCTTGTTCACAGGAGTGACTCGAACATAAAAATGTGTATGACCCTGATTTATGTATGTTATCACTGGCAACACACACTGGTCAAAAACTTTTGACTGAAAAGCAGACTAAACAACCTATGCTGACGTACTAAACGCCTAGTTTTCCAAGGTAAAACCGCACAATATAAAGCCACTAGACGCAGCTGTTTACTGCGAATAACTATCAAAACATAACGCTCGGATAACCGGCCTAAGAATACGAACCCCGTTGTTTATTCCTTGCGTCCTCGGAGGAATTTATTAACATACCAATAATATTGTCGCTTTAGAGCTCAAGTCATGTCTAAGTAGAATAGGTACATTTTATCCAAATAAGAAGATAGATATTTCTTGTACCTAGTTGAGTTGCGCAGAAGTATTGGATAAAGGGTATAAATTTGAATAAGTCAAGTCAAGTCAAAAATTCTTTATTCAATTTAGGCATCAATTGATGCTTCTATGAATGTCGAAGAATCTACCACCGGTTCGGAAAAACCCTGTTGAGAAGAATCCGGCAAGAAACTCGACAAGGTATATTTTTTTCAAACAGAATCTATATTGTTATTAAATGACATACATCTGAGGTAGGTATTTAATAAAACTAAATTTTTTAACACAGTAGATACGCTATTTGAGACTAGAGATCGCCAATGCGGATCGGAATCATTTCCAAACATCCCTGCCCTTCATTAATTTTATAGTAAGGGGAACCTATCAATGTTTAGAAAATTTTATTTCCGAAGGTTTAAAATCCCGAAAACTTCATTTATCCGAAAGCATTTTTTTCTGAAACATAAGGCAACTTTATGTTGATGGATAGGAAATAAAATAGTAAGATCTTGGCCTATAAAACTTGCTACTTCAGGACACAGGCATCGTCTCAGAATGAGAGTGTTTGGGTCATTGTCCCACGCGAGCCTAGTGCGCATTGGAAACTCACACCGACACCATTGAATTTAATCGATCGTAATTTTCAGACATTCCCTAATGGAATTTAGTGAAATCCTGAAATTCCAAAATTGTTGAAACGAGGAAAACCGCAGATAAATTCTCCTGTTATATAAAAACACGATTGTACACATAAAAATTTACATGAAGTGCAAAGACAAAACTTTTCTTCTCTAGCTGATCTAACGATTCCTATCCTCAAGCTCAAGTAAAGGTGATATGTAAACAAAACATCACCTTAATCAGTAAAGAGGTACGAAGAAAGGCATGTTATGGCCGTAATAAGTTTACCATCGAAATAATCTAATAGCCCAAAGAAATCCCCACACTTGGGCAACTCGTAACACTGGGCCACGCACGTTTTCCATTTATCCTCTAATTAACTTGTTTGGTCGATAAACTAAATTATATCACGTCTGCCGAAGTGTTTCGCTCGACGTATGTTGCGTTCGAGTTGTTTTCGGCTGCTGACACGGAGTTTTCTAAGTGAACGCGATTGTGGAAGTCATGTTGGGATGGATGTGGCACAGATTAACTTTTTGAACATAGTGTGACGGCTTACGTAAGCATTTTGATAGAAAATAATAATCATATCCATTACTTATTTATTACAGCATTAAATTAAAATACTATAAATTACATTAAATTTAATAACAAAAAAACCGGCCGAGTGCGAGACGGAGTCGCGCACCGAGGGTTCCGTAGAAATTTTTGGGTACGTCAAAAAATATGCCGTAAACAGCCGTAACTACAATATTCCAGTGTTAATAGAACACCGCTACTAAGTAAAATGTACGCATTATTAGATCATTTTAATATTGGTTAGTCGATAATCCCCCCCCCCCCTCTTAGTAATGAATATAGTTCGGTATAAATTTATTATTTGTTGTTGTACCCGCTACAGTAATACATAAACGGTGAAAATTTCAAGAGTCTAGCTAACGCTATTATAAAGCTCGAGTTGAATACAGATATTTCGACATTGAATACAAATTATTTATTTCATCTACAATTTAAAGTAAATTTATTCATGAAAGAAAAAACATATACTTAAAGGTGTAAATACAAGACTAAAACTACTATTAAATTAAAATAACTAAAACTAAACCTAATTAGAAAAGAGAGGTGGGCCTCTTGGCATGGTGCTTATCACGCAGGCAGCATTCCCGCGCTGAACTGCGATTGCGATTCTTTGCGCGAGAAGGCTGCCGGCGCGAGGGTTGCCTGTTGCCTCTCTCAACCTATTGCTGAGCTCCCTGTGTGTACTTTGAATATGATTTTACCTTATCCTTATTTTTATTTCATACATCGTAGCCCCAATGGCCGCAGATTAGCCAAGATCAGACGGTGGATCGTAACAAACTTACCTCGTTAGTCAGTAATGTACAAACTGACCATCGGCTTTTATCCCACTAGATAGTTTAATAAATAGAGATTATTGGGCTCTCGTGTTTTATGAGGTCCCCTTAACCTTTACGGAAGGACGTGAGATGAGAAAAGTTTCCCAATATCACGGTTTTTTTTAATGCCAATTACTGGATCTGGCAAACTCGTAGGCTTGTTTTTTTATAAAACATGCCTTGGCTTTGCACGGATGTGACTTTAGAAGATTAATTTAAAAAAAATGAGGTAGGTACTCAAAAAAGGTTTTTTTTTAAGTATCTCCTGAGGCTTAGCCTGTGTGAGCCACGTTTATTGTTTATTTTTCGGCGATTTAGTTACAAAATATAGAGTTTATTACTCCGATAAAAACTTAAGACTTGAGATTTCAGTCCTTTAAAGAAAAGTCCCAGAAGTTTAGAATTGTTTCCTAATGCCTTATTATTACTATGAATTAGAACTGTTTATGTTTAATTTTAAATGTTTTTAAGCTGCGTTTGAAATATTCTTTAAGTAACGGGAATACTTTAAATCCATCAAATACGACTTCAGAATTCAGACGTAAATAAGTACAGTGTCTGAGCCTTCCCAAATTAGTTTATGTGAGTGATCAGTCTGGATAAGTTGTTAGGATTAAATTTTGTGAAAGTATCACACAAACACCCCCCCCCCCCCCCCACACACACACATATGCTCGCTCTCACACACACACCTGTAGCTATGTGTTTATCTTTAAAAAATGTATTTTTCGTTTGTTTAATGTTTGAATTGCACCTTCTTTTTTTTTGTCAATATTTTGTAATTAATTTACAGACCGCATCACTATGTGTAATTATTATTATGGTCTTTTGGCTGCCACGATACAGGCCTAGCCTAGTGTGGAGTCATTGGTATTTCATTTTGTATGTATTGTTCTCATATGGTTACTTAGTAAGAATTTACTTTGCTTTACTTTATTGGATGTTTATGTAATATCGAAATAAATACTAATGTTAACAATACAAAGAAAAATACACGCCAATAAACTAAATAAGTACTTAAATAAAGAAGTACTTTTTTCATATATCCAGTAAATTGGATAAGCCCGAATGAATAATCGTGGATTGGCTTTTTTTACCCGAAATTTTATAACAAGACAGCGTATATTACACATGAATAAATACGGAGCAGAATAAAAAGTTCAAACAACGTCGCGCACGCATTACACTACTACACGCACAACATATCAACATATGTGTGCGTGACCTGTCACAGACAGGGCGGGGGGGGGGCGTGCACCGGCGCCCGCTCGGAGACAAACCGGTTTGAACTAGCTTAGTGAGTAGACAAAGTTCAGGGGGGTTACTACGAAATTTGAAGTTCGAAGTTCGGATCGTGCGGGCCCTCTCACTCTCGTAATAAATACCATTAGCGTGAGCGGAACGGCATGAAACGAAGTTCGAATTTGACGCTTCGTAGTATAGGGCCAGGTGTGCCGCCAGCGACGACGCGACCGTTTAGCGTTTAGCTACATAGTTCGGGTGTTCGGTTGTTTTTAAAGATGCCTACCTGTTGTAGTGTTTGTAGATATACAGATATTAGATACTAAGGTACTTGTTTGAATAAAATATTTGGTTTTTAATTCTTTTTTTTACCAAAATCAAAATCAAAATCAAAACGTTTATTCTGCAAATAGGCCGCAAAGGGCTCTTTTACATGTCACTTTTTTTAAACTACCAGCGCTTTCGTAAGGACCATCATTGCCAAGAAGAATGCGACAACCCTATGATAATAGGTAAGAATTTCGAGCACTGTTCGGAAGCTTTTCTTCTGCTCCGTGGTGGTGGTGCAAGTGGTATTGATGCCTGACGTGCTATAAGTATAATATTATAAATTTTCAAGAGCGTATCAATTAGACTAATCTGTTCATCATCTCGGCCTAAATACGTGTTACTGCTGGGTACAGGCCTCCTCTCGGAATGAGAGGGCTTGGGCACATTTTCTAAAAATCCTAGTCCCAATGTAAGCAAAGCTTGTGTTATGGATCAACACAACATCCTTAACGACCGCCTTAGCCTAGTTGGTAGTGACCCTGCCTACGAAGCAAGAGGTCCTGGGTTCGAATCCCGGTAAGGGCATTTATTTGTGTGATGAGCACGAATATTTGTTCCTGAGTTATGGATGTTTCTATGTATTTAAGTATTTATTTATCTATATAAGTATGTTTATCGTCGTCTAGTACCCATAGTACAAGCTTTGCTTAGTTTGGGACTAGGTCGATTTGTGTAAGATTGTCCCCTAATATTTATTATTATTTATTTATTATTTATTATAGATAAATATATACTAACATATTAAATACCCAAGACTCGAGATCAAACATTCATATTACCAAACAAATATCTGCCCCGACGCGGGAATCGAACCCGGGACCTCAAGCTTCGTGGTCAGGTTCTCTAACCACTATACCATTTGGTCGTCAAATTGCGGATTAGACACTTGACACCCATCATTAAATTTCTTCTCAGGTGTGTGCAAGTTTCCTTACAACTTAGTTTACCTGCACCTATAACCAAAAAAGAAGAAGGTGGGAAATACGGCCCGAGCCCTCTCATTCTGAGAGGAGGCCTGCAGTGGGACGGATATAGGCTGGGATGATGATGATGATGAATCAAATATTAACAGTTTCTCAGCTTGATTCCCTAATGAGCGAGGATATTGTCAATATTTTTTTTTTTTCACTTACACATGGAGTGATTTATTATTATTAAACACATACAAATATTAAAAAACAATAACAATAATAAATTAATACTATAACTATAAATAAAATAAAACTAACTTAAACTAAAACTAAATAAAATTAACAAAAGGTTCCCCCCGCGGCATGGACCCAAAGACACTGGCAGCATTACCTCGCTGTATAGCAATGCTGATACGTTGTGCGAGGTAGCTGCCAGCTCTTTGGTCTCCTGTAGTGTCACAAAGACACTGGCAGCATTACCTCGCTGTATAGCAATGCTGATACGTTGTGCGAGGTAGCTGCCAGCTCTTTGGTCTCCTGTAGTGTCACAAAGACACTGGCAGCATTACCTCGCTGTATAGCAATGCTGATACGTTGTGCGAGGTAGCTGCCAGCTCTTTGGTCTCCTGTAGTGTCACAAAGACACTGGCAGCATTACCTCGCTGTATAGCAATGCTGATACGTTGTGCGAGGTAGCTGCCAGCTCTTTGGTCTCCTGTAGTGTCACAAAGACACTGGCAGCATTACCTCGCTGTATAGCAATGCTGATACGTTGTGCGAGGTAGCTGCCAGCTCTTTGGTCTCCTGTAGTGTCACAAAGACACTGGCAGCATTACCTCGCTGTATAGCAATGCTGATACGTTGTGCGAGGTAGCTGCCAGCTCTTTGGTCTCCTGTAGTGTCACAAAGACACTGGCAGCATTACCTCGCTGTATAGCAATGCTGATACGTTGTGCGAGGTAGCTGCCAGCTCTTTGGTCTCCTGTAGTGTCACAAAGACACTGGCAGCATTACCTCGCTGTATAGCAATGCTGATACGTTGTGCGAGGTAGCTGCCAGCTCTTTGGTCTCCTGTAGTGTCACAAAGACACTGGCAGCATTACCTCGCTGTATAGCAATGCTGATACGTTGTGCGAGGTAGCTGCCAGCTCTTTGGTCTCCTGTAGTGTCACAAAGACACTGGCAGCATTACCTCGCTGTATAGCAATGCTGATGCGTTGTGCGAGGTAGCTGCCAGCTCTTTGGTCTCCTGTAGTGTCACAAAGACACTGGCAGCATTACCTCGCTGTATAGCAATGCTGATACGTTGTGCGAGGTAGCTGCCAGCTCTTTGGTCTCCTGTAGTGTCACAAAGACACTGGCAGCATTACCTCGCTGTTAGCAATGCTGATACGTTGTGCGAGGTAGCTGCCAGCTCTTTGGTCTCCTGTAGTGTCACAAAGACACTGGCAGCATTACCTCGCTGTATAGCAATGCTGATACGTTGTGCGAGGTAGCTGCCAGCTCTTTGGTCTCCTGTAGTGTCACAAAGACACTGGCAGCATTACCTCGCTGTATAGCAATGCTGATACGTTGTGCGAGGTAGCTGCCAGCTCTTTGGTCTCCTGTAGTGTCACAAAGCCGTTTACAAATATCTTTGTAAAGACTTTTTGCGCTGGAGACCTTTGTATTTATTTTTCTTAAGCTTTTCTGCCAATATTATATTTATATGGACCAACAAAATCATTTATTTATTATAAGGTCCTTACTGGCTAAGGAATCAAGGTGGCTGACTGTTCTTTGATTGTGTAGGTAGTAATGTAGATAAAACAATTGTGTACGGCGGACCTACAATTTTGTACGGAACTTTCGGTGCGCGAGGCCAACTCACATTTACCCGGTTTTTTGATATCTTGCATTTTCCTATTAAAAAATATCGTCAACTAAAATGTCGAATAAGTTCTAGTGAACAAATACCATGGGGCTGTACCAGGAAATAAGATCATAAAGACCAATAATACCAAATTAAAGAAAATGAAATTTCTGTCATAAACGATTTATGCAGTTGTTCGGGTCTAATAGAGTATTCTATATTCCGTACATTGTCTTATTGATATTGGTTGTACTTGAGACAATATTGGAAGTATCCTCTCGTCCCGCAATAGGGCTGATTCTATCTTACGTTATTCTGACCTAACGTTATGGTTTGAATATTATCCTTACTTTGGTACCTGTGGAATTCTATCCTCATCATCATCGTCCCATGTTTGATACAGTGGACACTGTGGACCCAAAGGAGATAAAATCCCTATTTTATGCAATTTACACGTGTCAGACTCTTGCCAATGCATTGTGCTTCATGTGTGTTTTTATTACTATCATCATCATCACCATCATCACCATCATCATCACAATCATCGACCTTATACATCATCATCATCATCTCAGCCTATATACGTCCCACTGCAGGGCACAGGCCTCCTCTCAGAATGAGAGAGCTTGGGCCGTAGTTCCCACGCGGGCCCAGTGTGGATTGGGAACTTCACACACACCATTGAATTTCTTCGCAGGTGTATGCAGGTTTGAAAGAAAGAATGTTTGTAAAGCTCATGGTAAATTTCAAATGTAATTCCAAAAAACTCAGAGGTGCGAGCCGGGATTTGAACCCACCACCCTCCGCTTGAGAGGCCATAGGTCAAACCGCACCAACGCTTTTTCTTTCTTGTCGGCACGAATTCGATCCTACTTCTTCTAATAATAAGTATAAAAGCAAAAATCTGGGTTTATACGTGCTTGTGTGTATATGTTACTCTTTTACGCTACAGTTTTTGGTAAGCATTTAAGGTACCTGCGGCTAATGAGACCTAACGAACGAAAGTGTTACTATAATATATTTTTTAGGGTTCCGTACCTCAAAATGGAAAAACGGAACCCTTATAGGATCACTTTGTTGTCCGTCCGTCCGTCCGTCTGTCTGTCAAGACCCTTTTTCTCAGGAACGCGTGGAGGTATCAAGCTGAAATTTATATCAAATACTCAAGTCTACTGTCCCTTGGAGCTGTGAAAAAATCAAACTTCTAAGCTATCGCAATCAAAAGATACAGCCGTTTATGACTCAAATTTCCGCATATTTTCGAAACTCGCAAGGTATTCAAAACCTACAGGGTACTTCCCGTGAACTCAGAATCTTGAAATTTGGTACGAAGCAAGGTCTTATAGCACAGGTAAAGGAAAAATTGCGAAAAGCATAATTTTTTTTGTCTGTCTGTCTATATCATAAACCAATCTACAATGATCCCAAACTGCGCACAATTTGCTTGGGAGCAGGGGCCTGCTAAGACTGGATGTTCATAGATACATATAAATTTGTACGGAACCCTCGGTGCGCGACTCGCACTTGGCCGGTTTTTAAATAAATAAATAAATAAATAAATATCACGGTACAATTCACACCAATTGACCTAGTCCCAAAATAAGCTAGGCAAAGCTTGTGTTATGGGTACTAGGCAACGGATAAACATACTTATATAGATAGATACATACTTAAATACATATTAAACACCCAAGACTCGGGAACAAACATTCGTATTTTTCATACAAATATCTGCCCCGACACGGGAATCGAACCCCGGACCTCAAACTTCATAGTCAGGTTCTCTTACCACTAGGCCATCTGGTCGTCTAAATTTTTTGTATTGATATTTTTATTGACATCGGAGGACGGACAGCAGCGTCCTCGATATTCATTCACGGTGTAACTTACTGTAATATTGTCAACCCGCCTGCCAAGTGCGACGATTACAACAACCCCGTATGGTTAGGTTAACAAATATGGCCTCAATTGCCCGGCGGCTCCGCTATTCCAGGTGATAGTAGCGGCCTAGGTAATGGGCTGGGAGGTATAAGGAATCCCTGGAAACGTTCCAGATACGCAGTGTAGGTACGTAGGCCTCCAGCAAGATGGGGCAACAACCTGGTTAAGGATGCGGGAACGCGTTGAACGCGGATACAGGACCGACCTGTTTAGCGAAATTTGAGGGAGACTTATGTTCAGTCAGCCGTGGATTTTTTCGGCTGAGATGATCGAGTGACTTCGCAAAGGTCATAGAAATGTACACAATAGTTTAAACCAAAATCAAAGCCACGCGAAACGTCAGTCCAACCGTGCCGTAACCGGGAATCCGTCCGACACAATAATACCCGCTTGAGCATAACTAAGTTATTTATGTATAATGAATTTAAGTCAGCCAAACGTTTGCCAACCTAAATCCCTTAATCTACCTCACTTGTGTTTCCTCTATCCTACCGATTTCACCAACTTAAAACAGCCCATCGTTGTACAAAACTATGTTCTACCTACTTCACTTAGGGTCTAAGAAGATGTAAATGTAATTTGGTAAGTTCGGCACAGACTAGAGAAGCGTAGGTGATTCGTGCTGTCACCTCTCGATTGTCGATAATCGAATCATGTATCGAGTTGATTATTTACGCCATGTGCGATGGAGCGTTGCTTTGAGATACGTGGGGTGTGCGCTGCGAATTCTGATTTAGTAGCTTGCTTGTGCCACTATTGAACATTGTTAATAAGAATGGGAACAAATAAGTATACTAGGGGCGTTCAATAAAAAGTGAGAATGAGTATGTTATAAACAACTTTTACTAAATGTCATTTTATTTTTCGACATAGTCACCTTTTAGCATAATACACTTAGTATATCTTTTTTCTAAACTTAAAATTCCATTTTTAAAAAAGGTCTCATCTTGAGTACTTAAAAAATTTCGTACTGCAGCGACTACCGCGTCGTCGTCTTCAAATTTCTGGCCTCTCAGGTATTGTTTCAATCTCGGAAATAGGTAGAAATCACTGGGAGCGAGATCTGGTGAATACGGAGGATGCTTAAGGATATCGAACCCAGCATCACGAATTGCAGCCATTGCA
Organism: Archips crataeganus; assembly: GCA_947859365.1. NCBI lineage: Eukaryota > Metazoa > Arthropoda > Insecta > Lepidoptera > Tortricidae > Archips > Archips crataeganus. Next base: position 18,623,808 of record OX402059.1, on the reverse strand, counting down.
ACGATGGACTTGTGTGCCGGGGCATTGTCTTGGTGGAACAGCACAACTTTCGAGAGTTTACCTCGCCGTTTTTCGCGGATCTCATTGCGCAATGTTGCTATTTGTTTGGCGTATAATGTGCCCGTAATAGTGGCTTCGTGCTCGAGATACTCAATCATTAATACCCCCTTAACAACCCAAAAAACAGGGCCCATGACCTTACCAGCAGATGGGCTCACCTTGAATTTCTTCGGAGTTGGAGATGATGGCCTTTTCCATGTCATAGACTGCAGTTTCGTTTCAGGGTCATAATGATGGAGCCATGTTTCGTCCATTGTTATAAATCGCGCCAAAAATAGTTCCCGGTCTTGCTGCATCAGGTTCAAAGCTTCTTGACAAATCTCTAGTCTAGTTTGTTTTTGCGTGTCAGTAAGCATTCTTGGTACCCAACGCGCAGATACCTTTTTCATACCCAAGCGTTCATGTAAAATATTATGCACGCTCCCCGTTGAAATCTTTACATTTTCAGCAATAAAACGAACTGTGACACGACGATCCGCCAAAACTGAGTTTTCGACTTTTTTCACAATTTCTTCAGTTACTGCTGTAGTAGGGCGTCCGGAGCGGGGGTCGTCCATTGTCGAATTATTATTATTACTTATTATTATTATTATTATTACCTTTTTTTTATGTTATAAAGGCCAGACAAACGAACTAGTGGGTCACCTGATGTTAAATGATCACCACTGTCCATAGACACTCGCAGCGCTTTACGCGATGCCAGTGCGTTGTCGGCCCTAAAGGAAAGGGAACATGGGAAGGGGGTGAGGGAGGGGAAGAGGGAAGGGGTGAGGTATTGGTACCTTAATAATAATGTTTAATATTAAGGTGACTTATTATTTTGATCGCTAGCCTTTTGCACGAGTAAACCATTAGGTCTGCCATTCGAATTGAAATTCAGAAATTCCCGTGGGAATTACCAAAAAATATTTTTTTTTATTATGAGAGGAAGGCAAACGAGCAAGCGGGTCATCGGATAAAAAATCATCACTACCGCCCATAAATATCAACAACTCAAAGAGAGTCGCTGATCTATTGCCGGCCTTTAAAAAAAGGAGAGGAAATAAGAGAGAGAGAGGGGGAGAGAAATTGGGCCCCGGCGCTCTCACTGACCGTACAAAACGCAGCAGGAGCACTGCTGCTTCACGCCGGTGTTCTGTGAGAGGGTGGTACTGCCCCGGACGAGCCGGCCCATTCATGATGCAACAGCTAGCTACAGCATGGCTCTACTACTTTCTTCTTCTGTCACGTTGTATAAATAACAACTGTGCCAAATTTCATGCTTCAAAACAAAGCGATTGAGATTTCGGGACTTTGTCACAATCCCTAGGAAATAACGTGATAAAATATAGCGTGTGTGGTATTCTAGATATCCATCTCTGCTATGTACATCCAGACGTTAATCTATCTACATACTGAATTTAATATAAACTTTTTTATAGTTTGACACATCTTAATAGCGTAACTAATTATTGAATCTTATCAACTCTTCAAAGTTTTTAGTAACGTTTCATTTAATTTTGCTTCGGGATACCTCTTTTGTTTTAAATTTTCATCATGCCATTTTAATATTTACACTGTTCCTAATTTGAAAAAAAAGTGCCACATTGTTTATATTTTAGGACTTGATGTAATTATTATTATGTGGTTGTTTTTACTACAAGCGTTTTGGCTTAAAGGGCAAATGTTGAAGCTGATTCTTTTTAATATCTTCATCACAACATTAAATGCAATAAAGAGTTTGAGTACTCATAATCACTTTGTCATTCGTAGGCGAAACAAGAAAATTTTTAACACATAGCAACACAAAAATCTATACCATGTTAACAAAGTAATTTCCCGTGCACCCATGTTACATGTCAAATAATTATCATTTTTTTAATCGATAATTGAACCTAACGATACCGTCCCATCACTACGCGCGGATTCAACTCCCAGTCTCACGCATATCTTGATTGTGCGCTCAAACAAATCGCGGCACATTGCTTTTGCTTGATTCGATCAAACTATTTGCTTCTAGCACGGAGAACAACTCAATAAATATCCATTAGTTTAAGTAGATCGGTTGCACAAATTGGTCTTTTTTTATTAATCTTAAAGCACACATCGCGGAACGTTAGAGACTTCAATTCAATTTCCAAATCCTTACCAGAAGAGACATACTTTTAAATTTCGGTGTGATATAGAAAAAAAAAATCACAAACAAATCGACCTAGTCCCAAACTAAGCAAAGCTTGTCCTATGGGTACTAGACGACGATAAACATACTTATATAGATAAATAAATACTTAAATACATAGAAACATCCATAACTCAGGAACAAATATTCGTGCTCATCACACAAATAAATGCCCTTACCGGGATTCGAACCCAGGACCTCTTGCTTCGTAGGCAGGGTCACTACCAACTAGGCTAAAGAGGTATATAGCTGATCTTTGTGGGTGCTTTTGGAAGACGTACCCGCCCCGATCCCATTAAAGCTTGGCGGTCGCTTTCCCAACATCAACGATCTTCCCAAATATTTTCAGATATTTTTTCCTGCATTTTATACTCCATTGCCATAACCAAGCGGGCGTTTGGTGTCGATGATAAGAAAATAGCATATTACGGTTATAAAATACTGTATATAAATACTTACAAAAATTTGTTTTTCCCTTTCTTTTTTGAAGCAATTTATGACATTGATATGGGGTTTTGATAGTCTTAGGCCGAATCTATATTTTTCTGATACGAGGGGCGTTCAATATAAAGTGAGAATGAGATGCAAACTCTTTTAATATTACGAAATTAAATACTGGCCGGTAAAGCTAATCTATCTAGCTGATTGCTATGAAAAAAAAAACTAACTGTCTTTTGTTTAAAAAAATATACGGTAATTTTTTGCAATGCTATTGAGTACGTTAGCGAAAATGGAGAAAATTGAACTGCGCGCCGTTATCAAATACTTGTGTTTGAAAAATTTTTCTACGGACCAAGTCAATTTGGATTTGCGGGACACTTTAGGGTCTAATGCTCCTCCGTATTCGACAGTCGCACGTTGGTGCGCCGAATTTAGACATGGAAGAACATCGACAATGGACGACCCCCGCTCCGGACGCCCTACTACAGCAGTAACTGAAGAAATTGTGAAAAAAGTCAAAAACTCAGTTTTGGCGGATCGTCGTGTCACGGTTCGTTTTATTGCTGAAAATGTAAAGATTTCAACGGGGAGCGTGCATAATATTTTACATGAACGCTTGGGTATGAAAAAGGTATCTGCGCGTTGTGTACCAAGAATGCTTACTGACACGCAAAAACAAACTAGACTAGAGATTTGTCAAGAAGCTTTGAACCTGATGCAGCAAGACCGGGAACTTTTTTGGCGCGATTTATAACAATGGACGAAACATGGCTCCATCATTACGACCCAGAAACGAAACTGCAGTCTATGACATGGAAAAGGCCATCATCTCCAACTCCGAAGAAATTCAAGGTGAGCCCATCTGCCGGTAAGGTCATGGGCTCTGTTTTTTGGGATGGTAAAGGGGTATTAATGATTGAGTATCTCGAGCATGGAGCCACTATTACGGGCACATTATACGCCAAACAAATAGCAACATTGCGTAATGAGATCGACGAAAAACGGCGAGGTAAACTCTCCAAAGTTGTGCTGTTCCACCAGGACAATGCCCCGGCACACAAGTCCGCCGTTGCAATGGCTGCAATTCGTGATGCTGGGTTCGATATCCTTAAGCATCCTCCGTATTCACCAGATCTCGCTCCCAGTGATTTCTACCTATTTCCGAGATTGAAACAATACCTGAGAGGCCAGAAATTTGAAGACGACGATTCGGTAGTCGCTGCAGTACAAGATTTTTTAAGTACTCAAGATGAGACCTTTTTTAAAAATGGAATTTTAAGTTTAGAAAAAAGATATACTAAGTGTATTATGCTAAAAGGTGACTATGTCGAAAAATAAAATGACATTTAGTAAAAGTTGTTTATAACATACTCATTCTCACTTTTTATTGAACGCCCCTAGTATGTCGTGTCGTGACACGTCATAATTATATTCATTTTTGTTCTCTGACTCATGAATTGTGATGGCTTATGTTTGAACGTCGAACGCACTTGTTAATCAAACAACGGTTGCTTTGGTAATGACAAATGTATTAAGTATGGCAGCCCTTTTATAGGCTGCCGGAAAACTCTCGAAAGCGCGATTCACAATTTTCGATAGGCGAGACAGTGCCATCTATCGCAAAACATCTGAACTAAAAGTTACAGTTTAACAGCTTATGTTGTGTCAAACTTTTAATACGAGCTTTCACTCTGAAAGTACGTACTTACTTCAAATTTGGCAAGCAAGTAACTTAAGTATAAATTAAGATGGTAAATGTATGCATAATTTGGAAAATATCGTGGGAAGCTATTTCGATTTTGGTTGCACAATAACTGATCGTCGAGGAGTTCCTTCGGTAAAGCTTATGCCAAGCAGTAGACGTCTTCCGGTTGATATGGTAACGATATACCATTCTGACGTATCACGACACGAGACGTCAGACGAATGTGCTGCTTGCCTTAGAAATAGGATCCCCTTGGCACTATTTGGGTAAGCTATAAATTCTAATACAATTTAAAAAAAATGTTGTACAGCTTCCCTCAACTGTCTACTATATTTAATATAGTTTACAATATTTTTAGAAACATTTTGTGTAATATTTTAAAAAATACAATAAAAATAATATAATAAATTAAATCAAATCAGATTAATATAAGACCAAATACTAAAAAAGTGTATTTTTGCATAGGTAGTTTAGTGTAAATTGTCTCAACATATTTTTATTAATCAATTTTACTTAATAACAAACAATTTTCGATACGTTCGCAGCACTCGCTTAATCAACAATCGATAATCGTCATAAGAAAGAAAGCTAAGAGAAAGGTCGGTAATGAGATTTGGTACAATAATTCGATTTCCCTGTATTAGCTGACCTTAAGTTTGGAGCAGTCGGTTTGGCGGAACACCTATTCTGAGTAACGAGTCGATTTAATCGTAATTATAGTATTTCCAGTCATTTATTTTCTCGATGACAGCTCCGTTAGAATGTAACGGCGTTTAGTTACGCATAAAATAACTTTTAAATGCGAGGTATAAAAAATACGACAGTTGCCTAATTTTGTTCCTTGATCCCATATAAAATTCATGCAGTATTTTTTTTTAAAGTACGATAAACAATAAAAGTTTTAATAAAGTTACATTCTATGGATTGACGAATAGTGATGTTATGATGATGCTATGTTGAACTAGACGTGTTCCCGCGACTTTGTACGCGTTATATTTTTTTCCCGGGATAAAAAATAGCCTATGTTACTCAAGAATAAGTATACTATAGTTATAATGGTGAAATAATTTTTGTTTTTGACACAAGCACTGCCAGGTTTTGATTCAATTAAACCTTTTACGTTGCTGACATCTACTTCTATGCGAAAAATAATATTTACTTTATTATTTTAACTACCCCATTATTTTGTGATTTTGACTGTGGTAAAAATCAATCAAATCGTCATATTATTTTTAAACAGCTGCGGTGAACCGAGTTTCAGTCTATATTAAATTTAAACATTGTTTGCAAAACTAGGCCGGATCCGTAGCAAAGGATGGATAGAAAGAAAAGTTAATTTATATATGTGTCGCACAGACTTAGCTGTTTTGTACATGTATCAGCAAAGTCACTACGTAAAAGGTTCTTCGGTTAAATACTTCGTTCTTTTTATGCGATGGCAGCAGTGACTTACCGCCTGTTACTTAAGATTTTTTTTTTTTTTATGTTAAAGAGGCCAGACAAACGAACTAGTGGGCCACCTGATGTTAAATGATCACCACTGTCCATAGACACCCGCAGCGCTCTACGCGATGCCAGTGCGTTGTCGGCCCTGAGGAAAAAGGAGAGGGAATAGGGGAGGGGGAGAGGTATTGGGCCCCCGGCGCTCTCACTGACCGTACGAAACGCAGCAGGAGTACTGCTGCTTCACGCCGGTGTTCTGTGAGAGGGTGGTACTGCCCCGGACGAGCCGGCCCATTCGTGATGCAGCGGCTAGCTACAACATGGCTCTACCACTAAAAATTCTTACGAAAATACACTCACTTAACCCACATTATTTCACTTTACAACATAATCTCACGGAACCAACCAAACCATCTCACTAAATCTATTCCCTAGACGGCCTAAAGCGTGAGCGTCAATATAAATCGCACAATCTGAATAGGTCCGTTTCCATGTCAAATTGTGCGGCGGACATTTTTCCTATTACCGAGTGACAAAAGCCCGTCTTTTTTCGTCCATTTTCTTCTTTTTTTTTGACGCGCCAGTTTAATTGGCGCAAATGCGTGCGGTTCTCTCGGCTTTTCTCTGAACGATTTCTCGGTGTAGGGATGTCCCGATTGTCGATATTGAATGCAGATTTTCTGGAATTTGGTACTTAGTAGGTACTACATAAAAAAATACAAACCTTTACTTAAATCCATACATAATATTATAAATGCAAAAGTGAGTTTGTCTGTCTGTAACCACGCCTAAACCGCTGAACTAATTTCAATGAAATTTGGTTTAGAGATAGTTTGAAACACTGGAAAGAGCATTATTACATTTTTTGTCTCGGAAAATTGCATACTTCCTGCGGAATAGCGATAAAGTAATTCTTTGCAGATAGTCACTGCCAACAGATAGTGCTCTATAAAGAAGAAAATAAACTTTAGGTATATTAAACCCATCAATTTATTACACTAATTTATTAAATAATTACGGAGATCTTGACGGAGATTTTATGGCCTTTATTGGCTTTAGAGCCAGTATGAAGCGCACACGGAGTCACAATTTGTTTGCCTTACCAATGACTGACAATAATGTTACTCACAATGCTCCAATACAACGTATGTGTCGTCAGTTCAATAAGCTGGACACTGATATCGATATCTTTCACGATTCTCGAGCCGTATTCACGTATAAAATTTCTTTATAAACAGAAACCTGTTCTGTATTGCATGATTTGCATGTCTAAACTATTATTAATATAGGTGCGTAGGTACATCTAGTGCAAATTAATGTATTGTTAAATAAAATAAGTACATTGTTTAAGATAGCCCCGAAGCGTAATTGTAGCGATTAGTGTGCTCTGCCTACCCCCCTTTGGGGATACAGGCATGTTGTGTGTATAGTGTATGTGTGCATGTATAATAAGTTTTATAAATAAAAATAGATAACTTTTGTGTAGTAGGAAAATATGGAAATAAGTAGGTTCGAATGATTAGTTTCTGGTATGCATAAATGTTGTGTACAATTGTAATTGTGTTGTAGACAAACCCATGTTAATCTTGTAAGGTTTAAATTGTGCTATTGTTTACAATATGTAATTGTACCTAACTGATAAATAAATAAATAAATAAATAAATAAATTAATAAGAAGCAATATCTCAGTGCCAGATTTACTTGTACATACTGTTTGTCGTAAATATAGTTCCCTCTAGTGGAGAAAATCCTAGCCGGAACACCAGAATTTTTCTCTACCAGATTATTCAAATCACTAAACTCACATAAATATTATTACGTAGTGGTAGCAGTAGTGGTAAATCACGAATGGGCCGGCTCGTCCGGGGCAGCTACCACCCTCTCACAGAACACCGGCGTGAAGCAACAGTAATCCTACTGTGTTTCGTACGGTCAGTGAGAGCGCCGGGGGCCCAATACCTCTCCCCTCCCTCTCCTTTTCAAAGGCCTGCAACAGACCAGTGACTCTCTTTGGGTTGTTGATATTTATGGGCGGCAGTGATCATTTTCCATCAGATGACCCGCTAATATGCCAAATTTCAGCTTAATCTAATATCAAAAAGTGATCGATAAATCGTCATATATACATATTTACTTACATATGAACGCTGCTAGTAAAATAAAAACTTGTAAAAATCAAAGGAACCGTTTTGGTGGCACTTAAAACTGACCTTGGGTTTTGAGAATAAGAATAATCGCTTTAATAAACAATATTTACATTGGACCGTTAAACTAAACGCCGTTGATAAACATAGGCAAAAACAACAATATCGATGTAAAAAACGAAATGTCGATAAAATTATGTCCCATCCTTACAGAAAAACGGATATTGAATGGTTCAACATATTATTTTCGTCCTCAGCGTCACTTTTGGGGCATTTCTTTTTCACTTGACCGTCGTTTTACAAACGATTGACATTCATTTAGATGTATTCATTTAGATTAAAATACGACGCTAAGCATTAGTGAAAATATATATATTTTTGTAAAGAAGCTTTCTTATGTTTAAAAGCCATATCACACTGGCCATTTTCGATTTATTACAAGCGGATCGAACGCGCAGCGTGTTTGCCGCGAGCGCACAACGTTTTCGCCGCGAATGTAACGCCATCAGTACGCTTAGTATAAGTTTTCCTTCACTTCAATACTTCTCGATCGCGTTTACGTAAAAAAATCAATTACTAGGGAAACATGGACAGCGCCTCCGCGGCCGCGCGTCCGTATTTCCATAGAATAGAAATTTTTACGTAAACGCGATCGAGAAGTATTTTGGTGAAGTAAAACTTATACTAAGCGTACAGTACCTCTACCATGAGTTACACTAGTTTACAGTGACCGTACTCGCTAGCGACGGCGTAAATGATTTGTATGAAGAATTGTGTACAGCGCCTCTAGCGGTCACTTACGGAAGTACAATTCTCCATACAAATCATTTACGCCGTCGCTAGCGAGTACGGTTACTGTGAACTAGTGTAACTCATGGTAGAGGTACAGAGTTGAGGTCAAGCACACAACAACACGTCATGTAATGACAGCGGGATTTTGACATTTATTTGTACCGATAGCAAGTTAAATTTTGTATCTATTGCCTAATGTCTTTTCATATATGTACTTACATTAATATTTTGCATGCCTAATAATACCTAGGTGAAATGTGTGAAGCTATTTTTCTGTACACTGTGACCTACTGGTACCACATTTTAAGCATGCTCGCTCGCGGCGAATACGTTACGAATTTGCGCCAAATACCTTGCGCGTTCGCTCCGCTTTTAATACGTTCGAAAATCGCTAAGTGTGATATAGCTCTGAGACATTTTTACATTACTAGCTTAAACCCGCGGCTTCGCATGCGTCAAAAATACTTTGAAAAGAAACATTTACAATCTTAGGGCCTGTCCGCACAGCGATATTACACCGCGCGGTTTTTTATTCGCAATTCTGTAATAAATTGAATCTTATGGACATAGAAGCGCGGCTACGTCCATAAGATTCAATGTGTTACAGAATTGTGAATAAAAAACCGCGCGGTTAAATTAATATCGCTGTGCGGACAGTCCCTTAGAGTGTGAGCTGACAAAAGTACGGTAATTTTTTCAAAACACCACGTTCGCTCGTACAACGCCATCTATTGATTGCTGGCGAATTTAACTCGTCATCTTGAAAGCTGAGGTACTTCGACGTTCTCGAACAGCGCCCTCTATTTTCGTTTATTGTTAAAATTACTATTCCACGGGGCCGCATTACAGGGATATGAGGATTGTCAATCCAGAGGCCTTATTGACTGACGCGCGGACGCATGCTTTCGCATTCACTATTTCTTTCTGTCAAACGGTATAAGATGGTGACAGAAAGAGACGGTGAAATCGATGGCAAGCGTCCCCGCGTTAGACAATACGGCCTCTGATACAATACAATACAATGACTCTTTATTGTACACCACATACAATACAGAAAAACAAGTACAAGAAAAAAAAAATAGAAAAATAACAGATCGAGAGCCAAACAGATCGGCCCTGCGCCATCCGCATCCAATGCGTTCCCACCACCTTCACCAGGTAGTCGCTCCATCTCGTTGGAGGCCTACCTACACTGCTTCCGGTCCGCGGACGCCACTCGAGAACCTTTCGGCCCCATCGGCCGTCAGTTCTACGAGCGATGTGCCCTGCCCACTGCCACTTAGTTTGGCGATTCTTCAAGCTATGTATGTAATGTATATTTATTATTACTTAATATAAACAAACACAATCAAATCTTGTCCAATAATATTTCCTTAGATAAGTCCACGTTAAGACTTTTTATTCTACGCCTGAGATACAAATCCGTAACCCCTAATCTAATTGTATACCCCTACCTTTAAAAGGGAAGAGATAATTTTTATTTATTAGCCTGATTTGGTGTCCCAATGCTGGGCAAAGGCCTCTCCTCTCTTGCTCCACTCTTGCCTATTCAACGCGAGCTCCTACCATCCCATGTGATAAACATCTAGGATCTAGATTCTAGGTCGTCCCTCCATCTTCGCTTTGGTACTATAATTTACAAAATTAAAATTAAATTATGCTTAGCAAATGTCTGTCTACATCAGCCCCTGTGCATAGATAACTCTTAAATTTTCCGCTGCGTTACTTAGCAATCGCAACCCTCAAGATCATCACTTTACCCCAAATTTCAAGGCATCCACAAAGCATACATGACAGGAGATGGTAATATACTTTAGAAGTTTAGATAATCGACTTTAAAAAATAGGATTCCAAAAGTATTTACGTTTTTTTTCAAAACTCTGTCATTTATAGACCGATTTAGATTTTTTAGGTACAGATTTAAAAATAAAGGTAAGAATTGTTTTTTTTTATATATTTTTTGGAATCGGTTTTTTTTGTAAAAAAATATATAGAATGTATTGGGTAGTCTATTCGTAATCAATTGATCATAAGGCTAGTAGATGTGTCAGAATAATTAATATAAGTAGCTCATTACAGGTAATTTTGTAGCTAACTTTTTTCTGACTCTATTTCTTTCATACTAAATACAAACTGAAACAAGGATGCACAGAAAAAAAACCAGAAAAAACCGGCCAAGAGCGTGTCGGACACGCACAAGGTAGGGTTCCGTAGCCATTACGAAAAAATCAAGTAATATTTTTCTAAGGATTTCGTATGTGTACGGAATCATCCAAGTTTAGGTATCTTTTATACCTTAGGCTACTATTTACTCTTAAACTACAAATAATTTCCAAGCAATCTTAGCCGCTATAATTTTCCTAGTAAATTTGATATATTTACTACCATTCTGAATTTTTTCAAATTTTTCCACCCAACAGTTTAGATTTTAGAGGGGGCGGGACGCTCGATTTTAATGAAAATTTTCACTTTAAAGTTGAATATTTCGCAAACAGATCACTGAATAGAAAAATCATGTTAGCAACCCCGCAATGGTTTTAAAAGACCTATCTAACGATACCCCACACTATAGGATTAGTCGAGAAAAAAAATCACCCCCCCTTCACGTCTTTGGGAGGTACCCTAAAAAAAATTTTTTTATTTTTTTTTTTATTTTACCACTTGGTTGGCGTGACTGATATGTATATTCATGCCAAATTACAGCTTTCTAGTACTAACGATCTCTGAGCTTAGCCGCGGACAGACAGACAGACAGACAGACAGACGGACAGACATGGCGAAACTATAAGGGTTCCTAGTTGACTACGGAACCCTTAAAAGACCAGCGCTGGGAATCAAACCCAGATCCTCAGCATTCCGTGCCGCATGCTAAACCCCTACACCCTACAGCACCACTGGTTAGGAGTTTAGACAGTAATTTTTCCTATGCATCGCACTCTCAGCTTGCTAAATCAAATCACATTAAGTATGCAGTGATACAGCGCCATCCATGTTAAGCTCTCATCGAGAGACGACAACACTCCTATTTCTTAACCTCTCTCTCTCTCTCTTTTCTATTTATTGCTATTTTTTATTTATTTTCTTTGTTAACTTTAAAATATATAATGATAAAATCTGATTACTGGTAGATGGAATTTAACTTACAAATTTTGAAGACAACTTTTATTCTTACATGCGAACGATGCACTTGACTTAAAAATTTGTAAAAATAGTACCAAGAACCTAAAGCCAACTCCCGTCGTATTTGCTCTAAGCACCTATCACACACCCAACAATCTAATAAGACATCCGTAATCCAGATACAGCCCTCTTCGAAAGAAAATTTATGAGAGCCCCTTAATGGTACGAGGCAGCGTTACGTGAACTTTTAGGGGTTCCGTAGTCACTGAACCCTCAGGTTATTTCAAATGTTAGTACCCAGAAAGCTTTAATTTAGTATAGTATACATTCCATGTGTCAAAAAAGAGATATAATCAAATAGAACAAATCAATATACTGTTTTAAGATTTCGTGATTTTCACTCATAATTACTACATTATACTAAACGGGACTTATCACGCAATTAATATTTACCTCGACGTTTCGGCCACATTGCAGCAGCCGTGGTCACGAGTAAACTCAAAACGCTGTAATAGTTTACCGTATTACCTGACTAACTTTTACCTGCAATTTTCATTTTATTGTGAAAGTTTCTGCGTGTGTGTGTATGAGTCACTTCGTTACTATTCCACGCCATGGTATTCGACTACCAGATTTGGTTAAAATTTGGCATGTAGATAGTTGGGTAATACAAAGCTGTTTTTTATTCCAATAAGCCTACGAAGCCATGAAACCGTGGTGGTCTAGTGGCTTGACCTATGGTATCTCAAGCAGAGGGTCGTGGGTTCGAGTCCGGGCTCGCATCTCTGAGTTTTTCGGAATTTATGTGCGAAATTACATTTGTAATTTACCATGAGCTTTTCGGTGAAGGAAAACATCGTGAAGAAAGCTGGATAAACCTAAGAAAAAATTCAATGGTGTATGTGAAGTTCCCAATCCGCACTGGGCCCGCGCGGGAACTACGGCCCAAGCCCTGAATGATGAAACCTACGAAATCAGCCTCATTAAAAAAAAATAAAGATAAGAGAAAGAAAAAACCAATGTGTTGGAACGATACGAAATTGTGTGGACTGTAACTAAATTTGATTTGCGACGAAAATTCTATATCAAAATGGTTTTCGAGATTAGAGACAAAACCAAAAGAGTTATTTACTACAAGAAAACAACTAATATGGGGCGCGAATAAGTGCTAATCCACGTACCTGCTTTCCTCAGAGTGTGATGCCCTATGAGGCCTTAGTCAAGACCGGCACTTCAGCTACTTACACGTGAACGAGCTCGATTTACCACAGTTTTCGCCTCCGCAACCTTACTTGATCGCCCACAACACACCAATGGCTTAGCACCTCTTATTTACGCAAAAATACTAATTTATAGATGGAAGAATGACTTGACTTCTAATTTTCTATTTTTAATAATTTATTTATTCGTGACATTTTTACAGAGACAAAGAATCGGAAACTGAGACAAATGTTGTCACTAAATGGTCCCAACTCAGCGTAATTTCAACCTCACAGCCGACGCTTAGGCAATTAGGCGATTAGGCATTATAAATATCAGCCAAAAGACACCTACTGCTGAATATAGTCCTCCTTCTAGGTTCGCCAAACACCGTCCTCCGCATCCAACGCGTTTTTATAACCTAAACCAGGTCGTCGCTACATCTTGGAGGCCTAGCTACACTGCGACTTCCGGTCCGTGAACGTTATTTACTTAAGAATGTTTTGGCCACATCGACCATAATTTCTACGAACGATGTGCCCTTGCGACTGGCCGTAAAGTTCCTTCTCAGAATTTATTAAAACCGCATCGTATAGGACCAATTATTAGGTTAGGTTCATCATCAACATCAACATCTGAGCTTATATACGTCCCACTGCAGGGCACAGGCCTCCTCTCAGAATGCGAGGGCTTGGGCCGTAGTTCCCGCGCGGGCCCAGTGCGGATTGGGAACTTCACATACACCATTGAATTTCTTCTCAGGTTTATGCAGGTTTCCTCACGGTGTTTTCCTTCACCATTAAGCTCATGGTAAATTACAAATGCCATTTCACACATAAATTCCGAAACTCATAGGTGCGAGCCCGGACTCGTACCCACGAACCTCTGCCTAAGAAACCATAGGCCAGACCACTAGGCCACCACGCCTATGTTAGGTTAGTTTTTAATTTTAAAAGTTTACGATTTCAGAAAAATAAAACGATCTTTTGATCCAATCCATTCGATATTTTAATACATTCGGTCTTTCGTACGTCGGTACTTACCCTCGCACCCATCTCCTGTAATAAATACTTCGTGCGTAACAGTCCACTAACGTCTCCTCGGCCCATTGTCCAACCATTTCTCTTTATTGCTGTCAATACGGTATTTATCTTGCCTGTAAGCGGATTATTATCTCTGCTGCAATATTGTTCTCTTATTCCACTGATAGGTTTGGTTTTATATTGTGAGAGCTTATGATGTGATCCTTTGTTGGTTTATTTCATTACAGCTCTAGAGTTGCATATAGACGACATGATAGTGGTTAGAAAACCTGACTATACAGCTTGAGGCTCTGATTCCTGCTCCGATCGAGCAGATTATTATGAATAACAAATACGTATTTAAATATGTATTAAAGTATAGTAGTTGAGGAAACTAAATCGCGTACAAAGGGGGAACCTTTTTTTTTCTATACAATATAGGCTTGCGTTTGGCCACAATCACGCCTGATGGAAAGCGAAGATGAGGCCTACGATGGAGCACGCTTGCCTCCTCTCCTCCTTGCGCACCTCTTCACGGTCAAGCTCCCGATGATTTCTTTGGCAGGTGAAGATTATGTTAACGTGACATTTACAACAAAAAGGTTCCATCCTATTACGGAATTCAGTTTCCTCAAACTATTAACATTTTAAAATGAAAATTAGGGAATTTCGGACAACTTTCCGACTTCTACCAATGATAGATTGATGGATTGAAATTTAAATTTGCCCTGCATTTAGGTAACTATAACAATTAGAAACTCATTTCACGAATTTCGGAAATTCCTATGAAATAAAAACGGGATTTAAATATTAACTGACACTGATAATGACGATGATGAATTTTGGCTTTTTGCTTTTCAACGAAAGCGATAAAGAAGCTTTATTAAAGATTTGAATTCTGCGCAGAGGAAGTCGCAGGAAAAAGCTAGTTATTTTTAAATCATTGCTGATTTAATAGTAAAAGGTTAAAAGTTTGTCTTGCAGAATGAAAAAGCGATAAAACCCGGGGACATCGGCTTAACGAACCATTAAAAAAAGAAACGGCACCGAAGAACATGATAAAATCCTCCCCCAATTATACAAAGGGGAATAAAACGGCAACTCAATTATTTATCTGTTTTAATTAGTACGGCACTTAGAAGTGAGATGTCTTGACACAGTTAAAGTGAAATAAAAATAAGTGTTTTTGCCTAGTACTTCTTTAAGAAGTCTTGGTGGCTTAGTGTCAGCGGTGTGGCGTGTCTTACAGCGCCATGTAACGGGACTATGACTAAAGAGGCAGTCCACCATAAAAAAGTGTACAGTTTTTGCAAGTCACGAAGACGAACGGGCTTTACTCGTTATTGTACTTATATTATGATTTCAAACTAAATACAAACTGAAATATAGATGCACAGAAAAAACCCCAGAAAAAAGACCAATGCTGGGAATCGAACCCAGGTCCTCAGCGTTCCGTGCTGCGTGCTTACCCCTACACCATCACTGGTCTAGAAGTTAGCGACGAATCTTTCCCATACATCGTACACTTTAGTCTGTTATGATCACATTTAGGCAGTGATAAAGCGCATCTACCATTCGCATTCGGATGACCGTAAAAGTAATAAAAAAAAATGAAGTTGAAGAAAATAAAAAAATAAATAGAAAAAGATACTTCATACTTAACTTATATTATGAGGTTGAATGTGGGTAAGGTTTGTTTTCCGGTCCGTGGACACCCTCAAGAACCTTTAAAATTTTTGAAATTTAAAAAAAAAACGATATATAGGGGCATAGCTGTGGTAGATATAGATTACATAGTAAAAAAAATTTGGCTCTAAAGCCATTATCCAGGGAGGAAACAGGGGACTACGTTTGTATGGAGAAATAGTGCGCATCGTACCCTCTTAGGAATACGGATAAACCCTGCGTGCTAGTGACGAATTATACCCAAGTCCTTATATAATGCATACTGTACCCTTTAGAAGCCGCCTTAAGCTTGACACTAAGTGACCGGGACATTTTCAGTTCATTTATTTCCAACAATTCGCCTATCTGAAGCCATTCCGTTGACTGTAGACTAGGATACGACTGCGTAAAAGCTAGGGTCACCAGATAAACGAATAAAAGCCCCAAGACTGATATTACAACCGTCAAAATTTTACTGCAGTGCACAACACTTGTCTTGTCGAAGTAGTTTCTTTTGAGCTAGGTTTTGAGCTAGGTTTGGTTTTTTAGACGACCAGATGGCCTAGTGGTTAGAGAACCTGACTATGAAGCTTGAGGTCCCGGGTTCGATTCCCGTGTCGGGGCAGATATTTGTATGAAAAATACGAATGTTTGTTCTCGGGTCTTGGGTGTTTAATATGTACTTAAGTATGTATCTATCTATATAAGTATGTTTATCCGTTGCCTAGTACCCATAACACAAGCTTTGCCTAGCTTACTTTGGGACTAGGTCAATTGGTGTGAATTGTCCCGTGATATTTATTTATTTAAGATAACTTTGATCCAATATTGGTTAGTAAAAATCGTTACGACTATGTTAGTAACTTATTTCTAAAAGAGATTTTGTAATTTTAATCATATGTCCGATCAGTGGACAATCCCCACAGTCGGATATGACTTTTATGTGGATTGTACTGACGTGTTATTACCTTTTCATGAACTACTGCAGTTGATCGACATATTCGTGCAAGGTCAATTTAGTATTTCTATTTCAATCTTTTTTAGTGGAATACGTTATCCGTAATGAAGTTAACTACTAATTATTTTAAGTATCAGAATCCTCTAGAATATAAAAATTTGGATATCTCGGTGTTTGAACTTAATTATGCAAAAACGGTTGAATAAATTTCAATGAAATTCGGATTAATGTCTGAAGTGGTCCTACAGAACACTGGATAACATCATCATTCATCATCAACATAACCATCACTTACTTTCTTATTTAATTTGGCTAGTCACGCTTTAAATTTTGTCTAAACTTCCGCTCGCATGGATACTTGCTTGTTTGGATTCTTCTTTGCTTGATAATTCATTCAAGCGAAGTCACCAAAATAAAAAAAAATAATAAATATTAAGGGACAATCTTACACAAATCAACCTAGTCCCAAACTAAGCAAAGCTTATACTATGGGTACTAGACGACGATAAACATACTTATATAGACAAATAAATACTTAAATACATAGAAAACATCCATAACTCAGGAACAAATATTCGTGCTCATCACACAAATAAATGCCCTTACCGGGATTCGAACCCAGGACCTCTTGCTTCGTAGGCAGGGTCACTACCAACTAGGCTAAGGCGGTCGTTACCAGCAAAGTTAGTTATTTTTTTACACTCATAAATAATTCTCACCGTAATATTTCTTACTTACCCGTAAAACTCCGACGTCAGGTTCTATTCAACCGGCGCTCAGCCTATTAGAAGCCGTACCGTTGACTACGTTTATTTCCCGAATCCCCTCAATCCAGGGACTCGAATAAAATTTATGGAGGAGGGTTAATTTGGTATTCGTACCGAAATTAGACGTAGACATTGCTAGGGTTGCATAGTATAAATCTATTACAGGATTATGATATTAATTGAGACGTTAATTTGTACCAGCTAGCTACGTTATTTGAAGGGTTATTTGAATGCTTTATAGTATTTTCCTACTCCTGTACTTTTATCTGGTTTTTACATGGTCGCGAACAAATATATAAGAACATAGATAATATGACTTCAGAAAGTCTATACTTAATCTATTCGCCATAACAGCACTTGTGTCGTAATGTCGTTATTACGATACACCTAGCTGCCACATAATATTAAATGTAGGGTACACTCAACACTAAAGCTCAGTTTAGACCTGCTGAGTTGAGTAGAGTAGGGTACAGTCGGGTACAGTAGGGTAAAATAGGGTACAGTAGGGTACAGTCAGGTACAGTCGGGTACAGTAGGGTAAAATAGGGTACAGTCGGGTACAGTCGGGTACAGTCGGGTACAGTCGGGTACAGTAGGGTAAAATAGGGTACAGTCGGGTACAGTCGGGTACAGTAGGGTAAAATAGGGTACAGTCGGGTACTGTAGGGTATAATAGGGTACAGTTGGGTACAGTAGGTTAAAAAAGGGTACAGTCGGGTACAGTAGGGTAAAATAGGGTACAGTAGGGTACAGTCGGGTACAGTCGGGTACAGTAGGGTAAAATAGGGTACAGTTGGGTATAGTAGGGTAAAATAGGGTACAGTCGGGTACAGTCGGGTACCCTATTTTACCCTACTGTACCCGACTGTACCCGACTGTACCCTACTGTACCCTATTTTACCCTACTGTACCCGACTGTACCCGACTGTACCCTATTTTACCCTACTGTTCCGGACTGTATCCCATTTTACCCTACTGTACCCGACTGTACCCTACAGTACGGTACAGTACAGTACAGTAGAGTCGAGTCGTAGGAAAAATATTGTATGCAACGGTGTATAATTTGGTCTTAACGGCTCGTGCCGTCTTCCATTGCGATACTCGCATTCGCTCGTATCGCAACTCACGTCACTCGCCTTTTAAGACCTCACTTATACAACAGTTGCATAAAATACTATTGTAAATATGCAGATTTGATGGCATTTATTTGTTTGATTTGAATATACAAAGTGTTTTCAAACGTCTAGTAATTAAGTTAACTTTTTTATATAGAGGAACTAAGGAGAGCCATAATTGATGAAAAAGCAAATTGGATAAAAAAATAAGCTGCCAAAATTACTAATTCCACGCGGACGGAGTCGCGGGCAAAAGCCAGTTATTATTATTTTGGTTATTGACTTTATTTATTGTACTTTACATAAGTAACTATACTTTACATTTGGACCTCTGTTGTTCTTAAATAAATGAATTATATATTATTATTATTATTAATAAGTATTAGGCTAAAAAAGAAAAAAAACCGACCAAGTGCGAGTCGGACTCGTTTTATAGATAAAGGTTCCGTACCATTATCTATAAAAACGGCAAAAAATCGCGTTTTTTTTTTGCATGGAAACCCCTATTAAATATTTGTTTTATTCTAATTTAATTATTTATTTTAAATATTCTGTGAATATTTCAAGCGTCTACCTGTTGCCGTTATCAATATCGAGAAAAAACGAGCTAAATTGATCTCTCCCGGAGTCGATTATATAAATAATAGAGTATCCGTTTTCATAGCACTTCCCTACGTACCTATTTGGTTTTCGAAGATATAGATGTGCCAATAGCATTTTCAAATAACTATGAAATTAATAAAAAAACCCAAGAATATTCGTCGAGGTTGCCATTACTACGACCGCCTTAAAATAAATAAACGACCGCCTTAGCCTAGTTGGTAGTGACCCTGCCTACGAAGCAAGAGGTCCTGGTTTCGAATCCCGGTAAGGGCATTTATTTGTGTGATGAGCACGAATATTTGTTCCTGAGTTATGGATGTTTTCTATGTATTTAAGTATTTATTTATCTATATAAGTATGTTTATCGTCGTCTAGTACCCATAGTACAAGCTTTGCTTAGTTTGGGACTAGGTCGATTTGTGTAAGATTGTCCCCTAATATTTATTTATATTTATTATTTTACTACTTAAAATATCAACATAAATAAAAATAATTATAGCAATAAAATATCTCCAATTATTCACGTTGCTAATAAAACTGCAAAATTTTAGTTTATTTAATGCCAGTTGTTGTAAAAATGCCTGGCTTTTTAACAATTTTATGATATTTCTATTCGATTTATTATTATTATTAGTTGCGTAAAAATACTTGCACTTAAATGTACATAACTAATAAAAACAATACTAATAAAATTTATATACATACCCCTTATTTTGTCCCCTTGGTTTCTGAACGTTTAGAATTTGTAATCATCATCATCATCCATCATCCCAGCCTAAATATACGTCCCACTGCAAGGCAAGGCCTCCTTTCAGAATGAGAGGGCTTGGGCCGTAGTTCCCACACAGGCACAGTGCGGATTGGGATGTTCACATTATACCATTGAATTTGTAATACTACAGGATAAATAAAACATATTTTACAAAACTTTACATTGTTATCTTTATTCATACAAAAACGCCTTGTCAAAATACTTTTTACAATTACAAGTAATGATTATAAAACTATAAACGTACATGAAATGGCGGCGTACGCAGAATGGACATAGCTCATAAATAATAATAATAATTATTTATTTCAGAAAACATGCCCATAGTTGTTAGTAACAAGGTTGCTTAGGACTACAGTTAGTAAAAATAGGACATAAGTTTACATTAAAATCATAAAACCATTACATTAACAATGTCACAAATAAAATAAAATAAAATTCAAACTCAAAATTATAAAATGAAATAAAAATAAAAAATTGGAAATTAAAATTTAAGATTACACTTCAAAATTGAAAATTAACCTTTGGAATTTTAAATTAAAAAATTTAAAATTTAAATAATGATAATCAAGAATTAAAATAAAATAATGAAACCAAGAAAAAATAACTGACGCGCAAACAATCTTGCACAATGTTTATTTGTAAAAAATGTATGATAATACACATGTGTCGCGCAGACATAGTTGTATAGCATGTGAAGGGTACACAGAAAGAACATGGTCTAGTCACCGAAGCAACATTTTGAGTTATAGCGGTTTGAAAGTTAGTCATAACGAACAATTAACGATGGTAACCATTTCTTTAAAAGTGAAAAAAAATGTTTTCAGATAATAATATTCAAATTGGGTATTTTCAAAAAAAAAGTTTACCTCTTACTTTTTGCAAATCAGGCAATTTTGGGGTTTTCTTACTCAGAATCAAGAGTGCTATTGATTTTGATGATAAAAAAGGTCCTAAATTTTTTTGTTACTTTTGTGATTTTTTTTATACCTACAGTTTATATGGCTCATCACAAAACTGACACAAACAAAAATATGGAAATAAAGGAACATTTTTTTTTTAAAGTTAACTCTTTTTGCAAATATCCATTTGATTATTTTAAATGGGTATTTGCAAAAAAAGATTACCTTTTTATGTATGTAACTTTTAGTACTTTGGGAGATCTACATTTTAAGATTAAAATCTCATTTTTTCAAAAAAGGTGGGTAGACTAATAATTATGTATTTATTATTCGTCGTTTCTGGTGCAAAGGTTGTCCATCGCGGTTCAACGGGGCAGTGCGGCTAGTGTGTTGGGCACATTTGCGCCTGGTGCGATCCGGGGCGGTTTATTTGACTGACTTTATATTTTTATTTTTATTTTATTGTATTTTGTGTGTATTGACAATTCGTTTTAATAAAATATAAATGCTTTTATTATGTATTTTTCCGGGTACTCTTCATGTGTTGTCCCGGAGTGGCAACGTAGGTAATTGATTTTTAAGTCAAAACTTTTCAGTCAAAAAATATAGCTTAGATAATACAAAGTCACAATTTATTATAATCATCGAGTGTAAATTTAATTAAATAATACTGGTAACTAGAACATATTGAAAAAAAAAGCAATAACAATTATTGGGGCTGGGGATTGAACCCGGGTCTTCGTCAATCTGGGGCGCGTGCTGAATCATTACACTAACTAACCCGAGCTTAACGGCGAAATTTCGCAAAATTTTCAGGTGACAGTTACTGTTTTATTCTAACCCGTCGTTTGCTTAAGACACGGATCTGTGCCAAATTGCAGGCATTCTTTTGGTATTTAAAAAAAAAAAACAAAACGTTTATTCTGCAAATAGGCCGCAAAGGGCTCTTTTACATGTCACTTTTTTAAACTACCAGCGCTTTCGTAAGGACCATCATTGCCAAGAAGAATGCGCCGCAAGAAACTTGGCAGGAAGTCATCTTTTCAAATTAAAATATAATAAATTACAAACTAAAAAACCATACAAATATAGAATTAAATAAAAAATAATAATAATTATATAAAAAACAATACAGGGATGTATTGGGTCCCGTAGTTAAAAAAAAAAAAAATCTGTATAATTGGATTTATATTAAACAGTTGAGACAATATCTCGTCTATTTAACAGAGTTAGAACTAGAAAAACAGAGAATGCACGTAATTGGTCAGCGATAAGGACGATGCACCGGCACATACGTCCCACTGCAGGGCACATATTTAAATATTATTATCTACTACTTTAAATTACATAATTATGATTAATAGATGAATATAAACATGACAGTGTCTTGTCCCTTTCATTTGCATATAAAAGTGCAACAGAGAGAACGCCTTGCTAACTCTGTTAAAATAGACAGGGTATAGAACGCACAATTTTTCTCCCTTCCCGCATACGAGGGGTTAAAAATGATTTAATAAAAATTACATAAATAATTTTACTAAATTAGTGTTAATACCGAAACACGAAAGACAGAATGTATTAAAACATCGAATACCCATAAACTTCTCAAAATTTATTAAAACGGCATCGTATAGAACCTATTAGCTTAGGTAGACTAATGAACTAAAACAATTACTTTGCTCACCCGCGACCTTACAATAGTTACGTTTATGCAAGAAATGTGCGTTCATGCAGTTCCTCCACCTCCACACTGTACGAACACACACAAATCACATAAACCCAACCATCACCACCACCAAGCTACACTGACGCGTTTCGAACTCAACCAGAGCTCATCTTCAGAGTTACCACAACCGTATGCTATGCTACCAAACGTTAAACTAACAAACCAAAACAAATGTTTTAACTTGTCACTGTAACTTCTCAAGTACCCACTTTATTTTTCTTATTCTCAAACTACCCCACAAAAATTAACTTTTATTGACATATTTAAAACTACCTTGAATTTTTTTTGTTTATTTATTTATAAGGCATATTTAATTAATACTAACTGTTCAAATTCGACCCAAGCCGCAGTAAAGGAGAAGATACTAAATTTACCTGTTCATTAATAATAGACCCCATAGTGTTGTACCTAATTATTTCCATGCATTCCAGAGCATCCAGACGCAACCCCTTGCCGCAATAATGTAACACTTCATAAGAATCTGAATCTAACAATGAATGATTTGATTCCAACAAATGTTTTGCAAAATTCGATCTATCTGGATGCTCATTCCTATATGCCGAAACATGCTCTTTAAATCTAGTATTAAAACTTCGGCCTGTCTGTCCTACGTATATCCCATTGCAGTCATTACAAGTAAGCTTGTATACCCCCGATCTAGTTCCCTTATCTACCTGTTCTTTGTGGTTACATAGCCTAGAGTACAAAGAGTTGTTAGTCTTAAAGGCAACATTAATATTGTTTGATTTTAAAATGCCATAAATCTTATCAGACAATATTAAAATAAAAACCAAACAACAACAACAACAACAATATTAATGTTGCCTTTAAGACTAACAACTCTTTGTACTCTAGGCTATGTAACCACAAAGAACAGGTAGATAAGGGAACTAGATCGGGGGTATACAAGCTTACTTGTAATGACTGCAATGGGATATACGTAGGACAGACAGGCCGAAGTTTTAATACTAGATTTAAAGAGCATGTTTCGGCATATAGGAATGAGCATCCAGATAGATCGAATTTTGCAAAACATTTGTTGGAATCAAATCATTCATTGTTAGATTCAGATTCTTATGAAGTGTTACATTATTGCGGCAAGGGGTTGCGTCTGGATGCTCTGGAATGCATGGAAATAATTAGGTACAACACTATGGGGTCTATTATTAATGAACAGGTAAATTTAGTATCTTCTCCTTTACTGCGGCTTGGGTCGAATTTGAACAGTTAGTATTAATTAAATATGCCTTATAAATAAATAAACAAAAAAAATTCAAGGTAGTTTTAAATATGTCAATAAAAGTTAATTTTTGTGGGGTAGTTTGAGAATAAGAAAAATAAAGTGGGTACTTGAGAAGTTACAGTGACAAGTTAAAACATTTGTTTTGGTTTGTTAGTTTAACGTTTGGTAGCATAGCATACGGTTGTGGTAACTCTGAAGATGAGCTCTGGTTGAGTTCGAAACGCGTCAGTGTAGCTTGGTGGTGGTGATGGTTGGGTTTATGTGATTTGTGTGTGTTCGTACAGTGTGGAGGTGGAGGAACTGCATGAACGCACATTTCTTGCATAAACGTAACTATTGTAAGGTCGCGGGTGAGCAAAGTAATTGTTTTAGTTCATTAATATGGACCTCCGCAAAGTAACGCCTGATTCAATAAATTAGGTAGACTAGTTATGTAACAATCTTAAAAAGTTTGTGGTTTCAGAAAAAAAAAACCTTTCGGTCTTTTGGCCCATGAGTTCGGCAAAATGATGAATTTTTAAACTTTATGCCAATAGAGGCGCCCCCTGATACTACGTACGTATTATGTATGACAGTAAAAATAAATCTTGAAACTGGAGAGCAGAAAAATAAAGTAATTAAAGTTTGTTTTGAACTAGCTGTCCGCTCCGTTTTCGCATGGGTCTACTTATGAATAAAATTTGCCACTCAAAAGTTATTTTAAAATAAGTTTTAACTTTATAAAAAGTATGTAATTGTTGTGATCCTTAAAATGATTACATTTACATTTAAAATAAAAACATACCTTTGGCATTTACGACTTAATGAAATGGCCATATTCAATGGTTTATTTATAATGACTTCTAAGTTTGTTGTACGCACTAAGTCAGCGTACACTTCGAGCTTAAAAAATTATGATAGGTACTTAAAAATATAAATATATATAAATATATGACTATTGAAAACATACATAATTATCATGGCCACGGTTTTGAATATCAAAAGTTAGTATATTGAATGGGGTATAATATCGAAAAGTTTTTTTATTAAAACCGTAAACTTGTCATATTTCTGTTATTTTGACAATTCCTATTCAAAATAAAAGACTGACATTTATATATATATTTTTATTCATACACAATCAAGATTCCAGTCGATTCCGATTCTTAAATCGATTGTAATGTTCGAGATTTAAAAAAATGTATAGAATAGAACAATAATTTCACCACGAACGAAATTACAGATCGACTAATTCGATAATTAAAACCAAATATGATTCTATTGTTTAAGGAAGATGTCAAAATTGAAATGTAATTTAATTAAAGAATCGATTTTGATTCTTTAATGTAAACATTATGTTGCAGCCAATTTTTTAATACAGTTTTTTGCTTTTCGCTTTTGAACAAATTATAGGAAAGATATGATATGGATGTAAATAAAAACTTTTTCAATATCACAACCCATTCGATATTTTAATACATTCCATGTTTTAACTTTTGATATTCAGATACGTTTCCCATCAACATAGCTAATGTGCAGATATTTATAAATCTATATTTATCTCGGCAGGTGATAGTTATAGGAACAGATCTATTTAAGTAATACATTTCATTGAGGCTTTATAATTTCGTATTAAATCTATTAAATAGAGAATGGATACAATTTCTATTTAAGTCTATTTTTTTGCAGTAGATAATTGCTCTGTAAGGGCGCTGTTTTACTGGTATGCATCTTTTATAATTACCTTCAACATCCATGTTCTGGGTGCAGTTAAAATACGACCATAATGCACCATCTGATGATCCCCTTTATTAGTCCAATCACGTAGCCAGAGTTGGTAGTTAGCTATGAAATGGGAAATGTGTGTTTCCCATCTTGTATCTAAATACTAAATGGAAACGATTTTCTCACCTCATTTTTAGGTTGAAAAGAAAATCCACGCGTTGTCGTCGGCAACATCTAGTATTGAACATAATATTATCTTTATAGTATCTACCGTATTAATAACATCAGCTACCCACGCAAACGCATTACACTAAAGAAAAACATCAAGATGGGACTTAAGAAATTTCGTTTTGTAGCCACCTTCGTATCGGAACTATTACTTGGAAGCCAGCTACCAAACCTGGCTACAAGATAGGACTTACGATATCCCGTTTCGTAGCCAGCTTCGAATTGAGATTAGTTATCCCATTTATAATCCAGCTACCAAACCTGGCAACGAGATGGGACTTAAGAATTCCCGTTTGGTAGCCAACTTCAAATCAGGATTATTTTTCCCATTCGGAAGCCAGCTACCAAATCTGGCTACGAGATGGCTGAGACTAAAGGGATGATTCAAACCTTTAAAGCAATAACCCGAGGGCTTAAATTATCAGGTCGTACAATAGTGTCTTTTGTTTCGGGTTGATAATTGCAGGTCGTGTTTTAGTCGCACCCTGTGCTCTTATAAATGAATTAAGTGTACCATAATCTAATTTATACTTAATTTATTTTACAACATCAATTTCAACGGTGAGTATATTCACATTATTGTTTACATACGTTTAAGTGCACATAAATCTTAACTAACAATGAAATTAGTCTGTACCTCGCTTATAATAATGACTAGATTCACAAAATTGACTCACGACGTCTAAGTGAAGAAGAAGGAGAGGATTGAACTCCATAGTATTAAAACGTCTACAACAGCCGACGCGGCTGAATTGGTATCGTGAAATCGATAAGTTTTCATTTCATTCTGTATTGGAATTACTGGATCTATCATTAACTGTGGCATTTCAGTTGTCTTTTTAGGTTCTCTTGGACACGGCAAAGAGTCTGGTGACATTTTTAAAACGTTCCTTTTGACTCCCTTTTTAGCTGCGACAGTTATGTCGTTACTTTGTTCTTCAATATTATTCTCTGTTCCGTTCGGTTTGGAAAGCGTTGTTTCAATCGTTAAACCAGCATGAAGGATATCTTGGTTGTAATCTAATTTATTCTCAATTGGATCTGGAAGTTTGTTGTAAGCCGAGCTCACGACGGGCGGGTCCATTTTGCAAGTGACGGAGTCGAGGGAGGCCTTAGTATTCTGACTTTGTGTCTCGTTCCTGAGAGAGTGCATCCATTTCAACCTGCAGTCGCAAACGAAGTTGTTTTCTGCGAACAAAGTGGAAAGTTGATGGCTTTAAAATTAAAAGAGAAACAGATCAGCATAGCACTGAGGATCTTTGAAGAAGGGCTAAAATTTAAAATTTTAATGCTGTTTACTGGACTGGAGTTTCGTTAATGTTTAGTAACGTAAAGACGAGTCGGCGTATAAAACAGAATAAATAATAATGATGAAATACCTACGCAATACTATGCATATTATAATTTTCCTTTTGGCACATATCCTATTTTTGAAATAGATAAAACAATTTGAAAGTGATAAGAAACATTCGCAACAAAATAACGGTATTTTTAAATTAAATAGATCGAAATATTTTATTTTCTGTTTTAGTTAGTATGAACCAGATGTATTTTTCTAAATAATTCTAAAAGTAATAGGTTAAAGGAATTTTAAGCCCATCTTATAATTTACTGTTGGGTCTGTTAAATTTGGTATCGGTACGAATAAAGAGCATCATCAGAGCATTACTATGGAGTATAGCCTTATATGGTTGTGGGACCTGGACCATGACACAAAAGGATAAGCAAAGGCATTCGAAATGTGGTGCTGGAGAAGGATGAAGAAAATTAGTTGGACGGTAAAAGTCACCAATGAAGAGGTTCTGGAAAGAGTGAAAGAGAAGAGAACATTAATGAAAACAATAGAGAATCGGAGAGGGAAAATGATTGGTCATCTTATAAGACATGATGAGTTCATAAGTGTCATCTTGGAAGGAAAAGTAGAAGGGAAGCGAAAAAGAGGGAGGCCGAGAATTGATTATGTAAAGCAAATAAAGGAGAAGGTAGCCGTCATGTCTTATAAGGAGGTCAAGGAGGCAGCTTTGAGGAGAGAGCAGTGGAGAGCCATTCATCGGCTACACCGACAAGAGTATAACTCTTAAGTAAGAATATATACGAATATATGTCAAAATCCCGCTGTCATTACATGACATGTTGTTGTGTGCGTGACCTCAACTCTCGTGGCGATACCTATAATAATACAAATTTTGCTTACTTAAGGACTAAGTCAATTGATGTAATTGTCACGTGATATTTATAAAACCAGTAATTTTCATGTCACAAATATTATGAGCAAATTTTTGGGCACTTCATCATCATCATCATCATCCCAGCCTTCATACCTATATATCCCACACTAGGGGGGCCGGCCTCCTCTCAGAATGACAGGGATCAGGTGATAGTTTTCACGCGGGCCCAGTTCAGATTAGGAACTTCAAACAGCATTGAATTTCTTCGCAAATGTGTGTGCAGGTTTCCTAACAATATTTTCCTTCACTGTAGATCTCATGATATATTTAGCATCATGATCTTATGATGATGATGCTAAATATTAAATGTAAGAGGCAAAGTTATAAATTAGGCATAGAGAGATTTTAGTAAGAAAGTGTTCAAAATACTTATAACAATGTGACTAACACTGAATTTATAACGATTATTTTACAAGTTAAGTATGAAGTATCTTTTTCTATTTATTTTTTTATTTTCTTCAACTTCATTTTTTTATTACTTTTACGGTCATCCCGTGAAACCATATATTTCAAACTAAATACAAACTGAAATATAGATGCACAGAAAAAACCCCAGAAAAAAGACCAATGCTGGGAATCGAACCCAGGTCCTCAGCGTTCCGTGCTGCGTGCTTACCCCTACACCATCACTGGTCTAGAAGTTAGCGACGAATCTTTCCCATACATCGTACACTTCAGTCTGTTATAATCGCATTAGGCAGTGATAAAGCGCATCTATGTTAATGCCCTCTACCGAGAGACTTCAACACTCCTTCGGAGCTACCCGCTCACCTGGACCTTACTAACTAACTTCTAGACCAGTGATGGTGTAGGGGTAAGCACGCAGCACGGAACGCTGAGGACCTGGGTTCGATTCCCAGCATTGGTCTTTTTTCTGGGGTTTTTTCTGTGCATCTATATTTCAGTTTGTATTTAGTTTGAAATAGATTATTTTACAAACAGAATTTCTACTACGTTTTCCACTTTCCCATCCCCTGCGAGACCCCTAAGAACACTCAGCGGGATCATAAAAGTACAAACTTCCTAAGCATTATTAAAGTTAACATAACGTCTCTGTTTCAACACGCTTAATATTCAACGTATGTTTTAAGTTTGTCAAACTCAACGTGGGGACGTATTAAATATTCATAATTACCTTCGAGAAGCAAATTGCTGTTCTGCGGCTTTAAGTTGTCGAATATGGGTCTGATATTGTCGAAAGTTAATGTGTATAGTTCGTTGGAGTGGAGATCCAGAGTGCTAAGGCCCCGCGCGCCCTCGAGCCAACCCGAAGGAAGCGCAACCAGTTTATTGTCGTCAAGGGACAGCTTATCGAGCTGTGACAGCCCATCGAACGCCCTCTCCGAAATAAACTTCAGATCGTTCTTCCCTAACAGCAACTCATGCAAGTTCCACAACTCGGCAAACGTGAACTCGGTGAGATTGTAAATGCGGTTCCTACGTAGATCCAATTTCCGCAAGTTCGCCAATCCATCAAACGTGTGACGGTTCAAATGGAATATGTTGTTTTTGTTCAAGTCCAATTCCTGCAGATTGAACGTGCGCTGGAAGGCTCCATCTTTTATCGACGATATGTTGTTTTTAGTTAACACCAGTTTCTCCAGTTTAGGTAGATCATAAAACGCTTCCATGCCTATTTCAATGATCATGTTGTCTTCGAGATTTATCGAGGTTATGTTCGGTAGATGGGCAAATGCGAACTGTTGTATGTGTTCTATCTGATTGGTCGACAACGTGGCTTCTTTTAGATTGGTTAAGTTGGCAAAAGCGAACGATGTTAGTTCGACTATGTTCCCGTATTTAATGTTAATGGATCGGAGCTTTTGTAGATAGTGGAGCGCTTTAGTGGGCACGTAGCCTAATGCGCCATCAACTCGGACATTAAAAGACAAAGTTTGCAAAGTCGGTTGCGACGCAAAACTCTGCCAGATGAGATCGTCGCGCGGTATACCCCCATTGAACACCCAGCATTCCGCTTTAGATGCGTTCCGGAGTTCTCTGTTATTTTCGCAATAGCAGTGCACTTTTGAGTCGCGGTCGGTGATATCGCATATATTCTTTTGGAAGCCTCCGATCTTTTCTTTGGCCCGTCTCTTGTTGTTGTCTCTCGCCTGCACGTTAATTGACATTTCATTGACAAGCGCAAAAGTGATCAGGATGTACATAATTCCCGCGATACGGCGCTCCATTTTCATTAAATCTGAAACAAGTGAAAGTCGTTACGTTAATAAAACAATGAATCGGGATTACAGTCTTTCGGAGTTTGTTTTGTTGGATTACAAAGGATTCAAGTTTTGTATTGAAGTTCGAAAGGGATTGATTCGCAATCTAAAATATTCAAAGAGTTTGTAGTATATTACTTTGGATTTATTTTAACGGATTTTAGGGACAAAATTTTGATGTTATTACTCTTACAGCGTAAGCGAATATACAATTCAATAAAAAACCTTTTGGTTTGTAAACCAAATTAATACAAAAATCTTTGGGCTAAAAGTAAGAATAGATATTTCACTCATATTTAAATCAGTTTGCGTAAGATAGAGGGACACAAGGAGCCCTCGTTTGAGAAGACGGAGCAGGAGTCCTGAGAAGAATGGGCAGCCATAGAATCGAAAATACGCATACGATAAATAATAAAAGCTTTTAATGACTACATTATATCCTGTAAAATATTTTTTCAATAAAAATGGATGTTTTTTTTTCAAATAAATAAACAATAAAAAGTGTACTTTAATATACCTAATTGATAGGCACTACAAATATAAAAATACTAATGTTTTTTTAAACATTTATTAATATGACAATTAATACTCATATTAATTTGTATAAATTTCACATGCCTTTAGAGGCTGAATTACTTCATACTAAGAGACTGGCAATTAATTACATGTAAGACCATCAAGATGTACATAATTATATAATATGTTCTTGTGAATAATTGATTATATTAAATAATATTACTATTAACTATATTATTTACCGTGAAAATTCCGACTTTTTATCATTATGGTAGAAATCCACAGTAATTCCACATTAAAATAACCGTATTACCTTCCACAACGTTAAATTTTTTATACTTACCTGAAATTTAATACCAGGCTTATACCGCCTCAAAAGTGCTGAATGAAATACCGTGTATATACATTTACTTGTGTTACTCCGTAATCTCTTTGAGGGACTATAGCACGATGTGGCGACACAGATTCCGAATGTAATTTTAATGTATTACGAACTGAGAGACTGTAATCCAAATGAGTTTTAAATAATTAATGAGTGCGGCCATGAAAATGACTAGATTACTGAGAGAATTGAAATGGGAACGGGTTGTAACAGGAAATA
This sequence comes from Archips crataeganus, assembly GCA_947859365.1. NCBI lineage: Eukaryota > Metazoa > Arthropoda > Insecta > Lepidoptera > Tortricidae > Archips > Archips crataeganus. Next base: position 18,592,476 of record OX402059.1, on the reverse strand, counting down.
GGAAGCCTCGATATGATTACGTACTAGTGTACAATTGAATTCTAAAGGGTTTGTCGCACGGTCAGATCGCATATCTATACAAAATATATAGAGACCGACAATTTGACCTGACCGCAGACCGCAGAACGCATCCAGTGTGGCAAATCCTTGCCTATTCTTCACGATTGGTAAAACAGAATTTCCATGTTGAAACGTATTATTAGGAAAGCTATTATTTAAAGTGTTAGAGTTTGTGAAACCTATGTTTGTCATGTTATGACCCGTTAGCGCATTTAATAAAAGTAACTGATCTCCATTTCCATCGTTCATATCCTTTTTTTTTTATTATGAACATGCATAAAAAAATTATCAATTGCTATATTATAATATGTTATAACATTTCTTTAAAACACAAAGTTTTACGTACTTACAGTAACTAAACGAACTAATATGGCTCAGGGACCCACAGAGGGTCTTGGCCTCCGAAACGAGATCACACCATCTGCCCCGATCGTGCGCAACCTCTTGCCAGTCGTCGACTTGAAGACTACATACAGTAAAAAAAGAAGATTACTTACAGTAAATTAAAAAAATTAAATTATAATTTCTCTAAATGTTATGGTTGGTACGACATTCGTTTTGTCTGGAAACGGTTAGGTGTTTAGTATAAACTAGTTTGTGTTCTTGGCTATTCATTATAATTATTAGTTAAGTAAAAGTGAAGTACGGCTGGTTTCATGGAAACATTTGCACAAAATCTCAGTCGAAACAAAAAAACACCCTGCCAAAAATATGTATACATATCTCAACCCTAAAAAATAACTCGATTATTTAGAGATTCTAACCCACTGAGCTTCCCAAAACTATCAAGTATTTTACACTTCGACTGTAATAAAACTATACCAGCACTAATACATCGCCCAAACCGCTGTGTTTTACTCTAAAATCACCTCAGGGACGCGATAACTTGAAACAAAAAGACGTAGCATTCAAAGCCTCGCCAAGATCTTGATAAAAAGCGAAGGCAAAGGTCGAGTGAGATACTGCGAGATTTATTACTGTGAATCTCCTGGGTACTGATATACTTCAGCTCACTGCTTAGCTGTTTTAGCTGTTGTCACACTATATTATTCAGTATTTTATCTCGTGTGTTTACGGGACAGTGATGGCTTGTTCAAAGGCAGGCTTGAAGAATACACCGCGCGCATATAAGTATGTATACACCGTGGCTGCACCATTTCAAAACCTAGTAGGTAACTCTCAAAAAAATAGTTTTGCGATTTTTGCATTTATAGTTGAAATTTTATAAGCTGGGGGTTTAGGACTGCAGAACTCATCTGGTAAAGATTTATAACATTGTTCTCGTTTGTTGAAGCCTACCGCTAAATAACAAATCAGAACAATAACAAAAAATGCAAACAAATAGCTACCGCCTTCTCTAAGTTACAAGGTTGAAATTGCAAAAGCTTAAATCATTAAGAAAGGGGTTTCGTCATTGTAAGCGGTACTCAGGTGGATCGTCGGCATTGTAGTGCGTCCCTAATAGAACAAACGAGAACAATGTTATCTTTACCAGATGAGGTCTGCAGTCCTAAACTCCCAGCTTATAAAATTCCAACTATACTTAACGTGGTTTCTAGTAAGTGCCTACAGTACCTATACAAAAACATTTAGAGGCCTATCTTGCTCAATTTTACAGATATGAGAATATACCTCCAAACCTAGTAAGTTCGCAAAAAAACGGGCTTGACCATTTTAAAACCTGGTATGGCACAAAACTATTTCAAAAACCTAGTATGTGGCATGCAATAACTAGTTTTTGAAAAAGTCAGAGAGGCTTATTAGGTTTAATGTGGTCAAACGATAATCAATACGCTCATTTCAAAAGCCAGTATGGCACATAATTTCAGACAAAACATGTATGTAGCGACTACTAGCGCCATCTAGTCATCACACAAGGAACTAATTACTACAATCCTACATCACGCTAACGAAGTTTCTCAACTCGGCTGCATAAATACAACTTCGAACTTTCATCCATTGGACTTCGGTCCCCAGGCATAACATCTGCCTGGAGAGAGATCTCTCTATTGCAACTACCCCCAAATTGGTGACCCACGACATTGGACAAAAATCGCAACCTTCAGACACACAAAACGATGACGCAGTCTCACAGCAAGCCATACTCACCGCACTGTGCACCATTAGCATGTATCTATTATCTGCCTGGTGTCTACAGTTCGCAAAATCCTCCTCCCACTACTTCCACTTGCCAATCAATCAACCAACGCTCGCCAACAAGGCTCCGAGCAGTCACGCAACAGGCATGCATCTACAAGTAGCAGAGGAACAACAATGCTCGCCGACGAGGCTCTGAGCGACTGGCCCTTGCAAGCGCCCACATGACGCACAGACTGCACTCCACTGCAATTCGTATCGACCACCGGTCTAAAAGGGGGGCTGATGTAGCGACTACTAGCGCCATCTAGTCATCACATAAGGAACTAATTACTACAATCCTACATCACGCTATCGAAGTTTCTCAACTCGGCTGCATAAATACAACTTCGAACTTTCATTCATTGGACTTCGGTCCCCAGGCATAACATCTGCCTGGAGAGAGATCTCTCTATTGCAACTACCCCCAAATGTAATATAAGAAATTTAACATAAATATTAGTACCTGGATAACCAAGGAAGTATCACTTTTTGAACAAACGTTGAAAAATTTTGTACGGCTGACACAATCAATAAAAAAAAATCATGTTTTTCGCTCTCCTATAAAATTAGCTGAATGTCCCTTACTATGTTTTGAACTGGCGCAGCCGACCGGGGCAACTTATTTCAAAGCAAAAATGTACTTTAAGTCAGGTTAAACAAGGTTTTTCTAAAAAAGTGGGATTCTTTGACAGTTTTAGCCTAACCTAAATAAAGTATTTTGACTTTGAACATGAAACTACCGTGAGACTCATAGTGTAAAAATACGGATAACTCACGTCAATGATCTAGTTTAGCTCGACATATTTCAGGCTAATCCGTAGCCCTTCATATCGGAGCACATGCCACGGCGGCTGCTGCCAAAGGCGCACTGCGCGCCACCGCTTTCCTCGCGCGGCTGCTCGACGAAACACTTTTTTTTCACCATGAATTTGACTTATTTAAATTCCAAAAAAAAATAGCCTTATGGATAACCAAATCTTTGGATTATTTAGCCATCGCAGTTATTTATAGGACCATGTTATAAACATAGATAAGCCTCCTCAAACGGAGCCGTGGACGTATTCATAACATAGACTTTTAAATTCAAAAGTTCACTTCCTTTATTCTTATCTGGCTTCCTTTTGGCGTGACTCCCTGCTATGCCAAATCGGAATATTAATACAAAGCTAACATAGCTTTAATACTGTTATGTTTAATTTTAGCCGTGTTGTTGGATACCAACAGAATTAGCATTTCGTACACAGACATAAATAACCACAACAGAATGTATAAAATAGTAGTAAGGAAGCCATTATGATATCTGCAATTGTTTTTATGGTTGTATGTTTATTCACAACTTAACTTTCGCCGGTATTATTCAAGAGGCTATTTTTAAGAATTCCTTCTTTCTGTCATATGACTGTTTCTTTTGCACCGTAACACTTTAAATCTTCACAGAATATGTGTTAAGTACTATAAGTTAATGTGAAAATATATTTTTCGATTTTTTTTTGTTACGGCAAGATATAATAAAATTATGTCAAACCACTCTGGTTATTGCAGTACTCTGATTGGCTAATTCCAGGTCACCTATGACACTTAGAGCTGGATACGCAGTTAATATGAGTCCGTCACATAAAGTCACATAATAATATATTAGAAATGACGAAATCCGCGAAAAAACTATAAGTCACCGACATAGTTCGAAGAATCGCCAGACTCAAGTGGCAGTGGGCAGAGCACATCGCTCGTAGAACCGATAACCGGTGGGTCCACGGACTGGAAGACGCAGTGTAGGTAGGCCTCCAACGAGATTGAGCGACGACCTGGTTAAGGTTGCCGGAACGCATCCGATCCTGATGGCGAAGGACCGGTATGTTTAGCGAACCTTGGGGGAGGCCTCTGTCCAGCAGTGGACGTCTTTGGGCTGTACTGATGATGATGGTAAAGAAAGGGTAATTGTGCACTACATCAGACCGGACCGGATTAAAACGGCTCGGAATGGGGAAAAGTCTACAAAAGTGTCCGATTTACCCACAACCAACCAACACCCTTGGTGGTGTTGGTGATTTTCATGTGTTTTTATGTACAACTAGCTGATGCACGCGGCTTCGCCCCCGTTGTATTTTTTTTAATTTCTTTTATAAAAACCTTCTCCTGACAATAACAATGCAACAAAAAAAGAATTATCCAATTTGGTGCAGTCGATCGGAAGTTATGCGCTTAGCAACACATTGAGCAATTTTATTCATTTTTACACGCTTTATATTAGCTTCACCTGTATGTATGTTTGTAACCGACTCCTTAGGGCGCGATTTTGACCCACTTACCGGTTTCCGATTGAGCTGAAATTTTGCACATATGTGTAAATTGGATGACAATGCAATATTATTGTAACATGGAGCTGATCTGATGATGGAGCTGGATGGTGGCCATAGGAACTATGTAATAAAACAACACAATCCCGTCGAGTTTGGGCTCGTTTGATTCGTCTTGACGAGCACTTTGATCCCAGATGGTAACCAGGGTCTGATGATGGAGCTGGAAGGTGGCCAAAGGCACTCCACAATAAAACGACACAACCCCATCGAGTTTGGGCTCGTTTAATTCGTCTTGACGAGCACTTTGATCCCATATGGTAACCAGGGTCTGATGATGGAGCTGGAAGATGGCCAAAGGCACTCCACAATAAAACGACACAACCCCATCGAATTTGGGCTCGTTTGATTCGTCTTGACGAGCACTTTGATCCCATATGGTAACCAGGGTCTGATGATGGAGCTGGAAGATGGCCAAAGGCACTCCACAATAAAACGACACAACCCCATCGAGTTTGGGCTCGTTTGATTCGTCTTGACGAGCACTTTGATCCCATATGGTAACCAGGGTCTGATGATGGAGCTGGATGATGGCCAAAGGCACTCCACAATAAAACGAAACAACCCCATCGAGTTTGGGCTCGTTTGATTCGTTTCGACGAGTACTTTGGTCCTAGATGGTAACAAGGGTCTGATGATGGAGCTGGAAGGGGGGTAGGTGGCGGGGTGGTGGGGGAATGGGGTATGTGGGGTTAGGGGGTCGGGGGTTTAGAGGGTTGGGGGTAAGGGTGTGGCGCTTGGGGTTAGGGGATGGGGGGGGTGTTGGGGGGTTCGGGGGTAAGTGATTTTGGGGGGTTGTGGGAAATGGGGAGGGGGTAAGAGGCCTAGATGGTAACAAGGGCTTGATGATGGAGCTGGAAGGGGGGGGGCAGGTGGCGGGGAGGGCTTGGGTGGTGGGGGTCGGGGTTGGGGGTTGGGGGTCTGTAAAATGAGAAGGGGGATTAGGGGATTGGGGTTTGGGGTTGGAGGGGGGGGTTGGGGAAATGGGGTGGGGGATGTTGTGGGGTTGGGTTTAGGGGGTTGGGGGGTTGTAGGTGAGGGGGGTAGAGTTAGAAAGAAAGAGGTTTACGTTTAGTAGTGTAGAGCAGTGCGCGCGCACCAAAGACCAAGTATAAGATGGACTGATTCTATTTAAGACGAGCAAAAACCGTTTTCTCTTTTTAGCACATGGAAACTCTCACTGTGAAAAAATGCAACTAAAAAATAGAAAATAAATAATAGTTTAAAAAAACTAAAAAACACGCTTTAAAAAATAAAAAATAAATTTTAATAAATTTCAATTCACTATTCTTATAGTACAGTAAAAAATCTTTATAAGCAATTATTATATTGTTATATCCAGATCAAAACTTGTAAACAATTCTAAATATTGATAAAATAAATAATAATAGTTTAAAATATTTTATTGTAAAAAAAGCGTGGGGTGCTTTTTAAGATGTTATCAAAATGATAATCCTTGACAATTGGCTACTTTCCTAACTTGTCAGTCTTTTAGATTATCAAAAAATATTGGACACGTATTTTTTATTTTGTCAATTAAACAAAAAAATACGAAGATATGGCGCGTTAAAGTTTCGCGTGACGTCACTTGTTCCTACACTTTGTATGAGCGTTTTAGGAACAAGTGACGTCACGCCTCGTCACGCGGAACTTCAACGCGCCATATCTTCGTCATTTTTTGTTTAATTGTCAAAAGAAAAATTACGTGTCTAATATTTTTTGATAATGTAAAATACGGACTAATAAGAATTATTATTTTTTTACCTAGGAAACATCCCTATTGACACCATGCACCCCACGCTTTTTTTACAATAAAATATTTTAAACTATTATTATTTATTTTATCAATATTTAGAATTGTTTACAAGTTTTGATCTGGATATAACAATATAATAATTGCTTATAAAGATTTTTTACTGTACTATAAGAATAGTGAATTGAAATTTATTAAAATTTATTTTTTATTTTTTAAAGCGTGTTTTTTAGTTTTTTTAAACTATTATTTTTATATTATGGTAGTTATATTATGGATAGGAGTTTTCCATATCGCACCGTAAAAAAATCGGGACACTTTTGTAGACTTTTCCCCATTCCGGGCCATTTTTTTCCGGTCCGGTCTTGTAGTGCACAATCGCCCAAAGTCGGGGTACTTTGACTATGTTACTTTGGCCCTATGTTTTTTTTGTGCATTAGATTTTTTCAACTCGCTACTATACAACAGATCGCCTATGTTATCCAGGCAGATGTTTGATCAATGGTATGATAGAATAATCATCAGTGTCATTTAGTTTCTCATGAATGATTTAGGGAAAGTATGATTCTCATTTTGTTCTATGCCATGAAATTCGGGTGAAAAGCTTGTAATAAAATTCTATGGAATATAGGCGGGAAAATGTGTAATTTTGTTCTATAATAATAATAGTAATTCATTTATTTCAAACACATGTCCATAGATGGTTAGTTGTTAGTAAATTAAAATCCATAACATTAGAAATAAATAAATACATCATTTAAATTAGTATGACGTCATGTTCCATAGAACAAATAGGACCTACCCGGAAGTATCGATATAGCGCTACAATAAAATAGTAATCACATGAGTATTATTAGTATATTTATTGCTCTGTACGCGTATTTAACCTTCCCACGCGATACAGCCATACTGTGAAATATTAAACAGTATCTCGTTCATATTTTAACCGTAGCCGTAACTGTATATCAAATTATGCAAACCGCATGTAAAATGCAATATTGTGATATGGGACACTAATTTGTAATAAGTACCAGCACAAGCGAACTTTTAACTGATCACGAATTTTGTACACCGTGGCCGATAATGCGAGTAACTCGACATAATATTAACAACTATAAATTAAATATTTCAAAAACCCCCAACGCAATTGTGTCACACGTATGTTTTAACATAAAGTAAATGCCCATTATGCGTCTAAGATCCCTTCCACAGCTAACAAAAGAGCTGATAACTTTGAAACGGATTAACCGATTTTGATTTGACCAACGCCAAGAAACCTGCTTTCTAATAAAAAAACCGCATCCAAATCGGTTAATTTGTTTAAGAGCTATGATGCCAGAGATATATACACAGCCAGACAGACAGACAGACACACATACGTACACATAGCGGTCAAACTTATAATACCCCTTTTTTGTGTCGGGGTTAAACACGGGTATTATCATAATATTGAAGGACGAAAGACCGAATGTATAAAAATATGGAATGAGTCAAAAGACCAAAAGGTTTTTTTCTGTAATCGTAAACTTTTCGAGATTGTTACAAAACCAACCTAACCTTAACCTAATGGGTCGATGCCGTTTTGATAAATTCTGAGAAGTTTACGGTTTTAGAAAAAAACTTGTCGTTCATTGGACCACTTCGGTATTTTAATACATTTGTTTTTTCGTACTTCGGTAATAATAATACATTTCCACAGGTTATTTCAAGCCACATAATAATATATGTACGGCATAGTCAGGTCTTTATTCTATTAGTACGGTACGGATATTAAAAATTGGCCAAGTATGAGTCGGACTCGCGCACCGAGGCTTTTGTACAAATTTATAGGTATATATATATACGTCATAAACATTAGTTTCAAGAAAAATCCAGTGTTACCATAGCCCTGCTTCTAAGCAAAACATACGCGTGGGGGTCACTTTATTTTGCCACGGTGGAACCTCTCATAAATCAATGTTTTTTATAGTTTGTTGTTATAGCGGCAATTAAAAATAATAAATAAATAATGTTTAAATTTCAGCTATCTGCATATCTAATACGGTTTTTGAGATACAGCCTTGATTGGTCCTTGTGACAGACAGACAGGTTAATAAAAAAATCTGTTTAGTGCTCAGAAATGTAAAATCTTTTAATATTTCACTTATAGTCGACCATGACATTCCTTTAACACCCTCAATCAATTTAATTAAATGTGAGTTGTATGATTTGAAACATCAAAGGCTCAAGTCAATGATACAAACTGCCTTATTGTTTTTACTTTGATGACGGAAGTGTCATAAAAAATACTAAAGCACTTAATTTATCTGCTATTCCTACATACGGAACTGACAACTCACACTTGGCTTATTTTTTCCATTAAACCAACAACCAATCAGGTGGACGACAGAAATATGAAAGTGTAACGTTATTATCTCGACTACGTGCCGTCAATGCGGATTCTCTCGTTCGAATTACGAACAAGTCTTTATCGGAAAATGCTTAGTTTGTCTTTGGTAAGCACTCTTATGATAACCTCGAGCAACGGATGAGGGACAGGTGGAGATGAACGTTTACATGCGCTTTTGTTTAGTTTAGTTTATCAAGCACTAGCCTCTACCTGGAGCTTTGCACACGCAAAATAGATCTGACAATTCAAGTGAAGCTCCAGGGTTTTAGTAATTTCCCAAAAAATACTTGCAAAGCGTTACAAATACACAGACACGCACTCTCGCATGCACGCATGCAAGCACATTCTCACAAACTTGAGCAATCATAATATTACTTTTCTCTCTGTGCTCTCTCTTTTAATCACACGGTTGTTTCATCACTATAATTTGTACGTTGTACTGCTGAGCACAGGCCTTTACTTAGAATAAAAGGGCTTGGGCTGCAGTTCCCAAGCGAGCCCGGTGCAGATCAATAACCGTTCAGAAAAACTATTTAGACAACTTACTATTTGTATTTGTTTGTGTTGTTTATTTTTTGTACTATTTTTGGTATTCAATAAAAACTATTTGTATTCTATTTTATTTTGAGCATTTAATTTTTAATTATTAATCCTGACGTAGCACGAATATGAAATTTCTGTATATTGAAATGTCAACCATAATAAAATAAATGCTATACATACTTGGCTGCGTGTGACAGAGTAGTAGCTGTATACATTTTTTTTTATTATTGGTCACCTCGTCAATATTTGGAAACGTCTATGCTCAACTATAGTTGCGCAATGTGTCAGGATTTACTTCTTAACTGCCACATTGCACACTTCACAAGGCGAAAACCTGATACAAAATATGTCAATATGTTTAATAGTCATCTCCGTCAAGTTCTTTGCTCCATGCCCTAAACGCATTTGGATTCCGAGCGGGTGTGCGGTGTAAATTCAAAGAGGTTATCCGATGAAGCGAATTCTAAGCATTTAATGTCTTATGCTCATTGTCCTAAGTGCTATTATTGAGTGCTACTTGTTCACAACAAAATTTAACTTTACTTCCAAAGTGCTGTTGAAAACGGGGGAGGAATCGAGACTCTAGTTGGAACTCAGTTTGATTTGTTCATTATGCTCGTGTTCGAAGAATATAGCTTATCACCGTCATCATCATCATCAGCAGCCTATATACATATACATATACATATATGTCTGCAGTTCCTACGCGGGCCCATTGCGTTATGGAACTTCACATTAAGCTTATCAGTTTATGATATACCTATTTCAAATGTAATTTCACACAAATTAGAAAAACTCAGTGGCTAAGACGGACGTGGCAAAATTACAAGGGTTGCTTGTTAGAGGTGCCGTGGTAGCTTAGTGGTTTGACCTATGGCGTGTATTATGTGGCTATTATGGTCGTGGGTTCGAGCTCTGGCTCGCACCTCTGAGTTTTTCGGAATTTACGCTGAAGCTTTGCGGTGAAGAAAAAAATCATAAGGATTCTCATCTGATAAGGAATTCGTGCGTGAAATTTCACACTTGGCCCAATCCCTCTCATTCTGAGAGGAAGCCTGGGCCCTACCGTTGGCGCATAGGCTGGGATGATGATGATGATTATGGACCCTAAAACCGTGTCAAAAATATCTAAAGCATGTTCGCGTCAACGTCTTAATTAACTAACGGTACGTATTAGCAACAATTCTCATAGCATTTGACAATACGTTCGAGAAGTTTTTTACAGTGAAAAATTTAAACTCAGGATACCTCAGACCAATGCAAAGACAGGAGTTCCAAACAATACCACCCTTATTAAGGATGGGAATTTCATTTCCCGATTAGCCACTTCCTAATTGCAGTTCCAAAGAGGAAACGTGAATTTTACCTCAAATCGGTTAAATTATCGGTTAAAAGCAATTATGCTTCGTTTCCGAATCTCTTTACCAATTTTAAATGGAAAAAAGTGAAAACTTAATTTCCTACGCGCGAATTCTCGATTGGCGCTGCTTGTGCCTTTCCCGTTTCTCATTTCAAAAATAAGTTATAGTTAAAAATTTAATTTTCAATTCAAGCTTTTTCGCTGACTGTATTTTTTGTTGACTGTACTTGCATTGTCATCCAACCTTACATAAGTATACCAAATTTCAAGTGAATCCAACCACTGGTAGAGCCTGTCTAATTTAAAACGACGCGCCTCACCACCGCATTTAGGCACAGGATTTGAAAGTAGAAAATGGCCCTAAATACAGCTGCAATAGGTTCAAAATCCTGTGCGTAAATGCGGCGGTGGGGCGCGTCATTTTAAATTAGACTAGCTCTTGTGGGTCAAATTCAACTTCCAAGATTTGACCCGTACATACATACTTACATACATTGCAAGTTAATAAAAAGCTTTTAAAAATACACCAGAGGAGGTATTATCTAACGCACAGGCGTTTAAGAACTGCGGTTTCCTTCTGGATCTGTCCGAGAGGAATAGCAGTCCTGAGAGCGGTGCACCTTGGACCAGTTTTGTTGCGATAGCGATAGTTTCGCGTTAGATAGTTGACCCTGAGAAAACAGTCGATAGCGTCGATAGTCTATCGAAAATATCATCATCATCATCATCATCATCATCATCATCATCAGCCTATGTTCGTCCACTGCTGGACATAGGTCTCTCCCATGGCACGCCACTGAGCACGATCCTCGGCCACTCTCATCCAGCTCTTGCCAGCCGCCTTGCGAAGATCATAATTGTTTTCGGCGGCATTCCGTAACCCGGGGATTCTTTGCGCCCCCTGCCCTGCCGTTACCGTGACCGCCGCCTTGATCAGGAATAGCAGGGCGGCCGGGAACTGGGGGCCGTGGTTTGTGTCGACTTGCCATTGGTCAGGGTTTGCTCTAATTGCCACGCTGAGCAGGCGGGTTGGCAATCGCAGTATATTCACACCGGTATCGCTGCTGCCCGACACCGGTGGGACCGATATGTTTTTGGTCATAAAAGTCTCTTAGTCGCCTTCTACGACACCCGCGAGAAGAATTGGGGGAGTGCTATTCTTAAGCCGGCACTCCACGGCCAATACAATGCAATACTTTCAATGGGTGAATCAAATTTTTTGTGCCACCCGTTGCTATGGTTACACAAATTTTGTCCCTTGGACAATCTAAGCATTTTTCTATGAAACACTATGAAGTGTTCACTTGGACAACCAGGTGCATAGAATTATTTTACCAAACAACAGCCGACATGTTTTAAAACTGCCATATTCTTGACGTTAGCAAAATTGATTCCTCTAGTAACCCTTAAACCATTGGGCATCCCTGTCAAGACATTCAATTTTGGACCGCCAATGTTGCCAATTTGAATCGGCATTGATTTCTGTATCTATATATATAAAAATGAATCCCTATTTCCCTTGGTCACGGCATCACGCATGAACGGCTGGACCGATTTCACTAATTCTTTTTTTGTTGTGTTCCTCATTGTCAGGAGAAGGTTCTTATGAAAGAAAAAATTAAGAAAACTGCGCGGAAAATTAGAAAATATAAGAAAAGTTACCGTCCATAATAACTTTTCTAATGTAACCTTATGGCGTTTGACATAACTGCCAGTTGTTTGACAGTTGGCGTGATTAACAGAATACGATCGTTTAAATTAAATGTACGGGTCGAAATTTTATTCATAAAACTAGCGACGCGCCCCGACTTCGTGTGGGTGTAGTTTGGGGAAAAAGAGGTAAATATATTAACTTACCGCCTTAAATTATAGACTTTCTTTATTTTTCACACCTATTTTTCAAAGTTACACCCGTGCGAAGCCGGGGCGGGTCGCTAGTTATCCAATAAAGGTTAAACAGAGACAAATTTAAAAAAATAATACCTAAAGGTACTACACCGATTTGCGTGTCACAAATAACCTCATTCAAGAGAGACGTATCTACTTTCTTATCCATGTTTCATGCTTTTGATCGAATTAGTGACTTCTACCGCCATCTATTACAAAAATGGAGTACCTTCTGTTAAGGTTATGAAGTAAGTCGTTTAAATGGCGCTGGAACAGTGGTCTTATCCGTTTTACAAGCTTTTGTAGAACTTGCAACATTTATTTGTTCGGGTCAAACTTTGAGAGTCAGATTGCATCCACTTTTAGTAAGGAAATTGGCACGGTTATGTGGTTTCGATGACACGTGAACACTGTCAGCAAAAAGTACAATCAGAAAAAAGCTTGCATTAGAAATCAAACTTTGAACAAATACTTAAGTATTCACTACCTACACGTGCTACAATAAAAGGGCTACTTGCCGAAAAAAAACAATCGCGATTTTGTGGTAGGCTCAATTTAGTAAAGTCAAGTTGGAAACTGATTCAACCACACTAAATCTAAATTTTTTTTCATATAAGTGCTCATAAGATGAAATAATAGTTTAAAAAAACTAAAAAACACGCTTTAAAAAATAAAAATAAATTTTAATAAATTTCAATTCATTATTCTTAAAGTGCAGTAAAAAATCTTAATAAGCAATTATTATATTGTTATATCCAGATCAAAATTTGTAAACAATTCTAAATATTGATAAAATAAATAATAATAGTTTCAAATATTTTATTGTAAAAAAAGCGTGGGGTGCATGGTGTCAATTGTCAAGGATTGTCATTTTGATAACATCTTAAAAAGCACCCCACGCTTTTTTTACAATAAAATATTTTAAACTATTATTATTTATTTTATCAATATTTAGAATTGTTTACAAATTTTGATCTGGATATAACAATATAATAATTGCTTATTAAGATTTTTTACTGCACTATAAGAATAGTGAATTGAAATTTATTAAAATTTATTTTTTATTTTTTAAAGCGCGTTTTTTAGTTTTTTTAAACTATTATTTATTTTCTATTTTTTAGTTGCATTTTTTTCTTTCTATCTTTACCCCCTCACCTACAACCCCCAAACCCCCTAAACCCAACCCCCCAACATCCCCCACCCCATTTCCCCAAACCCTCCCCAAACCCCACACCCTTACCCCCAATTCCCTAAACCCCCCTTACCCCCTCCTCATTTTACAAACCCCCGAACCACCTAAACCCAACCCCCCTAACACCGAACCCCCATACCCCCGGAAACCCCCCCCCACCCCCCACTCCCCCTCCGTCACCTGCCCCCCCACCCCACCCCTCCCACACCCCCCACCCCGCCACCTACCGCCCCCCTTCCAGTTCCATCATCAAACCCTTGTTACCATCTAGGCCTCTTACCCCCTCCCCATTTCCCACAACCCCCCAAAATCACTTACCCCCGAACCACCCAACACCCCCACCCTATTTCCCGTAAACCCCCCCCATCCCCTAACCCCAACCGCCACACCCTAACCCCCAACCCTCTAAACCCCCGACCCCCTTACCCCATACCCCATTCCCCCCCCAACCCGCCACCTACCCCCCTTCCAGCTCCATCATCAGACTCTTGTTACCATCTAGGACCAAAGTACTCGTCAAAACGAATCAAACGAGCCCAAACTCGATGGGGTTGTTTCGTTTTATTGTGGAGTGCCTTTGGCCATCTTCCAGCTCCATCATCAGACCCTGGCTACCATATGGGATCAAAGTGCTCGTCAAGACGAATCAAACGAGCCCAAAATCGATGGGGTTGTGTCGTTTTATTGTGGAGTGCCTTTGGCCATCTTCCAGCTCCATCATCAGACCCTGGTTACCATATGGGATCAAAGTGCTCGTCAAGACGAATCAAACGAGCCCAAACTCGATGGGGTTGTGTCGTTTTATTGTGGAGTGCCTTTGGCCATCTTCCAGCTCCATCATCAGACCCTGGTTACCATCTGGGATCAAAGTGCTCGTCAAGACGAATCAAACGAGCCCAAACTCGACGGGATTGTGTTGTTTTATTACATAGTTCCTATGGCCACCATCCAGCTCCATCATCAGATCAGCTCCATGTTACAATAATATTGCATTGTCATCCAATTTACACATATGTGCAAAATTTCAGCTCAATCGGAAACCGGGAAGTGGGTCAAAATCGCGCCCTAAGGAGTCGGTTACAAACAAACATACAAACATACATACAAACATACATACATACAAACATACAGGTGAAGCTAATATAAAGCGTGTAAAAATATATACCTACCAATAAAATATTGATTGAGTTAGAGATTTGAATTTCGACAGACATATTTCTTGAGGATGCTTTAGCTAAAGCTGCACTGAGAAGGAAATTTTTGGAATTCCCACCGGATAAGGAGCTTTAATTTTTCACGGTGGCATGACCTCGGCATACTTAAATCAGTTACTATAGAAAGAAATTCGAACAGTGCGTTCAGTGCTGTGCAGTAGTTTGTAACAAATACCACTTATATGTTTTAGTGGGAGCTGTTTAGGGAGTAAGTGCATGTTTGTCAGTGATTTATTTATAAGTAAAAGATGTACGCTTGCTTCTGTTTGCTCGCCTTGAATAAATAAATAAATAAATAAATAAGAATATATATCGTAAACAACTTCTGAAAAAATAAAGTTAAATGAAAGCTATGATTGCTTTTGTTATGGATATGGTAAGTGCCAAAATACAAACGAACTAGGAGGTTGCTAATGCGTAATTTATAATAACTTACTGCTTATTAAGCAATTTATGCATGAAAGATTTATGAGAATGAAAGAAAACAGGAAAGAGATACTAATAATGGGGTATTAGACAAGGATGATGATAGTTTGCTCGTTTTCTTCACGTCTTAGTGGAAAGACCTCCATTGATTAGAATTTTTGACTGTTTGATTGTATCTTTCTACCATGTTATTTTCATTATTTGATTGTATCCCTCTATCGTATTAATTTACGGCAAATTAGCTGGAGTGTTTTGCAACAGAGGATGAAGTACTCGTAACTATACCTAGTCTCATTGGTTTTAATTTATATAATGTATGGGGTAGTTTATAAGATTATTTTTAGTGTTTTGCTCTAGGGTAAGTCTTGTATGTTGCGTGTAGGAATGATAAGTTTACGGTAAAAGACTCGAGTCAAGCACACTCTATAACTGTCAAGTTTTCCAAAATTGACTTTAATTTTGTGTTATTGCACTAATTTGACAAAGTTTGCATCCAAGGACGATAAAAACTCATTGGCTGAGGCGTTACTAATCTCATCAAAAAATCTAATTATAAGAACCCTTGGAAATTGCGCTCCAATTTAAGGTCCGTCAATCTTAAGGGAAACCTTCAATCTGTAGGATGGGGGTATAATTACTTCCGTATGGGAGAGTAATTACTTTTAAGACTCTTTTGGTACTCTTCCAATGTGTTGGTGTATGTAAGTAAATAAAAGGTATGTATGTATAACAGATTTGGGTCACTAAGTCATCAAAGTAACTTAATTTAGAAGCTCAAAGTTATAACTTTGCTGTACGGTAATTCGTTGTCCTAAGAGACTGCTGAGAATTCAAACATCTAACTATACATTTTCACCATCATCTCGGCTTATAGGTATAAGTCCCAGAGCAGGGCACAGGCCTCCTCTCAGAATGTGAATAAGTGCAGATTTGCAACTTTACATACACCATTGAATTTTTTGGCAAGTGTCTTTCCTCGCGATGTTTTCCTTACCCGTAGAGCTCGGTAAATTTCGAATACAATTTTTCACATAAATTCTGAGGATTCATTTTATTGAGGTGCGAGCCCGAGTTCAAACCCACGACCCTCTGCTTCAGAAGCAATAATGTCAAAACACTTACAGCGACTTTTGTATTTTAATTTTTATTCGTGGTAATAATTGAATTACTGAAAACCTGACAGTAGTTTGTTCAGAATCGAGAATATAATCGAATGCATTGTGATCCAAACGACATATGCGTAAATCCGCATTTTATGTCAACATGATTACTAAAAGTGGGCAAAATTCGACTTGCAATATTTGACACAAGCAAATTAAAGGTACGTTGGAAGTAAAACGAAAGCTTGTAATAAAAAAACAGTTTCAAGAATGTGGTACGTATAATTTTCGGTAGATTTGAATTTCAAATGAATAATTAACTATACCAACACTGAGTAGAAACGAAGCAGAGCTCGAAATTTAATCTGAGTTGAGCGGACGTCTTTGCGTTGAGTTTGCAGCGGACGTGGGTTGAGGTCAGATCCTAGATTCCAGACAAGCTTTGGTTAGAGTCACAAGGTGTAAGCGTTCAGCTTGGACCAAATGCAAAATTACATTAAGGCTGTATTCAGACCAAACTGACTGTCAGCCGCCGAAAGTGAGCGAGCGTTACGCAGTTTATTGTATTTGCATACATATTCATTTTTTCGTTCACACCTAACCGACAATAATACGCTATTACGTTTTGTCATATTAAACACTGGGGCTCAGTGAGCCTGCTCACATTAGGCGGCTGTCTATACGTTTGGTTTGAACACGGCCTAAAAGTGTTATATGTAACTAAGCGCGTTATTAAATCGATCTTTTATACCAACGCCTTACCTTGACCCTCATGGGTAATGCTCGTTTGTGGAAGAAGTGGCAGGAGTGGAGAGGGAAAAGACTTCTTGATATCTAGAACTTTGATCTATTTATTATAAAATAAGGTATAAAAACAGGGACTAAGTATAAAATTAACATAACTAAAACTAACTTAAAATAGCTAAACAGAAATTAAAAACTAAAAATTATTATCTAAATTTGGACCCTTAGGTAGGGTGCCCATCACGCAGGCAGCATTCCCACGTTGAATTGCTATAGCAAGTCTTTGTGCGAGAAAGCTGCCTGCGCGAGGGTCACCTGTTGCCTCTCTCAGGCGCTTGCTTAGAGCTCCGTAGAGCCTTCGTGCGCCCTTGCCCCACGATCCGAGTGTCTCGACACCGAATGCGACGAACTCGTACTGGGCGCCGAGACACTAGTATTTAATGGCCTTGAGCCGTTCTCGGGTGTCGGCCGCTGCACCGGCACGTCTGCTCGTTGTGGGGAGGTAGGACGCTGCCAAGGTGTCGGCGCAAGTGGCGTCCCACACCAGTGCACGGCCCATCCTCCATGGAATTAACGACATCCCGTCAGGGCGCTTGCCATCACTCCGCACGATCTGGGGCTCCAGAGCAGCAGGAACGTTGGCACTGACGAGCGCTCTTCTGAGGATGTCGTTAAGGGCGGCATGGCGGGACAGGCGATATCTAGATGATTTTATTAAAGTGTGTCTTTTCCCTCTCCACTCCTGCCACGTCTTCCACAAACGAACATTGGTGACCCCGACGACGAAGAAGAAACTCTTATCGAAAGAATCGAATACGCAAATATTACGGCCAGGCGAAGCAGGCGATACCCGAGCATCGCGTGGCAAGAGAAAAAGGCGCGGCGTACTTTCATCAACGTAGGACGTCGCATAGAAGTTTGGCGGAGAAAACAAGAAGTCTTTTCCCTCTCCACTCCTGCCAGTTCTTCCACAAACGAACAGGTAATTTTGATCATTGGAATTGACTTGGCCCAGATTTTATTTTTATTTTTTTTATTAAAATTTTGGTTTGTTTTAACTGTACGCCCACGAATTATTATGTTTTTTCAAGCTTTTTTATTAGATTCGTCTATTTGTATCGTTTACATAATGGGCAAAAGTTACCCATCGCGGCTCCGTGCTATTTTTGATTTCCCTTAAATTTAAAGAAACATTAAACAAGTCAAATCAATTTATATATATAATGTAAAAACCGGCCAAGGTCGAGTCAGACTCGCGCACAAAAGGTTCCGTACCACGGCAAAAAACACGTTTGTTGTATGGGAGTTCCCCTTAAATATTTGTTTTATTTTAATTTAATTATTTATTTTTTAAATGAATGTATATAGTCCATTTATTTACAAGTATACCTACTGTAAATAGAAAATAGAAATAGAAAATATTTGTTCGCTCTTCGCACATTTATTGTGTATTATCTATGAATGTTTTATGGTGTATTATTGGATGTTTTTAGTTGTTTTAATAAAATATCTGTTTTTTATTATTATTTATTTTATATTGCACCACCTGCTGAAATGCATTCCTTGCTTTATTTATTTTTTAAAGTTTGCCTGAAAGAGATCGCTTCGGAGCGATAAGGCCCATTGCTTACCTTATTTTTTTTTTTCATGTAAGTACTTGTTTTTCTGTAGGTATTGTATTATACTATGTGGTGTATAGTCGGGGTAAGAACCTTTTCTTACCCCGACTATACAATAAAGAGTCATTTTATAACATAGTGAAGCTATACCCTAGGGCCCAAGCTGGGTTAACAGTACTGAAACAGATACATACTCGTACTTCAGTACAATATTAAACACCCCAGTTTCGAGAGCAAACATTCATAAATACATAAAAATTCCTATTCCGACCGGAATCGAACCGACGACCTCAAGTTTTGCAATCAGGTTTTCTAACCAGTCAGCTATCCGGTCGCCCTAAACTTTAATACCCAGTTCATGCGAATAGAAATTTTAAAGAAAAATATCTCAAAAATTCTCATTTATTTTGGGTTATCCATTCCGGGTATTATGTTTGGGTAACGAAATTCATTTTGTTGGCTAAAAACAATGATTGATTGGGCGAGCCCAAAACAATATTACGAACCCTGGGCACTTGGTATACTTTGATCAAAAAACTGTAATTACGATCTAGAAAATTAACATTTAACTTTTCCCAGTGCAAAAAAGTGTCACAAACTTAAATTTAAGGGTTACAGTACTTAAATGAATTTGTATATATCCGTATTGACCCCGCACGGGAACTGTGGCCAAAGCCCTCTCATTCTGAGGGGAGGCCTGTGCCCTGCAGCGGGATGTATATCGGCTAGGATGATGATTATGAGGAATAGATAAAAACAAAATTTATACAAAGTACGACATTAATTCTGGTAGTATAAATTTATTTAATTGCTTAGCCATTTTGCTAGCATTGCGAAGCCGTGGTGGCTTAGTGGTTTGACCTATGGTCTCTCAAGCAGAGGGTCGTGGGTTCGAGTCCGGGCTCGCACCTCTGAGTTTTTCGGAATTTATGTGCGAAATTACATTTGTAATTTACCATGAGCTTTACGGTGAAGGAAAACATCGTGAGGAAATCTGCATACACCTGAGAAGAAATTCAATGGTGTATGTGAAGTTCCCAATCCGCACTGGGCCTGCGTGGGAACTACGGCCCAAGCCCTCTTATTCTGAGAGGAGATCTGTGCCCTACAGTGGGACGTATGTAGGCTGGGATGATGATGATGATGATGAAATATTTAAGGAGGGCTCCCATACAAAAAACCTGATTTTTTTGCCGTACGGAACCTTTCGTGCGCGAGTCCTACTCGCACTTGGCCGGTGTTTTCTTTGCGTATGGTGTCGACGTCTACAAAGTAACCTAAATAAAATCTTAACAGAAGTGTTGCCAATGAAAAAAAGCGAACATTGGCTACTGCATCGCGGGTACAATAGAAAATAATGTCATGATAGTTTTGGCAGAGTCCGGCCAACGCTATGCCAAAGTTGGCTAACTTAAATATATCCGATGGCAGGCGCTAGTTAGAAATCTGTTTACAAAGTTTAAAATATTTTTGACGTGACAACGTCTAATAGATCGATGAACGCCGGCCGCCGAGTGCAAACACGAAAAAGCATGACTCATTGTAACGTTACGTACGTACATGTACTTACAGAGCGGCGAGGGCCAGTTGCAATAGAGCGGCGTGGGCCAGTTGCAATAGAGCGGCGAAGGCCAGGTGCAATATTACGTAATACAATCTTAGTACTAGCGTTCGGGTAATTTTTATTCAATGTTTTGATATGACGTTGTCACGTTATACTATCGTCCGTAAACCGACTTTACAGACAACCGGTTTTTAAACTTTACTGGTGGCTCAAACTCGAAGAAAAAGAGTTACCGATGATGATGATGATGGATGTTTCGATGATGCTTTGCCGGATTCTTGTTTTATGCAAGAGAAGAAGCTTTATCAATAATTTGAATTCTGCGCGGATGAAGTCGCGGGAAAAAACTAGTAATTTAATGTTCTAACATAGTAAAACTCGTGTCACGGTGTTTGGTATCGAACTCCTCCGAAACGGCTTGACTGATTTTAAATAAACTTTTTTCTCTATATTTGGTAGGTCTGAGAATAGGTCGTAGGCTATTTTTTATACCC
Source organism: Archips crataeganus (assembly GCA_947859365.1). Lineage (NCBI taxonomy): Eukaryota > Metazoa > Arthropoda > Insecta > Lepidoptera > Tortricidae > Archips > Archips crataeganus. Next base: position 18,571,635 of record OX402059.1, on the reverse strand, counting down.
CTATTGTTCGCAGACGGAGTCGCGGGCAACAGCTAGTCAGTAGATATTAAAATCTCGTGCCCTACCCTACCGGTCATTTGACATCACAGCGCCTGACAACTTGAGTAATCCATGGAGTAATCTATAAACATCTGTAGCTCTCAACCTTGACGCTGGCAAAATTGTCCAGTTGGACAGGCGCCATTTAAAAAAAAAATAAAAAATAAAAAAAATCTCGTATCACAGTGTTTGGTATCGAACTCCTCTGAAACGGCTTAACCGATTTTTATGAATCTTTCTTCTCTGCATTCGGTAGGTCTGAGAATAATAGGTCGTAGGCTATTTTTTTATACCTACCCCTATTCTTCGCAGACGGAATCGCGGGCAACAGCTAGTAAAATATAAGATAGTGGACTGGCAGCTGAATAGATTTTAATGTATTTGTTGCGGGATGTAGACCGTGATTATCACAAATACGAGTAAGCTCCAGATATTTTAATGCAGTTGTACGCAACATGCAATGGTTCTCAAATGGCGCCCACAGAGCGGAAGACGCTAGGTAGGCCTCCGACAAAATGAAGCGACGACCAGACGCTATTATCTAACCGCGCGGACGCTTGCCATCGCTTTCACCAACTTCTGTTACAATCTTGTACCGTTTGACAGAAAGAGATAGTGAATTATTAAAAAGTATAAGCTGAGTAGCTGATCGCTGTGGACGAAATTTAAAAATGTGACTGCCTGTTAATAATTAAGTGGTACCTATTACAAGAACAATGAAAAGAGTATCGTTTAGGACCGTATTTTTTTCTGGCGTCTTTGGATATCTACCTAAAATGCAAAACCCTTGATTGAGTCGTTTCACGCTCTACAAAGTCTTGTACTGCTCTTTCCAGATTGTTTTCATTACCCGGTTACCTATCGTAGCATGGCTGGTTGAAGTAGGGGGGCTAGTTAACCCCCTAAAACCCGGAGTACAAAATTTAGAATAACACATCTTAGCAAAACTAACTTTTTTTCATCTATATCTTCTATATACATATAATAAATCTGTAACAAGTCGGTGTCTGTACATTGAAGATATTTGAGAAAAACTGTCACTAGGGCTATTTATTAGCGCAATAGAACCCGAAACAATGATTTTTAGAATTATTGTCTGTTTGTCTGTTTATCTGTTTGTCTGTTTGTCTGTGCGTTTGTGCGCGCTAATCTCAGTAACGGCTTAACCTAGAAGGATGCGGTTTTCACTGATATGTTGGTATTTTCTTGGATTAACATTTAGTGTTTGTTTCATGTCAATCGGTTCACAAATAAGAAAGATACGTCTATTTTAAAAATTTATCGAACAGTTTTTAGAAGAATTAATAAGCTGAAGAGTTTGTTTGTTAGTTGTTTGAACGCGCTAATCTCAGGAACTACTGCTCCGATTTAAAAATTCTTTCAGTGTTAGATAGCCCATTTATCGAGGAAGGCTATAGGCTATATGTATATCATCACGCTAACAACAATAGGAGCGGAGCGGAGCGGAAGAATGTTTCAAAATCAGGGGTTTTTGAAGTAAAACTTCTACAGGCACGCTTGACTTGGAAGTACGGTGGTGAATGTGAACGTGGGTGTGCGGGGGGGTTTCGTGGGGGGTGGGGTTGTGTGGGGGTGAGGGGGGTTTGCGGGGGGGAGGTTGCGGGGGCGGGTAATTTTTTTTATATCGAGGAACTAAGGAGAGCCATAATTGATGAAAAAGCAAATTTGATAAAAAAAATAATCTGCCCAAATTACTAATTCCACGCGGACGGAGTCGCGGGCAAAAGCTAGTTGAGAATAAATTTCAAATTCTAATGATCGGAATTTGAAATGATCATCCCAGCCTATATAGGTGCGAGTACGTTTGTCCCACAGCAAGCACAAGCCTATTCTCAGAATAAGATAGCTTGGGCCGTGGTCCCCACGCAGGCCTCGTGCGATTTGGGAACTTGATTGCATTTCACACATATTTCATACTAAATATAAACTGAAACATGGATGCATAGAAAAAACCATAGAAAAAAGACCTGCGCTGGCCAGTGGCGGTGTAGGGGTATGGCACGCGGCACGGAATGCTGAGGACCTGCTGGGTTCGATTCCCAGCGCTAGTCTTTTTTCTGGGGTTTTTTCTATGCATCCATATTTCAGTTTGTATTTAGTATGAAAATTTCATTCCGTGAAATCCAAAAACGTAAAAGTAAAAAAATGAAGTTGAAATAATAAAAAATACAAAAAGATACTTCATAGCAAACTTGTTGCATTTCACACCATTGAATATCTTCGCAAGTGAATACACGTTTTCCCGCAATGTTTTCCTTCGCCGTAAATCTCATGGTAGAAACGTAACTTTAATATCATAAATGCCGGAAAAACTCAGAGGCGCGAGTCCGGGTCGGAACGCACGACCTCCTGCTTACACCACCATGACCTATACTTCTTTTTTTTAGCATTAGAAATAGGGTAAACAATTTTGATGAGTTTTTTGTTGAAAAACGCTTTTAAAAAACATTAACTATTGAAACCAAAATAATGTAAATAACAATAATATTTCCTAGTTTCGTGAGTTCGAACCCGGGATCGCACCTCTGATTTATTTGGAAATTATGTGCGAAATTACATTTGTAATTTACCATGAGCTTTACGGCGAAGGGAACATCGTGAGGAAACCTGCATACACCTGAGAAGAAATTCAAAGGTGTTTGTGATATCCCAATACGCACTGGGCCCACGCGGGAACTAAGGCCCAAGCGCTCTCATTCTGAGAGGAAGCCGGTGCCCTGCAGTGGGACGTATAAAGCATGGGATTATGATGATGAATGATTTACTTAATGGCTTGTCGTTATTGGACCCTAAGCTCTAGCCTTAGCGATTGGGATTTTGCGATTTAATTCCAATCCCGTGTGAATATCATTAATTACAATATAATACAATGACTCTTTATTGTACACCACACAGAAAACAATACAGAAAAACAAGTACTATCGCCCCAAGCGCCAGATAACCACCTTAAAGGCCCAGTTTGCGTGCAGTGGCTAGACATCTGTCCATAACAATCCATAGCAATAAACATCAACGGCTGCAAGCAAATTTGTTTTGAAAATGGGTATCTGACGTCTGGGGCGATGGTACATGAAAAAAATATACAAGGTAAGCAACAGGCGGCCTTATCGCTTCGAAGCGATCTCTTCCAGGCAACCATTTTACGAAGGAAAACAACAAGGAATGTATGCATTACCGGATTAAAAACTTTTTATTTCGCTCAAAAATTCTACAAAACCTTCGTAAAATCCACGCAAACACGTCTCCATTCTTCATAAACGTGTCAAAAGAGTACAAAGGCGTATCGGTCTAGTTTTTATTAAAAGGATACCGAATGGACCCTCCGCCGTTCGACAGCTGCCGTCGGACACGATATTGGCACGGCACACGCTGGCACGTGCCAAAGGTTTGGACACATTCATCGAATATAAAAATCCCACTAGTAAATAGGTATAAATGCGTAAATTTGTGAGCTAGGTTTCTTAGAGCGGTTTCGCACTACAATCAGATCCGAATTCGATTCGAATCCATGAAAAAACGACACCATCGAGTTAAACAGTTTGTATAGCAATTAGCGACTGCATAACTAGTGGTTAGACTATCTGATTACGAAACTTGAGGTCCTGGTTTCGGTACCCCGTCGGGGAAAATATTTGTATGAATAATACGAATGTTTTGCCCTCGAGAAGTACGGTCAAGGACTTTAATTCATGAGCCACCATGGAACCATTTCACAGTAAACGTCATAGTGACATCGCATTAATTAATAAGGAAAATCGTAATGACTTTTCCTTTGAAAAGGTTCCATGGTGGCATTGGTGGCTCATGATCATGAATTAAAGTCCTTGACTGTACCTACTCGATGTAGTTCTGTTTTCTCTCTGTCATCCATGAATCTTCATTCATAGGGTGTGTAATGATAGATATAACAATATTTGATATAATCTTCTTTTCATATAACAACATTTGATATATTTTCAAATGGTATAATCACTCATTTGATATAAATAACGTTTGGTATAATTTTAAAATGTATAATTTTATATGGTACTAGCTTTTGCCCGCGGCTTCGCTCGCGTGTACTATGAGTATTCCAAAGAACCAAGATATCAAGCAAGCAAGCATACAGGCAAGCAAGCAAGCAGGTCCACAATTGACCGAGAAATCGGTGAACATCCCTACATAAAAAAATACATAAAGTGGAATGCATAACCGCCTCCTTTTTTAGAAGTCGGTTAAAGTGCCCTTTGCGGCCTACTTACAGTATAAACTTATGAATTTTGAAATTTTAGCTTTCTACAACCAGTAAAACGCAAAATCCCGTTTTTTCCCGTTCCCGAAAGAATTTCGGGAAATGTTTTCTTAATGCTCCCCTACACTCCCTAAGGAACCCACTTGCCAAATTTCAGCTTTCTATGACCAGTAAAACGAAAAATCCCGTTTTTCCCGTTCCCGTGGGAATTTTGGAAAGTCCTCTCTCAATGCTCCTCTGCACTCCCCAAACAACCTACATGCCGAATTTCAGCTTTCTACGACCAGTAAAACGAAAAATCCCGTTTTTCCCCGTTCCCGTTGGAATTTGGGAAAGTCCTCTCTCAATGCTCCTCTTCACTCTCCAAGCAACCTACATGCCGAATTTCAGCTTTCTACGGCCAGTAAAACGAAAAATCCTGTTTTTTCCCGTTCCCGTGGGAATTTTGGAAAGTCCTCTCTCAATGCTCATCTACACTCCCCAAGCAACCTACATGCCGAATTTCGGCTTTCTACGACCAGTAAAACGAAAAATCCCGTTTTTTCCTTATCCCGTGGGAATTTCCAAAAATCCTTAAACCTGTTTTTTACTATTATAATTACCTACTTCTATGCCAAATTTGAAGAGTCTAGTAATTATAGTTCATAGGATCCCGTTGAACTGAATATATAAATCCCGTTTTTTCCATATCCCGTGGGAATTTTGAAAAATCCTGAAATTAATATTTTAAATAATGTAATACCTACTTGTGTATCAAATTTGAAGAGTCTAGTTATTATAGTTACTGAGATAGGGTTACTCGGAATCGAATATATAAATCCCGTTTTTTCCCTTTCCCGTGGGAATTCCCAAAAATCCTTGGATGCATACATTGTATAAGGTATCTTTGTGCAAAATTTCAAGTCTCTAGGTCCAGTGGTTTGGACTGTGCGTTGATATATCAACAGTCATTTAGTTTATTTAGATATTTCAACCCCATCGCACCCCATCCAGGGAGATGGTATTTTACGTCTGCCACGTCGGATTTTAAAACCGTTGTTGTTTTCATAACCAGCGACCCGATAAACCACAGAAACAACACCCATGTTGATTTTCAGACTTTGTTACCCCTTTCCCCCCTTTTAGGGGTTGAATTCTCAAAAAACCTGAAACACGTGTTTACTCATTTATTATCCAGAGTACTTCTGTGAAGTTTCGAATAAAATAGTCGAACTAATCTTGTTTCCCCATACAAACTTTGGACCCCCGTTTCACCCCCTTAGGGAGTGAATTTTGAAAAATCCTTTCTTAGTGCACCCCTAGACCTTATAAGGAACCTACATGCCAAATTTGGAATCTCTAGGCCCAGTGGTTTGGGCTGTGCGTTGATATGTCAGTCAGTCAGTCAGTCAGTCAGTCAGTCAGTTTCTTCTTTTATATTATAGATAACGAACGTTATTATATATTTTGTTGTTACATCTCGTGAGACGCAACCATTTGTTTTGTGTAGGGGTACTTTTCTGGCATTAAATACAACCATTATTATATCTTATGAACGTTATAATATGAAAAGCTGATTATATCAAATGATAATATATATTAAGTGTTGTTATAAGATTCAATAATTATATCAAATGAGCGTTATAGCGACTGAAGTCATATCAAAAGTTTTTATTGCGATCGTTGCGCACCCTCATTCATATTCATGAATGAATATACAACCCACTGCAGGGCACAGGTATCCTTTCAGAATGAAAGGGCTTGGGCCGTAGTTCCTACGCAGGTCACGTGTGGATTGGGAACTTCACATATACCATTGAATTTCTTCGCAAATGTGTGCAGCTGTCAACAGGTTTTTCTTGATTGTAAAGCTCATATTATTATTTGAAATGCAATTTCGCACATAAATTTCGAAAAACTCAAAGGTGCCGGGGCTCGAATCCACGGTCCTTAAGTAAGTTATTTAGTAGGAACGATAAAACCCACTTATTTAGTATGTGTGGAGCTAGTCAAGCATAATAAATTTGCGCAAACAGCTGGAAGTTGCATGCTTGGTACTTATTAGTTAGAGTATTTATGATATGAGTAAAATCCAAGGCAGATGAATTATATGACCGGGTCGCTAGCAAAATGTGTGATACTTCTAACTGATTAAAGAGGCCTTACCTAGTAAGTAGCTTTATGGTTTAACTTGGCCTCTCAAGCAGACAGTTGTGAGTTCAAGCCAGGGAGCACACATTTAAGATTTTTCGAAAATTATATGCTTAATTAGATTTTTTTATGACCTTTGCGCTGAAGGACAACACTGTGAAAAAACCTGGATACAGATGCTAAGCAGTTAAATGGTGAGGGTGAAGTTGGAAAGACGTTTCCGTACTACGCCCGCGCGAGAACTATAAATAATTAGCACTTCATTCTTAGAGGAAGTCTGTGCCCAACCCTACAGTAAGACTGGCCTTGAATCATCAGCTGGAACACGTCTGCTACTGAGCAATGGTCTCTATGAATCTATGGACTACGACTTGTTCCGCGAAAAGCATGTGAAGCCATTGAGATGAGTCGTCATCCAAATTTTAATCATGGTACTGGGTAGTCTGTCCCCTCGAGCTGGCTGGGCTGGCTGCTTTTGCGTACTTAGCAAATGATTGGTCCAAACAGTCTTTAAAGAGTGATGTGGTCGGTGTAGTGTGCAACCGTACTTGTGACATTAATAATTGTGGTGAAGATGAAGGTAGTCTTTCACCGTCTTTGGCCGCGCCGAACTAACCTTGAAAAAGACGGACGGATTCTTTCGAAATAAGTCGGCCATTCTTCGACTCCTAATACAGGAGTGGCCCGTGTTTCTTATTGTAGTGTGGCCATAATTAATCCATTCATTCGCATTCTCCAGTGATATATCATACTTAAAGCAGCTCAGCTTCTTGGCAGGCGCCCCAAAATCGACGCCAGAAACGCTCGTTCAACGCAATCATGCCCAAAGATCCATCAAAACTTATTACACGCCGCACGGAGACTAGCACATCCCACTTTGTTTTATGGCGCTTTGTCAAAGAGGTTTCGGAATTTACGACTGAATTTAAAATTTAAACGTCTTTAAAAATGGGTGACAAAAAAGTTGAAACAATCTTTTGCGCTTTAAACTTGAAACTGCCGTGAGACTCACTCATAGTGAAAATAAGCGGATCACTCACGTCTTAAAACGAGTTTAACTCGACATGTTTCGGGCTAGTCGAACATCACGGCGGCGGGGATGGGGGGGGGGTTGGGGTGCGACTCCGATAGGAAGAGCTACGGATTAGCCCGAAACATGTCGAGTTAAACTCGTTTTAAGACGTGAGTGATCCGTTTATTTTCACTATGAACTTTTGCGCTGATTAAGTTTTTGAGCGTTCGGGTTTTCGCGTAAGTTAGATAAAGCGAAACATAAGCAAAGAACCATCGTTAACGATTAAACCAACTTATACCATCATACGGTTTCGAATGGTGGCCATACACCATCCTTCCTATCGTCCAATCGGCACGATGCTACCGATTGGATCAGTTAAAACATAGGACATACGCCTCCCTCATTGATATGCATTCATTACTGTTGTAGGAAGCGACCTAATTACATACGCATACATGCGGAGAAATTTTATATGAGCATAATATCACAACACAAAAACGCTTCTGACTACAGCCCCTAAACAAAACATTCACGATAAGAAAATGCAAGCCAGTGATACTTTCACAAAATATTATTTTACTGTTAACCAAGAAAAGTAAAGAATTTCAGATTCGATTGAACATTTTCCTTGTCATAATATTTCTTTTAGCATGTGTATACAAAGATTTGCCGCCTTCATTTCAAATACTACACTTTGTGCGCTGACCAATATTATTGCAGGAAGAGATGCGAAAAGTTTACAGAATATAAGGATCAGCATTCGAGCACTTGTTCTAAATTATTGTTGTGGATACATTTTTGTAGAAATGGGAGAAAATTATGATACAGTTTTCAGTTATCTGGTAGAATTACATTAAATCTGATAAATAACCGGAGACGCCATCAAAACAGTCTATTCGTTAAAAACGTGACCACAAGAATCTTCATATTATTATTTTCAGTTACATTCCCGGGTATCACTTTAACTAGACGACCGCATAGCCTAGTTGTTAGAGAAACTGACTACGAAGCTTGAGGTCCCGGGTTCGATTCCCGGTTGGGGCAGATATTTGTGTGAAAAATACAAATGTTTGTGCTCGAGTCTTGGTTGTTTAATATTTATGTATTTAAGTATGTATTTATCTATATAAGTAACTTTATCCGTTGTCTAGTACCCATTGTACAAGCTTTGCTTAGTTTGGGACTAGGTCAATTGGTGTGAATTGTCCCGTGATAGGTATTTTTTTAATGGTATAGGGGGCAAACGAGCAGACGGGTCGCCTGATGGTAAACGATTACCGTCGCCCATGGACACCTGCGACACCAGAAGAGTCACAAGTGCGTTGCCGGCCTTTTAGGTAGGAGTACGCCCTTTTTTTGAAAGCTTAATGGTAACAAATGCAGATGTACTAATCCCTAACTACTGCGAGATACGTGACTGCTGGAAACGTCCAAAACCATTATTCCGGCCGAACAAAGATTTACTCGGTCGCCATGAATGAAAATGGGACACTTCAATACCCAACGTAGTGCATTCAAAAATAAAATACCCTAAATTCTGTTACATACAGCTGGATTTGAACCCGGAATTTGTATTTCTGTGTCTTTTAAGTTCATTATTCATTGAATCATTTGTACTTTATATACATAGTACATTCGGCCGATATTGTTTTATTGATGATTTGTTCTTTATAAAGTACGTCAGAACTTAGGAGGTTAAAACCGTTAAAACTGATTAAATCTAGTAACTAAATTCGTGAGGGCCGATAAATTAAGAACAGTTCTTCAGAAAATTACTGCGAATTTTTTTTGATAAACCAATAACGGCAGGTTGTTTACTTCATTCTGTGTTTGTTTTCTTTTGTTTCGTTAACTATTACCTACCTACTTGCTGTTATGACATTCACCCTTTTTGCAGAAAATAATCACAATTCAAACACACATTAACATTTAGTACTACACCCTTCGCTAAGTTCTAAAACTAATTCACATCATAAAACAATAAAATATTCAGTTGAACGGTGTCATTTTGGGGGACGGAAAAATAATATTCTTTATGAAATATCTCTCACATTCGTATAGGATCGCGGGGTGGTTGATTGAATTTTGGTTCCGCATGATTTAGTGGGTATACTCGTAAATAAGGGATGCTACCGCCCGCGGTCATGACTACTCCACTCCGGCTTTTTTGGGCTCCAGAAATCAAACAAAAATGCTTGGGGATTTAGTTTCGCTTTGTGTTTATTTATTTTCATTTTAAAACGTGCTTTTGCGGTCAGGGGTTGTCTCGTGAGGGTTTGGAAGAATAAGTTTTTTGTTGTTTTGTGATAATCCACCGTGTTGACAGTTGGTGTTGTATGGCTGTGAACTACAATATAAAAGAACTAGCTTTTACCCGCGATTTTGTCTGCGCATTGATAAAATTTATGGTTAACTCCCCGATTTTTATCTTACGGGAAATTTCAAAAATCCTTTTTTACTGAACCTTGATGATCCTAACGAATTGGTTGAATATTTAAATCCCATTTTTTTCTGACTCCATGAAATTTTCTACAAATCCTAAAATTTGTATTTTACTGCTATAATCACCTACCTGTATGCCAAATTTAAAGATTCTAGTAATTATAATTACGTAGATAGGGTCCCATTGAATTGAATATATAAATCCCATTTTTCCCTTAACCCTGGGATTTTCTGAAAATCATAAAATTCGTTTTTAGGGTTCCGTACCCAAAGGGTAAAAACTGGATCCTATTACTGAGACTCCGCTGTCCGTCCGTTTGTCTGTCTGTCTGTGTGTCACCAGGCTGTATCTCATGAACCGTGATAGCCAGACAGTTGAAATTTTAACAGATGATGTATTTCGGTTGCCGCTATAACAACAAATACTTAAAAACGGAATGAAATAAATATTTACGGGGGCTCCCATACAACAAACGTGATTTTTTTGCTCGTTTTTGCTCGATATTGATAACGGCAACAGGTAGACGTCTGAAATATTCACAGAGTAAATATTTGTTGGGATATAGGCACGAATTTTTGAGAAAATAAAGATCTTTAAACCGAATTTTTCTTATGCATCACACGTCTTAGCTCGTTTAATCACTTATAACAGTGATAAAGCAACATCTATGTTAATACTCTCAACGAGAGACGTCAACACTCCTTCGGAACTAACCGCTCACCCGGACCAAGAGATGTCGCTACTAAGCCATACTTTTTCAAATTTCGACAGTTATTTTTAATAAAGTTAATGTTCCTTTATAATGTACGCTAGGACTCGCGACGTTAAATTCTAGCAATCTTGTAAAGCAACTCGACTTTAAAAAAGGTAATACTTAATTTTGACACTAAACATTACATTATATTCCATTCGAATCTCTCATTCAGATAGAATCACGAAACACGAATCTTCGTCTCGAATTGATTCAAATCCCATCCCTCCTAAATTGGATGCTACAATCCCATCATTTTGAATAATACTCAAAGTCTGTTTACGGATTTATTTCTGAATCCAACATTATCAGCGAGTTTTCTGATATTCTCCTTGAAATTAGATCAAGGTGATTGAAATTTGTGCTTCCAAACAGTTTTATTTATACTAGTTACGTAATCTTTGTAGACGCTAGTAATATTATTTATACAGGGTGAAATCAAAATGGTGATACAAAATGAGTGTTTCTTACTCAATTAATGTTGGAGAACATAATACAATAACTCATTTATTTTAATACGTCTTATTAGTTTGAGGTGTCCATACATTGAGTTCGTGATTTCATTTCAACTAAGTACCTATGAACATCCGCAGCACGGGCTCTCATCGTGCCAGACTATTGGCTTCAGGTACGAAGGAAGCCGGCTGCTGGTTGCACGCCTTTCCATCAGCCAACACTGGTACTTTTCTAGAGCCCGACACTCTCAGAATTTCCATCTGCCTGCGACTTGGAGTAGCAGTTTGCGCACCGCATAAATGCCCCTGCGGCTTTGAGGTCGACGCGCTGGGACACCACGGCCTTTCGTGCCAGAAGAGCGCGGGCCGCTTCTCTAGACACTCTGCTCTCAATGACATTATCCGTCGCTCTCTTGCCACCGTCAATGTGCCTGCGTTACTGGAGCCATCGGGCATCGCCAGAGATGATGGCAAGAGACCAGACGGAATGTCATTGATTCCGTGGAAATTGGGTCGTGTGCTAGTGTGGGACGCTACTTGTGTAGACACACTGGCTCCGTCCCACATCCGCGGAACAGCAAATCAAGCTGGTGCAGCAGCAGAAGCGGCAGAAAAGCTTAAGAAAAATAAATACAAAGGTCTTGGCTCTGAATACAACTTTGTTCCATTCGGGGTTGAGACCTTTGGTCCGTGGGGCTCTAGCGCAAAAAGTCTTTACAAAGATATTTGTAAACGGCTTTGTGACACTACAGGAGACCAAAGAGCTGGCAGCTACCTAGCACAACGTATCAGCATTGCTATACAGCGAGGTAATGCTGCCAGTGTCTTTGTGACACTACAGGAGACCAAAGAGCTGGCAGCTACCTCGCACAACGTATCAGCATTGCTATACAGCGAGGTAATGCTGCCAGTGTCTTTGTGACACTACAGGAGACCAAAGAGCTGGCAGCTACCTCGCACAACGTATCAGCATTGCTATACAGCGAGGTAATGCTGCCAGTGTCTTTGTGACACTACAGGAGACCAAAGAGCTGGCAGCTACCTCGCACAACGTATCAGCATTGCTATACAGCGAGGTAATGCTGCCAGTGTCTTTGTGACACTACAGGAGACCAAAGAGCTGGCAGCTACCTCGCACAACGTATCAGCATTGCTATACAGCGAGGTAATGCTGCCAGTGTCTTTGTGACACTACAGGAGACCAAAGAGCTGGCAGCTACCTCGCACAACGTATCAGCATTGCTATACAGCGAGGTAATGCTGCCAGTGTCTTTGTGACACTACAGGAGACCAAAGAGCTGGCAGCTACCTCGCACAACGTATCAGCATTGCTATACAGCGAGGTAATGCTGCCAGTGTCTTTGGGTCCATGCCGCGGGGGGAACCTTTTGTTAATTTTATTTAGTTTTAGTTTAAGTTAGTTTTATTTTATTTTATTTATAGTTATAGTATTAATTTATTATTGTTATTTTTTCTTAATATTTGTATGTGTTTAATAACCGCATTGAACATCCTACATTTGATGTTGATTAAGTGATGTTGTTAGTGTTGTGTGCTACCCTATATTTGTCAATGATCATAAAAGTGATGATGAAAACGGGGGTAGTTGTGTGTCGCTGTCAGTTGCGTCGAGTAGCCGCGCGACCAGGGCGGTAGCGCGCAGTGCGCGTTTGGCAGCCGCCGTGACGTTTGACTCCGGGAAGAAGAGTTACGGACTAGCCCGAAACATTGCAAGTTAAACTCGTTTTAAGACGTGAGTGATCCGTTTATTTTCACTATTTACGTCCCACTGCACAGGTCAACATAATGCTAACTGCCATATTCAAACCCACTTTAGCAAAACTAGCCTACACCAAGGTTCTATTACGTTCGTGAACGACCGTTAACCATAACATGATATCAGGCGACCATTATATAGGTGTACATTGACTGCCGGAGGCAAATCGATCTGAACACGAATTCAATACAAAACGTAATGTGATCCGAGATGCGTCCTGTCAGGTAAATCGAGCATTCAACATGGGATTGACTTCATTCATCGCACAGACGCATTGTGCGAATGAGACTGGGTTTTGATTATTTAATGCAACAGTGCATAAAACTCGCCATTTTACCTGAGCGGTGTATATCTATCCGAGCCACAGGCGAGAGTAAATTGTTAGCAGAGGATAAAATATGTTTTATGAATAATCAAGCTACATTTCTTGTCGATCTTTAATTCATATTTTGCTTTCACACATGGCTCCCTATCGGTAAAGTTTGTTTACTTAAAATTGATTACCATGAAAAAAGTAAAAGCCACAAAATTGTGTACCTGGATGAACTCAAAAGCACGCGTTTTCCCAGAAATGAGGCCAAGATAAAAAACCCACATGTCAAATTTCTTCGAAATTGTTAAAGCATCAGCGTCCGCGGATCGGAAGACGCAGTCTATGTAGGCCTCCAACAAGATGGAGCGACGACCTGGTGAAGGTGGCGGGAACGCATTGGATGCGGATAGCGCAGGGCCGATCTGTTTGGCTAGCCTTGGAGAGGCCTATGTTCAGCAGTGGACGTCTTTCAAATGATGATGATGATGAAGATGTTAAAGCAGATTCCGATATTATCCGAAATAAATGTACAATAACTGTTCGTTTGAAGGGCCGTTGATAGTTCTAAAAAGTTCTAAAATGAAATTGAGCTGCTACCCTTCTTCCAAAGATTCAAAAACGTTTATTTTGCTTGAGATATCAAAGAGTACCTACTTCTTAGCGTCTCAGTCGATTTCCAATTAATACTTGTCAATCCTCAACATTAAATTTAAATTCCAAGTCCAGATCAAAGACAAGCATAAACAGAAAATCATAAATTCGATCAAAAATGGACCCACGTTCCGCTTCGCTAAATATATCTATTGACAGTTAGAGAACTGTTGGGATAATTTGATGTAGACCACTGAACAAACGAAATTTTACATTCCAGACTCGTTGACTGAACTTCTGTTGGTTTATCGCCCCCCAATAAACTGTTTATTTTGAGATTAATCTTGTAAGAGTCATAGACTAATAAAGATAGTTCTAAATTTATAGAATGAAATCGAGGAAATTTATCATTATCATCGTCAGCCGAAAGACATCTACCGCTGGACATGATAGGCCTCCCCAAAAAATACTACAAAAATCGGACCAGACTACCAGTCCACCTTGTGGAGGGCTTTTCTACCCCACTTAAGACCACAGTGGCCCCAATAGCAATCAGTTTTTCAATCCCAGTTTTGGAATATCCTCCTAAGTCCTGGCGTACTTTATAAAGAACTAATCATCAATAACGGCCGAATGTACTATATAAAGTACAAATTATTCAATGAATAAAAAACTTTAAAGATGCTTAAATAAGTTCAAAAATTACAAATCCTGTGATCGAACAAAGTACCTCAAGTGCCATATACACCAACCCAAGCGTTGACATGACGCAAAATTTCTGAATTTGTTCTTAAAAACGGTTTCTCAGCGAATCCTTCGTGGATGTAAATTCCTTTAGAGTTTATAAGATCAAAGTAATCCAACTGTATCCACTGCCAATACTGAGCTGTTGATATTAATTTCGTGTTACGGGGGGTAACGACTCGTAAATAAACGGCTCGATTCCACCCCATTTCCATCAAATACTGCAGCAATGGAAACATATCTTTATTAGCTATATCTTGAAGTTCAAGATATTATATTCTTAAAAAATGGTCAGTTATGCTCACTTGACGAGAAAATTAAATCTAGATGTAACAATACAATACCTATGGCTTTATTGAACTGAACACCATAAAGTGTGCAATACAGAAAACAAGGTATGTAGAGAAAAAATACAAGGCAAGCAATAGGCCTTATCGCATTAGAACGATCTATTCCAGGCAATTTTCACAGCATAAAGAAGTAAGGAATAAATTACAGCTGGTAGTGTATTTGACAGCAAATAAGAGCCATTTTAGACGACCAGATGGCCTAGTGGTTTGAGAACCTGACTATGAAGCTTGAGGTCCCGGGTTTGATTCCCGTGTCGGGGCAGATATTTATATGAAAAATATGAATGTTTGTTCTCGGGTCTTGGGTGTTTAATATGTATTTAAGTATCTATCTATATAAGTATGTTTACCCGTTGCCTAGTATCCATAACACAAGCTTGCCTAGCTTACTTTGGGACTAGGTCAATTGGTGTGAATTGTCCCGTGATATTTATTTATTTAATTACAAAAATTCGCAGAACTAAGTTAAACAGATACACAGCGTTGACGTTATGACTGGGATCCAGACGCTGCAATACGGCAGTAGGAGCGTTTACATTGCTGTTATACAGACCCTGTATCAAGGGTTAAATGCCGACAGCCCTATCGAATAATAGCACGCACTAGACCACAGATGGATTGGACGTCTGTAAACATCCACAAGGCAACCCTAAAGACATTATGTTAAGCTAATGGTTTTTGTCAACATAAGTATATCTGGCTAATATGTCAGACCTGCCCGCGACTTCGTCTGCTAATATTTATTATTACTACTCAGCGGGAACTATGCAATTTTCCAGATTAAAAAGTGTCTTATTATGTTTATTCAGTTTATAAACTATCTATGTGCCAAATTTAATCAGAATCCGGCAAACTGTTTTAGCGTACCTATAAGATTGATAAAGATCCATACATCTATACAAACTTTCCCCTTTATATTTGCTTTATATTTATAATATTAGTAAGATTATACGCTGCCGCCCGACAATATCTAGTAAGTTCTGACCACTTAGAAGAACATTGAACATCAGAAATTAACCTTATATGGTTACCAGGATAATTTCCTTGCACAACACATCTAGGTAACATTATGCGCCAGAGAGCTAGAAATGTCTCGACTCCTGTAAAGGAGTACGGGAATCATATTCCCAATGTTTGCCTCTTTCAGCAGAATCTAACGCTGACCACAGATATGGCCAGCAGGCTTATTGTCTAATGCTTCTGACGCTTGCCTTCGCAACCACTATTTCTTTCTGTCAAACGGTATAAAATTACGACAGAAAGAGATGGTGAAAGCGAAAGCAAGCGTCAGAAGCGTTAGACAATACGCCCTCAGGTCACTGGAGATGAAGCCTCTTTAGACTGCTGGATGAAACCCCGTTCAGGAAGACCCAGCTATCGATCGTCAGCCGATTAAGCGCCAGATGTCGTCTTATCGACTCACAAACATAACTAAAGTATCCAAAAGTAAGAAAGTAAACTAACTCTTCCACCTTCCTATCTTTTATTGTTTCCAGAATAATTTTCAAGCAAAAAGTCCAACATTAGCCTTCTAACACTGTCCTCCAAATGCCCTGCAAATAGCGGTGAGAGGAAGCGGCTATAGCAAAAAATTCTAAGCCCACAACTACAAAGCTGTTACGCAATACAGCCATTCATGTATGCCGTTTTATATTCCCACAAACGACTAACACAGGCCAATAGCCGGTCGTGAATAACAGCAGATAAAGCGCACTTACCCCACAATACAATTCGACGACGGCCAAGAAAAATGGCGTCGTTTAAAATTGCCACGAACGGGCCCATGGGGGCAGTTAAGGTGTTACGAGGCCTAAGTTACGAGAAAGGGATAGTAGGGTATAAAGGTATAGATTATTAAGATCAGGTAAGATTCTAGTTCCTTTTTTAAAGAGGAGAGACCTTTGTCCAGCCAAAGGACACAAATACAGGCCCAAGAATAATAATTATAAATACCTTGTTTATTCCAAGCCAATAGAAAAAAAAATGGTGTGTGTGACGTTCCAATCCGCATCGGGTCTGAGTGAGAACTCATCTATACCTCCAAAAAAGTAACTGACTGATAAAATTAAATATCGTACAAGCAAAGCCACTGAAGCTAGATCCTTGATCTTTGGCAGACATGTACCTTGAAGATCAGTTACATTTTATTTTTATACTGCGATTTCTTGCATGGGTTTTAATTTCTACAAATCTTTTTAGTTATTAATACCTACCCAGCCCTGAATAGGAAAGAATGGTGGAGGAAAGGGGAGGCCTTTGCCCAGCAGTGGGACATATTATAGGCTATATTTAAAAACTACCTAAGGTAAATACCCCAGTGCCCGACGGTCCCAATAAAAAAAAATAAAAAATAAAAGAATGTTTATTCACAAACTTAAAATAAAACAAAAAACAATGAAAAAAGCCAAATACAATTTTGTGAATAGGCGTCACTTTCAATCTTAATTCGTTGCAATAAAGGCGACAAGCAGGGTCTCGATTATTGGGATTAATGTGTCGAACACTGGGGTATTTACCTTAGTAGGATGGGGTTACCACAAATCGGAAACACTATCATTATCATCAACATCATCATCATCATCATCATCATCATCATCATCATCATCATCATCATCATCATCATCATCATCATCATCATCATCATCATCATCATCATCATCATCATCATCATCATCATCATCATCATCATCATCATCATCATCATCATCATCATCATCATTTTGACGACCAGATGGGCTAGTGGTTAGAGACCCAGACTATGAAGCTTGATGTCCCGGGTTCGATTCCCGTGTCGGGGCAGATATTTGTATGAAAAATACGAATGTTTGTTCTCGGGTCTTAGGTGTTTAATATGTATTTAAGTATGTATCTATCTATATTAAGTATGTTTATCCGTTGCCTAGTACCCATAACACAAGCTTTGCCTAGCTTACTTTGGGACTAGGTCAATTGGTGTGAATTGTCCTGTGATATTTATTTATTTATCATCATCATCATCATCATCATCGCACCCTGTATACGTCCCACTGCAGGGCACAGGCCTCCTCTAAGAAACGCGGGCCCAGTGCGGATTGAGAACTTCACACACACCATTAGATTTCTTAACAGCTCTATCATCAATCACAATCTATCCAAACTTCTGTTTCCGTTTCCTGTACTGCCAGTACTCTGCATCTGTCTTAATAAACCTGTGGTCAACTCTGATAACTTTTCGTAAAGGCCAACTTTGTTTTTCCAATAAGTACCTAACTTTAGTTGATTGATTTGTAAAGTTTTTCTCATGAAAATGTGAGCTGGCATCCGGGAAACAGCATCGTTACAGTCCAAGCAATATATTAATTACAGTTGCTTTTTTCACTTCACTCGATTTAATATTTCAATAGATAGTTTAGGTGGTGTGGATTTGGTAACGCGTTACCGCACGCCAAATGTGTGGTGGGTTGTAAAGCACAAGGTGACTGAATACGAGATGCGGAGGCGGTCCGATCTGGACATGAAGCGTGACGCCCTGAAGGCTAAACCACCCGCAGCCATCCTCTATCATTACGTTGATGGTGTCCTTACGTGCTGCCACTGTTCGCGTACTTTTAGGAATAAAATTGGCTACTGTAGCCATTTAAGGGCACATGAAAGGGCAAACAACCGCAGCCCTCGTCCAACAGTTTAGCAGTCGCTGTAGCCGAAATCGGTTAGGAGAGATATATATATAGATAGTTTAAATTACAGACTAATATGAATAGAACTATGTCAACTAAATTTATTTAATTACCTACAAAGCACTTTAAAATCAGAGAAATCAGATCTTTAATTAGATAATTTATTGAATCAGGTGTTACTTTGCGGAGGTCCATATTAATGAACGGAAACAATTTCTAACATTGGGTAGCATAGCGTACGGTTGTGGTACCAACTCTGAAGATGAGCTCTGATTGAGTTCGAAATGCGTCATTGTTAGTTTGGTGGGGTGATGGTTGGGTTTGTGTGATTTGTGTGTGTTCGTACAGTGTGGAGGTGGCGGAACCGCATGAACACGCATTTCTTACATAAACTTAACTATTGTAAGGTCGCAGGTGAGCAAAGTAATTGTTTCAGTTCTTTTATTAAAAGCAATTTAAGCTATAACAAAAGAAAACAAATACGTATATACGTCCCATTGCAGGGTACAGATTTCTCAGAACGAGAGGGCTAGGGCCGCAGTTCTCATGCGGGCCCAGTGCAGATTGTGAACTTCACACACACCATTGAATTTCTTCGCAAGTGTGTGCACCGTAAATGGTAAATTTGAAGTGAAATATCGCACATAAATTCTGCAAGACTTTGAACCCACGCGATGCAATGGCCATTATGTCAAACAACGCTACCATGACTTAAAAAAATACATATCTGCAAATAAATTACTATGAGGCCAAAAAAAATTAAAATGTATTTAAGTATGTATCCATCTATATAAGTATGTTTATCCGTTGCCTTGTACCCATAACACAAGCTATGCTTAGCTTACTTTGGGACTAGGTCAATTGGTGTGAATTGTCCCGTGATATTTATTATTTATTTAAACAATAACAAGATAGATGGTTGCTTCAATTGCTTTCAAAATAACATACGGCACCACACTAATTTATAACGGTTCAACACTAACCATTAAAAAAGTTAGGGCAGTTGGACAGTTGCCGCTAATTATTTTTGTTACGCAACAATATAAACCCGACTGCACATTAACCTCACTTTTATTTTCCCAGTAAATCTTCATAGCACTTAAGAGTGAGTTCATTAAAACCCAGTTTTACTTTATTTAATGTTTTTATTACGATGTGCAAACGACAGTTTCAGAGTGTCGGGGGAGTATGAATCCGAGATTTATTACAAAAAGTTTTGCTTTTTCATGCAAAGTTAAATATGCCGCTGGAAGTGGCGGGCCCCTGGGCATTTGTCATAAGGCTAGTATAGTAGTAGGCTGTGTTAGTTTTTGAGTTTATCCGTTGCCACGGTTATATTGGTAGTTTGGACGTTTGCGTCCAGAATGCTTCAGTGGAGAGTCTTTTGATTCATATTTATTACAGTTGTTTATGTTTCTGGTGTCTAAAGTGAAAAAATCCAAATATAATTCATTTTAAGGGTTCCGTAGTCAACTAGGATAGGAACCCTTACAGTTTCGCCATGTCTGTCAGTCTGTCTGTCCGCGGCTGAGCTTAGAGATCGTTAGTACTAGAAAGCTGTAATTTGGCATGAATATACATATCTGTCACGCCAACAAAGTGGTAAAATAAAAAAATAAAAAAAATAAAAAAAAATTATGGGAGGTCCCATAGACGTAAAGGGGGGGTGATTTTTTTTTTCTCGACTAATCCTATAGTTGTGGGGTATCGTTGGATAGGTCTTTTAAAACCATTGCGGGGTTGCTAACATGATTTTTCTATTCAGCGATCTATTTGCGAAATATTCAACTTTAAAGTGAAAAATTTCATTAAAATCGAGCGTCCCTCCCCTCTAAAATCTAAACTTGAAAAAAATTTGAAAAAATTCAGAATGGTAGTAAATATATCAAATTTACTAGGAAAATTATAGCGGCTAAGATTGCTTGGAAATTATTTGTAGTTTAAGAGTAAATAGTAGCCTAAGGTATAAAACATACCTAAACTTGGATGATTCCGTACACATACGAAATCCTTAGAAAAATATTACTTGATTTTTTTGTAATGGCTACGGAACCCTACCTTGTGCGTGTCCGACACGCTCTTGGCCGGTTTTTAGGTTCCTCGATTAAACCTACAGCACACGGCGGCCACGACGTACAAAATACGCGTTCTTGAATCTACATACGCACGACGACGTCTGTACACGCGTACGCCCACATACATCGCGCGCGCACCCGACTGGATTCCGGCGGTTCCGGCAATCTGCGCCTTGTTGGGGTGGGGTAACTCGAATCGGTGCGGGGCGGAGCGTGGCCATTCTGTACGTTAGTACTATTATATATTCTGTGCCTATAGTGAGGCTCACATAAAAGATTGTTACGGCCGGACTTATCAAGCCAACGGTTTAGTCTATAGAGGGAGACACTTGACTCCTACAAAAACTA
Source organism: Archips crataeganus (assembly GCA_947859365.1). Classification (NCBI taxonomy): domain Eukaryota; kingdom Metazoa; phylum Arthropoda; class Insecta; order Lepidoptera; family Tortricidae; genus Archips; species Archips crataeganus. The sequence continues at coordinate 18,550,696 of OX402059.1, read as the reverse complement.
GCACTTTAAAGCCAAATATTTTGCAAACGGGTTTCTAAGTCGAACAAATGATCTCAGAAAACCTATAATGTTTTTCAAAGACTTATCCAATGACATCCCAAACATAGTACCTCCTATGGCCACTAAAATTGGCTATGACTGTGTGGCTATGTGGTGCCTCCTAACACAACCTTTTGCAGGCTTAAAAGGAAGTCTCAGGCACTAAGTAATTTGTTATTACACGCTTTATATTATTACACGCTTTATATTAGCTTCACCTGTATGTTTGTTTGTATGTATGTTTGTTTGTAACCGACTCCTTAGGGCGCGATTTTGACCCACTTCCCGGTTTCCGATTGAGCTGAAATTTTGCGCATATGTGTAAATTGGATGACAATGCAATATTATTGTAACATGGAGCTGATCTGATGATGGAGCTGGATGGTGGCCATAGGAACTCTGTAATAAAACGAAACAACCCCGTCGAGTTTGGGCTCTTTTGATTCGTCTTGTCGAGTACTTTTATCCCAGATGGTAACCAGGGTCTGATGATGGAGCTGGAAGATGGCCAAAGGCACTCCACAATAAAACGACACAACCCCATCGAGTTTGGGCTCGTTTGATTTGTCTTGACGAGCACTTTGATCCCATATGGTAACCAGGGTCTGATGATGGAGCTGGAAGATGGCCAAAGGCACTCCACGAGCTGGAAGGGGGGTAGGTGGTAGGGTGGGAAGGGGGATGGGGTGGGGGGTAAGGGTGTGGCGGTTGCGGTTAGGGGGTAGGGGGGTTTGGGGGAAATAGGGTGGGGGTGTTGGGGGGTTCGGGGGTTAAGGATTTTGGGGGATTGTGGGAAATGGGGAGGGGGTAAGAGGACTAGATGGTAACAAGGGTTTGATGATGGAACTGGAAGGGGGGGTAGGTGGCGGGGTGGCGGAAAATGGGGTTTAGGGGGTTGGGGTTAAGGGTGTGGGGTGTTAGGGGGGTTTAGGGGTTAGGGATGTTGAGGGGGTTGTGGGAAATGGGGAGAGGGTAAGGGGGGTTGGGGGTTGGGGTTTTAGGGGGTTGGGGTTGGGGGGTAAGGGGGTTGGGGTTAGGGGTCCAAACTCGATGGGGTAATTCGTAATTTCATTAATTCAGTAAGGCCAAAGGCAATCCACAATTAAACGACACAACCCCATCGAGTTTGGACTCGTTTGATTCGTCTTGACGAGTACTTTGATCCCAAATGGTAACCAGGGTCTGATGATGGAACTGGAAAATGGCTACAGGCACTCAACAATAAAATAAAATAAAAATAGCTATGAACACTTTTCGATAGGCAAGTTATCATAGGCATATTTGTTTATAAATTATATTTGATAAAAAATATGTCTCATCGAGTTAACAGATCAGTGAAGGTCGATCTTCAACGGCTCTTAGACCATAGTTCCCGCGGGAAAGCAATAAACAAATTCTTCGCAGACGGAGTCGCGGGCAACAGCTAAGTGTAAGATAAAAGCTCTTTGGAAAATCTCCAGTTATTGGCGAAATATTTTTCACCTCGCTTTGATAACTTAAATTATTTCACTACGATAAAAAACTAGTAGAATGCACAACAAAGGCCTTTTGTAAGTGGCGTCGTCCCCCGAAGGTTTAGTAAAAAAGCAGGAGCAATTACGCGAAAACATGTACCTATTACACGGAAAAGGCGGGCTAAAAGCTTTTGTAATGGTCTTGACATGCAAACATAGCTTTATGGAACAGTGAATAACTACAACATTATTTTTGTAAAAACATATTGACGAGCCTTTTGGTTGATAACCCTGACCGCGATGACCACACGAGATGATTTTTCTTACACTGTATGGACCTGTAATTGACATCATCGTATCAATAGAGAAACTCTTTTTGCAAAGAAAGAAATAATAAAAAGCAATGAAAGAGTTAATGCCACTAGAAAGGTCAAACAAAGGTCAAACATTATTATGCAAAAATAAATAAATAAACAAATAAAAATTAGGGGACAATCTTACACAAATCGACTTAGTCCCAAACTAAGCAAAGCTTGTACTATGGGTACTAGATGATTATAAACATACATATATAGATAAATAAATACTTAAATACATACAAAACATCCATAACTCAGGAACAAATATTCGTGCTCATCACACTAATAAATGCCCTTACTGGGATTCGAACCCAGGACCTCTTGCTTCGTAGGCAGGGTCACTACCAACTAGGCTAAAGCGGTCGTTCAACACACAATCATTTAGTATTTTTTTACTACAATGTTATAAAATGATATAATAAACCTATTCCTCGAAATGGTTTTGGAATTAGACCAAATTGTAAAAAAGTGATCAATGCCAATGGTTCGAGTAACAGTATATCCACTCTAGCATTTAAGAGCCCTAGTTTGTATCTATCTGGCAATACAGACGTTTAAAACATCAATACCACGTGACAAATACCGTCGTCCTACAAAGCGTCATTTGCACAACTGTAAAGATCATTATCTCCACACCGCATTATGAGGGTAGACCCCATAATTCACGGGTGTTCTTGTACTATAAAACATCACTAAATACGGAGGGACCCTAGTGGGCGGGCGCTATGTAAATGGACGTGTAGTTTTTCCCGGAGGGTACGGAAATCGCTGTGTGCTCCTGATGCTTAATTTAGGCTAGCCCATTGTTGAAATTTGCAAGGTTTAGAAATATTAATGGGAAAAGTTACATCTCAAGATACCATTAATTACAAGAGTTTTATTTTATTTATTTATTTTGTTAGTTTTATTTTTGATATTATTTATTTATTTGTTGATGTTGGAGTCGCCTAATTAGTAACTTAATTAATTTACATATAATTTATAAATAGTAACATAGGTGATAAGAATAATTGTTACTATTAACACAGTATCCCTTTATATCAATTTTTCTTTTTATCACCATTCCTATTGTGTGCCTATGGACGGAAACGTCTGATAAAATGATATTTATTTTTTATTTTTTTTTTTTTAGTATTTAAAGCAATGCATGTAGAATAAATAGCGTCTCCTAATATTTAAAAATACGTTATTTATCTCGCAAACCTAAAACACTATACTCTTTTTTTTGCCAGTCGTGTAATAAGAACACCGTCTCGATCTTAAGTACTTTTCCAACTCAAGCTCAAAAATTTGCTCAACCCTTGCATTAACACATTCAATGCCAAGAACCCGCCAGGCGTGTTCTGTGTTCGTAGGGACTTTACACTAGAAAGCGGAGAAAACGCTGCTACTGGTTACGGGTATAGTATGTGTACTACAGTACAATAAATGGTCACAGTGCCAAAATATGAAAAGGTTCAGCCCTGCTGCTTTTGAGCTTATTCATTTTAAAGTCCATTGTAGTGTTGCACCGAATGTGGGTCCTGCCGAATGTCGAATTCAGCCGAATGTTCGGTTTAAATATGGGCCGAAGCCGAAGTTCGACCGAAGTTCGGCCGAAATTCGGTTAAATTTCGCGCGCTTTTGCTCAGGTCAGATCTTGTTCATTTCGTCGCTTGTAATTTCACTCACCCGCCTTCCGCCTGCCACCCGCGTTCACCCCGCGGCCTCTTGTGTTAACGAAAACGCGTGCAATTGTTTATTTACTCTGTATTTTTTTAGTTTTTTTGATTGTATTAGTGGAATAACATAGCTGAGACACTAACTTTCCTCCACCACAACATGCCACTGGTTAGAAATATTAAGAGAAAATAATGTTTTTGTCTAAAAATTATTAAGCGTAATTGCTAATTAAATTATGAATATTTGAATAACCTGTTTTGAAATTAAGTGTTTTTAAAAATAATAATAAATAAAAAATAATGTTTTGTTACATAAAAAAAATTAGAAGACTGAAATTCAAAGTAAAAGGAAATAAATGCAAACACAAGCATTCACGTTAAGTACCTATTTACTTACAAATCATCATTTTGACGTGGATTTCATTTTAAAATGAATTTCTTTTCACTATTCCATTTCTTATGTGAGTTAATTTAAGCTACCGAATTTCGGCCGACATTCGGCAGATCTAACCGAAATTCGGCCGGAGACGAAGTTCGGTAAAAGCTGTCGAACTTCGGTAATACCGAATGTGAAACGAATTTCGGTGCATCTCTAGTCCATTGTATGTTGTGTGCTGTAAAGGCAATACATATTGACAGCAACACCCGCAAGAGGTTAGGAAAAATTAAATAGGTATCTAAAAGATTAAGTTGAAATCGCCAGAAAATTGCAGCAGGCCAATCACGAAAATTGTCCCAATATCTACACGTTTCATTCCGATTCCTCACCGTGCGGCGGTAAACTCCGCAACTCACAACTTTAACAAACAAGTAGCGGATCCGCCATTACTCTAATAGCAGTTACGTCTAATATAAAATTGGTTTCAGCTGAGCGGGCATCGCTCGGACCTGTTATTGGATCACATCCAAACCCAATACTGCTTGCTTGCCTTTTTTCCTCCGTGATACTCATTTTTATGACGATTTCTGACGATGGACAATTTTCGCGAATAAATTTACTTATCATATTTTATTGCCAGGCCCCAATAGATTCGGTCAACTATATTCATGTTTATTTATTAAGGCTCTATAGTATTTTGGACCCGAAGTGCTATTTCAATAAATTTGGTAGTCGAGTAAATAGAGGAATTTGGGTTTATACCATTTGTGAGTTAAGGGAGTAAGGAATAGGGAAAATCCTTTAGACCTTATTAAATGAATAAATATTCTATTGGCTTACCTGTTTTATTCTGATTTCAGGGTGGTGTTTGGTGATCTGAAAATAATAAAAAATATTTATTAAAACTTCGGAAAATGGACTATAAGCGCTAAACTAAATTAAGAATTTTGGCACTTAGGAGACGTGTAAGGTAAGGTCCCTAATTACATCTAGACCACTTAAACAACGTAAACCAGAAAACATTTATCTAAAATTTAACCCTGAAACAAGATACGAGGATTTTTTATCTGGAAATTATATTTTTAGTTTTTAAGTAGCTGATGCCTGCTAAAAATTAGCGTACCACGATTTCCGCGACAAAATGTATTCTAAATAATAATATAATTGAGGTCATACTAGTAAACTATGTGTTGGTCAAATTTCGTCCAAAAATTCTAACTTTCGCAATAATTATAATATTATTAGGATCTAATCAACAAGATCAAATTCGAAACCTCGAAATGGAATTAATCTTGGTTGCGAGTTTTTTTATTTCCAATTACATGGCAACTAATTAGCCTACTTCGTTTATTAGTAGAATACAAACACTTTTCTTACATTTAATTCATCATTTAAATTTTGGAATATCAATTTTTTAACAGATATGCTGCCTTAAAATGATTTGACAGTCCTCATCATTTCAATTTTGGAAATTATTTACAGTGTATTAAAAGTTATTATTTCTCTTCTTCTTTAATTTAAGATTCACTTATTATACATAGAAAAAATAGTTCTCCGATTCCACAGATATTCTTAAGCTAAGCACCAGCTGCAGCGCTAGAATCCAGAAGGTTATACATGCTTTCTTCTTTTATTTAAAACTACACTAGCAAAAATAAAAATCTTAATTCACCTCCGAACCTCTAACATGATACAAACGCATACCTACAGTAGCTACTACAGCCTAAACCGCCGCTCCGAGCGCTCACGTAAAAAGAGCCAAGTGGTTGTAAATTTTTCATTCATGAACCTGTCTTACATTCTAATTCACAATAACGGTCGCGTCCGCCCGCGTCATAACGAAACTGCTAAAAGATCCCACGAGATCAAGGGTTGGGTAAAAAAATATTGTTACGTGGAATCAAAAAAAATGGAAGAGGTGGCTAAATGGGTGACGGTAGTTTGACTAAATTCTATGTTGGTAATGAATGATACTTTATTATAAAGACAAAATAGTCAAAGTTTTCAGAGAGGGCTGAAAAATGTTAGAAAACTCGTTAGATAATTGATTTCATTGATTTCCTCTGTGAAAAATTTTCTTCTTTCTGTGCCGTGCCCAGTTTTAGAATAGAATAGACCCATATCGCGTAGGTGCCATAAAATAAGGGATTTTAGGCTTTATCGTCTAACGCACTTGGAATCACGTGATCACTTTCACCACCTCTTTCTGTCGGCCGATATTACAGGATAAGGGTACATTGCCTTGATCACACGTACCGAGTAAACGGGCGAGACAGTGCTCTCGGCCGAGTACTCGGTGCGTATAAACAAGGCAGCGCTTGTTTATAAGCACCGAGTGCTCGGCCGAGAGCACTGTCTCGCCCGTTTACTCGGTACGTGTGATCAAGGCAAAAGAGATGGTAAATCCAATCGCAAGCACCGGGCGCGTTAGACAATACAGCCCTTGATGTGAGAATAGGCAGCGACTCTAAATGCCAACTACGAACTTCGAACTGTAACACTGTGCCGTGTAAGGCAAGAAGGCAAGAAGGCAAGAAGAAACCATCACACTATTTTTCCCAAAAAAGTCACATAAAGGAATTACTACCAAACTTTATCATCATCAGCCTATATTAAACTGCTGAAAATAAGCCTCCTAATTAGCGCCATTGAACTATGACTTTGGATCGACGCATTCAACTTCCACCAGCAGCCTTTCGCAGATCGTCACACACACTACGCTTGCCACGACGCGGTCTCTACTCAAGAACTCGTTTATCCTAACAGTTCTCAGTTCTTCGGCAAACATGATCAGCTCACTGCCATTTCAATTTGCTGATTCTCTGAGCTATGTCGACCAATTCGAAACTGACAATAAATCACCCAAAAGCGCAATATTTAAAAGAGAAGTGGTCTTCTTGTCACTTCCATTATTCCTATTTCGCGGCACCCTACCTTATGTTAGCTAAAGCCAAATAATAAAGATCATGTTTTACGAACACAAGATTTCACCCCACGTGGCATCCCCGGGGCCACCTTGATTGGCAAATACTTTATCTTGATGCGTACTTACTTTTTTAGGGTTCCATATCGGGCCATTTCGATCTATGTATTGAAAGTTTTGCCCAATATTTTGTCCGAGTTTATGTTCAGAGGATAACTGGGGCGTAAAATTTGTTTTTGTAATTTTTCTTAGTAGGTTATCATTTTTGATGCATGATTTAGCAGGATGACAAAAAAGTGAAGAAGTAAATATAAAATATTAGTCTTATTAGTGGATTGGTCAGATTGATAGATTGACTTGTTTCTCTCGCGGTACTATAGTGAACGATGTGTTTGTTAGAAAAGAAATACTTGTCGTCTGCCTACTTTTTTTACCCACTTATTAATAATTATCTACTACGTCTACCAATGGACTAGCTAGAATTAATTCCTTTAGACATGTGTCATTGTAGACAAGTGAGGTAATTGGTTGATGTTTTATTGTTTAATCTTCCTTGTATAGCGCCTATTATAATTGAATTATTTAAATAAATACTTAAGATACATCTTAACCTCAGACGTGGCAACTTTACCTTTTGATAGCAATTGTACTAAAGTTAAGATACTTTTAGTGACAAAGTGTGTAAACAATAAATTAAACCTCATTTATTAATAACGCATTTTGTTACTATAGAGCCGAATTTAATGGTAATATAATGCATAATCCAGTGTGTCGAGTGGCGTCCACGGAACGGAAGACGCAGTGTAGGTAGGTCTCCAACATAACGGAGCGACGACGTGGTTAAGGTTGCGGAACGCCTTGGATGCTGATGGCACGGTACCGATCTGTTTGGCGAGCCTTGGGGGAGGCCTATGTTTAGCAGTGGATGTCTTTCGGCTGAAATGATGATGATAATGCTTTATCAGCAACAGAAAAAATAGCGCTCATAGACAACATTATATCATTAAACTTGGTAATTTTTCACGGAACTCTCCCTTTCCCAGCCCAAGATGGACTTGGCCAACTTTTTACGTTTCGATTTTAGTAGCTAGGCATTTTTTATGAACCCCCATTTTGTAAATTAAAAAGGGTGGGTGGGCTAAAGTTATTTATGGAAGCAATTTAAGTGGTTGCATTAAGCTTGAAATTTTCTTTATGTGAAGGGTGTTTTTTGTTTTGCGAATTAATTTGGGGAATTAATGTTTATTGGTTTATTACGTAGTAAGTCTTGTCTGAATTAATGGGTTGACACTTGAGATGGGGGTTTCTAATTTTAATGAGCACGTTAGTGGTTATGTTATTTTAGTGCGGTGTTCATGGAGGATTATTTCTAAATTGTTGCTAGAAGATTGTTTGTTAAATATTATATTTTTAATAATTAAAAGTGATTTACGACTAAATGGTAATTATTTAAAATATGTTTCTAAATAATAATAAAATGTAGCGGCAAAATAGTCTTCAATTTTTCATAGCAGCTTGCGCACGCGTTTCAATGCCGTTATAGGAACATAAAAAAAATATCCTAGCCAGCAGGAATTTTGCAAAATTTGTCGTTATTCCTTGACTACATTAAAGCTGCTTCTTGTTTAGGGTTCTTTAGTTCCAAAACCTGTTTCTTGTTCTTTGCTACCTAAATAAAATCATCGTGACATAAAAGGATTTGTCACACTGGATGCGTTCTACGGTCACCTTCAGGTCAAATTGAACGCAGCCCGCAATTTTATGAACAACATTGTCGGTCTCTATATGTTGCGCGTGAGTGCGATCTGACCGCGCGGACCGCGGCTCGTATATAGACCGACGATGTTGTTCATACATAATGCAGGCTGCGTTCAATTTGACCTGACCGCGACCGCAGAACGCATCCAGTTTGACAAATCCTTTACTGTGGAAAAGTTCCACCGTTGTCCCTTGTCGAAGAATACCTCGAATCTACGCTTACTTAAAAAAAAAGAAAAAACGTCCACCGGACGGAATTTAAACCGCATGTCTAGGCTATATGCACCGAGTCTGCTACCAACTGTACCCCGTCGCCCCCAACCAAACCATTCGAAAAAGTTGATCGCTTTGGACAAGTCACTCCTACGTTCCAAATTTCATTAATAGCTTAAAAAAATATCTACAATACAATATAGTACAATGACTCTTTATTGTCCACCGCAAAGAAAACAATACAGAAAACAACCTCCCCACTCCCCCCTCCTCTATCTACTACTTCTATTTTTTAAATCTTGCCAAGGAAATGAAAACTTTTAATCCCGATAGCCGCACTCAAATACGTTTTCGTTTAAAAAAATAAATATTGCTGAGCAAAAGTTCTGCTAATAAAAACAAATACTTTCACCATATTCCTTTTGGATCTCCAAAACCACCTGAGTGTATATAAACAAACAATCGAAGACATGAGTGGATGAAGGGGGTATGTCACAAAAACATTATTTAGAGTAAATCGTAGTTAAAGGTTTTTACGTTGTAATTTTGTTTTTAAATTGAATAGGGTATTGTTACTTTTATAAAAATCAACCAAATAGCCTGATCTTTTGATTTTTTTAATAAATGCTTTTAAAAAAACATTTTTTTATATAAAAAAGTACATAACCCCTTCTTTCTCATTTAAGCTGTTCTGCAAATAAAAGAAGTTAGTTCGTCTGGGGCAGTACTACCCTCTCACAGAACACCGGCGTGAAGCAGCAGTAATCCTGCTTGCGTTTCGTACGGTCAGTGAGAGTGCCGGGGGCCCAATACCTCACCCCTTTCCTCTTCCCCTCCCTCACCCCCTTCCCCTGTTCCCTTTCCTTTAGGGCCGACAACGCACTGGCATCGTGTAAAGCGCTGCGGGTGTCTATGGACAGTGGTGATCATTTAACATCAGATGACCCACTAGTTCGTTTGTCTGGCCTTTCTAACATTAAAAAAAAAAAAAATAAAGTGTTTATTGTAACAAAATTTATTAATTTAGTAGAATTTCTTCGTAAAAATACATGCATTCAGAGTTTATAAATTTCAGCTGATCCCTAATGTTTTACTTTTTTTCTTGGGATATCGGATATGTCAGAATAAGATAAAATAAAAGTTTGTCTCATAACATGGATGAAGGAGCTAAGTGCGTACATAACACTTTCTTCTGTTACATTCACTCGCAAACTGGTAACCATTTCTAGAGTCATGTGCCCTTAGCACGTTCATTCACCAAGAACGTATCTTATTCTTGTACATAGTTCCTTCATGCACTGGGTTTAAAGCTGTTATAGTTTAAAAACATGAGAACTGAAGGCTTTGGGTGTTGCATTAACGACCGCTTTAGCCTAGTTGGTAGTGACCCTGCCTACGAAGCAAGAGGTCCTGGGTTCAAATCCCGGTAAGGGCATTTATTTGTGTGATGAGCATGAATATTTGTTCCTGAGTTATGGATGTTTTCTATGTATTTAAGTATTTATTTATCTATATAAGTATGTTTATCGTCGTCTAGTACCCATAGTACAAGCTTTGCTTAGTTTGGGACTAGGTCGATTTGTGTAAGATTGTCCCCTAATATTTATTTATTTATTTATTTTATTTATTATGACTTAAATCTTCATTTATGGCATAAAACCGAAAATGAAAAAAATGCGACATACCCCCTTCATCCACTCACGTCTTCAATCATGAAACCTCTGTAAAATACCTTTCCAGGAACAGAGTTTAATTAACCCGATCCTAAACCAAAGTTTGGACGTTACAAGAGTTCACTCACGTTTTCGATTACGAAACCCTAAAAACGCTATTTACCCTGTTGCCAACTTTTCCCGGGAAGCCTCTCGTTCATTCTATCAAATATTGACGTGTGTCATGTCGAAGTGTTTGCGTACACGACACATCAGTTTGATTTCCAGACGTGGGTAGTACAAGGAAATGTTCATTTGGAGTTCCTTGCAGGAAAAGCAAACTTTTGGTTGATGCTTAAAGAATAAGAATAGTACCCAATGTTAACCAGTAAAGTAACACAGTGTGCGAAATTACAAAATGCACATCCATGTCGCATTTTGGTAGTCTTCGCATTAGACACTGGGTCTGTAGGTATCGCGAGTGCCAAGTAAAATTAAAAAAAAAAACTCAAGAAGTTACTTTATTTAACAGCGTGTGCGGGGAGCGGTAACATTATCCTGCGGATGATCGCAGATCACGGAGGTGGCGGGAACGCATTGGATGCGGATGGCGCAGGGCCGATCTGTTTGGCGAGCCTTGGGGGAAGTCTATGTTCAGGAATGGAGTCTTTCGGCTGAAATGATGTTGATCGTGGATAGGCTGGACTCGGCCGTCCTTGGCCGCTTCATGGATTTAACCACTTTGTCGGCGTGACTGATATACATATAGGTATAATATATATTCATGCCAAATAACAGCTTTTAGTACTAACAGTCTCTGAGCTTAGCCGCGGACGGACAGACAGACAGACAGACGGACGACATGGCGAAACTATAAGGGTTCCTAGTTGACTACGGAACCCTAAAAAACTAACCTAAAAATAACGAATCTGTATATGCAAATCGCTATGTGATAGAAGTGATCAATTGAGCTACACAATGTAATACAAATTGCACAATTTTTCTAAAATATTTTTCTAAATATTCCGGGTGGGATTTGAACCCGTATATCCTGGCTAAACAGGTCGAGTGTGCTACCAACTGCACCACGGGGCTCCCGACCAAACTTCCCGAAACCCAATACCTGCAGATTTCTTGAATTGGGTCACCTTCAACCTATAAGTACTAATTTTGCTGTAGTGTATATTATTATTCTGATTGGTAAAATAGTGAAGTTATAAAGGTCAAACAATGTGCTTTTCAGAAGTTAGGTTAGGTTCAGAAGTTAGGTGGGAACTACGGCCCAAGCACTCTCACTCGGAGAGGAGGCCTGTACCCTGCAGTGGGACGTATGAAGGCTGGGATGAGTTTAGGTTCTCCCCTTGACTGAATACCCCTTTGAAGATTTTGTCTCTCGCTTTTCGCATTTGGCGATTTGTATTGAAACTGAGTGAACCGCCTTGGGACCGGCATAACAATACAGTCAGTTTATTCCCGAGCTTGTTGCCGTTTGTAAACTAACACACAGACACATACACTTTTCTATCTGCGTTGACGTATTATGTAAAAAGACAGTATTCTTCAAAAGCTTTTCATTTCCATACCTACATTAACTCCGGCTTGCACTTCTGAGTTTATCGGAATTTATGTGAACAGTAGTAGAGTGGGAGTTTATGTGTTTATGTAAACAGACGCACTCTCGCGTTTATAATATTAATATGGATTTACATCATAGTTTTTTGTGTATACCTACCTTTAATATTCCTTGCGTGGTTGGTGGTGCGTTGCTTGGTTTCAGTAGTGGTAGAGTCATGTTGTAGCTAGCCGCCGCATCACGAATGGGCCGGCTCGTCCGGGGCAGTACCACCCTCTCACAGAACACCGGCTTGAAGCAGCAGTACTTCTGCTGCGTTTCGTACGGCCAGTGAGAGTGCCGGGGGCCCAATACCTCTCCCCCTACCTCTCCCCTTTGCCCTCTCATTTTTAAAGGCCGGCAACAGATCAGTGACTCTCTTTGAGTTGTTGATATTTTATGGGCGGTGGTGATCATTTTCCAATGAATGCTTGCTCGTTTGCCTCCCTCTCATAATAAAAATAAGAAAATGGTCGTATGTTATACGCTAATTTTGACGCACGGGCAGCGTGTCAACCAAGTTCAGAATTAGGTTAACGCCAAAGCACAACCTTCCCATTTGACCGATCCTCAAAGTATTCCAACACTCATTACGATACGCAACGTGCTTACAACTTACGACCGTTTTGCCGTTTTTCCTTAGAAAACCAGAAAACAAAATATAATTTGTCCAACGTATTTAGACCCGTATAATTCACCTTTGACTCCCGGTACCGCTCCTTTTCGGGGCAAGGATGGGTCATTGTAATCTGGTTAGGAAGTCGAGTGTGGAACCCTCTTTGCACCCCCTGCAGCTTAGTTTATGAGTATTCCTGGGCGATATTACTCGAGGTTTATTTCGCTTTTTATTTCTTTTAATATCTGTCTTTTATTTAAAATTGGTGCTTCGATTGGTTTTGTTTTGCTTTCGCTCAATTTTGACATTTGAAGCCGAATTCTTTAAAGCGCGGGCATCTTCATCTATTTCTCTCCCCAACTTATACTGTTTGATAGAAAGAAATAGCGAATGAAATAGCAAGGGCCCGCGCGTTAGGCAATCAATTTATCAGCTTTGAACTCCCTTATCTTACTTAAACATACGAAAGTTTATGAAAGATGAAATATTCCACCGTTATATTTCAAAAGATAAAAATACACCGTGAAATTTTAGTGGTTGTTTTGCCGAAACGAGGTGATTAAGTTTTTTTTTTTTTTTTTTTATGATATAGGGGGCAAACGAGCAGACGGATCGCCTGATGGTAAACGATTACCGTCGCCCATGGACACCTGCGACACCAAAAGAGTCACAAGTGCGTTGCCGGCCTTTTAGGTAGGAGTACGCTCTTTTTTTGAAAGCTTGAAGGTCATATCGGTCCGGGAATACCGCAGCAGGAACCTCATTCCAGAGCTTTGCTGTGCGAGGCAGGAAATTTCTGGAAAAACGCACAGTAGAAGACAACCAACCATCCAGATGGTGAGGATGGAAGTGTTGTCGCGTAGGGCGGTGGCGGAAGGATGCGGCAGGGATCAACCCGAATAACTCCTCGGAGCACTCTCCGTTGTACATGCGATAGAAGATGCACAGTGAAGCTACATCTCTACGCAGCGCCAAGGAATCAAGCCCATCAGAAGTTCGTTGGCAGCCGACTATTCGAGTCGCTCTCCGTTGTATGCGATCCAGAGGGAGAAGCTGGTACCGGGGAGCCCCCGCCCACAGATGAGAGCAGTATTCCATATGTGGGCGAACCTGCGCCTTATAAAGCTGAAGGCGGTGGGCTGGAGTGAAATACCGTCTCGATCTGTTGAGCACGCCGAGCTTCTTCGAGGCTAATTTAGCCTTACTCTCCAAGTGGTCGCGGAACTGGACTTCACTCGAGATGTCAATACCAAGGATTCCGATACTGGCTGTGGTAGCAAGGGGAGTGCCTTCGAAAAGAGGTGACGCGACAAACGCAGACTTTTTTGCGGTAAACGCGCAAACCTGTGTCTTAGTGGGGTTAAAACGGACTAAATTAAGTCGACCCCATTCTGAAACTTCTTTTAGGGAAGTCTCAATTTCAGACACAAGTTTGTTTCGGCACTCTATAACGTTTTCCCGAGAAATACCGGCGCGGCCGGTGTAAGAGGCATCAACCGTACTATCATCCGCATAACAGTGAATGCCGCCGGATGGCAGCATATCATTGACATGCAGAAGGAAGAGTGTAGGCGATAGCACACAGCCTTGAGGGACACCAGCATTCACAGACATGGAATCAGAGCATGCACCGTCAACTACAACCTTTATGCTTCTGTCCGTTAGGAAGCTGCTGATCCATCCGCATAATTTCTCAGGAAGCCCAAAGGACGGAAGTTTTGAGAGGAGCGCTTTGTGCCAAACCCGATCGAAGGCCTTCGCCACATCTAAACTAACAGCCAATGCTTCACCCTTTGTCTCAATCGCCTGTGCCCAACGATGTGTCAGGTAAACCAGTAGATCGCCGGCCGAGCGGCCGCTACGGAAACCATATTGACGGTCACTGAGCAATTGTCGGTCCTCAAGGTATCGAAGGAGCTGGCGGTTGATAACGGACTCCATTATCTTAGAGAACAGGGGAGTTATGGCTATTGGCCTATAGGTAGATGGATTAGAGCGGTCACCTTTTTTAGGGATCGGGTGGACCAGAGCAGACTTCCATGAGAACGGGACTACGCCAGAAGAGTAGGAGAGCCGAAAAAGACGCGTTAAAACCGGAGCCAACTCAGGAGCGCACATCTTCAACACTACCGGAGGGATTCCATCAGGCCCATTGGACTTATGGATATCGAGGGAGAGAAGTGCTTTACGCACTGAGCTTTGGTGGAACCGGATATCCGGCATACAGCTCTCACAACGCGGTATGGTCGGTGGCATGCGTCCCCCGTCATCCAAAGTCGAGTTGGACGCAAAGAATTTACCTAGAAGATCGGCTTTTTCCTTTGCGTCGTGGGCCAAAGAATCGTTACCCGCGTGTAGAGGCGGAAAAGAAGGCGTGCAGAAATTCCCCTGGATAGCTTTGGCAAGAGACCAGAACGCACGAGTTCCCGAAGGGAGGCGCTCTAGTCTCTCGCCAATTCTACCAATGTGCAACGATTTAGCTCTGGCAATGTCTCTTTTAAGGGACCTGGAGGCAAAGTTAAACTCCTTTTTTAAAACACTGGTCTTTACATCCCGAACCTTCGCTGCATTTACCCAAGCTTGGTAACACTCCTGCTTTCGGCGAGAAGCCATTTTACAAGATCGACCAAACCAAGGTTGGGATCTGCCACCAACGGGGACCGCTGAGGAAGGAACAAAGAGTTCCATTCCTTGCAGCACCACGTCAGTAACAGAGTCAGCAGCGACGTTGGGATCATCCAGCTTGAAGCAAACATGCCTCCAAGGGTAGGACGCAAAGAAGGACCGCATCCCATCCCAATCTGCTGACTTGTAATGCCACACACGACGGCTACAAGCAACTCGCCGACGCAGCGGGCACGTGAGTGGCACCTTACTCCGGATCAGGCAATGATCCGAGGAGCCGAGAGGGGCCTCAACGGAGATTTGGTAGCCTGCCGGATGAGAAGTCAGCAAAAGGTCAAGCAGAGAAGGCTCCTGGTTCTGCACATCTGGTATTCGCGTAGGCGCAGTAACCAGTTGCGTCAGGCCATTTGCCAGAGCAAAGTCGCGAACAGATCTCCCTGCATGATTGGTCCTGCCAGAGCCAAGCCATTCAACGTGATGGGCGTTGAAATCGCCGAGTATCACAATCTCTGCAGAAGGGACCTGCTGTTGCACGGAGTCCACAGCCATTTGGAACTGCTCCATGAGTCGGTCAATTTCGCTGTCACCGCTATGGGACCTATACAGGCACGCATAGACGCGTGGATGGTCGTCGCTGTCCACACGTAACCATAAAGTGGAGAGGTCCTTACCTTCAAGATTGCTGAGGTGACGAGAACTGATATCATCTCTAACGTACACACACACCCCAGCCCTAGGTACAAAAGAGTGTTCTAATCCGTACCCAGGGTAAGAGAGGTAAGACGTGTCTGCCGGAGACGATATCTGCGTCTCAGTCAGAAAGAGCAAGGCCGGCTTAGCTGTCTCAAGGTGGTGATGAACAGCATTGAGGTTGGAATGTAAACCCCTGATGTTGCAGAAGTCCACGGCCAGCGTGACAGGGGATGCCGTAACTGCTATGCTCTCGCCCCTAGCAAATGTGGAATTATGAAAGAGCGCAGTTGGGTTGCCCCCCCCAGAGTACGATGGGGCAGAGTCTGGGCTTCCACGCTCAGGCACAATGCTACCTGAGCATGGCAGCCCAGAGAGGGATTCTCCAGCGCTAGCGCAGCTGGTACCCTCCTGGGGTAGTCTGTTACTCAGCCGCGCCATCATCATTTTTTTTTTGTTGGGGGGTGGGGGGTTGGGCCTCCGGTACCCTCACTCACTCAGCGAAACGCAAGTAATGCTTCACGCTGGTTTTCTGTGAGGCAGTGGTATCACTCCGGTCGAGCCGGCCCATTCGTGCCGAAGCGTGGCTCTCCCACGTTACCAGTGTGTCACTCATTTGGCACCACCCAGGGGTCACGTGTAGGGTCTCAAGGGTAAACCTACGGACGCGAGTGACTTTAACCCCCAAAATCGTACGATCGTACGCTACTTGTACCAACGAAACGTTACTATTGGTTTGCGGTCATTTTCGACTTTCGTTTTTCACAATTGGATTTTTGACTCTAGTCAAAATAGTAATTATAAATCGATTGTACAATCGAAACTAAATCACCTCGTTTCGGGAAAACAACCACTAAAATTTCACGGTGTATAGCTGCTAAAATATACTAGGTGTTGCCTATGTCTACGTCTGCGAAGAATTAGTTTGTAGCTAACCCGCGAAAATGAGCTAGAAACTGTCCTATGTACTTTGCAGGGTCTCAAACTATCTTCATACCAAATACCATCTAAATCAGTTTAGCGGCTTAAGCATGAAGAGGTGACAGACAGACAGAACGAGTTACATTCGTATTTGTAATACTATAATCCTTTACATATAGCTTGGGTTCGGTGACATTTGTTTTTTTTTGCCATTCCACGCCTTGAATGTTTCAGGCCAATCTTAATATATAAAAGAAGAAACTGACTGACTGACTGACTGACTGACTGACTGACTGACATATCAACGCACAGCCCAAACCACTGGGCTTAGAGATTCCAAATTTGGCATGTAGGTTCCTTATAAGGTCTAGGGGTGCACTAAGAAAGGATTTTTCAAAATTCACTCCCTAAGGGGGTGAAACGGGGGTCCAAAGTTTGTATGGGGAAACAAGATTAGTTCGACTATTTTATTCGAAACTTCACAGAAGTACTCCTAATGATAAATGAGTAAACACGTGTTTCAGGTTTTTTGAGAATTCAAACACTAAAAGGGGGGAAAGGGGTAACAAAGTCTTAAAATCAACATGGGTGTTGTTTCTATGGTTTATCGGGTCGCTGGTTATGAAATCAACAACGGTTTTAAAATCCGACGTGGCAGACGTAAAATACCATCTCCCTGGATGGGGTGCGATGGGGTTGAAATGTCTAAATAAACTAAATGACTGTTGATATATCAACGCACAGCCCAAACCACTGGACCTAGAGACTTGAAATTTTGCACATAGATACCTTATACAATGTAGGCATTCACTAAGGAAGGATTTTTGGGAATTCCCTCGGGAACGGGAAAAAACGGGAATTATATATTCGATTCCGAGTGACCCTATCTCAATAACTATAATAACTAGACTCTTCAAATTTGATACACAAGTAGGTATTACATTAGTTAAAACATTAATTTCAGGATTTTTCACAATTCCCACGGGATAAGGAAAAAATGGGATTTATATATTCAGTTCAACGGGATCCTATGAACTATAATTACTAGACTCTTCAAATTTGGCATAGAACTAGGTAATTAATTATATTTAGTAGTAAAAAATAGTTAAAGGATTTTCGGAAATTCCCACGGGATAAGGAAAAAACGGGATTTTTCGTTTTACTGGTCGTAGAAAGCTGAAATTCGGTATGTAGGTTGCTTGGAGAGTGTAGAGGAGCATTGAGAGAGGACTTTCCCAAATTCCAACGGGAACGAGAAAAAACGGGATTTTTCGTTTTACTGGTTGTAGAAAGCTAAAATTCGGCATGTAGGTTGTTTGGGGAGTGTCGAGGAGCATTGAGAGAGGACTTTCCAAAATTCTCACGGGAACGGGAAAAACGGGCTTTTTCGTTTTACTGGTCATATAAAGCTGAAATTTGGCAAGTGGGTTCCTTGGGGAGTGTAGGGGAGCATTAAGAAAACATTTCCCGAAATTCTTACGGGAACGGGAAAAAACGGGATTTTGCGTTAAACTGGTTGTAGAAAGCTAAAATTTCAAAATTCATAAGTACTGTAAGTAGGCCGCAAAGGGCACTTTATCCGACTTCTAAAAAAGGAGGAGGTTATGCATTCCACTTTATGATTTTTTTTATGTAGGTATGTTCACCGATTTCTCGGTCAATTGTGGACCTGCTTGCTTGCTTGCCTGTATGCTTGCTTGCTTGATATCTTGGTTCTTTGGAATACTCATAGTACACGCGAGCGAAGCCGCGGGCAAAAGCTAGTACTTTATAAAAAATATACTTGAATACCGAAAGAATAAAAAAATATATACACACCACAGCTTAAAATATTTCGTAATAATAAACACATATCACTTCAAAATATATTATTCTGATTGTTATAAAACTAAAAAGATAAATTTTAATCTCGTCAACTTTCATCGTGTAAAACGGAACTCAATTACAAATCCGTTCCATTTTAAACGATGAAAGTTGACGAGATTAAAATTTATCTTTTTAGTTTTGTAACATGATAATATATTTTGAAGTGTTATGTGTTTATTAATACGAAATATTTTAAGCTGTGGAGATATATATTTTTTTTATTCTTTCGGGATTCAAGTATATTTTTTTATAAGGTCAATGGCCTGAAACATTCAAGGTGTGGAATGGAAAAAAAACAAATGTCACCGAACCCAAGCTAGGTATATGATTAAATAAAAAATAAAACCTCCTTCAAAAAACCCCCAAAAAAACATAAAATAATAATTGATTGAACCGACCACAATAAGCATGAAAATATCTTTCTACTAATCTGTTTGAAGTTGGTGCCTCAGCACGAGCCAGCAGGAGTGGACCTAGTAATCTAACTTACCTACATACCTATTATAGGGCTTCTACACTCCTGCTGGCTCGTGCTGAGGCACCAACTTCAAACAGATTAGTAGAAAGATATTTTCATGCTTATTGTGGTCGGTTCAATCAATTATTATTTTATGTTTTTTTGGGGTTTTTTTGAAGGAGGTTTTATTTTTTATTTAAATTTTTTTATTTCCAAGTTTTTTTTGGGTGTTTTTTGAAGGCGGTTTTATTTTTTATTTAAAAATTTTTATTTTTTTCTTTTTAGTTGTTGCTAATGGCCTGGACTGGCACTCTTTACTGACTGTACTTTTTGCCTCTGGTTACCAAAGTACTTATCAAGACGAATCAAACGAGACCAAACTTGATGGGGTTATGTCGTTTTACTACGGAGTTCTTATGGTCACCATCCAACTTCATTGTCAGACCCTGGTTACCATCTAGGACCAAAGTACTCGTTGAGACGAGTCAAATGAGTCCGTACTCGATGGGGTAAGTGCCGTTACTTTATGGAGTAACTTTGGCCACCTTCCAGCTCCATCATCAGACCCTGTTTACCATCTGGGATCAAAGTGCTCGTCAAGACGTTTCAAATGAACCCAAACTCGACGGGGTTGTGTTGTTTTATTACAGAGTTTCTATGGCCACCTTCCAACTCCATCATCAGATTAGCTCCATGTCACAATAATATTGCATTGTCACCTGATTTACACATGCATGTAAAATATGAAATCAATCAGAAACCGGGAAGTGAGTCAAATTCAACTTGCAAGATTTGACCCGTTGAGGAGTTCCGTTGGCCATCTGCGGTCTTCTTCATCAGATCTAGTTTACCAAATGACACTTTATGAATGCAAATGCTCGATTTGTCACTGAAAATACTAAAATCGCTTTACATTTCCCTTGAACTTTTGAAGAGTTCCTTCAATTCCTCATGGATCCCATCATCAGAACTGGATTCCGGTAACAACGGGACCAACCTTGAAGCATATGCTTTCAAACAACGAAAGAATTTTCCAAATCGGTTCATAAATGGCGGAGTTCTGAGGTAACACACGTTAAAAAAAAAAAAAAAAGAACATACAACCGAATTGAGAACCTCCTCCTTTTTTTGAAGTCGGTTAAAAAGGATTGTAAGGATGGCAAATAATCAATGCATCCTAAAGGTTACTAATAACACCTTTCATATTCGTAAACCAAGTAAAGAATATACATATTGGCTCGTCCTTTGCTTTGTCGTTCCGCCTCTATCTACTCGTGTAGATATTTATTGATAATTATCGTTTCACGCTTCACCATAATCTTCAATAACTATGCTCAGCTGAACGAAAAATGCGACAGAGCATGACTGATGTACTCTTTCACTCCTCGTGCCTTCCTGTTGCTAACCGAAAATGTACTTTACTAAGAACAAAATTAAGTCCACAGAATGCTGTGAGAGGTTTGACCTGGTTCTCTGAACCCCCTTTTTTCGTACTTAATGTAGCAGTTAAATAAAGTTTACTGTTACGTAAGGGTATTCAAAGCTGTCAGAGGCATGCTGCTGTCATAGTTAGAATGACGTCATAAAGGATTTAGCTTTTTGTCGGTAACGGCTTTTTCATTTCACAAATTTGTTTAACTTAACTGCGAGGCGGCCCGGGGTCAGTTACAGGGGTACCAGCTGTCCATGTATTCGCTTGAGTTTCAAAGGGCTAATAATTTCGGCTCACTTGTGATGCTGGTGACCCCCCACATACACGATCACCACAACCGAGGCACGCAGCCCGGTCCGGAGTCGAACGGGCGACCCAGCGGAAGGCTACACGCGCTGCGCCGGTCGGCCGTCGGCGCGCAGTGTTGTAGCCGCACGTTACTCGACGCACGTACCGCGCGCGTAGCAGCTGCGTTCCTATAAAAAGGCGCCGAGCGCGTCGATCCGTGTGCAGTCTTATACCTCACGTCTAAGGTGAAACGGTACGGCCCGCATCCCACGGTTCGTGCCCTCTGCGGACGAGGTGTCCGATTGTACAGTCGACTACAAAAAGATCGATGCAGCCAAAGTTACAAAAATATGTATACACGACCTTAATGGTAAGTTAATAAAGTCGCGTATACATATTTTTGTAACTTTGGCTGCATCGATCTTTTTGTAGTCGACTGTACGCCCCCTGCCCGCCTTAAATTATCTCTCTGCTCACTCCTTTCCCGTTCCTGGCCTGCAATAGCGCGGTTGGTCGATCCCCAAACCGTGCTATCAGGACCTCTCCCGGAAATCGTACGGCCGGTCATCACCACGCTGAGCGATTGACGGGTTCCCACCTGGTGGAAGGCGGTCGGTCACGTACCCCACCGACTCCATTAACCGACCCTCCGGGGTGAGCGGCCGGTCTATACCACGCTGTACCCTCGGGTATCCGACTTTGACCAGCGCGGCAGGTCGAACCCACGCCGTGCGGTCAAAGGTATCCCGATCCTCCCCGTAGGGACTCCGGCTAGGCGCGGGAATCTCTCGAGGTTCCACCCGCGGTAGGTCACGCCCTCCGGCGACATCCACCAGTCGTAGTGTTAGCATAAGGTTAATTGTTATACATACAATAAACAGGCATAAAAGCCCTCCGCATGTATATTTGGTAAACGGTTGTTTATTTCTTCCCCAAGTCCTATTCTCTGAAGTCTACAGTCATATACTCCCAGCCGGGTTCGATTCCCGGCCGGAGTTAAATGTACGGTGCCCCCTCCGGGCACACCGTTACACACTTAGATTCCAAGTGTCTGCCAAGCACCAGCAGATGTTCCTGCGCTCCGACTTCTGGCTGGAGGGTGTGGTGTTCCGTCGTTTTAGGGAAGTAACGAGTACTATTTTCAAAAATCCCTAAATATATACATATAAATATTTTTTGCGCGTGTAGATAGACCTTCAACGAGATGGAGCGACGACCTGGTTAAGGTTAAGCGTTGGATGCGGATAGTGCAGGACCGGTCTGTTTGGCGAACCTTAAGGAAGGCCTATGTTTAGCAATGGATGTTTTACGGCTAAAATGATGACGATGGCGATGATTAAAGTCCCAAAATAACGTCAAAAATTTGTGTGCTACCTAGTGTAAATAAATGAAACCGTCTTCATCAAAATTTGATGATTTAATTTTATACTTATAAACAGATATAGGAATTTAGGGGGCAAAATTTAATGACAGGTAGTCATAGTCATAGTCATATCGTTTATTGCATTATGTGGTATAAAAGGTCTTAAATCTATTAATATATGCGCGAACATAAACCCTGTAAGGGCACCGAAATTTGCTGAACATACAATTTGCTCTAAATATTTACAAAATTAAAACTTACAACTAAGTAAAAGGTAGGGAGTTCCTCTATCGTTAAACTCAACTATTATTGACGCTTTCCCCATAATAATATAGTTTCTATTGATCGCTCCAAGTTTTATTTGTAAAAGTATAATTTTATAAAAAGTACGAACGAAAAGTAAAACGAGGCAAAATAATAAATCAATAAAATTCTCTTCTTCTTTATCCTCGTAAAGCCCACATCAAATTTTGACTATCATAATTTGAAACTTATTACTTATCAGGTTATTGTAAATATTTTATAGTGCAATGGTACTTACTCATTATTACTCAGCTATCATCTAAAATATGCTTTGTATAAACTTTATCATATTTGTCTCCGAAATAAGACTTACAAAATAATACAAACTTACAAACAAAGCTAGGGGAGATCACTACCATATGGTAAAAGCGTCAATAGTTGAGTTTATCGATAAAGAAACTCCTTAGCTGTCATTAATTTTTACCCCCTAAATTCCTGTCTGCCATTATCTGCTAATTCCATCGATCTTACAATATTAGTTACAGAACTATATAAGTTCACATACAAAATAAGCATTAGAACAAAGGCACCGATTCCTGAGCGCAATTTTTGCCTCCGGCGTAATAAACTACACGATGCATTAGTGTAATACGCCTTAATCCTTCGGTGTAGGCTCTCAACCCTTGGCTTGCCATTTGCCACGGTATCCTCGGCGAAACCGCTGAGAGTTTCGGTAGAAAAGCGCTTCCGGGCAACAGGGAGGTTGGATTTTAAATAGCGTTTTGTTTTTAGTTTAGTTTTCGAATATCGGTGTCGGTGTCGTTTTTGCTTGGTAAATAAAGGTAAAAAGTTTCAACATTATTTCAGCCGAAAGACGTTTCTGCTGAACATGGGCCTCCCCAAGGCTCGCCAAACAGATCGTTCCTGCGCCATTTGCATCCAACGCGTTCCCGCAACCTTAACCAGGTCGACGCTCCATCTCGTTGGGGACTGTCCGTCTGTCTGTCCGTCCGTTTGTCACAAGGCTTTATCTCGAACCGTAATAGCTAGCCATTTGAAATTTTCACCGATTATGTATTACCGTGGCCGCTATAACAACAAATACTAAAATTAAAACAAAGTTTAACATGAAAAGGGGTCGTCATAAAATAAACGTGTTTTTCTCGGCGTTTCTAGGTTGCTAGGCGGGCTAGGTGACAGCCGGCAGTTGCTAGGCAACGCAAGCGACCCTAATGTTGTTCGGATGTTTACCTAACCATAACTTTGCTATTTTAGTGCTTAGATTTCGGCGATTTTATACTGAACTATTTTTAAAACATTGTACGTAGGTACGAAATCCTTTATGTACGAGTCCGACTTGCACTTGACCGATTTTTATTTACTTTTTGTTGATGTTATCAAATCTATCTATTATCTTCACCAAAGGCCGTAGGAAAAATTCCCTTTTAAAGGAAATAAGGGAAGATCAAAATGTCCTGGTAAGGTTATAACCTGTTTTTTTTTGTCTATAGTTTCTTATGAGTTACTACTGATAGTGTAGGTAGTTATGACAAATATCGTTGAAAAATAATTTTAAAAACATTATTTTTACGTGTTGATTAGTCAAACGTCCAATTACATAAAATTCTCAGACACTCTCGCGTAGAGAAAGATGACATTATAGCTTCACGCAACACTAACTATCTAAGTAGATATCTAGCTAAATCACTAACTTAGAGTAAGCACTTAGATAGATGAATTAACTAATGAAAAAAGTGTGAATGATCCTCCACGAGTATCCCGGCAAATCGAGCGTGGTGTGATGAATGCGATTGAAGAGTAGATAGATGGACGGCCGATATTCAAGTTGTGCCAATGTTGGCCAACCGGAGGTGCTGAGAAAGGTTAAAGTACCGTCACATTGAAAATTTCAATTATTTCAGGTGCTCCGGATGTCCTGTAATTTTTTGATTTCACGAAAAGTCGCGAAACGAAAAGCTTCGTCAGTTTTCAAGTAATTTAATTTAACACAGCGGTGTGTTGGTCGGTTCTTGAGGCATCATAACTATTAACGGCCTCATTCATCGGGCCATGGTAGCGGCGAATATACCCAGCGTGTTGGAGCCACGACGACAAGAGGCCTGACGGTCTTACGTTAGTTCCTTGGTATTTAGAGAGGGCGTTGCCTCTTGAGGGATACGACGTGCGCGAGTTGTTTCACGCCATCTCACTTGAGTCGCACGTCGAATTCTGCTGGATCCGCGGCTGAGAATGCCGCGAGGTCTAAGCACCTCAAGTACTCAGCCTTGGAGCCGACGTATGACTTCGTGCCTTTTGCGGTCGAAACGGCCGGACCCTTGGGTGCTGAGGCCAAATCCATAGCCTGGGAATTGGGCATAGGTTACGGGATAGGGGCGGCGACTCCCGTTTCGGGTCGTAGGTACTTCGATTTCATTCTGTCAAACGGTAGATAGATGGTGACAGAAAGAATGGTGAATGCGGTAGGCAGCGCCCGTGCGTTACACAATACGGCCTCTGGATCTTTTTATTAATTTGACATGTCATTATACTCTGATAAACGAAGTGATAAACTTATGATGATTAAAACAGAAATCTAACAGCTTCTATCAATATCGTCATTGCGGTTTCGTGTGATTCTTTAACTACAACAACTTGTCTACAAACAAAAGTCAATTTTAAGATGAGGAACCTTATCATTCCGTGACTGCACAATATAGAGTTCTGCACATAAATACTAATAACCCAAACAGTTACATCCCTTACCAATCCTACCTCAACGACTATCTTCAACAACCGACTTCAAATAAAATACTTCAACGGTAATCTTCAAACGATCTAATTTCTGAGCTGACTATAATTTAGCCTGAAGCGACTGGGCTCCGAAAACACATGAAATTGGCCCATATTTTGTCGACCGATGCTCCCGTGATTATTGATGTGATGTCCTTTGATCTCCTGAATTGGTTTAAAGCGTAGTCAGGAGTAACGTTCGGCGTCTTGGTTGGTTCTAGACCAGGATACGGTGGCAGAAATTGTAACGTCATGTGATACGTGAATATTAGTGTTGTATGGTATCAAAGTCTTCCGATGTACTCTAAGTTTGTGTACCTGCTAACGAGAAACAAATATCGGGAATCTAAATTAATAAACTGAAACAATTACTTTGCTCACCCGCGACCTTATGTTAGTTACTTTTATGCAAGCAACGTGTCTTCATGCAGTTCCTCCAACTCCACGCTGTACGAACACACACAAATTAGATAAACCCAACCGTCAACACCACAAAACTACACTGACGCGTTTTGAATTCAACCAGAACTCATCTTCGGAGTATCACAACCGTTCACCATGCTACCAAATGTCAGACTAACAACTAACTACACGAAAGACTAACTTCAATGTATTTTTTTAAGCAGTTGGCACACGGACTATACAACTGATTTAACAAATACCTTTGGAGTTCAAGGCTTAGGCGTACACATTGTTTAACGGAAATGATACAGATGTGTAGCTCTTCTTTGTAGTTAGTGAGTATTAGTTTTATTTCGGAACACTTCCACGTGGCTACACGATAATATAGCCGGTCTAAAAACTAAAACAACCCGACTATCCAGAAGTGCGCATATTTTTTGCTCACGCTATATAGAGCACCTACGACAAGAGGTGGTTTTGCCCTTTTCCTTCTGCATCAAAATATTATGTATGACCGGCAATGATCATAATCATAATAATACGTCCTACTCCAGGGCACAGGCCTCCTCTCAGAATGAGAGGGGTTGAGCAGTAGTTCTCACGCAAGCCAATGTGGATTGGACACTTCACGCACAAAGTATTGAATTTTAAATTTGAATTTGCACGTAAATTCTGGAAAACTCAGAGGAGTGAGCCTTAGCTCAAACCTACGACCCTTTGCTTGAAAGGCCATAGGTCAAACCACGTAACCACGGCTTTTTACATGTAGCAAATTTTAATTTAATATAGAAGTAGGTTCAAACCGAGCCATACGATTTGTTTACGTCGTTAATTTGCAAGTTACAAGTGCAAGTTATAAAAAATCAAAAAAAAAACAAAAAATCAAAACGTTTATTCTGCAAATAGGCCGCAAAGGGCTCTTTTACATGTCACTTTTTTTAAACTACCAGCGCTTTCGTAAGGACCATCATTGCCAAGAAGAATGCGCCGCAAGAAACTTGGCAGGAAGTCATCTTTTCAAATTAAAATATAATAAATTACAAACTAAAAAACCATACAAATATAGAATTAAATAAAAAATAATAATATTTATATAAAAAAAAACAATACAGGGATGTATTGGGTCCCTTAGTTAAAAAAAAAAACTAAAACTATACATACATCTTAACTAACTATATCTATGTTCAGTGGAAGTGTAGAATGCTTCCACCGTCAAAAAAGAAAAAAAAGAAAAAGAAAAAAATAAAAAATAATAATATCGGAGATAGTCTTCCAATGTCACAACAATTAAAAATTAAATCTGTTAAAACACATTTCAGGTCAAGTAACCATTAAACTTTTAGATTCCAAAGGCAAGCCTACGCCTGCCGCCCCCAAAGTTGGCTCACACGCACTCATGTCATGCTCTGAAAGCAGAGCGGTACCGAGGGCATGTATCGCTTCCGTTCCCATAAGCCTTATGGGACCGTCTTGGGAACTTTGGGAAAAAAAATCTTTAATCATGGCAGCCAATCCAAGTTATTAATCTTTCTTTTGACAGCAGGTAATATAGGTTCAGCTAGAGATAACACGCGTCATTTGTACCTACACACTAAATGTACGAGAGTACTTCTACGCTACTATAGTACTCTTTCGGCCCGCGATATTGCACAAAAAATATATTGCGATGACAAGCTAATGGCAACTCCGGATGCAAATGCTTTATCCTGTCCAGAAGCGCGCATATTTTTTGCCACGTCAGTAAAGGATAGCAAAAAGCATTCCCTTTGAGATATCGTCAGATGGGACACCGAACGTTTCTTTTTATTCTTAGCTACCTACAAGACGTGTTTACTGTAATAAACTGAACAATTTAACCCTTGTTTATCATCATTTCAGCCGAAAGACGTCCACTGATGAACATAGGCCTCCCCCAAGGGTCGCCAAACAGATCGGTCCCGTGCCATCTGCATCCAACGCGATCCCGAAACCTTAAACAGGTCGTCGCTCCATTGTTGGAGGCCTACCTGTACTGCGTCTTCCGGTCCATGGACGCCATTCGAGAACCTTTTTGCCCCCTCGGCCATCAGTTCTACGAGCGATGTGCCCTGCCTACTGCCACTTGAGTCGCACGTGAATCGCTTAAATTAGGTGAACTGCACATAATCTTGCCTTAGTCAGTCACTCGGTCTGCCGCGTACAGTCAACCAATTTTCCTAGGCCACCGTAGAACCGTACCGCACCGTACGTTATTTGATAAGCATTACTATAGGGTGAGTGGGGGTAAGATGAAAAACAGTGTAAGATGAAAAACCACTCGTAGCACCCGGTACTAAGAGTAGTTTTTCATCTTACACTGCCTTTCATTTTATTTTCATCTTACCCCCACTCACCCTATAGACAAATAAAATTGTTTACCACGATAGGTTTCTATGGTGGTCTAGGAATCAAATCGGTTGACTTTACGTGTAGCACTTTTAATATATCATAGTGATCGGATTAACTTCAAATTTGGATCGGGTCGTTGTTTAAACGACATCTAACCTAACCTAACCTAACCAAAAGTACAGTCATCAAACAACCGAATGAAACGGCTAAAGGAAAGAAGCGTTTTATTCCACAAAGGTATGGTCCCACTTGTTTTTATCTCTCTAAGCCCCGCTAAGTTCCTGCCACCTCGAGAGTAACACAAAAGGAACTGGGAGCCCTGTGTCTTAGATCAAGTGATAAAGAGTCTTAGCGTTGTTTTGTTAGTTGCTTATTAGTTACTCACTTTTTGTTTCCGGCGACAAGTTTGAAAAAGTGAATGCTATTAAGAGCGTTTATACCTGGCTGAGCTGGCAACGTTGCATTTTTGTTACTCTTCTCGGTTATTCCATAAAAAATGAATGAAAATTAAAAATGTGGTCTACAAGAATTGTTCTAATGTATAAGTTAATGTGTCTACTGCAATAATTATTCGTGATAGGCCTTTATTTTCTTTAAAAGCCGTTAGGTAATAATTTGTTCCTTTTCACGAAAATAAATAAAAATACAACATGCCTCGTTCACAAACTCCCAAGGTTAAGCCACGAGTTAACAGTCCCTCGGCAACCGTCACACGTATTCCGCACATTTCCTCTGGCAAAAAACACGGCTAAATATGACAGGGGAATGATAAACTACCTTGTATCATTCTCGCACCAATGATTCCATAATAAAACGTACCGTTTCGCGTGGCCTTTATAATATTTTGCGGGTAGTAAACATGACGTGACACGAATTCGGGGGTTTCATTTTATGAGGTGAAAAGGTGAAAATTAACAAATCGTTTGGAGCTTTTCGTTTTTTTGGAATGTTGCGTAATGACCGTTATTTTCGTGTTTTTACCCGACTGTCGAAGGACGAATATGTTTATCAAGCATATGTATTTATGTAATGCATGTATCATTTTTTGGCACGCACTGCAGACTAAACAGCTCAATGGATTTTGAAGTGTGAGGTACTAGGGGCGTTCAATAAAAAGTGAGAATGAGTATGTTATAAACAACTTTTACTAAATGTCATTTTATTTTTCGACATAGTCACCTTTTAGCATAATACACTTAGTATATCTTTTTTCTAAACTTATAATTCCATTTTTAAAAAAGGTCTCATCTTGAGTACTTCAAAAATCTTGTACAGCAGCGACTACCGCGTCGTCGTCTTCAAATTTCTGGCCTCTCAGGTATTGTTTGAATCTCGGAAATAGGTAGAAATCACTGGAAGCGAGATCTGGTGAATACGGAGGATGCTTAAGGATATCGAACCCAGCATCACGAATTGCAGCCATTGCAACGGCGGACTTGTGTGCCGGGGCATTGTCCTGGTGGAACAGCACAACTTTCGAGAGTTTACCTCGCCGTTTTTCGCGGATCTCATTGCGCAATGTTGCTATTTGTTTGGCGTATAATGTGCCCGTAATAGTGGCTCCATGCTCGAGATACTCAATCATTAATACCCCTTTACCATCCCAAAAAACAGAGCCCATGACCTTACAGGCAGATGGGCTCACCTTGAATTTCTTCGGAGTTGGAGATGATGGCCTTTTCCATGTCATAGACTGCAGTTTCGTTTCTGGGTCGTAATGATGGAGCCATGTTTCGTCCATTGTAATAAATCGCGCCAAAAAAAGTTCCCGGTCTTGCTGCATCAGGTTCAAAGCTTCTTGACAAATCTCTAGTCTAGTTTGTTTTTGCGTGTCAGTAAGCATTCTTGGTACCCAACGCGCAGATACCTTTTTCATACCCAAGCGTTCATGTAAAATATTATGCACGCTCCCCGTTGAAATCTTTACATTTTCAGCAATAAAACGAACCGTGACACGACGATCCGCCAAAACTGAGTTTTCGACTTTTTTCACAATTTCTTCAGTTACTGCTGTAGTAGGGCGTCCGGAGCGGGGATCGTCCATTGTCGATGTTCTTCCACGTCTAAATTCGGCGACGTGCGACTAACGAATACGGAGGAGCATTAGACCCTAAAGTGTCCCGCAAATCCAAATTGACTTGGTCCGTAGAAAAACTTTTCAAACACAAGTATTTGATAACGGCGCGCAGTTCAATTTTCTCCATTTTCGCTAACGTACTCAATAGCATTGCAAAGAAATTACCGTATATTTTTTTAAACAAAAGACAGTTAGTTTTTTTTTTTCATAGCAATCAGCTAGATAGATTAGCTTTACCGGCCAGTATTTAATTTCGTAATATTAAAAGAGTTTGCATCTCATTCTCACTTTATATTGAACGCCCCTCGTATCATCAGATTTATCTCAGTTTCGCGAGTGACATAGTGACATTTATTTTTATATTCGATATTATAATGTCCCAAATTTACACTGTAAGGACACTCAAATGTAGGTACATAGTAATAATAAGCACAAAATAATATTTAAATTATGTTTTAAAATATTAACAATATAGCACTTTCTTCAAATACTCGAACTCAGCACAATTTTTCTCCCCTTTGGAACGGTATATTCGGATGATGCGATTTGAAATGTCAGTCTTCTGGCCATTTTAATGATTTCAAAGCGAACAGAAGTTTGATGACTAAAAGTTTTTAATGTTATATCAAGAAAAGAGTAAACTTTTGTTTCTTATCAAGTATACGGCCCAAAAACATTACGATAAAGATCAATGTGATAAAAGTTTTCGAATAACCTAGGAGACTTATCGTTCCATCTGTGTTTTGACGCCAAATGACTTTGAAACTAAGGCGTGGATGAACGTCAAGTGAACATAGTTTGTATGATATTAGATAAATTTGTCTTTAGTTTGAGGTCCTCCCTACAGAGCTAATAATTATCATCATCATCATCATCATGGCAGCTGGAAACGAATCACTTTGTTTCCCATTCGATTGTCATAAAACAACACACACAACACATTGTGTATTGTTGTTGTTGTTTGTTTAGATTGTTGTTTCGATTGTTGTTGACATTTGATTTACGCTTAACGAACCCATAGGTACTTCTAAGATCAAACTTTTCAGTCGGTCACTTTATTTTTATACAAAAACAAATTTATTTCACAGATATGAAAACTGACACTGACTGGTATTTACAATAAATTAGCAATGATTTGCTACTATTTGCTGAATGTCTGTGTTTATCAAACCTAAGTACTTTATATTGTAATCATTACTAAACCTAATAAATCTTTTATTTCATTTTATTTAATGTTTACAACCTTTTTTTGCTGACTGTCTTTATATAAATTGTCATCCAATCTATACCATAAAAATTTGGGGATGTTTCCAAATATTTTTAGAAGCTTTTATTGAACTTGCAATGTTTGTTAAGTCTTTAATCTTGGAAGTAGAAATTCACCCACTTCTAGTAAGAGGATTGCCTTGAAATTCTGTACGAATAAGTAGTTTTGTGACAATACAAGTACAGTCATCTAAAAAAAACTTGTAATAAACTCGTCAGTTACTAAAAAACTTAAAATGTCAACTCAAACGAACACCATTTTGAGAAAATGGCCTCTTAATTTTTTTGACAGGGATAAACTAACGCATTTTATGTCAACTATTATGGCATCTTAATTAAATTTAATGGCATCGTATATCGATTTCGTGAAGGTGTTAAATCACATACATAACTTGTTTTTTATGAAATGTAGAGGAGACTACAAGTTAAAATTTAGCATTTAGGTTCAAATGTAGTCTTTTTGGGTTGAGATTTTAATCATGGTATCCATGTGAGATATATGTAATCCATTTTTAAATTTTATGTTGTCTGCTCACTATGGCCTATGGCCTATAATCAAAGCTCTAATTTAGATACTCGTGCATGTCCACCACGAATGGCACACAAGGCTTGAAGCTGTCAATATTTCAGTAAGGCGACGCTTCGTGACCTGGTTCGACGGTCGAACCCTAGGAATAGCTCGAACTTTGAACTAAATACCAACTTTATGACAAAGTATGTTGCGATATTGACTAAAATGGGCACAGTTACTTTTGTATTTGTGACAGTGGTGGGAACATGTCCAAAATATGATCGAGTGGAATTTTACCAGCAATATTAAGTATATGGTGTAGCTAAAGAAAAAGTTATGGGTGAAATTCAATTCAATTCAAATTTAAATCAATTTATTTGCCAGAATACCTACGGTTGCAAAGGTCAACAATAAAAGGTACCTATACCAAATAACAGATATAATACTAACAGATTTCTCGATTATCAATTACGTTAGAAATATTTTCTACAGGATCATTTTTGCCTATATACGTATACGTACCTCTTTAAAATTTAGGGTTTTAGTCGTAGCTCCCACGTAGGCTCAGTGCGGATTTGGAACTTCACACACGCCACTGAATTTTTTTGCAGGTGTTTGAAAATTCCCTCACGACGTTCTTCCTTCACCGTAAAGTACACACATGGTAAATTTTTAATGTTATTTGACATATGAATTTCGAAAAACTCAGAGGTGCTAGTCCGGGGACGTAGACACGACCACCTGTTTGAGATGTCATTGGTCAAAGCAAAGATATTTTGACGCATCTACTACTTAATCAATTGAAGTTAAGATAATCATACTGACTGACAACGCGCAGTCTAAACTACTGAAGCTAGAGACTTGAATTTATGAGAATCAAAGCCGTGCGTAAGCGCAAGCGACACAAGTTCCCCGTCCGGTGGCCAAAGGATAACTAACGCAACTAACTATACGGACAAGGGGGAAGAAGAACAACGGCTCAAGATAGGTTGGTCAGACCGGGCGTGTATTTAGGTATTTTCATCGTGTTACTAAAACAAAATTATATATTTTAAAAATGTAGCATCACTTGGCCGTAGAAAACATCTTGCTTAACATTAAAAAAGTCATGACCTGCCGTGCAGTATTTACGCCGTAGGTACCTAGAATTTATTTTATTTTTTAGAGACGACTTTGGTTCTTTTTTCTATCGAGCAAACTACAAGTAATCGTGTATCGAAAATCACTGGTCATTAGAGTGAATTCTCAAATATCATACACATGAATTTCAGAACTAAAGCTTTGCTACTAATGATACAGCAAGGGATTAAATGAATGCAACAAATGCGTCAAAAGCTCGGTGCGGCCTTAAGTACCACAAATGGAATTAGAAAGGGAAACAAGCCAATGCGTATTATTCCACACCTAAGATAGTTTGTAAATAAACTAAAACACTCTAGCGGTCCCTGATATAAAAAAAAGTTCACATAAAAGGCTCCTTC
Source organism: Archips crataeganus (assembly GCA_947859365.1). Lineage (NCBI taxonomy): Eukaryota > Metazoa > Arthropoda > Insecta > Lepidoptera > Tortricidae > Archips > Archips crataeganus. The sequence goes on along the minus strand of OX402059.1, from coordinate 18,517,251 downwards.
CATGGACACTTTTCCATATTAACAGCAAACTAAACGTCGGTATATCGCTACACACAATAAATAATAAACTTGCCCTTTACTCGCCTTTACTACATCGTAAACTCACAAAAGGGGGGATATGACATAACGAGAGACTTTTCTGTGTAGTAAATTTTTTATGTGCTTAGTTAGTAAATGTCACAATTTGGCGAAATGCCTGCTGTAAAAACAAATATTTAGTTAGCGAACCATAGCTTCATGTAAGTTAATTGATCTAAGACTATTTAATTTAGTAAAAGAGGTGCTTAATTTTGATTGAATTATTCATTAAATACAGCGACCAAAGGGAAAAACAAATTTAAAACAACTCATTTACACTGGTAAACATTGATAGGTGCTAAAAGAGATTAAAAATACATAATCCAAATAGATAAATGTATTGCTAGGTATATATTTATGAACAAAAACAAACATACATTTTGTTTGACAACGGATGTATGCTCGGTGTTCGGGATTTGAAAAGGAACTCGTGGAGAGTTTGAAAGCATTTCGTGTGGGATAGTAGGGCTTGTGTAACTAACATATTATATCTAATTCAGTTTTATGTGGAAGAGGAGCTGATTGTAAATGTACTATATGTGTCGCCCAGAAATAACGATGGGGCACAGTGTGTTGTGAAGAAGCAAGGTGAAAATGCAGGTATCTTGTCTTTTTGCAGAAAATGATTTCCCAACTGATTCATTTGCCAACTTTTTTTTTAACTGTAGGACTATCATGTAGGTAAAGTTAGTTTTATAAAAATGCTGAACAGTTTACAGTTTAAAAAAGAAAACAGTTGTCAATGTATCAGTTGGGAAAAATATAGTTAGGAAAAGGCAAAGAACCAAAAATGCAATAGTTAAAAATAAACATAAAAAAAAACATATAACTAATTAAATGAGCCAGCTTTATATCCATATTATCCACGTCCATATCCATGATGTGGTCACCGACTAGAAAAATAATTGGGTGTAGCCCATAAAAACCTACACACCACCACCACCACCATTACCATTACCACCACCATTTATACTATTCGATGATTTTTATTTGTATCTTTTCCTGTCAAATGTATTTCCTGTGTATCGAATATGTGTAAATAAACATATCTCTCTCTCTCTCTCTCTCTCTCTCTCTCTCAAAAACATGTAAATAAAAATGTTAAATAATCTTGTAAATGTTTTTTTGGTATTAATTAAATGTTAATGAGACATAATTTGTCAAAATAAAGTCCACCAAATAAATCACAATCACAATGCTTTCGTAAATAATTCTTCTACTCAAAACTGAATTGTATAAAATGCCATTAAGTAGTTTACCTACTAGTGGCTACAGAAATTTAGCTAGCTTGATTTTGCTTTGATATCAAAAAATTAAAGACAAAAAAACAAATGTCATTCCCAATTAGCTGATTGTTTTATAATTACGAGAACGACACGGTAAAAAGGCCCAGTCCAAAACTGTTTTTAATTATCCTCATTTTTTACAGTTAAAACATGCAAAAAAACACATAAAAGTGTTACAGACGTAGCTAACTTGCACCTGTGGTAGGTGGAGCAGCAAGTTGAAAAGCTGCACTTCACAGAAACATCTACTTGCACCAGTGAAATAAAGTAAACAATGAATATTCTCGGATCTTGAATACAAAAAGCGCCAAGCCAACCCAATTCCAATGGTACACATAAGCTCACTGCTTCCCAAAATCCTCCGTTACTTGGGGAGATCCGAGGAAACCCGGATGAATAGGTCTACCCAAGACTAAAATGTGTGTTTAATTTACAGCGGTTTCCGGTGATGGATGGAGTCGTTAAGATACCTAACTAGCTCGTGAGAACATTCGGTCGATAGGATCGCGACTACTCGATATATAACGCTTTAGTAGTAGTGAAGCCTGCTGCAATTTAGTGCCAATACAGCAGCGTAGTGTTCCATATTAACTATGATTGAATACTTGTCTTATGTTCGTGTAGTTGTCATTTAATTGCTATTTTAGTTATTGATAAAACCTTGTGAAAAACCAAAACCTAACCTAACCTATCTCTACTTTATCCAATAAGACCACGCATACCGGAGTGGTTGAAGTGCGGAAAAAGGAACTGGAATAATCAAAGTGACAAGTGAGGATTTAAAAGACTACTTGTTATACTATAATAAAATAATACTAATTAGAATTACATTAAAAAATTCTTAAAGTAAATGCTTGGAGTGGAAATTACACACGAGTCTTAAAAAATAAGCTTGAGATGATCTAGTTAGTGGTCTAGCACGCGTCCCAGATTGACGAAAACCCTGCTTCGATCAAAAAAATACAAAACAAAATTTTTGATTTAAATATCATTATCAAAAGTCTCAGTTGGGTTAAAAATGTTTGATTGATACAACCGCTCTGAAAGCTATGGCTTTTGACATTTTTACTGCTATTCCGACGTAATTAACGTCTATTGTAATCGGGCTTAAAATAAAATTCAGTAGTTTCATTTACTAAATACTTCTTAACAAGAACTAAAACTTCTCAAGTTTCACAAAGTATTCTAAACCGTTATCTCTTGCTTTTTCTCTTTAGACAAAGAAAGAAACATGTAGGTTTACTCGTTTTTATACTCGCAGAGACGTCAAATTTTGTCTTCTACCTGAGATCCTTGCTCAACCTTCATGTCAACTGGAGTTGACGTGGCCGCCATTTTGAAAAATCCACCGCGCGGGTGTTCCTACATCAGAGGGGACTTAAAAAGCTCGAGAGCTCTCTGTCTCAAAAGGTTAGAATAACATGAAAAAAACTTATCCGATTGTCAGTTTTTCTGATGATCAGTTGTGACATTTGATCATAACATTACCTAAGTAAGACGTAGAACAACCATTACGGTAGCATAATTAAGCGAATGTTAAATAAATAAGAACCAATAAAATCCCTTTTATATCCTACTAATATTATAACTGAGAAAGTTTTGTCTGTAAAGTCGGTTTACGGACAATAGTTTAACGTGACAACGTCATACATAACAAAACAAAATTACCTGTTTGTACCTCTACCATGAGTTTACAATAGTTTACATGACCGTACTCGCTAGCGACGGCGTAAATTATTTGTATGGAGAATTGTACAGCGCCTCTAGCGGTCACTTACGGAAGTACAAATCTCCATACAAATCATTTACGCCGTCGCTAGCGAGTACGGTCACGTAAACTAGTGTAAGTAAACTCATGGTAGAGGTACTGGGCGCTAAGATTGTATTACGTAATATTGCAAGTGCAACTGGCCTTCGCCGCTCTATTGCAACTGGCCTACGCCGCTCTATTGCAACTGGCCCTCGCCACTCTGTTACATTGCGTCATCCTTTTTCGTGTATGCAGCCGGCGTTCATCGATTTTATTAACGACCGCTTTAGCCTAGTTGGTAGTGACCCTGCCTACGAAGCAAGAGGTCCTGGGTTCGAATCCCGGTAAGGGCATTTATTTGTGTGATGAGCATGAATATTTGTTCCTGAGTTATGGATGTTTTCTATGTATTTAAGTATTTATTTATCTATATAAGTATGTTTATCGTCGTCTAGTACCCATAGTACAAGCTTTGCTTAGTTTGGGACTAGGTCGATTTGTGTAAGATTGTCCCCTAATATTTATTTATTATTATTTATTTATTATTTATTAGGCGGCCCCTAAACGATCAATTATATTGCACAATATTGCGAATTGGGATGCACCAAAAAAAATAACCTATAGTTTTTATATTTTATTTGGAAAGAATAGGACATTTTAAGATACCATTTTCATCGATTTCGAATTTGGTTGAGTATTTAATTTTTTATAATTTTTTTAAGAAATACGTTTGATGACGTCACAGTGAGAGAGCCACGTTCCATTACCTAGAAAAATTCAAGTCGTACATAACATAGTCTGTGGCACTGCTGAGGCGCTACTACGAAATTCGAAAATCGAAGTTCGTATCGTATTATCCCTCTCACTCTCGTGTCAAATCATATTAGCGTGAGCGGGACTGCACAAAACGAAGTTCGAATTATGCACTTCGTGGTAGGGCCTCTGATTTGTCTTGTCACTGTCAATAATAAGTACAAGTACGGCTTAGGGTCCTAAATGAACAATGACAAAATATAGTTTTATTTATTTCTCTTCTTTTAGCTTCAATTATTCCTGTTTGTTAAATGGTGTGATAGTAAATAGAAATTTTTTATTAAAATCTGATATTTAATTTTTTTATATTTACTTATAACGTAGTAATTTAATAATTAAATTTGTAAAAATACATTGGAAATACTCGTATACATTTCGGACTTTACGATAAATGACAACTGTTTAAAGCCAGGTGCGCATCATGTGATTAAAGTTCTGTCTTTGTCACTCTTTGCTGTTATAAGCAGGACAGCAACATTTCAAACTGTCAATTTGCTTTAGAGTGTAGACCTGCTTTATACCTTCCTTTGTGACGATTCACTGCAGGGGTCAAATGAAGGTCATCACTTAAATTTTCTTTATTTAATTCATTTTATCATATTTTTGGAATCTGATTTCTGAGAACGCTTCACAAAGCCTATTTCTCCAAACGGTTTTCGATTTATTATACGTTGTCAAAAATTGGGACATCCCAATTGTGCAATATTATTCCGCTTAGGGTTAATATTGAAGATTGCGCAATGATTGACCGAAAGTTTGAGCGAGTTTAATTTTTATTGCGCCATATTTTTCCATTGCATCGTGCAATATTTTGGTATCCGACTGAACACGAAAACATTGTGCAGTTCGTATTATTGAGCAATATAATTGCTCGTTTGGATTCACAGCGCCTTTCAATCTTATTGTACAATAAAAAGTATTGTACAATGTTATTGTAGGTCTAGGGGCCGCCTTAGACGTTGTCACGTCAAAACGTTAAAGTACTTTGGCTTTAAAGCTGATGCGTTAATTTCGTCTGAAATCAATAGCTTGGCGTAGTCCGAGCGAACATTGTGCTTTAAAATTGTTACCATATCATTTTTGACGCAAAATCTAAGATTGTAAATGTTTTTCATGAAGGTATTTCCAAGCCAAGTCGCGGGTTTAGTCTAGTAGCTAATATATTACAAATGCGTTGCCTTGCACTAGACTTGCCAGGGGCACTAGATGTAGCGTGGTATTTAGCTAGCATGTTTTGAGTCCGGTTAATGAATGCAATAAATACAGAGCAAATGGCTCGTAGAAGGTGATGGGATGATTCCGCAGGATACAGGTCGAAACGGCACGAGGGCAGAAACTGCCTCAAAGTAGAATATCTTAAAATAGAGATATTAACCAAGTTAAAAAAAAAACATTGATATGAAGGTGAAGGTACACTTACCTACACAAGCCTAGCTACACAAGCTGATTAAACTATTGGTACATGAATATATAATTTGTGTTGTAGGTTTCCATGGGTAGTGTGATGGTGCCCATTTGCCATTGAGTGACCCAATTTGCTCGATTTCGTTTTCGTAAAAACAAGATGATTTGTATATGTTAAAATTATATTTGAGTACATTTGCTGCTTTCGTATTAACGATAAGCTTAATTTTCTAAAGGAAATTAACCTCGATCTATGTTATTACAATTACGCAGAAATTAGTTTCCGGTACATTTGTTCGTAATTTAGCTCGTGCGTAATTGCTTAGTGCTTACTAATGGCCCGCCATTACCTACTTAATTGTTCGATCATACTAATATTATACCTAAATATCTAAGTTTTTTTTTGGCTGCGTGTATCTTTTTTATACGAAAACTGACAAACGGGCTTGGGTTTACTTGATAGTAAGTAACTTACATCTGTAAGTGTCTTCATGTACCTAACGTAAAAAAAAGACTCTGAGTGTCATCATCACAGACTATATATGTCCCACTGCTGGGCACAGGCCTCTTCGACTGTGAGGGCCGCAGTTCCCACAGAGGCCCAGTGTGGATTGGGAACTTCACACACACTAATGAATTTCTTTACAGCATGCAGCATGTATTTCTTTATGTGCAGATTTTCTCACGATAATTTCTTTTACCGTAATTTTGAACATAAATCCCGAGAAACTCAGAGGTGCCCGGGTCGTACCTACGACCCTCTGCTTGAGAAGATATACTTAGGTCGAACAACTAGGCTACCGTGGATTATTACAAGCTTTTATTTAGCTCATCCCGTTTGTTTTATTGTTGGGTCAAATCTTAGAAGTCGAATTTGACCCACTTCCAGTGGTTGGATTCACCTGAAATTTGGTATACTTATGTAGGTTGGATGACAATGCAAGTACAGTCAACAAAAAGTACAGTCAGCTAAAAAGCTTGCTTTAAAAATGAAATTTTTAACAAAACTTATTTTGACTATGATATAATTTTCAGGAATACCCGTGAATTTTTTATAATTTTCTATTGACGCGGTCAAAGCTCATCGAACAAAATAAAATGTTTAGTTAGGTTTTTTTTTAAATAGGATAAAAAGATTTTTTTCATTTACATTGTTGTAGCTAACGAGCAAAGTTAACAATAAAATACAATACAATAGATATATTCTTTATTGATCACCAAAAGCAGTACAGTGATATAACGTATCGTAACGTATTTCTTTGAAAAATATCTTCAACAAAAACAACGTCAAAGGCTTAAAAATCTCGCATTTAATTTAAGTCTCATTTTCTTAATATTCACGTAAGCAACATAAAACGCTGTCACAAAGGTTTTTTAAACGTGCTGTGTGCTCTTAAATTTAATAATAATTCTCTTAGAACGTGCTTTGCACTTTTAAATGCCGAGGTTGCCTGTTTTATACGTTAAGTTGATGCCATTTGGAGCCATCGGGTTTAAGGAGTATCAGAAAACCGACCGACCGTTAAATCGCCTTAACGGATATACTTAGCGACAGAATTACTAGCTGATCTTAAAATGTAAAGACTTATACTAAATCGGTTTAAGGAAACTCGAAAGCATTAGGGTGGGTAAAAATCTTACCGCCCCTAATGCAATTTTATAAGGGTGCTGGGTTTGCAATGTATTATGAATTGAAATATTACTTAGCGAACATTTTTGAAGTGAAACTTCTAATGCGACTTCCAACAAGCGTTGCGTTAAATGCGTTGCGTTAAATACGCAACGCAACGCAACGCAAGTTGACGTTTACGAGACGTTCGCATTGTATATATAATATACTAACGGATGTTAAAAACTTCGTCAGTACGATCCAGAACAATTGCGTGGTTTAGTATGAAAACTTGTAAAAATCAAAACTATTTTAATGGTAGATCGTAGAATAAAGTATTTTAAACGTATTTAGTAAAAAAGAGTATTGAATATCTTTGAGAATTACGAAAAATCAAGAAAAAATATTGAAAATAACTTGCGCACGAGGAGCAACGCCATCTAGCGACGAGTTATGTAACTTGTTTCGCTAGCGCTGTAGATGGTTTTTATTACGAAGTTTCACTTCTTCCGCGCGGAGGGACTCTACGCACTATCTTTTATGTTGTTTTAATTTTGCACTAGCTTCGTCCCGCGGTTTTGACTGTGTTAGACATCCAACAAAACAAGTTGCGGTTACATTATTAAGGCAATACATTTGCTCGGACAACTTTATCTATGGATTGCAGACATAGTGAACACGTCATATTGAATGATGAGGTAATTTAAGATTCATAGACAGAACCCTCTCTTCTAGTTTAAATTAAAAATATTATCCCACGTAAACTCATTACCAGGATATTAAGTAGGTATTCTATTACTCCATCTAAATGTTGATCCATCTGTACCTACGTCAAGTTTACTTTCAACTAAGCCGTTTTTGCGTGATTGAATAACAAAAATTCAAACATCCAAATATCCAAACATTTTTGGGTCATTTTCAAATTTTGCGCAGAGCACTCTGTTACTATTTGTATTGATCTACCACTCTGTTACCATGCATTGCACTATTACAAATGCTACATAAATACTAAGCATAGGCGTGGTGGCCTAGTGGTTAGACCTATGGCCTCTCAAGCAGAGGGTCGTGGGTTCAAATCCCGGCTCGCACTTCTGAGTTTTCGGAATTTATGTGCGATATTACATTTGTAATTTACCATGAGCTTTACGGTGAAGGAAAACATCGTGAGGAAAATTCAATGGTGTGTATGAAGATCCCAATCCGCACTGGGCCCGCGTGGGAACTACGGCCCAAACCCTCTCATTCTGAGAGGAGGCCTGTGCCCTGCAGTGGGACGTTAATAGGCTGGGATGATGACGATGACTAAACATCTTTTTTCGATTGTGATTCTGTGGTTGATTGTAAATGATGATTATGTAAATAACCGCACAACATAGACAGTGTAAACAAAAACATTTTTTTTTAGGCTAGAACAAGTTTGCCTGCGCAAAATTAGAAAATTACCCCTGTATAAACTTTCTCGTACTTAGAAACGTTCAAATTCCAACGTCAAATTTCTTCGTCTAGATAGCTCAATGAATCATAGTAAATTGTTAGAGAAGAGTATTTCATCTTAAGGCCCTACTGAGTTTCAGACGCATTTATTGCATTCATTTAATCTCGTGCTGTATCATTTCTAGCAAAGCTATAGTCTTGAAATTCATGTGTAAGATATTTGAGGATTCATTTTGATGACAAAGTGTTCATCGAAACACGATTAATTGTAGTTCGTTTGATTGAAAAAAAATCCAATGTCGTCTCTAAAAAATTAAATAAATTCATAGTACGACGTAAATACTGCGCGGCAGGTGACTTTTTGTACGGTACGGTGTTACGCCACGGCAGGTGGTGTAGTGTTGCTACATTTTTAAAATGTGTACTATGTGTATGCTTCCCCATGTCCGCGTGAGTGCTGCTTTAGTTCTCCTTCGGCCATCGGGCGGGGAACTCGTGTCGCTCGCGCTTTGCACGGCTTTGATTCTAGCCGCTCTCACGCACACACGAGTGCATAAAATACCTAAAATAGATTAGCGCCAAAAGCTCGGTAGGACCTTAAATAGACCTTAAGATGCATGTGTATCTTTGCTTACAATCAGGCGTGATCGTAGTCAAACGCAAGCTTATTTTGCATCAAATCATTGCCAAAGTAAACAAAAGAATAACTTTATAAAGGTTAATGTGCCAAAAACTACTATTGTCGCTTTGACCTAAATATTCCTAAAAATCGCCATTTAAAACTATTTTATTTCATGTCATAAAACTCAACGACCGCAACTCGCTTGGCCGACTGAAGCATATTCCGTTATCACATAACTATTTATTTGCTTTCTTATTACACTACTAGCCTTATACCGCGGCTGCTCTCGCGTAAACCATTTGGGTCTGGCAGTCGACTAAAGATTCCAGGATTTCTCAAAAAATCCATAAGAATTATTCCCGATGATTACATCGATCGTACTTTTCATTAATGCTGCATAAAAATCACCCGTGTCAAATTTCATGTCTCCGAAACCAGCACTTAAGATTTAGAAATTTTATCCTGTTAACGTGGATAAAAAGTGGCTTATGTGTTATTACAGACCTCCAGATATCTACGTACATCTAAATTCGTCGAGTCGTTTTAGCGTAAAGCCGTAACAGTCGCAGGCAGATACTGACACACTTGTGACTCTATAACATTAGTAGGATTGTTTTAGAATATACAGGGTTATTTTTAATTCACTCTTAACCCTAAATTCCTATCACTCAAACAAATGTTTTTTGTTTTACGACTTTTTAAAATGAAGCACTTTTTTTCCCATACAAATACACAGAGTATCGTAAAAATAAGAGGAAATCTCAAATTATCAAAACGTTATTACACCAAAAATATTAAGTTATGACAAAAACCGTAAAACAATAGTACATTACTGCAGAGGCCGGGACTTAAGGGGTTGCCGGCCGAGTATCTAAGTTGACGGCCGAGTGGTACACGAGGCTGGCATGATACGAGGCCGGCAACCCCTGTTCCGGCCGAGGCTTGTATAGTGCTTTTCTCAAACATGCACCATCACCATCATCATCATCATCGTCGTCGTCATCATGATGGTGATGGTGATGGTGATGATGATGATGATGATGGTGGTGGTGATAATAATGATGGTGGTGATGGTGATGATGATGATGATGATGGTGGTGATGATAATGATGGTGGTGATGAAAAAAAGAAAGAAAGAAAGAAAAACATTTATTCGTGACAAAAGAAAAAAAAACAAATACAAAAAGAGAAATCGGAAACAGATACTTAATAAATATTGTCACGAAATGGTCCCAACTCAGCATGATGTCGGCCTTGCAGCCGACGCTGGTCTTCCGTTGGAACCAATCCGACAATTAAAAATTGGCAACAGCAATAACACAGTAACAAACTAAATAATAATACACACACACATCTGAAAATATACAACACAAAACACGACTAATATGATAACAATACAAAATAAAAAACAATAAAAAGTACGACACAGAATGCATAACCCCGACTGCCTTTGCCCCTTTTTAAAGGAGCAAAACGAAGGACATCAATAACATCAATCAATCAATCAATTGATGGTGATGATGATGTTGATAATGATGGTGGTGATGATGATGGTGATGATGATGATGATGGTGATGATGATGATGATGATGGTGATGATGATGGTGATGATGATGATGATGATGATGATGGTGGTGGTGACGGTGATGATAATGATGATGATGGTGATGATGATGATGATGATTATGACGATAACGATGATGATGATTATGATGATGATGGTGGTGATGATGATGATGATGGTGATGATGATGTTGATGGTGAAATATTTCTCAAGGCAGATCACCATTACCATCACCATCACCATCTTACCTTACCTTAAATAAGCGTAGTGGCAGAATGTCATAATGAACCAAAACGCAAATATTGCCTATAGTTTTTTTTTAAATGGCTAAATGCTATGATGCCGTAGACCTATAAACATCATGGTGCTGTGTGACATGAAACAATAGACGATCGCATTGCCGGCCTGAGCCTGCAACGGTGTATTTTGAGGCCTGTTTTAAGGAACACAACGTAAACATTACATAGCATGTTTGAGAAAAAAACATTTGCTTATGTGGTAGGAGTTTAGGGTTAAAAGGATGCTAGTGAACAAATAACCCTGTATTTTCTTCATTTAAGTCGCCACCCTCTTGAAGAACTGGTCATGGTCGTCGATTGAGAATTGTTATTGAAGTGAAACTTCTAATGCGACTTCCAACAAGCGTTGCGTTAAATGCGTTGCGTTAAATGCGTTGCATTAAAAACGCAACGCAACGCAAGTTGACGTTTACGTTTATCTCGCATTTTATTTATACTAACGGATGCTAAAAACTTCGATAGTGCGATTCAAAACTCATGCTGTCTGTGCAAAATGTATGAGACTTGATAAAAGCGCCATCTAGTGAGTAATTTAAACACATAGATGCATAAGTAAATTTAGTTCTTTAAGTTATTGCAATAAGGTTCATATTGATGTATTAGTGCCTTTTTCATTTCCACATTAGGTACGAAGTTTCACTTCTTCCGCGCGGAGGAACTGCACGCACTATCTTTTTTTTATTCTGAACCTTCTTGATGACTTTTTTGGGAAGATAATGCAGTGGTTTCCTTTTGCCGTGCCGTCCACGAAGGGTAGCTGGTAGTCTTAAGGTCCTCGTTGACAATAGTAAACCCTATTTGAGGTTTTATACCAGCTTTCTGCGGACTTAAATTTTTGTTGAAGTCTCATTATGTGATGATTGTTAGAAGTGTGCCGACTTGATTCATGTGTTGTTGGAGGGCGTTCGAAATTTAGACTTCAGAAGATGAGCTTGGGTCCTATGCCCAATAAGGGTGATTCTTCGAGGTCGTGATTTTTGTTTTATTCCTCTGTCGTATTTTTTTTTACTTATTTGACAGAAAAATTCAAGCTCCCATGAAAATAGATTTGTTCAGTAACATAAATATTGTTTTGGCACTCATTTTTATGAAACCATTTTGAAAATAATTAACATTTTAGTTTTTGTGTCCAGAGGAATAAAAATAGTAGTAAAAATATACGTTAAATAATTAATAAAAAAATATAAATAGTAATTAGACGTAAAAATTAACAATCTAGGTACCTAATTTTTCTTGAAAACATTTTCTGTGCTTATTATTTGTACTTACATACTCACCGGCAAATCTAACCGCCCGCTTTAATACGTCACATAAAACTACCTTGAAATTTTATTTTAAAATAACTAAGTAAACTGTACTTTTATTCAAAAAGTACTATGAAAACTGTATTTTTTTTTATTTCATTGTCCATTTATCCATAGGAATAAAGGACAGAGGAATAAAAAAAGTAAATAAAAATACTGATGATTCATAATACGAACATTCTGGAAGGTTGCCGTTAATACTATAGAAAGGTAGTACTAAAAGCAGTGAATCAAGCATAATTCAAAAAAAATAAGGGTTATACAAGCGTCAAAAAACCTGACAGAGTAATAAAAATGTTACCTGAACCAAGGACAGAGAAATAAAATATTTACCTTCGTATCTCTGGAGCTAATTGCACCAGCTGAAATATCCACTACTAGACATGTTCGAAACGCGAGTAAAAACAGCCCACGTGTGAATTTATCACCAGCTTCTTAATTTTTCTTTATGAAACAACTGATTGAAACGCGCTCCAGAGTAATAAAGAATTTCCGCCGGACACATCTTATTTCCTCAGCTATAAAGTTAATACTACAAGTAAAAATTATTCATCAGTTGTTTATTACGTAACAACTAATATTCTTTGAATGTGGTCACTCAACATAATGTTACACTTCACTGATTCCGAGATATTATCGTATGTTTTCATGAAAATGGGGAACGGACACGACAGAGTAGTAAAAATCATGGTGTTAATTATTTTTTTGTAAATAATTAGAACCAGTTACACAAAAACTGACATAAGTCCCAGTTAAATACAGATATATGCTACCTCTGAGAAAAAAATCAAACTTCTAAACTGAAGGGTTCATTAAAATTAGCCCGCGGACATCGAAAATCGGGGCCTCGAAGAATCACCCATAACAAGGTCGATTGGTTAACAAAGCCGTCATCACACAAAGCAAATAGCCTGCCCCCTGAGTAGAGAACAGATTGAGCATCCATGAGACTGCAGTGATCAAAGCCTCGTCAAAAATTAAGAAAACAAAAATGTTGAGTGTACCTTTGGTCAGACACCAAGCCAGCAGCAAGCTTAGAAAAAAACTGAAACATATAGCCTAATATATTTGCGGTGTGCAAACCTCAATATATTCTCCAGTAAATATTAACTTGGTGGGCTGCAGAGTACTGTCAAACGTGGTTGGTGTTGGAAGACAGCCAAAAGCGTCCGAATTAAAACACTCTTATATCACCGAGGAACTTGTGATGTCTAGGTGGGGACACTAAGTACTGTGGAAGCATTTAATACCTATATTTCTGCGAGTAAATGTAAAATAACAGCCATGTTTAAGTAGAATTGTGTTCTGTTTGTGTTGAAGGTGGTGTAATAGTTCATAGTTATTTATTCAAAAAAACAATATACATTGCGTTTGAAAATACATGGGCATTAAATACCAAAGTAATTGTTTTAGTTCTTTAAATACCAATTAATTAATATTTTCACACAATAACGAGTAACATAAATATTAAATTAAATCAAAAATCAACCTAATTAAATTAAATTACATAAAATCAAATTAAATTCAATCAAATCAGATCACATAAAATCACATTAAATTAAATAAAAAAATAACCCAAATTAAAACAAAATGCAATTAAAATTTCCCACCATGTCTACAAAATTGGTTCACATTATAACTACGTAATTACGTCTTGCTAACAAATTACATTAATGTCACAAAACTCGACCCATACTAAATACATCAATAATAGCTAGGTAGATTCTTCGACGTTCATAGGAGAGAGCATCAATTGATGCCTAAATTGAATAAAGAATTTTGAATTTGACTTTGACTTTGAATACACACGCAACATTTATTTTATTTAATTAAAAAATTCCTCGAGAGAATAAAAACACCTCTTCAGCGAAAGAGCTTTAAGTTTATTTTTTAAACATCCCACTACTTGAGAGCATCTTCATTTCAACCGGTAATTTATTAATATAGTTTGGGACCATGTCAATTAGTGCTAATAAGGGTTTTCTGACGGTTGGAATATCGCTAGATGGCGATAGTATCGTGAGGTTTGTTTGAGGTAACAGTCCTGCTTGCGATTGGCTCAATTAAATAGTTTTAAACAAATCCGAAATATTGTCTCCGAAACTGTTCATTCTGGTAAAGATACATACCTAAATACATATAACAAGATAACAAGAGAACAAACATTCGTATTTTTCAAACAAATATCTGTCTCGACGCGGGAATCGAACCCGGGAGCTCAAGCATCGTAGTAAGATTCTCTAACTACTCTAGGCCATTAAAAATTTAGTCGTCTACTACTATACCTAATCAATCAATACCAAGATCAATCGCAAGATTGGCACTTTGCTGATTTGGGACCGTTATTTTTATTCCTATTTTATTTTTAGAAATAGTTTGATATCACGAATTTTTTTCTCTCTCTCTTTCTAATATTATTATACTTAAAAACTTCCATTACTTCTTCCGTTATCTTTTGTATGGTAACATAACCATGACCGCTGAAATAAGACATAACACAATCTACTTATAAATTAATATAGTTGTGCAAAATTCTAAATTCTGACATATCCGGACGCGCATGGACACAGGCTACTCTTCCGATCCGTTTTGGTGGCTTGGGAATAAGAAATTCTTCTCAAGTCGCCCTCCCGGCATTTCTTTCTTCTGTTCACAGTACTCAGGCTCTGGTGAATCAAATATTAAGCCCCTCCGTGGGTTGCCAACCGCCCGAGTGCTTTGACGAAGCTGGGGATGCCTGGACGGCTGCTTGCCCTAATACAATTTTTCCCACTGTCCCCAAGTCGCAACGGTTGTGGGATGAACCGCTCTGCCAACTTATGTCCGAAAGACTCATTAACTCTGCAACAAACCAAGCTGACCGCGCCCGCCTGTTAGCCGCTTCTGTGCCAGAATCCGGATATTGGCTCCAAGCTCTGCCTTCTGCCAATATTGGTACTTTATTAGACCCCATTACTTTATCGTTTGCGATTAGCCTGCGTCTAGGTCTTAATGTCACCCAACCCCATAGATGCCGTTGTGGAGAACCTGTAGATTCTCTAGGCTATCATGGCCTCTCCTGCTCGAGAAGCGCAGGCCGCATCTCTCGTCACGCCTCTCTGAACGACCTGCTCCGGAGAGCCCTTGCCACCGCCAACGTGCCGGCTATCCTAGAGCCGAACGGTATCGCACGTGACGACGGCAAGAGGCCCGACGGCATGTCGCTTATTCCTTGGAGGCAGGAGGCAGGGCAGGAGTCTCGTTTGGGATGCGACCTGCGTCGATACGGTGGCACCTTCTCACGTTGCTACCACTTCAATCCGAGCAGGTGCGGCGGCCACTGCGGCTGAACACCTCAAACGGCGCAAATATGCCTGTATAGGACAGTCGTACTTATTTGCACCGTTTGGAGTAGAAACTCTAGGCGCATGGGGTCCAGGCGCGAAGGAACTCGCAAAAGAGATTTCTTCGCGCCTGGTAGAAACGACTGGTGACCAGAAGGCAGGTGGCTATTTCCGCCAACGATTAAGCCTGGCTATTCAACGCGGTAACGCTGCCTGCCTTCTGGGAACTATGCCGTCGGGTGACATCCTAAAAGATATTTTTTATTTATAAATTTTTAGTTTTAGGTTCAGTTTTATTTTCCTTTATTTATAAATTGTACATACTTTAGATTATTACTATTTAAATAAACATCTCGGTTGGATTTACAAAACGAAATAATTCGTTTTTTACATCACATGGCCCTTGCGTGCGAACTATGACAAAAATTTTATATCAATCTTATCAAATCAAATCAAATCAAATCAATCAATTTATTTGCCAGAATACGGATTTGATTTATTCAGATAATGAATTAAAAGTTTTCGCTTATAAATTTCAGGTACAGTTTTTTTTGTTATTCGTTATACCAATACGATTTGGGACACAACAAGACCCCATGTTAGCCTTTTCCAAACCCAGACCTCCAGAGCCTATTTACAAAAAAACTACTTCGAAACTTACTTCGTTAAACTTTCCTAACTTAGTTTCAACGTCGTTTTCCCCAAAAAAACCGTGGTCATTCTCAGGTAGGAGGAATAAAATGGCATATATCTTCTTTGGTTCAGTGCGTTCCACAAAAACATAGGCAAGAAAAAGTTTACGATATTACGCAATATAAGGAAAATGGTCGTGTTATACTTCGTAAGTAGTTTGGGCGTGAGCTAGTTTCCGCTGCGGATTTTCTTGCTTAATAACAAGTTTATAATAATAAATGATATTATTGGGGTTAAATACCTTTACTTTTGGCAGCGGCGAGATTAGCGCAATAACGTCAAAAGTACATGAGTTCCAGTAGTGGTGATTATAATAATAATAAATAAATAATAAATATGATGGTCCCATCTTCGCTTTCCATCGGGCGTGGTTGTGGTCAAACGCAAGCCTATGTTGTATAATAAAAAAAAATAACACAAATTGACGTTGTCCCAAATAAAACAAAGCTTGTGCCTACACTGTGTATTACAAAGAAACGGAGAGACATGTATGCACGATGATTTTTAACCGGTGATTAGGAGTTGAAAAAAATTTTGATTTCTAGCCGAAATAGAACTTAATAGACGAGGTCTGGAAGCAATGAAGTCTTTGTTTCATTAAAAAAAAAAACTTCAAAACTTCCTCCTTCCACTGGATTCACGGTCATCCTACATTTGTTGAAGTTAAGTTGTTTCGTGAAGAGTATCATCGCTTTGGCTGGGAATTCGACAGGTCTCACGTCAAAGTTTGTTTAAGAAACTGTCTTGTCAATGAGGTTTTAAGCTCATAGACTAAATCATGTGTAGGGTGTGGCACAAAAAATAAAATTTTGAGTTGAAAAACGGTTTGAGTGTGCCACTATAAAATGTCAAACGCGCGGGCACTTGCTATCACTGTCACTATACCTGTCTGTCAAACGGTATAAGATGATGACAGAAAGATACGGTGAACGCGATTACGAGTGGACGTGCGTTAGACAATAAAATTATGGCCTCCGAAAGTGATCGAAAAATGGTTTGCAAATTTTGAAACCACAATTTGTAACAAGAGCGTGTCGGACACGCCCAAGGTAGGATTCCGTAGCCATTACGAAAAAATCAAGTAATAGTTTTCTAAGGATTTCGTATGTGTAGGTATGGAATCATCCAAGTTTAGGTATGTTCTATACCTTAGGCTACTATTTACTCTTAAACTACAAATAATTTCCAAGCAATCATAGCCGCTATAATTTTCCTAGTAAATTTGATATATTTACTACCATTCCGAATTTTTCCAAATTTTTCCACCCAATAGTTTAGCTTTTAGAGGGGGGGGGGGGACGGTCGATTTTTATGAAAATTTTCACTTTAAAGTTGAATATTTCGCAAACAGATCACTGAATAGAAAAATCATGTTAGCATCCCCACAGTGGTTTTAAAAGACCTATCCAACGATACCACACACTATAGGGTTAGTCGAAAAAAAAAATCACCCCCCTTTACGTTTTACCTCAAAAAAAAATTATTTATTATTTTTTATTTTACCACTTTGTTGGCGTGACTGATATGTATATTCATGCCAAATTACAGCTTTCTAGTACTAACTGTCTCTGAGCTTAGCCGCGGACGGACAGACAGACAGACATGGCGAAACTATAAGGGTTCCTAGTTGACTACGGAACCCTTAAAAAGCATTGAAAAGATGTTTGCTTTCTCGGATAATATCCAAGAAATTATGACGTAAAACCCAAACAAACAAGGCCAAATAGGGCGCACAATGAAGTCGTAATATGAAAGTATATATGTACCATCAATAATGCCTTATATCCCTAGAATGCCACGAAAGTCACGCGGTTGAGGCTCTTCGTAAACAAAGTGTTTGTGGGAACAGGCATTTGGAACGAAATAACAAGACAGGTTTGTTTCCTATTATGTGAGGATATATTTTTCTTTAATTGGACTTGATGATCCAAAGTTTAAAATTTTTTGTTTGTTAAAGTTGTTTTAAATGTTGGTTATTTTCATTTTTATTTATTTGTTTTTTCTTTTATGTTAGTGTAATACCTATTTGTTTGTGTGGCCTTCCGTAATTTTGCTATAATGTGGCCCGGCGGAAGACCAGTGCTGGTTTTTTTTTTAACCAGCGTCACGCTGTGTCGGGACCCTTTATGGCAACATCAACATGTACCTACCTATCTATGTCTATGTTTGTTTTTTTTTTATGGTATAGGGGGCAAACGAGCAGACGGATCGCTTGATGGTAAATGATAACCGTCGCCCATGGACACCTGCGACACCAGAAGAGTCATAAGTGCGTTGCCGGCCCTTTAGGTAGGAGTACGCTCTTTTTTTGAAAGCTTGAAGGTCACATCGGTCCGGGAATACCGCAACAGGAACCTCATTCCAGAGCTTTGCTGTGCGAGCCAGGAAATTTCTGGAAAAACGCACAGTAGAAGACAACCAACCATCCAGATGGTGAGGATGGAAGTGTTGTCGCGCAGGGCGGTGGCGGAAGGATGCGGCAGGGATCAACCCGAATAACTCCTCGGAGCACTCTCCGTTGTACATGCGATAGAAGATGCACAGTGAAGCTACATCTCTACGCAGCGCCAACTTGTACTTTTAATTTTAGCCTGTGTACATGTTTTTGTTCTTATAAATAAATGTTTTTCTTTTCTTTCTTTCTTTCAAAGAGTTACAATAGGGATGTTTCCTAGGTAAAAAAATAATAATTATTATTAGTCCGTATTTTACATTATCAAAAAATATTAGACACGTAATTTTTCTTTTGACAATTAAACAAAAAATGACGAAGATATGGCGCGTTGAAGTTCCGCGTGACGAGGCGTGACGTCACTTGTTCCTAAAACGCTCATACAAAGTGTAGGAACAAGTGACGTCACGCGAAACTTCAACGTGCCATATCTTCGTAATATTTTGTTTAATTGACAAAATAAAAAATACGTGTCCAATATTTTTTGATAATCTAAAAGACTGACTAGTTAGGAAAGTAGCCTATTATGAAACTTTATTAAATGTCGCTACACAATACAAAAACCGGCCAAGAGCGTGTCGGACACGCACAAGGTAGGGTTCCGTAGCCATTACAAAAAAATCAAGTAATATTTTTCTAAGGATTTCGTATGTGTACGGAATCATCCAAGTTTAGGTATGTTTTATACCTTGGGCTACTATTTACTCTTAAACTACAAATAATTTCCAAGCAATCTTAGCCGCTATAATTTTCCTAGTAAATTTGATATAATTACTACCATTCTGAATTTATTCAAATTTTTCCACCTAACAGTTTAGATTTTAGAGGGGGGGGACGCTCGATTTTAATGAAATTTTTCACTTTAAAGTTGAATATTTCGCAAACAGATAACTGAATAGAAAAATCATGCTGGCAACCCCGCAATGGTTTTAAAAGACCTATCCAACGATACCGCATACTATAGGATTAGTCGAGAAAAAAAAAATCACCCACCCTTTACGTCTATGGGAGGTACCCTAAAAAAAAATATTTTTTTATTTTTTATCTTACCACTTTGTTGGCGTGACTGATATGTATATTCATGCCAAATTACAGCTTTCTAGTACTAAAGATCTCTGAGCTTAGCCGCGGACAGACAGACAGACGGACAGACATGGCGAAACTATAAGGGTTCCTAGTTGACTACGGAACCCTAAAAAACTATAAGTTTAACGTCCTTTGACCGTTATGAACGAAGCTAAAACCACGTGGTTGATAAATGCTCGATGAAAAAATATATTTTTGCAATGCTTGATAGCTTGTAAAGCCATTAGAAAGCTGTATAAGTGAGTGACGGAAAATGAGCACGAATGCTTGAGCGGCGTGACATTGCATTAAGCTTCGTCAAGCACGCTTATCAAGCAATTCCGACCGTTTAGAAACCCCTTAAGAAAAATGAGACTTTTTGACTTTATTCCCTATCAAATACTTCCAGTTGTCTGTCAGGCTTGTGTAACCTCTCAAAACGTCCTATCATAACATTATTGCCCATCAAACCCAAACAAAGCCTACTTATGACATTTCGTTACATATAACCTATAATCACAAACGCAAACAACTACCCCCTTCATTTTCATTTGCACCTTATCTAGACGGCTCAGAATCGATTCTAGCTTGTCATAGGGAACGATGAAATACTGCGACGGGCAAGCATAAATTCTTGTTCGTCCGAAGTCCGACAAATGGCACGTTTGCCTCCACTTTTGGCGGGGACCAGACAACCATAAATTTTGGTGTTTTATGCACATATTAATGATCTGTTTACCAAGTAGGGTGCTTAAAAATTTACCAATGTTTCTGTGAGTTAAAAAAGCCACGATAGCAAAGTGTTTTACCCTATTATCAATCAAGCAAAGGGTCGCAGAAATACGTGTATGTTCAAAAGTACATGTTTAATTTACCGTCAGCGTTCAGTTTGACCTTTGGTCTTTCAAGCAAAGCCTCGCAACTTCGACCCTAGGCTAGCACCTCTGAGTTTTTGGGTATTTATGACAAAAAATTGCATTTTAAATTTACCATGAGCTTAGCGGTGAAATAAAACATCTTTAGGAAAGCTGCGTACACCAGCGAAGCGTTCAATAGTGCGTCTCAAGTGAACAACCTGCACTGAACTCGCTTAGGAACTACGGCGCAAGCCCTCTGACAGGAGACTTGTGCCCAGCTGTGGGACGTATATCAGCGGAAAAGATATACACTTAAATATATATATAAAAAACATGACACGTACAAAAATTTGTATTCAGTAGACGTCTGCCCTTACCGACTGGGATTCGACCCTCGGCTCCTATAGATTGTAAATTAAAAATTTTAAAACTCCCAACGCAATTTGGTCACACATAATGTTTGAAAATAAAGTAAATGCCCATTATGCGTCTAAGGTCCCTTCCACAGCTAACAAAAGAGCTGATAACTTTGAAACGGCTGAACCAATTTTGATGAAACATGTCTAAAAACCATCGCCAAGAAACCTGTTTCAAATAAAACACACACATACCTACACATAGCGGTCAAACTTATAGATAGATAGATAGATAGAAATCATTTATTCAAATAAAAACAAATACAATTTAAATTCCAATAAATGCGCCAAACTGTAGTGACCAGTTTGTTGGCGCGCCACGCTCAAATCACATTACTACTTAACAAAGTTTATAAGGTTAGAGTTATTCTAATGCTAATGATATTAAAATTAATAATTAGCGAAGACATGCATATTAACAATAAGACGAAGCAAGTTAAATTACCAACCACTTTTGCTACTTGATATACTACTCTAATAGTGCATTTTTAAGCTTATTCTTAAATGCTGCTTTACTTATATTATCATACGGAAACTTTATGGTATTAAAAATTCGAGGAGTCAAATAGTCCAACGTTCTTTCCCCATAGTAATTACAACTTTTTGATTCAACATAATGCGGCCTCTTATCAGGTCTCAATGACCTAGAATTAAGGTGTCGAGGCACCTTGTGGTCGCTGGAATTGAACTGATCAACGGCCACAAGATACCTAAACTTCTCTTGGACAGGGAGGACCCCACACACCCCATATAGCTGATCGTAATTATCTTTATGTTTAAGTCTAACTCTTTTACTCACAAGTTGCTTTAAAAATCTTAATTGTAATGACTTAACCTTACTTATATAGGAAGGAAAAGTACTCCCATATACAATGAGACCGTACCCAATTAATGATTCCACCAACGCATGGTAAATGGTATATCACCCCTCTTTTTGTGTCGGGGGTTAAAAAGTCAAGGTCACTAACCACTAAGCTATCCGATCATCAGGGTCACGAAGTCATAATATTCAACCAATAAAAACTTCCCTGAAACACTATTCGTGTCCTATACATTTAATGTGCTTGCTCCCGCGTTATTGTTCGAAGAACATGTTTATTCTTGCCTTCGAACGACACAAAAGTCCAAGATTATTCTATTACGCTCTCGCATAGTAACTTTATTTGCCACAGCGAGAGCCTCGGTCACGTCTCCAGGCAATAACATTGCCGGCACTTACTGTGCCACAAAATATTTAAACTCAGAATGTTCACTTTTACATTCCTATAGCGTAAAATTTTTGAAATATCCTTTTTCAGTAGTGTTCTTGCGATAGCGATAGTACTATAGTACTATCGGTATACTATCGTGCCCTTGAAGATCAGTCATACTATCGATAGTGCTGTCGAAACTATCGACCCTTAACAATACTATCGATAGTATCGATAATGGAAAATAAGTAGTACTATCGCTGAAGATCAATAGTATCGATACTATCGATGCTATTGATTAATGAAAATAAGTATACCTACATACAATACAACACGTTTTCTCCCGTTTTTACCCTTTGGGTACAGAACCCTAAAAAACAGTGGATCTTAGACTTGCCGGACAGGTAGGAAGGCAGGGCAGCCTCGGAGCATTCCAAAAGGGGTTTTTGCATCACTGGCTATAAGCATCAATGAGCTAGAGCAGCCCTGCCGATGGTAGCTTGAGAAGAGGATCCATAGAGTAGAGCGGGAAAGGAAGGGCTGGAATAATATACCCTGCTTTACTGCTTGCTTGAAGCATTTGTCCAAACCTCGTTTCAGTGTCTAGGTCAGCGAAAGAAAACTAAACGAGACTTGGATTAGTTTCGTAAAATCTAATGTATAAAAATCTCGTGTCACGGTGTTTGTTACCGAACTCCTCCGAAACGGCTTGACCGATTTTTATGAAAGTTTTTTCTCTGTATTCGGCAGGTCTGAGAATAGGTCGTAGGTTTTTTTTTATTTTTCGCCGAAGGAGTCGCGGGCAACAGCTAGTATGTAGTATAAGAAAATAGACAGAAAGAACCATACAAATAATGTTTACAATACCTGCAGTAGTGGTATCCCTTATTAATAAAAATAGTCGGTAAGTTGGGAGATTATTATACTTAATTTTTAGAAAAAAAAAAAACTTTGGCTTACGCCTAGCAAGATATTGAAGCGAGTGACAGGAAAAAAAAGAATCAATCATTTTGAATTTTGTTTTTCTGTAGGCGGCCAGTTGCGCACCATGGAGGTTTGCTATAATATAAGCTTTACCTCGGTGATACTTTTGAGGCTTGAAATTTGACAGACATGTAAGCACATGCATCTCTTCATACACACCCTCACTTCATTGTTTCAGGCTCTACCTTGTCAGTCCATGATTTTGTTTGCGAATATTTGAAACAAAAAACATTTTCGAGGTGTAAATGAACTGATTTTGAACAAAATATCGAGTCCGCTTTGTATTGCTGATTTTTTTCATAAAAACACATTATTTATGGATAAATATTTTTTATCTTGATCCATAAAAGGCCAAAAATAAATGAAAGTAAATAATGTACCATACTGGGAGGTAAACACTACATACTAAGAAGACTCTCTAAGAGTCACTTCTGTTTGATGTTTCTGTTTGTTTGGTTGATTGTTTTTTTTTTTTTTTTTATATTTAAGGTTTGTTTATGTCACTATTTGTTTTAAATTCCACCATCTGCTGACATCCATTCCTTACCTTATCGGTTACCTTATATATTTTTCCATGCACTAATTTTTTGTTTCTTTTTGTATGCGGTGTACAACAAAGAGTCGTTGTATTGTATATTGAATGAATGAATTCTGTATTTAAATTTCACTTAAAATCAATAAAAGTACGTAATTAAATACTGTAGGACACTGGCCTATATTTTTAACCTGTAAAGCTACCTTTGATCGAATTAAACTTAGTTAAAATAATCTTTGACATTTATTTTATCCCAAAGCTTGATACGGAGCGCAAATAAGTAAACTATTAAACTCAACCAATACTCTTAGTAAAACAGTATTAGTTAATATACCTTTCAGCCAAAACCTCAAAGCGTCACGGCCAGCTATAGAATAGCTATTGCATATAACCTTCCTTTGTCCACGTCCTGCTCTTACCGTATCGTTCAGAGTGAGAGGTGAGACTTGCTTCAGCTGATTGAAGTTTGCTTATTACAGACGGGCACAGCTTACATAGAGACAGATGATTCTACCCAGTTTGCTTTTAATTTCGAATAAATGCCTATATTGTATTTTTAATTAAGGTAGAGTCTCTCGATCTCTAACTGACGTTTGTCAGAACCCTGTTAAATTAGGTAGAACAAAATTTAAATAAAACATTACCTATTCACAAATTCTTGTCCATTATCCGATTCACTGTTAGCAGGTGATTAAACAAATCTGGTCGCATTGACACCTGAAACAAAAAAAAGGTTTGTGTTAAAAAAAACGCAATTATTTCCTGCTGAATATACTTCTTTTTAACTGTACTTGCATAGCAATTTTTTAAACTCGTAACTTTACCCCGACATGTCTATCACATACTATGAGTAGTTGCAATGTGGTCGAAACGCCGAGGTAAATTTTAGCAATAAAAGAGAGAGAGCAAGAGAGAGAGATATCCGATACTTTACTTTAAAAAATACATTTGGAAGGGCATAAATTGCAGGGAATAAATTGGGCAATGAACTAATGAACTAAAACAATTACTTTGCTCACCCGCGACCTTACAATAGTTACGTTTATGCAAGAAATGTGCGTTCATGCAGTTCCTCCACCTCCACACTGTACGAACACACACAAATCACATAAACCCAACCATCACCACCACCAAGCTACACTGACGCGTTTCGAACTCAACCAGAGCTCATCTTCAGAGTTACCACAACCGTATGCTATGCTACCAAACGTTAAACTCCGTTAAACGCGTCAGTGTAGCTTGGTGGTGGTGATGGTTGGGTTTATGTGATTTGTGTGTGTTCGTACAGTGTGGAGGTGGAGGAACTGCATGAACGCACATTTCTTGCATAAACGTAACTATTGTAAGGTCGCGGGTGAGCAAAGTAATTGTTTTAGTTCATTAATATGGACCTCCGCAAAGTAACGCCTGATTCAATAAATTATAATAAATTGGGCCCCACTCAGCATAATGTTCCGGCAAGCAGCAACGGTTTTTTTTTCTGTGAGATTAAGTAAACTAAGTAACAAGGCAATTTAAATAAAAAAAAGCTTGTTAACACCCGTTGTTCCACATAAACTCAAACCAAACAAAACCGAGACAGCCTACCTTAAAAGACAAGTCGACCGAACAAATTCGCTTCGGTTGAATTTAAATTAATCAAATGACTTAGCTGCGCTGTCGTCTGTGAGCTCGTGGGGCTGACGGGTCGGAAATTACGGGCCTTTGAATCACCACTGCCGTATTCATTGGCATTTGTTCGATGGGTAAAATGGCGGTATACTTGACGGCTGATTTAAAAACCGACGGCAGTGTACAGTTTTAATAACTATAAATATGTTTCAAAATAAAGTAAATGCCCACTATGCGCCAAAGATCCCTTCCTTAGCTAGAAATAGACCTGATATCTTTGAAACGGCTGAACCAATCTTGATGAAACATGTCTAAGAACCATCGCCCCTCTTTTTGTGTCGGGGGTTAATAATAATATGCAGTCCCGATTTCCCGAGCGGGCAACACTTAATTAGTGAACGGCGAGTTACATTTCACAAGTTCAATTTATGAAATAATAGCTGTTGCCCGCGCCACCGTCTACGAAGAATTCGTTTTTTTTTATACAATATAGGCTTGCGTTTGGCCACAATCACGCCTGATGGAAAGCGAAGATGAGGCATACGATGGAGCACGCTTGCCTAGTAAATGCTCATTCACCCTAGACTTAAAAGCGGCCAGTGCGCGTTCGCGCGTTCGTCTGTGAGATGCTTCTGGTGAGATGCGGTCTCCAATTCAGGCCCTTTACTATGAAATTCGATTTTAGAACTTCGTATCGTGACGTGTTGTTTGCACTAATATCATACTAAATATAACTATAAATTAAAAAAAATTAAAACCCCCAACGCAATTATGTCGCTGTCAATGCCCGTTATGCGTCTAAGATCTCTTCCGCAGCTAACAAAAGAGCTGATAACTTCGAAACGGCTGCACCGATTTTGATGAAACATATCTAAGAACCATCGCCAAGAAACCTGCTTTCTATTAAAAAAAAACCGCATCTAAATCGGTGCACCCGCTTAAGAGCTATGATGCCACAGACAGACAGACAGACACACACACTTAGCGGTCAAACTTATAACACCCCTCTTTTGTGTCGGGGGTTAACAAACTGAAACATGGATGCACAGAAAACTCAGAAAGAAGACCAGCTGTGGGAATCAAACCCATGTCCTCAGCATTCCGTGCTGCGTGCTAAACCCCTACACCACAACTGGTCGGGACTTGGACACTAATTTTCCCTATGCATCACACATTTAATTTCAGCTTGCTTCATACAAAAAGACTCCAAAAAAACAATCTTAACACTAATATAATATCATTAAACAGAAAAGTGAAAGGGACGATACCATACGGAACTTCGAATTTCGAATTTAATAGTAGCCTTCCGACTGGACTGCCCGTCCAAACTTATCTGAACAAATTTTTTTTTCTGACAATTTTCGTACCAGCTTTGAAAACTTTTTTTATAACCTGCCAGCACGGATGTAATGAGATAAGGATATTTAATGAATGTCGCTTTTACAAAAGTGGGTTAACAAGGGCTCTTGTAAGCATAATGTCGCAAAACGAAAACTAGAAAAAACACGGGGAGCCCTTACCATCTTTCCTACTCGCAAAATCCATGCTTCCATATAAATGCTAAAGCAACTGTTTAAACCTAAATTTTAACGGATCAAACTGTAAATATTTAAGTGTAGGTACATACATACATTGACGACCAGATGGCCTAGTGGTTAGAGAACCTGACTATGAAGCTTGAGGTCCCGGGTTCGATTCCCGTGTCGGGGCAGATATTTGTATGAAAAATACGAATGTTTGTTCTCGGGTCTTGGGTGTTTAATATGTATTTAAGTTTGTATCTATCTATATAAGTATGTTTATCCGTTGCCTAGTACCCATAACACAAGCTTTCCTAGCTTACTTTGGGACTGAGTCAATTGGTGTGAATTGTCCCGTGATATTTATTTATTTATTTATACATAAGCAAACATTCCAGAATAATTAAGAACAAAATGATCCTGTTATCCACACATAGGTTGACTAGGATGAATTTTTAGAAGAAATTATGTTATCTCTCGTAAATACCTACATATTATCTCAACTTTTGTCAAGTGTATTTTAATTTTTCTACAATAAAAAAATTACATTACTTTCACACAAATATTGGATTAGGAAATTTATAGAAAAAAACTAACTAATAACTAAACTTAAATTCTAATTCTACTGAGACAAGAACATGTGTCGTAAAGAAAATAACAAAACAAGAGCGTGTCGGACACGCCCAAGGTAGGGTTCCGTAGCCATTACGAAAAAATCAAGTAATATTTTTCTAAGGATTTCGTATGTGTACGGAATCATCCAAGTTTAGGTATGTTTTATACCTTAGGCTACTATTTACTCTTAAACTACAAATAATTTCCAAGCAATCTTAGCCGCTATAATTTTCCTAGTAAATTTGATATATTTACTATCCTTCTGAATTTTTTCAAATTTTTCCACCCAACAGTTTAGATTTTAGAGGGGGGGGGGGACGGCCGATTTTAATGAAAATTTTCACTTTAAAGTTGAATCATGTTAGCAACCCCGCAATGATTTTAAAATACCTATCCAACGATACCCCACACTATAGGGTTAACCGAGAAAAAAAAAATCACCCCCACTTTACGTCTATGGGAGGTACCCTAAAAAATTTTTTTTACTTTTTTTTATTCAATCACTTTGTCGGCGTGACTGATATATATATTCATGCCAAATAACAGCTTTCTAGTACTAACAGTCTCTGAGCTTAGCCGCGGACAGACAGACAGACAGACAGACAGACAGACGGACAGACATGGCGAAACTATAAGGGTTCCTAGTTGACTACGGAACCCTAAAAAATAAACCAAATTTCATAATTATTCGTCATAAGCCAAAACAAAGGAATTAATATGTAGCATGAAAACAATGTGTGAAAACATGGTGGTGTGTGTGAAGTTCTCAATCCGCACTGGGCCTTCCCTTCTGAGAAGAGGCAACTGCCCTACAGTGGGACGTACATAATATTGTATAGATTTAAATAATTTTGTCACTTATTCCAATTGGGGTTGTCTATTTTTTTTTTCAATTTCAATATTTTGATTAGTACCATTACTTTTTTCAAAATTAACTACTGAAACTATTCTAGAATAGAATAGAATAATTTTATTTCAGGCTGCATAGGCCCATATAAAAATACCTTAAAGACTAACATACATATTTATGTTATACTTAATTAACAACTTTATTACTAGCACGTGAAGTAAACTCCAGTCCATCCAGTCCATGGACTGGAGTTTGATGGCGTCAGATTATAATTGAGGGCTCCCACACACCCGAATTTCTATATCTATCTAAATGCGTACGATAAGGCAACCCCTTTTATTATTTTTTGTGTAGTGGTACACTGTAACTAGTGTCACTTTACTGTCGCTGTCAAAGTGCTAGATGTCAGACAGCGGGTCCAAATCATACTCCGTATTTTAATCTACGCGTAAATTGTGAACAATTCTAAATAATGCTATTCCACACCGATTAAAGTACAAATTGGACAGTCTACGACATTTACTTCAATGTCATAATAATACAAAGGTTGCTTTTGTGATATAATAAATAAATAAATAAAATAAATATCACGGGACAATTCACACCTATTGACCTAGTCCCAAAGTAAGCTAAGTAAATCTTGTGTTATGGGTACTAGGCAACGGATAAACATACTCATATAGATAGATACATAATTAAATACATATTAAACACCCAAGACCCGAGAACAAACATTCGTATTTTTGATACAAATATCTGCCCCGACACGGGAATCGAACCCGGGACCTCAAGCTTCGTAGTCAGGTTCTCTAACCACTAGGCCATCTGGTCGTCTAAATATAATATTAAAATAATATAATATTAAAATCAAATAACAACAGAAAACGAAAAGACATCCTCAATTCAAAGTCTTAACAAATAGTACGGGCAGCCGTGTAAGAACCTCTCGTCTCGTGGTAACATGGATTCGTAATATGCCGTAAAAGGGTGTAGGTTGCGATTTGTAGAGGGAAACGCGGCACTCCAGAGTCGACAGCGTGCGCCGCTATTTCCTATTGTGTTTTGTAACGGCTAAAGTGAAGTTATGTGCTGCTAGTTTTGAAAAGAGAGATTAATACAATACAATACAAATATTCTTTATTGATCACCAAAAACAGTACAGTGATATTTTTTTTTATTTAGTCTATAATATGTCCCACTGCTGGGCAAAGGCCTCCCCTTTCCTCCGCCATTCTTCCCTATCCTGGGCATGCACCTGCCAATCGAGCTGAAAAGCGCTCAGGTCGTCCCGCCAAAATTAAAAAATAACAAACATTACAAAAATAAAAATTCAGGTAGACAATAGGCGATCTTATCGCTAAAAAGCGATCTCTTCCAGACAACCAATTACTCAGAAATTAATAAATATCAACAGAACAATGTAGGTGGCAGAAATAACAGACAAGAGTAACGCAGTATTACTTAATAGACAACAAACAATAAAAACAATACAAATATAATATAAATTTTATAAATAAACAACTACATTCAATATAATACTTACACACTTACAAAATATCAATGGAAAAAAATGTCAAAAAGCCGCATATGAGAAAAGGAATTTAGAATAGTCGAATAGTAAAGAAGATTTGAATAAAAAATTAAATAAGAATAAAACTTACAGCTGTTCGTTGCAACGCAGCTTTTTCATCCCAGCCTATACCTATACGTCACACTGCAGGGCACAGGCCTTCTCTCAGAATGATAGTAGTAGTGGTTGTGGTAGTAGTAGTAGTAGTAGTAGTAGTAGTAGTAGTAGTTCCCACGCGGGCCCAGTGCGGATTAGGAACTTCACACACACCACTAAATTTCTTCGCAGGTGTATGAAGGTTTCCTCACGATGTTTTCCTTCACCGTAAAGCTCATGGTAAATTTCAAATGTAATTTCGCACACAAATTCCAAAAAACTCAGAGGTGCGAGCCGGGATTTGATCCCGCGACCCTCTGCTTGAGAGGCCATATGCCAAACCACAAGGCCACCGTTAGCATTAGCAGACGCAGTGTAAAAGGCTTTATATTATCTACGTTCAGAAGAGGTGTAAAATATCCACCGTGAAACAAATGAAGTGTAAACTCTTTATTGCACAATAAATAAAAGTGAAGGTAAACATTAAAGTACATATAGGTAAGTTCACATTATCCCTAGTCCCTAATAAGGAATCTCTTCCAGCTTACCTAGTTAACACAAAAAAAAAACAAAGATAGTATCCCAATGTCAACAATTTAACTACTTAAAATTCTAAAATATTTAATTTAGATTATTTTTAAATTTCAGTATTATCGTCTTTTCATTGCAAGTCTACTCTTGTTTCTGTTATGCTGTCAATCGTTCAAAGGTTAACTGTAAGAGGTCCCTTTAAGGGATAAGTTCGCTCTTGTTATCTCTTAACATGTGTTTTATGTTAAAGAGTTTTACATGCATGCATATGTATACCTATAATATGTATATCGCACTTCTAAATCAAGAGTCAACTAACTCAAAATAATACCTCAGTCTAATTTAGACTTCATTTACTTTCAGGAGGGTCTAAATTGAAATGGTAGATTATTTTGAGTTAGTTCACTCCTAATCTAGGAGTGCGATATATGCAATGCAGCAGGCTTAAGTATTTTCTCTTTCTGACAAACGGTATAAAATGGCGACAAAAAGAGATGGTGAAAGCAAAGGCAAGCTTCCGAGTGTTAGACAATACGGCCTCTGGTCAAGTAACCTTTGTCAAATAAGCTTTTGGATCCTAAAGGCAAACTAACGCCTTTAGTTTCGAGCTATCTTGAATCTCATGACAGCTCAAGACAAAAACTTTAAGCCCTAGGTCCCTTCAAATGTTAGCATGAATCTAGGATTGCAAACCGCTTGCTCTGTAAATAGCACATGAAAGAAGTCTCATTTAGAGCGAGTGCTTCATTCGCGGGACTGTAAAGGTCCCATTTGTTAGCTGCGATGAGTTTGCCGGCGTTGTCGTTCTGGGGTGCAATTGGGGGTTTGTGTGTTTTATTTGTTTATCTCTGCTCAATTTACGATTATAATCAGAGCCCGGAACGTTGGTGGCACTTTAGACCTGTCATAAGTGAGGATTACCTAAAATGATATTGATAATATTGAATGACTTCAAATTAGATTGTTTGAACTTATCATGTTGATGCTCTGATCCGCCCGATTCCGGCCATGGCAATAGCTAAAAACACTAAACTGAAATTATTTATAAAATTAGAAATTGTTAACTATTCATTTTTTACTTAAAAACC
This sequence comes from Archips crataeganus, assembly GCA_947859365.1. Classification (NCBI taxonomy): domain Eukaryota; kingdom Metazoa; phylum Arthropoda; class Insecta; order Lepidoptera; family Tortricidae; genus Archips; species Archips crataeganus. The sequence continues at coordinate 18,485,692 of OX402059.1, read as the reverse complement.
GGTTGTCTGTAAAGTTGGTTACCCCCCACCTCTCACCCCCGCACCCCCGCACCCCGCACCCAGCACCCCCGCATTGAAAATTATCCGAGCGCTAGTACTAAGATTGTAATATGTAATATTGCAACTGGCCTTCACTGCTCTGCAGGTACATGTACGTTACATTGCGTCATCCTTTTTCGTGCATGCAGCCGGCGTTCATCGATTTATTAGACGTTGTCACGTCAAAAAATTAAGTACCGAGCACAAACCCGTTCTGTTGTTATTCCTATTCAAAATATTTTCAGTGCTCCGAATAACTTGTTCACCAGAAATAGCAACAAGCCCAAAAAACTATTAACTATCCGGCAAAAGAATTACCGTGTATCCATCCCAAGGGGCGCGAGACATTTGACATCCTGGTCAAGACCGCTTTCGGCTCCCGCGGGCCCACTGTGCCCCGGTCCTAACATAAATAATGCCTGCGAACATTCGCAACACACTGTTCCTTTTATGCCGACACATTCGAGGCCCATTTTTTTGGCCTTGCGTGGCAATTAATATGGTGGTGTGTCATGTTTATAGTTGTTGGTATTTATGTGCTCTGTTTAGAAGTTGAAGTTTTGGTGTCTAGGGGAATGGTGAATTTGAATACAGGGTGTTCATAGAGACGTGATCACGATCAAACCCAAGTAACTCATAAACTAAAACAATTACTTTGCTCACCCGCGACCTTACAATAGTTACGTTTATGCAAGAAATGTGCGTTCATGCAGTTCCTCCACCTCCACACTGTACGAACACACACAAATCACATAAACCCAACCATCACCACCACCAAGCTACACTGACCCGTTTCGAACTCAACCAGAGCTCATCTTCAGAGTTACCACAACCGTATGCTATGCTACCAAATGTTAAAAAAATGTTAAATGTTAAATGTGTTATGTTGATGTTAAATGTTTAACATTTGGTAGCATAGCATACGGTTGTGGTAATTCTGAAGATGAGCTCTGGTTGAGTTCGAAACGCGTCAGTGTAGCTTGGTGGTGGTGATGGTTGGGTTTATGTGATTTGTGTGTGTTCGTACAGTGTGGAGGTGGAGGAACTGCATGAACGCACATTTCTTGCATAAACGTAACTATTGTAAGGTCGCGGGTGAGCAAAGTAATTGTTTTAGTTCATTAATATGGACCTCCGCAAAGTAACGCCTGATTCAATAAACTAACTAACTCAGTTAAAGGCTAGAGTTTTGAAGCACTAATTAGTGCGATTAGTTTTTTATTTTTAGTTTTATTTTTGTCAGGGTTAGTAATCTTTCATACATTTCGTACTAACATACATTTCATAGCTAACTTGTTTAGTAATCTTTCTTTTTCTTCGCTTATACAGACAGATACGTTGACCAACTGCTCGCAAACCTCTCTGTCCTCGGCCTGTTTCAAAGCTGCAAGTAAAGTGAACCCTGTTATCGTCTTAATTTGATCCGACGATCGAGTTGGCGACCGTCCTCTTGGTCTTTTTCCCTGTATGATATTAAACTTTTAAGTTGCTACTTCACCGCCGGACGTGTTAGACAGCTACGTCTGTGCGTCACATAAATGTTTTCACGTAAGTCAAAATTTTTTCACACAGAATGACCTATCCCAAACAAGATTTTTCGGTCCGATACGGACTTGGCCAGTTTTTATGTTTTATATTTATTTTTTTATATGGTGTGGTCACATCATCTCGCCCTGTATACATCTCACTGCAGGGCACAAGCCTCCTTTCAGAATGGTCGGGCTTTGGCCGTAGTCCCCACGCGGGTTTAGCGTGAATTGGGAACTTCACACGGAGAAAAAGATATTCCACAATATTACCAGATTGTATAGTAATTATGATTCTGGTGTAGGAAAACAGATTTCAGCAATGATTATCAGATTCTTTTTTTATAACAACAAGTCATATTTTATTCAGTACTAGAATATTCTAGTTAGAAAATAGAAACTCCGATATCGTTTTAGTAACCATCTAATTGTTACAGAGTAAAATATGCATTTAGCTTACAACAGGTTTTGTATACTACACAAAATTTGTTTTCTACGACATAGGAACTAGAACTAGAACTAGAAATGTTGTTGCAAGAAGTAGAATTTTCTATTGACGTGTAAAAAAAGTATACCTAGTTGTCACATAATAATACAATAAAATCAAGTCAAATTCACAATATTATGTTTAAGGAAACTAGATTTTTCTCTCTGTGCATATTTGAATTTCTACGCAGGTGTGTGCAAGTTCCTTCGCCGTAAAAAATACGGTAAATTTCAAATATGATTTCACACTTACAATTTACATTCCAAAAACTCACGACCTTCTGCTTGAGACCCCATACCTAAGTCAAACCACTAGACTTAAGAACTAGTTGTGGTCTCATACCTTATAGTAATTACGTTTAAAATATAGAAGAAAGTTTTTACAGTAAAGAGCCCATTAGCACCCGTGCTAAGTCTCAGCTCAGAATAAATAAAGTAAATAAAGAATCTCTTATAAATTTTAATCCCGAACCGTAATCCGATTTAAGGTGAGATTTATGAAAGCGTAGTAAAATATGCGTTTAATAATTCAGATAAAATCTCTTACTTTGTGGTAAAAAAATCTTAGGAAAAATTCTTTGTTATACATACCATATTTAAAAATGTAGCATCCCACTACTAACCTATGATACCCACCTGATAGTAATCCGAAGATAGTTTGGAGTTTTACTAGTTTGGTAGGAAATTTATTTTAAAAATATAATTATCCAATAATCCATACTAATATTATAAATGCGAAAGTGTCTCTGTCTGTGTGTCTGTTACCTCTTCACGCTTAAACCGCGGAACCGATTTAGATGGAATTTGATACGGAGATAGTTTGAGATCCTGGGAAGGACATAAAATAGTTTAGGGATTCATATTTTTCAACTCTGATCACCGATTAGAAATCACCGTGTATAATGGAAATGCGAGTAGATTCACTACTTGTCATTGTCATCTGTAGCTGTGAAGAAATACTGTTTAAGGGGTCTTCGTAGAACTACGGAGCCCTAACCGCTCGCCGCGTCGTCGATCGCGTGTAGCCGTAGAGCTTGTCTAAGCTAAAATGACGCGCGCCCTTCTACTGAATCAGTTTATATTGATGTGTGCGTGCAAACATTATTGACAACTCTGCATCTGTTCGGGAGCGTCGACTATTCCGTGAACTATGATCAGTGTGCAACATCACGATCGACAAATCTCATGAAAATTCTGTGAGTTAATGTGGGTGCGCGTCATCTTAAATTAGACGAGCTATAACTGGACATTTGGCAGAAGAAATGTCGCATCCTATCTTTATACAATTCCCTTTCCGCATAGCCTACTTTCTTACCTTTCATCACTGCCTAATGGATTTTTCACTTAGACATGTTTATTACAGGAAAACACCACTAATCTTCCACTGACGAGGGTTGACTCCCAACTTAGCATTAAGTGGCCGGGCTAGATAAAAGCTTACATATATCATGTACTAATACCCGTGACAACAGCTCGGCAGTGTAACTCGTTTTTTTAGCTGTTTTGCATTATGTTTGGGGGATAAATTTTGTCTTGAGGTTTTGTGAGCGTTCGCAATGTGACAGGACAGCCTTTTCAGACCCACTTTTGCGAAATCAGTGGAATAAATTAGCGTTTTGTCTTGATTTTATTTTTGTAGCATTGCAAACTTACACTAGATTTTAATTAATCTCTAAAATTTTCTCAAGTGTGTCTTCTCTCGTCGTAAAAAAAAAACTTATACCTAACTGAATTGGGACATTTTGGAACACGTTGTTATTTAGACTCAGTTTCAATCAACCTACCTGCCTGCAAATGTTCCGTACATTTTTTTCTAGAAATGCTTAAATACGAGTGATAGAGAAGAAAAGTTATATTCGTGAAATGAAAATACTCAACCTATTTTTTTTTTAATTACAATCTAGCTCATAAAGGCTAATAAGCAATATTCATTTAACATAATCTACTATTTTGTTTAAAGTCTCTAAGAATAACGTCCAATGACTTTTCTTAGTGTCTATTAAGGCGAAGCACTTTGTTCATGTGTTCTTCATTTACGTCACTATCACTGTAACACTATTTCGAGTATGATTAACACTACACTAACTCAAAGGACTCAACCTATGTAAATACTAAATGTACCTAATTATTTAAAACTGAAATAATAACATGACTTTGTCGTTTATTTAGGGAAGGAAAAGACAACAATGTTCGTTCCATAAAATATTCATTAAAAATTACGCATAATCTTGAAAATTTCCTTGTTTCTTGTTTCACACTCTAAGAATTAGCTATAGGCTTTTATTATCAAATTGTTCAAGGGAGACATTAATTATGTATGGTATTATACACGCCTCTAAAGAAAAGCGTGACTTGAAAGGGCGCATGGTTGGTGTTTCTGGAAATTTTTAGGTAAATACCTTGTAGTCAAACGATGGAAACGGATCAATGGATTATTACATTAAAAACCGGCCAAGTGCAAGTCGCACTCGCGCACGAAGGGTTCCGTACCATTATCTATAAAACGGCAAAAAAAACACGTTTGTTGTATGGGAGCCCGCTTAAATATTTGTTTTATTCTGTTTTTCAGTATTTGCTGTTATAGCGGCAACAAAAATACATCATCTGTGAAAATTTCAACTGTCTAACTGTCACGGTTCATGAGATAATAATATGCCCTGGTGATAGACGGACAGACAGACAGACGGACGGACAGCGGAGTCTTAGTAATAAAGTCCCGTTTTACCTTTTGAGTACGGAACCCTAAAAAGTGCAATTTAAACGTCATTATCAAAACAAAAAATAAATTGGACATTGATAGATAATAAATAGACAAGAGGTCGTTTCCTTTTCCATTATTCATATTGTCAATAATAATAACATAGCAAAAGCCAATACAAATCTATCATTTGATGTAAATAAAACATAATATTCTTTCAACAGGCAATATACTGAATTGAGTGCTCTTCATCAAAATGAGTTCGCGTGTGTTGACATAAAACGAAAATGAAAAAAAAATGCGAAGACGCAATAATTCTCCAGAACATGTAAACAACCGTTTCAATTTTGTAGTATGTTTGCGTTTGTATATCTTATTATGAGAAGGCAGAATAATAAAAGAAGTCAAATCTATTCTAAGAAATGTATTACAGGAACTAACATTAAGTAGGTAGGTAGCTAATAATATTCTAACAGTTGTGTAGTCGATTTAGAAAATGGTAACTAGTACTTAATATTTTTTGGGAGTTCATAACGAACTATTATTGCTTATTTCGACGTTTCGACCACATTGCAGCTATTTTTAGCTAATAAATAGTTCGTGATCAAGCCACTAAAAACACCACTTATGATTGAAAATCGAGAATGTTTAAAATATTATTTAAAAAAATGGTATTTTATAAGCTTTTCTACATTTTTAGGGTTCCGTACCTGAAAAGGAAAAACGGAACCCTTATAGGATCACTTTGTTGTCCGTCCGTCCGTCTGTCTGTCAAGGCCCTTTTTCTCAGGAATGCGTGGAAGTATCAAGCTGAAATTTATATCAAATACTCAGGTCTACTGTCCCTTAGAGCTGTGAAAAAATCAAACTTCTAAGCCAACGTAAACAAAAGATACAGCCGTTTATGCCGCAAATTTCCGCATATTTTCGAAACTCGCAAGGGAATCAAAATCTACAGGGTACTTACTTCCCGTGAACTCAGAATCTTGAAATTTGGTACGAAGCAAGGTCTTATAGCACAGATAAAGGAAAAATTGCGAAAAGCATAGTTTTTTGTCTGTCTGTCTATATCAGGAACCAATCTATTTATGCCGCAAATTTTCGACACTCGCAAGGTAATCAAAACCTACAGGGTACTTCTCGTGAACTCAGAATATTGAAATTTGGTATGTAGCAAGGTATTATAGCACAGATAAAGGAAAAATTGTGAAAACCGTACATTTTTAGTCACATCATATAAAAAAATATTTTTAATAAATTTTTAAGTTACTATTCCTTTCCTCATGAACGCTTAGAGGTATTGAATTGAAATTCATATGAAATACTCAGGTCTATAATACCTTTAAGATGTAATAAAATCAAACTTCTATGTTAACGCAATCAAAAGAAACAGCAATTTAAGCCGCATATTTTCAAACTTCCCGTGAACTCAGAATCTTGAAATTTGGTACGAGGCAAGGTCTTATAGCACAGATAAAGGAATAATTACGAAAAGCATAATTTTTTTTCTCTATCTGTCTATATCAGTAACCAATCTACAATGATCCCACAATACGCACATTTTGCTTAGGAGCAGGGGTCTGCTAAGACTGGATGTTCTGTTCATAGATACATATATGTCGGCGGAAGGCCAGAGCGATACTCATTTTCCTTAGGCATCTCAAGTAATACACGGGACCGTTATTTTAAAATGAAACGAAGATTAACACTATAAATCAAATTGTAATGATATAGGCTTCACAAGAGGTAATTATTATCTGTAACACCAAAAATCTGAGGCACAACGATCCGTCGGAGGTTCGCGAGTGAATGCCGAGTGCCGGAGCGGCCGCCGCGAGCTTCCTTCTCCTCCCACCATGCCGCCCCGCTCCGATGTTTCGTTAGGTGCGATTGGAGCGCCATCTGGCGTGATGCGCACCTTGGCCTCAGAATAGTCAATTGAGCAACATATTTTAAGGTTTGCCGACACGGCCTTCCTGACTAGCGCACGACCTCGGGCGCTAATCTGTGAACAAATATCGTAATTACTGTACATCCTATTTCATACACGACAACAACAACAACCTTCGCTTTCACTATTTACCATCACATCATTTCAATAGGCTTTCTGACAAACACAACCCGTCTCATACTGCACTCGTCACAGCTCTGCGCCTCAATCTGGGGACCAGCACCCGTATAGGGTGTGGCAGGCCAGACGATTGCAGCCAGCCAACAAGGATGCAGTTTACTTAAAATCAACGCGACCTCTGATAAATACAACTCGTCTCATACTGCACTCGTTACAGCTCTGCGCCTCATTCTGGGGACCGACACCCATATAGCGTGTGGCAGGCCAGATGATTGCAGCCAGTTAACAAGGATGCAGCTTACTGTACACACAACACAAAACCACTTCACATCCGGCTAGTCCCGGGGACTACCGTAATGCTATCAGCCTCTGAGATATCCATACTATCTTCACTGACACTACGAGCCTCACCGTCAACGCTTATTTCAATAGGATCTGTATTACCTGCCGACACGGTCTCATCCTCGCCAAAAATCTCGTCAAACATACTTTCTACTACCTCAGTTAATCCTGCCCGGCCTTTTGGTACCTCTCGTAAGCTTTCATGTGGGTATTTGTAAGTTCTGTTTGAGCCATCAATGTTTCTTAGTTCATAGCGATCATTATCTAAAACTTTTACTATTTTAAAGGGTCCTCTAAATTTTCTGTCCAATTTGGTTTGATTTCTTTCACAACACTTTAGAAAAACAAAATCACCGACGCAAAAAGGTTTGACTCGAGCTTTACCTTTGTTAAAACGTTCTTGTTCGATATGTGATAGCGAGGTAATGTTATTCGCGGCAATTTGTCTATTTTCTTGTACGGAACTGGTTTCCCTATTTTCGGTGTTGTTAGTGCTATCATGGGAAATTGTTGCTATGCCTAATGGTTGACTATTTATACCAAACATTAGTTCGGATGGTGAGAATCCCGTGACTCTACATTTAGTAGAATTTAAAACTAACTGAATTTCCCCGAGCTCCTCTCTCCAAATACTGTCGCTGCTGTTCTCGACTATTGTTAATAGTTTTTTAAGCGTCTGCATAACCCGTTCAACCTGTCCATTAGCTCTACTTGCTCCTGTAGCGATAATGTGCAGGTCTATGTTGTTGTCACTGCAGAACGCTTTAAAATCACTACTTATAAAACATCGACCTTGATCGGTAATAACGCGCTTTGGGGCTCCGAACAGATGAACGCAATATCTAAGGGTCTCTACGGCGCTATTAGAGGTTAAGGTAAGAGTATGTCGCAGTAACACGAATTTGGTAAAGGCGTCAATGACTACGAACACGTACTCTTTTCGCTGGCTTTTGCCACTAAGTTTCCCACTAATATCGATATGCACCGTGTGCCAAGGAACAGGTACTTTAGGAATCGGATGCAATTGGATTTGTTGTGCTCCAGAACTCCCTTTACATGTTTTACAGACTAAGCAAGAGTCGACAAATTTTTTGACTGCCTTTGCCATACCGTGAAACCAGTAACATTCATAAAGTTTGTCTAATGTTCTGTCATACCCTAGGTGTTTTATTTGAGCGTGCACGTGACTTATAAGTGACCAAACCAGCGAACGTGGAACTACGGGTAGCCAAGAACTACGTTTGTTTCGTTGAACTTTACGGTACAAAACGCCATTTCTAACATCATAAGACTGAGCTATATCTGGAGAAAGGTCACCGTTTTCCCATTTTGTTACTATATCCACGATCTCACTATCACGTTGTTGCTCTACCGTAAGCCAGCCATGTTGTAATTCAACACTTTGCACTAACTTTGATCGGGAGTTTGAATCAACAGTGGGCAAGGGATTTCTAGACAGGAAGTCAGCATGAGACATATGTCGACCTTCTCTATATTCGATATTAAAATCGTAGCACTGCAATATTGCCCACCACCTATGGACGCGCGGGGTAAGGTCAGTTTTTGTGCTGGAGGACTTCAATGCATTACAATCAGTACGTACTGTGAATCGACGTCCATATAAATAGTGCCTAAAACTCTCTACGGCTCGAACCACAGCGAGAGTTTCAAGCTCGTAGGAGTGGTATCGTGATTCAGCTTCACTAGTACGACGGCTGAAATAAGCTACGACATGGGGAGCTTTATTATGTCGCTGGATTAAAACGGCACCGTAACCCTGAGCACTGGCGTCCGTATGAAGCTCTATATCTCTATCAGGATCAAAAATGGCCAGAACAGGCTCCGAGGTCAAAATTTTTATAACTTTTTGATGAACTTGATCATGTTGTTCTGTCCATTTTATCTCTCCTTTAAGTTGTACAAGAGGATATAGAGGGGCCATAAGCATTGAAAAATTTGGAATAAATTGTCTAAAATATGAGGCCAATCCTATAAATTGGCGCACCTGAGTAGCAGTGCGAGGAGGAGGGCTATCTTTTAGCGCTTGAATTTTGATTGGATTCGGTCGTATTTCACCCGACTGTATGACGTAACCGAGGTAAGTGACTTGAGTCTTTAAAAAACTACATTTTTTCATGTTTAGTGAAAATCCAGCCTCAGTAAGAGCTGTGAGAACTAGTTTCAAACGGTCTAAACCCTGTGCAATTGTTGTGGATGGAATTAAAACGTCATCAATGTAAATTTGTGCAAAATCACAGTTTTTCAGAGCTTTCTGAATGCACCTTTGAAAAACAGAAGGAGCATTTTTAAGTCCAAAAGGCATCGCTACATACTCAAATTGACCATCGGGCGTTACGAAAGAAGTTCGTTCGATAGAGTTAGGTTCGATTGGAATGCAGTGAAAACCGGAAGTCATATCTAATGAAGTAAAATATTTAGCGCCATGTAATCGATCGATTTGGTCTGCGATTCTGGGAAGAGGGTAGTTATCAGATCTAGTGTTGGAATTTAACTCCCTGTAATCAACTACCATGCGGTCACTACCGTCCTTTTTCTTCACTAATAGTATCGGGCTAGCAAAAGGTGAACAGCTCTCGCGAATAATACCTGCTTTCATCAGTTCCGAAATTTTATCCTTTACAACCTGTCTTTCAGACGCTGACAGCCTATAGGGACGTCTTTGTACTGTCTTATTGGGATCAATCAAGTCAATTTTCATAACGCCAGTATTTACACGATTTGTAGGTACCCCCTCCACGAAACTATTTTCAAATTTTGAAATAACGTCTAAAAGCGCAATTTTATTTTCTCCGTCTAAATCTGTATCGATTCCTTGTGTAGACATGTCAGTACTAGATATATTCCACACATGTGAAAATTTCGACTGAAAAAGCAAAACGCCTGCTTCGTTAATTTGCACAAGTACCCCTTTTTCAATAATATCGCGGCCAAGCAAAACAGGCTCCACAAGGAACTCGTCGCTAACTACGTGAAATAATATCTCCAAAGTCAAATTTTGCACATTAGTAGCACATAACAACTGATCGTTACAAACTACCTCCGAGTTACCAATTCCTACTAATATTACGGTATTCTTAAAATGTTTTCCCTGTATTTGTTGCGCGAAACTTTGCGTGATTAGAGAACACTCTGAACCAGAATCGAAGATAAAATGACTTTTTTTACCTGACACATTGAGCTCACCCGTCACCGCACGCTTACAACACAGCTTAACTTCCTTTTTATGTACGTGTTCTTGCTTTTCCTTGGGTGCTGTGCAGGCAGAAGACACGTGGCCGGGCTTGCCACAATTGTAGCAGATAACTGGGCGCTTTTCTTCTAAACGCGATGAGGGTAGTTTTGATATCTGTGAACTTTCACTTCGATTAAGCGGACAATTCATTATTTTGTGGCCTGTTTCTCCACAACGATGGCACGTGCCAGTAAAAGATTTCATGTCATTGTACCGTGGCCGTTTACTTTCAAAATAGTTATCGAAATTGTCACCTTTTCTTTTCAACAGCGATACACCCCGCAATACTCGACAGAGTTGAGATTTAGAAGTTATCATGTGATTATTTAGTTCGCGTCTGATATTTAAATCGCAATTCGATAACACTGATATAGTAAAACCAGTTATAACATCTTCGGGTAGATCAATTTTTGGAATTTTTTCAATCATTTGCCATAGTCGTATAACAGCATCGGAAGCAGTTTCTTTGTTGTTCAATTGAAATTTAACAATTTGATCAAAATAATCCTGCATGAGCATAGGCTTTGAAAATTTGGACAGCAAAATTTCTTTGACATTTTCCCAGGTAATAGAATTGGTGTTTATTTTAGTCAGGCTTGACGCTGCACGACCACGCAATGCGTGTGATAAAGCTAATAATAATTCGGTACCTTCAAGCTTCTTGTGTCTGATTATAACCTCGTTTACAGTGCACCAGCCCTCGATGTCAGCCTCGGCGTCGTCGGGATCAAACTTGATGAGCGTCGGCGTTGGTGCCGGCGCCGGCACGGGTGTTGTTTGTGACGAAAAATTATTGGTCATACCGCGTAACAATCGTAAAAAAATCTCTGCTTCGCTATGGCTCACGTTGACGGATTGTTGGCCTCCGAGACTACCATTTTCGGTCGTGGATTCGTTGAGCACTTCTGATGTCGGCGGAAGGCCAGAGCGATACTCATTTTCCTTAGGCATCTCAAGTAATACACGGGACCGTTATTTTAAAATGAAACGAAGATTAACACTATAAATCAAATTGTAATGATATAGGCTTCACAAGAGGTAATTATTATCTGTAACACCAAAAATCTGAGGCACAACGATCCGTCGGAGGTTCGCGAGTGAATGCCGAGTGCCGGAGCGGCCGCCGCGAGCTTCCTTCTCCTCCCACCATGCCGCCCCGCTCCGATGTTTCGTTAGGTGCGATTGGAGCGCCATCTGGCGTGATGCGCACCTTGGCCTCAGAATAGTCAATTGAGCAACATATTTTAAGGTTTGCCGACATATAAATTTACACGGAACCCTCGGTGCGCGAGTCCGACTCGCACGTGGCCGGTTTTTTGTAAGTAGTAAGTTATTTATTGAATCAGGCGTTACTTTGCGGAGGTCCGAACATATGAACTGAAACAATTACTTTGCTCACTCGCGACCTTATGATAGTTACGTTTCTGTAATAAATGTGTCCATGCACACACACACACACACACACACACACACACACACACACACACACACACACACACACACAAATCACACAAACCCAACTACTACCACCACCAAACTACACTGGCGTTTCGACCTCAACCAGAGCTTATCTTGAACGGTTGTGGTACTAAGACTATTCATTGAATAAAAAATTGTTTCAGTTCATTAGTAATTTTATTTGTTTTAAAATTCGCGCGTAAATTTTCATCGACTTCCAGTTAGTAGTCGGATTGACTAGAGAAATAAATGAAAAAATTGTGTAGCGTTCCTATTCTCTTAACTAATCAAATGAGCAGAGTCGACCAATTAGATTTTTAGACCAGAGTTTACGAGATTAAAAAGGCAAGGTATTAGATAGAATGCAATGCCAACGACTAACACTTTGAACTTAAAACTACCGTGAAACGCACTCCTAGTGAAAAAACGAATGGAGAACTTTTTTTTGCACGTTTGGCAGCCGCCATGACGTGTGGCTCTGGAAGAAGGGCTACGGATTAGCCCGAAACATGCCAAGCTAAACTCGATCATAGACGTGAGTTAACGTCTATGATCGAGTTTAGCTCGGCATGTTTCGGGCTAATCCGTAGCTCCGTATTTTTTTCACTATGACTAACACTTTAGTGAGCGCAACACGCTTGTCAACTTAAATGGACTGCCATGCAGTAGGTACAGACACTCAATTTTAGTAGAAGGTTTTACTGGACGCAACTTTGTTTCTTCGCTTCTGGCTAAGCTGAGGACGCCACTCATAAATTGCGAAGCTTAACTTTTATTGCAATTACTCTTTTACGTTTATGTTACTCTGGTACCTAGACACGGATCTAAAAGTGCTACTGTTGCAAGTTTGTGATCAGAATTGGAACAGGAATAACAAGTAAGTTTTGAGGGCCAATTTTTGAAATCACGTCACTTTATAATACTATACGAAAGTGGTAAAAATTATGAGTGGAAAGTTTTGACATGAAAATTAACCATATATAATTTTATGGGTACCAAACTGACTTTTGACTGCGATTTCGTTGGCGCAGAATTTAAATTTGTGATATAGCTTCTTCAACTCTTTCATTGAATAAAGTACAAATCCGGTAAAGTAACACCCAAAAATCCATTATCATTATTCTCATCGGTATCAGTTAGTGAGAATATCCTGAAATCAGTTTTTAGCTGTTATAATCATCTAATAATGTATTATATTTGAGGAGTCCAGTACCTAATCATAAACATGGAAATATGGTCATGTTAAATTTTATCCCTTATTCCGTGGGAGTTTCCTAAATTCCTGATAATAGTTTTTTACTGTTCATCATCATCATCATATTTCAGTCGAAAGACCTCCACTGCTGAACATACCCCTCCCTCAAGGCTCGCCAAACAGATCGGCCCTGCGCCATCCGCATCCATTGCGTTCCCGCCACCTTAACTAGATCATCGCTCCATCTTATTGGAGGCCTACCTACACACTTTACCTAGCTTTTCCTACCTATACTTTGTACTGTTACAACCCATTCATTCTGAGAGGAGGCCTGTGCCCTGCTGTGCGACGTATATAGGCTGGGAGGATGAGGAGGATGACTTTTACAAACACCTACTTCTATGCTAAATTTGAAGAGTCTAGTAAAAACAGTTACGGAAATAGGGTCACTCTGAATCGATCTTAGCACATCTAAGCTAAATTTCGTCTCAAACCGTTCACCTGATATTCTATGATGAAATAATAAACATCCAAACATCTTCACAAACTTTATTATTTATAATATTAGCCAAATAATAAACAGTGATTATCCTTATCCTTGCAATCTTATCTTATCTTGTGAGTTATCCTTGCAAAGTCAAAGTCAAAAGTGTTTTCTTTGTGAAACATAGTGATGGCTGCATAAATACAGAGATGTTACATTTCTTATTGTTGCACTATGTTTTTCCAATCGGCGTACAAAAAACTTGGCTTAATATTATGCCCATCTGAACATTACATTAAAAATAAATAAAATTATGATATAGATAATGTCAGATTATGATAATTGAACTAATAATGAAATAATAATAAAATGGAAACAACAAAACGGAAAAAAAAAAACAAATTAACTAAATTAGAAATAATTATTACAAACAATTCATGTCATCATTCAAATAATCAAAAACAGAATAATAGCTCTTAGAAGTAAGCAGGGTTAATAATTTACGCCTTAAAAGTAGTACTGGTAACAGTTTAAATTCCATTGGCAATTTGTTATAAATCATTATCGCAAGAGAACATACACTTTTGCGCATCAAAGCAGTTTTTTTAAGAGCTGGGCATAAATCCTCCCTACGACTTTGCCCCAGACGTTCGCTAGTGTAACTGAGTTTTTTAAACAGCGCTGAATTATTTTTAACGAATATGATCATTTCCAGAATGTACAGAGAAGGCATTGTCAAGATGTTCAAATCCTTGAAATGCGATACACAGCTATCAGTTAGCATTAGATTCGATTTTAATTCTGAATTTAATGTCCTCTTTACAATGATTCTATTAAAAAATATTGAAGAAATAAGGATTAGAGATTATTGTTTTTAATATGTTCAGTTTAGTATAGTTGTGATTGATATTTATTATTATTATTATTATTAAAAACAAGTCGAGCAACATGGAAACTTTAAAGATGTGTAATATTTTGTGTATAATTTACTTGAACTAAAACAATTACTTTGCTCACCCGCGACCTTACAATAGTTACGTTTATGCAAGAAATGTGCGTTCATGCAGTTCCTCCACCTCCACACTGTACGAACACACACAAATCACATAAACCCAACCATCACCACCACCAAGCTACACTGACGCGTTTCGAACTCAACCAGAGCTCATCTTCAGAGTTACCACAACCGTATGCTATGCTACCAAACGTTAAACTAACAAACCAAAACAAATGTTTTAACTTGTCACTGTAACTTCTCAAGTACCCACTTTATTTTTCTTATTCTCAAACTACCCCACAAAAATTAACTTTTATTGACATATTTAAAACTACCTTGAATTTTTTTGTTTATTTATTTATAAGGCATATTTAATTAATACTAACTGTTCAAATTCGACCCAAGCCGCAGTAAAGGAGAAGATACTAAATTTACCTGTTCATTAATAATAGACCCCATAGTGTTGTACCTAATTATTTCCATGCATTCCAGAGCATCCAGACGCAACCCCTTGCCGCAATAATGTAACACTTCATAAGAATCTGAATCTAACAATGAATGATTTGATTCCAACAAATGTTTTGCAAAATTCGATCTATCTGGATGCTCATTCCTATATGCCGAAACATGCTCTTTAAATCTAGTATTAAAACTTCGGCCTGTCTGTCCTACGTATATCCCATTGCAGTCATTACAAGTAAGCTTGTATACCCCCGATCTAGTTCCCTTATCTACCTGTTCTTTGTGGTTACATAGCCTAGAGTACAAAGAGTTGTTAGTCTTAAAGGCAACATTAATATTGTTTGATTTTAAAATGCCATAAATCTTATCAGACAAACCCCCGACGTAAGAGATGCTAGATCTATATTTGTTAGTAGACTGAGAAGGTAACGCAGCGTAAAGCATGCTATTTACTAACCGTGCCTGCTTCTTTTGAACTAAACTATCTACCATTGATTTTGTATAACCATTTGAGATCGCTATCTGATAAATAGTACTCAACTCTAAATCATAATGTTCCTTAGAAAGAGGTTTCTTGCATAAACGCAACTATTGTAAGGTCGCGGGTGAGCAAAGTAATTGTTTTAGTTCATTAATATGGACCTCCGCAAAGTAACGCCTGATTCAATAAATTATAATTTACTTATTTTGCAATTACTTGTAGTTAGTTCCAACGATAAGTTAACACAATACATGCTGCCTAAAGTCATAAAAAAGACGATAATAACAATAACGCTATAAAATCCCAAAAATAACCTCACAATAAAACCGTTCATATACCTGATTAAAATCTCAAACACGTGCATTTCAATAAACATTTATGAAATGAACCTAAAATCTTTATACGGCTCTTTTGACGGTTCCGAAATATTTAATGCACGAAAACAAAACCAAATAAAAACACATTACGTCCCCATTTCCTCGATTATATGGACCCATAAAACTCTGTTTAAATTTCCTTCACCGTTCTTTTAATACAATAACCAACTGCAGTTTAAGTTTTGTGTGTACAACTGTAGAAATGTTGGCAGTCATTTATTAATGGCCTGCTGGATAAAGTCTATGGTCGTTAAGAATGCACTGCGATAATATTAATGTTGAAATGCAGTCACTTAATAATGATGTAGTGTTTACTGTTGAAACAGCAATATGAAAGGGAACGTGTGCGAAATAGTACATTACTGCAGCGGCCGCGAAATAGGGGATTGCCGGCCGAGTAGTAATGGATGGCCGAGTGTTAACGAGGCCATCTAGAGATACGAGGCCGGCAATCCCTGTTCGTGGCCAAGGCTTGTATAGTGCTTTTCTCAAATAAATCCAAGGAAATGACACGAATGTTCAACTTATACATTCATATTTAATTCAAATTGTTTTTTTTTTTGATTCCCGCCAAAATATTTTTTTTCCAGCAATTTATTTGTAAGCTGTTCCAGTTAATGTTTTTGACGCAAAATCTTGAGATGATTTATATTTATTAAAAAATTACGACCTTATTAATTGGTTATTTTAATAAATTGTTAACAATAAACGCCAATCCTTATCTATTTTATTAAATCTAGCCAAGTAAGATATTAAAAAGTAAATTCACAAACTAAATTTTTCTTAATTGGCAGTATGTCATTGATAGTCAATAAAAGAAAATACGACCCACTAAAACAAAAGACAATCTCTTTGCTGGCCTTGGCCAGCAATGTTTGTATGAAATTCCATTATTGTCGTCTAATTTGAAATTAGAACGAATCTTCCTCAACTGCTATACAATGGCATACTTCGTGTTCTATTGTCACGACTATAAGGACCATATTTCCTTGGATGTTTGAGAAAAAGAAACTTTGATCTTACGTTTTCCAATTAATTGATAAGGTATCTGCGTGCTAATTATTCTTTCTTTTTCTACTTTTAAACCTTTAACTACCAACTGTTGACTATGTTTGTATCTTTCGATTCTATCCGTGTTGTGCGGTCGCGTGATTTCCGTATCCGATCCCTCTAATTATTATCAATTTAGAAATTGAAAGAATTTATTTAAGTCTCTTCTTATTCTGACCAGGCTACTCTGTTGTCGAACTCCTTATCGATATGTAAGGCGCGTAAAATCTTTAACTATTTTTAATTACTTGCTTGCACTATCATCATCATGTTTTATGTGTATCAGTGTTACAGTTATTTCATGTATTAGTTGCTGTGTATCTGTTGTAAATGTGTGTTTTACGCATGGTCAGTTTTGTGTGTTAATTGCTCTAACAAAAATTCTCTGGATATGCATCACAAGAGAGATCTCTCCCCAGATGTTATGCCTGGCGACTGGTAGTCTGGAAGTCTGAAGGACGACGAGTCGAATTGTTTTATAACTACATCCAAGTTGGAAAACTTCGATAGTGTGATGTAGAATGAAGCGGTTTCTCTAATTGACGACTATCTAGTCACATCTGGGGTTAGAGGTCGCCACAATATCATTAAATACTTTTTCGTGAACAAACATTTGTGAAATTAACAGCATATCATTTTAATTACTAGTGCTTCTATGCAATGCATGTACCCAAGCAGTGTTGAAAAGCGAATGCCGGAACACTGTAGGAAAAAAAAACAGGACGTCCAATTTCAACCTGGATTGTTTTGCTTAAAACATGCCTTTTTACATTTTCATGCTGTGTGAACAAGCCTCGGAAATTGTGACGGGATTTTTTCCGAAACGGCTCTGTTATGATGATAGGACTCTCGTAAACCGGAGTTTTGTCTGAATAAAATACATCACAAACATTTACTAAAAAAAAATGTATGTAATGGTCATTTAAAATTGGAATACAGCTTACCATTTTAAAAGCTTTTTATTAACTTACAATCTTTGATCAATTATAACTGAAGATACACATTGCCGAACAAAATCCCCTTCAAAGAATGTCCGAACTTTTTTATTTGTTTGCATAACAATTAAAATCATCACCTACACAGAAATTTGAACCTAGTCTTTACTTCATTACAGTCGAATTTCGGTTGACACTTGACAGCTAAACTTGACAATTTCACGCAACGTACTGAGAAAAAAGAAGGCCACTTTTATCAAAGTGGCGCTCATTTGGCTCGGGCATTTTCGGGCGCGCGACTGTGGATCTACAGTTATAATTGATCAAAGCTTACAATGTTATGTAAGTGTGTGTACGGGTCAAATCATGGAAGTTGAATTTAACTCACTTCCAGTGGTCGGATTTAGTTGTGGATACACTTTATGTACAGTCGACTATAAAAAGATCGATGCAGTCAAAGTTACAAAAATATGTATACACGACCTTAATGGTAAGTTAATAAAGTCGCGTATACATATTTTTGTAACTTTGGCTGCATCGATCTTTTTGTAGTCGACTGTACGTTGGATGATAATGGAACTACAGTCAACAAAAAGTACAATCAGCGAAAAAGCTTGCATTGAAAATTAAACTTGTAACAAAAACTTTTTTATGTTCCAAGAGAAGAAAGTCTGATTGAAGTTTAACTTAATTCAATTAAATATAACGAATAACTAGATTTTGCTCGCTGTTTTAATTGCCTTTAGATATGCATAATATGGTTATCCATAGTCTGCTGGTGCTTAGTTTGGGACTAGGTCAACGGTCTCATGTTATTTATTTCATTATTTTACTACCTAATAGCGCTTAGTAATAGATATACTACAACCCAAGCCCTCTTATTCTCAAAGGAGGCCTGTGCCTAGTAATCTTATAGCTGCGTACTATTATAGCATACATAGGCCGGAGATGATTATGAGATGAGTAGATGTATACTAAAATCAATTGGTTGGAAAAACGATCGAACAACAACACACAATGCAATATTGTAAACCACCTTCAGGCAACCCAAATTACGCAAGTTTTGTGCAGAAAACAACAAACAAAACACAACAACAAACAACCAAACCTAAAGAAAGCCCGAAATTTTAGTCAAGACCCCGGACAAAGCTAAGCGTCCAGTGTCCCTTTAATATGTTAATAAGATAGAATTGATAGTATATTGAACACTCATTGAATACTGACCCAATTTCCAGGGGGACCCTAAATTTGCATACAATCACCCTGCGAATATTTATTTAGCGATCAATCTCTGCACGCAGTGACGCGCTTTAGCTGACTTGCAGATTTAACGAACGGCCATATAAATTCCGGACTACACCATAAACATGAGCTGCTATATTTTTACAAGCTTCATCATTTTTGTCGGGTTTTTGGAGTTCCGTAGCTACTACCAAGGGTGCTAAGGGACCCTATTACTAAAACATCGCCATCTGTCTGACTGTCACTTTAATTGTAAGTTAGTAACTTCACATCATTTTAAAAATGATGAAATTAGTGTAAGAAAAGTCATTGTAGTCGCGGAATGAAAAGGTTCGTCACTTTTCGATTTCATTCCGCTACTGTACATGAAACTATTTACCTAAATTAAACTGTGCTGTCAAAGTTAAATAATAATAAATTATTTATTTCGAACAGCACTGGTCCATAGATGTTAGTAACAAATTATGCACTTAAGGTCGGGTTAGTAGGTATATTATTACAAATCAGTGAAAAGATATATCAGAATAAAAAAAAAATAACAAAATTAACAAAATTACTTAATATTCAAAATTAAAGGCCTGTCGCCCATGTGGATGCAGTTCCAGTGCCTCAGAACAGGGCAATCAAATTTAAGGTGCGACCAAACCGCCGCTTAAAAAACGGTGACGTTACGGAATCGCAGTGACACATCGTAAACGTCACGAATTTGCTATGTAGAGCATGCGGTGAACTCTGACGTTTACGGCACGTCACTGCGATTCCGTAACGTTTCCGTATTTTAAGCAGCGGTATGGCCGAACCTTTAAGCAGTACTGCGCTCAGGAGGCCGCTGACACTACCTCGCACTCTGTTTAATAAATGAGCATTTGACACAAATTTTTTGTTACTTCAAAGTACCTTTTAAGAATAACTATGAACTCAATTATTTATTTGTCATGTATCAAAAATATAAAAAAATTGATAAGGTACTGAAAAAAGTCAAATGATGTGCCTAAATAGACCAGCGTCGGCTTCACGGCCGACATCATGCTGAGTTGGAACCATTTCGTGATAATGTTTGTATCTTTTACCGTTTTTCTTTGTTGATTTATTAAGATTACTAGCTTTTGCCCGCGACTCCGTCCGCGTGGAATTAGTAATTTGGGCAGCTTATTTTTTTATCCAATTTGCTTTTTCATCAATTATGGCTCTTCTTAGATCCTTCCGGAAGAAGTGAAACTTCATAATAAACCAACCCGCTCCCAATCCGCCCCAAACCGCTCTCAACCCGCCCCCAACCAGCTCCCAACCCGCTCTCAACTCGCCCCCCACCCGCCCCCAACCCGCTCTCAACCCGCCCCCAACCCGCACCCAACCCGCTCCCAACCCACCCCCAACCCGCTCCCAACTCGCCCCCAACCCACTCCCAACCCGCCCCCAACCCGCCCCCAACCCGCTACCAACCCGCCCCAAACCCGCTCCCTACTCGCCCCCCACCCGCTCCCAACCCGCCCCCAACCCACTCTCAAGCCGCCCCTAACCCACTCTCAACCCGCCCCCTAACCGCTCCCAAGCCGCCTCTATCTAACTGGGCTATCTAATACTGAAAAATTTTCCAAATCGGAGCAGTAGTTCCCGAGATATAGACGTTTTACTTCCAAAACCCCCGATTTGGAAACATTCTTCCGCTCCGCTCCGCTCCTATTGGTGTTAGCGTGATGATATATAGCCTTCCTCGATAAACGTGCTATCTAACACTGAAAGAATTATTCAAATCGGAGCAGTAATTCCTGAGATTAGCGCGTTCAAACAAAAAAACCTGTTCGATAAATTCTTAAAATAGACCTATCTTTCTTATTTGTGAACCGATTCAAATGAAACAAACACTAAATGTTAATCCAAGAAAATACCAACATATCAGTGAAAACCGCATCCTTCTAGGTTAAGCCGTTTCTGAGATTAGCGCGCACAAACGCACAGACAAACAGACAATAATTCTAAAAATCATTGTTTTGGGTTCTATTGCGCTAATAAATAGCCCTGGTGACAGTTTTTCTCAAATATCTTCAATGTACAGACACCGACTTGTTACAGATTTATTATAATGTATAGATGTCACGAATAAATATTTCTCTTTCTTTCTTTCTTTCTTAAATTATTTGACAAAGTTAACTGAAATTAAAAATATACGTCGTTTAATAAAGCCGAGACTATGAATCAGCCTCGTTACTACTTTCTGAAGAAACATAATCGGTTTAAATGTCCGTCGTTTGATACGACCGGCCTAGCCTTCTGGTAGGCGTTAGAATAGCGACCCTCATTAGCTGATATTCCACACCTTTAATATCCCTTTTTTGGCACAAAATCCCGACTTATTATTCTTAGAATATATTTTATTCAGAGTCGGGTTACCACGGGTCGGCCGACCTTGGGTCATGCTACTAAATATATGTCTGCATTAAAAATGTGAAAGCCGTTGAATTTGAGGAGAATTTATGATAACACCCTCGTTTTGAATACAATAAGTGTTAGGGTGGATACGTAGCCGCGTTAATATTAATTTCTTACTTGAAACAAACAGTAGAATTTACAGAATGAGATAAATTAAGGAAATGGATAATAAGAAGAAAAAATATATTACACAAGTTTGGCAACCAGTACTGATTAACTTTAAACATATTAGTTGTCTTTTGAATTGTACCTAAGCACTAGTGTAGGTATAGGGTTTTAAATTTTATACAAGAAAAATTAACTTTACTTGAGCTCAAAAAGCTTCCCGTGAAATAAACGAAAAGCAAAACTTGGTGTATAGTAAACCAGACTTCTACATCCTTGAAGGGTAAAGAGTTCTTCACAGAACGAGAAGGCTTAGTCTGTAGTTGTTTGGCGGGCCCAGTACGGTTTGGAATCGTCACACGCGTGTTTCACAGCTAAGTATGTCCTCACAATATTTTTCTCCAATGAAATACTTGAAGTAGGTACATTTGAAAAGTAATGTTAAGTAGTAAAAATTCCAAAAAATTAGAGTCCATATAATAAGTAAAACCTCTAGGCTGTTACGGATTTTTTATTCCTCTTCAAGAATATAAAATATTATTTTTTATTTGTGTGTTCTATAGGATCAACCTCAGCGAGTGCTCTGAAGAATTGTTTAATTTGCTGCCTGCTGCAAAATTCCACCATCGCACTTCCCGCCGAAAGTCTTAGTTCCATCGTCACCATCTCGATGAATGGCAGTCTACCACTGTACGTTTTCTTCGGCACTTCCTGCCACGTACGGTGAAACTGTGGAACTAGCTTCCGGCAGCAGTCTTTCCAGACAACTATGACATCGGGGCTTTCAAAAAGGGTTTATACTTACTTTAAAGGCCGGCAACAGATTGGTGACTCTCTTTGAGTTGTTGATATTTATGGCGGTGGTGATCATTTTCCATCAGATGACCCGCTTGCTCGTTTGCCTCCCTCTCATAATTAAAAAAAGACAAGCTGTTAATTAACTTAGTTTGTGTCCCGCGGAATCTTTGCACCTTCCTAGAATGTTGTTTTTAATCACAGATGTCGGCTTTCTATAAGTGAAATAATGTTAAGAATCTGTTTTATAATTCTAGAACTTACTATTAAGTATATTAGTAGGTACGGCTAACGACAAACTCTGTTTGTTTTAAAGCTATGCCACACTTACGCCTGGTCAGACCAATAAACAGCCCAATCAACTACGAAAAGCTTGTTAACCGCAAATCTGGTGTCAGCAGGGTGTCTTTCCACCAGAGATGTGCTATACAGCTGTGTGACCGTTTCCACCAATGCTAAGCTATGTAGCTGTGCGAGGAAGATGCGCTATGTTGATGAGCAGCCGCAAGGCAGCTGTGCGAAGAAGATGCGCGGCTCGAGCTATGCGATGTATCGACGGGGGAGCGCGGAGCGGCAGCGCGGTGAGAGGGGACATTGCTACACGACTCACGACCATCCATAGCACTCATCCATAGTACGCATCCGTAGCACGCATCCATAGCACGCATCCAGGGCACGAATCTTTCCATATAAAAATCTCTCTCTTAGTTGAACCCGTTTCCACCAGTGCTATGCTATGTGGACCAATGAACATGATTGGTGGATATCAGACACATCCATAGCAACGTAGCGTAGCACGTCTCTGGTGGAAAGGCACCCTTTCATGGACAAAAGTAGCCCAAAACACAGCCAACATCCATTACTGTATTTCACATTTATTTAAAGCATTATTTTCATAAATAGAGACCGCAAAATAAAACGGTGGCCTATTAAAAAGGCCGGTGTCAACAACAAACTTTTACTGCTACATAAACGCTGGGGTCATAGTAAGGGAAGCGAGGAAGCGAATTCACTGAATCGGTTGTCAACGCGCCAATGCATTTTACTAAACATTTCCATCCTAACTTTGTGGATGTTTTTCGTACCGGGACCGGTTTTTTTATAGGACGGAACCATCTCTTCTCGTGCCAGCCATGGTAGTTTACTGGTTAGACCCATTGCTTCTGAAACAGAGGGTCGTGGGTTCGAACCCGAGAGCTCAACCTTTGAGTTTTTCAGGAAATACGTGCGAAATTACATTTTAAATTTACCATGCGCTCGCTTCACTACATAGTATAAAACAAAGTCGCTTCCCGCTGTCTGTCTGTCCCTATGTATGTATGCTTAGATCTTTAAAACTACGCAACGGATTTTGATGCGGTTTTTTAATAGATAGAGTGATTTAAGAGGAAGGTTGATATGTGTAATACATGCATAAATATTTAGTATCAGCATTGCACCCGTGCGAAGCCGGGGCGGGTCGCTAGTTACGAATAAATTCAATGGTGTGTGTGAAGTACCCAATCCGCACTGGGCCAGCAACGCTCTCTATTGCCAATTACGAACCATGGATTCCAACTCTGCGGCGTGGAAGGCCAAGGGAACCTTCACAATCATCACCAGCACCCAACACACATCCCACTATATACGTCCCACTGATAGGGACAGGCCTCCTCTGAGAATTAGAGGGCGTGGGCTGTGGTTCCCACGCGGGCCCATTGCAAAGTGGGAGCTTCACACAGACTATTGAATAGCTTCGCAGGCATGTGCAGGTTTCTTCACGATGTTTCCCTTCCGTAAAGCTTGTGATGATTTCAAAAATAATTTTGTATATGAATTTTGTAAAACTCAGAGGCGCAAGTCCGGGTTCGAACCTACAATCTTCTGCTTCAGAGTCCATAGGTCAAAGCACTAACTACCACTATTCAGATTCATTTCAACCAACTATTAACTGTTTTGTTATAATATATCCTAAGGTAACCAGCTGCTTAGTAAAATAAGGAAACGCTTTAAAAGTTTAATTTATTGAATCAGGCGTTACTTTGCGGAGGTCCATATTAATGAACTAAAACAATTACTTTGCTCACCCGCGACCTTACAATAGTTACGTTTATGCAAGAAATGTGCGTTCATGCAGTTCCTCCACCTCCACACTGTACGAACACACACAAATCACATAAACCCAACCATCACCACCACCAAGCTACACTGACGCGTTTCGAACTCAACCAGAGCTCATCTTCAGAGTTACCACAACCGTATGCTATGCCACCAAACGTTAAACTAACAAACCAAAACAAATGTTTTAACTTGTCACTGTAACTTCTCAAGTACCCACTTTATTTTTCTTATTCTCAAACTACCCCACAAAAATTAACTTTTATTGACATATTTAAAACTACCTTGAATTTTTTTTTTGTTTATTTATTTATAAGGCATATTTAATTAAAAGTGCTTTAAAAGTTTTCCAGCAAACAAGGTTTATAAATATCAAACTCATCGAAACCCGAAAGTTAGAGCAAGCAAAGAAGTGCAAGCACCAAGAACCTGGAGGTTTCAAAGTTTGTGAGTAAAGGGTAAACTTGGATTAATTAGTAATTGGCAAGTTTAGTTGATTTAGGGAGTAAAATAATTATGGGTTTCATTTTATATTAATTATAAAACGTTTTTGACGTGACAACGTCTAATAAATCGATGAACGTACACCGGCTGCAGTAGTATATACCTATACTATACTTCACTTGATGCTAAAAAGGCTAAAATCACCATTGGTGTGCCTATAAAATTTGAGGGTTGCCCTCGATTTCCCTAGGATCCTATCATCAGATCTTGACTTGGTGCCAATGGGACCACCTCAGGAGTATACTCTTTCAAACAAAAGAAGAATTTTGGCAATCGGTTCACAATTACGGGAGTAATCGCGTAAGAAACATACAAAAAAAAACCAACATACCCATAGGCCCCATCGGCCGTCAATTCTACGAGCGATGTGCCCTGCCCACTGCCACTTAAGTCTATAAATTCTTCGAGCTATGTCCGTGACTTTAATTCTTGTGCGGATTTCATCATTTCTAATAGAATCCCGCAGAGAAACTCCCAGCATAGCCCTCTCCATCGCCCTCTGAGTGACTTTGAGCTTTCTTACGAGGCCCATCGTTAGCAAGCAGTAAGCATTGTCGTTAGGCAACTCTTAGAACGAGAAAAGCATGAGTTTGGTACATCTTCGGATGCAAAACCTCGCAGTTTAGTGTCCATTACTTTTGCCTTGTCATCACCAACGGCACAAAAATATTTCATCCCTGTGGGCAACGAGTTACTCCGGCGCCATTATTTTGTCCAACGCATATCTGTTTCGAAAAATATGAACATTTCGAGTAATTTTTTTACCAAACTAGCAATTATAAAACACAGCCAAGTTTCAAAACTCTTGTCTCCTTTAGCTTGACGCCCATGACATGGCGTCGGAACATTAAATTTACGACGGCCATTATGATGACGTCACCGTAGGCGGTGCGCAGAACAAACGACTTTTGTTACGGACTGCAACTCGGTGGTATTGTCTCAGAACTTGGCTTGGAGTTCGTTGGAGTTTGTACTGATTTTAGATTGGTAATTGCTGGGGAGATTTGTTATATTTTTAGCTTTCCGGATAAAAGTAACCGTTCAACCTAGCCTATATTTATATTATCTACATATATAGCTCCAGGCCTCCGGGTTAATCTCGCCATATCAGTCTCAAAAAAAAATTGTATTTGCGGGTCACTAATTTTTAGACTTCTGCCTTTAGATTTAAAAACGAAGCCGATGTCCTTTATCTTTCACTTCAATTGACTTCAAAAACCGTCGTTTGTTTTTTAAGTAGACAGTGGATGGTTCAAACCAGGGTTTACACGTCAGAGTTTTTAGGAATAAAATTCATATTATGCAAAATTATATTATATGTATAAGAAAACATCATGAGAACACTTTTTTCTTCTCGCTTTCTCTAGACTGGAATGATAATGAACTAAAACAATTACTTTGCTCACCCGCGACCTTACAATAATTACGTTTATGCAAGAAATGTGCGTTCATGCAGTTCCTCCACCTCCACACTGTACGAACACACACAAATCACATAAACCCAACCATCACCACCACCAAGCTACACTGATTAATACTAGATTTAAAGAGCATGTTTCGGCATATAGGAATGAGCATCCAGATAGATCGAATTTTGCAAAACATTTGTTGGAATCAAATCATTCATTGTTAGATTCAGATTCTTATGAAGTGTTACATTATTGCGGCAAGGGGTTGCGTCTGGATGCTCTGTAATGCATGGAAATAATTAGGTACAACACTATGGGGTCTATTATTAATGAACAGGTAAATTTAGTATCTTCTCCTTTACTGCGGCTTGGGTCGAATTTGAACAGTTAGTATTAATTAAATATGCCTTATAAATAAATAAACAAAAAATTCAAGGTAGTTTTATAATATGTCAATAAAAGTTAATTTTTGTGGGGTAGTTTGAGAATAAGAAAAATAAAGTTGAGAAGTTACAGTGACAAGTTAAAACATTTGTTTTGGTTTGTTAGTTTAACATTTGGTAGCATAGCATACGGTTGTGGTAACTCTGAAGATGAGCTCTGGTTGAGTTCGAAACGCGTCAGTGTAGCTTGGTGGTGGTGATGGTTGGGTTTATGTGATTTGTGTGTGTTCGTACAGTGTGGAGGTGGAGGAACTGCATGAACGCACATTTCTTGCATAAACGTAACTATTGTAAGGTCGCGGGTGAGCAAAGTAATTGTTTTAGTTCATTAATATGGACCTCCGCAAAGTAACGCCTGATTCAATAAATTATTTGGAATGATAATGTTGAGACTTAAAAAATATTCTTTATAAATCAGTTCAAACATTTCAAATAAAACGATAACTGATAAATAATATTATTATTATGTGCTTCTGATTTCACTAGCATCGGGGCATTCAAATTCAGCATATGTGAGATGAGTACGAACGAAATGGCGTGCCCAGCTGTAAGTATGGAATTGAATTTATTAATAATAAGCATTTTATTTCGGACGGTGTCCATAGGGGTTAGTGAACAAAAAAATAACTTACTAGGTACCTAGTAGTAGTAGTAGTAGTAGTAGTAGTAGTAGTAGTAGTAGTAGTTAAGTAGTAGTAGTAGACGTAGTAATATTAGTAGTTACAAATTCCTCGGATTAATTCAAGCCAAAACTGTAGTATAAAGTTAGATCGATTTCGCTTAGTTTGGGAGATATTTCATTTTGATAATGATAATGATAATGATAATAAGGCGTAGGGATGTGACGACCTCATCGCCCGCTGGTGTTGTCGTGTCACCAGTGCAGTCAGTCATCGCAGGGCGGCTTGTGGCGAGCTGTTGGTGCGTAGCGACACCACAAACCCGAGACCTCCAGGGGTACACATACACACATGCGCCTACACACACACTCACACACAGTTACACACCCATCCCCGCCTCTAGTTTGCCTTTGTTGGCCGCCTAGGGTGGAGCGCAAGAGCTAAATGCTCGAAGGATGGATGTGTTTCCGTAAGTGGCGAGTTGGTATTTTGAAGTTTAAAGTCCAGGAACACCTCTCCATCCTTAGCCGTTTACACCAATGTTGCCGCCTCGTTGCCCCGAGTGGGCAATAGTTTGAAGGGCCCATTTAGTGAATGGCGAGTCACCGCCTACCAAAAGTTCAGTTTATGAGATATTGAAATGGTAGGTCTCCGTTATCTCACTCCATAGCCCGGTAATCCTGTCCACAACATCCCAACCCCATAGCCAATTCCATGTCGATTCCTACCTGGCAATAGATTGGCAACTGTGGAGGACTGTCCGCTAGCACATCCTCATGGTGTATTAGGGGATAGACCTCCATAGTTGCGCCCATCTCATTTACATTTATATTATATGGTACCAAAGGCCTCTTCATGTTGGCTTTGGCCCCATGAATGCCTTTCAAATGACCGGGTCCCCATGGGCCCGTGATCGGAAATCCGTACCAACATGATAATGATAATAAAATAAAAATAAAATAAAAATAAAATATCAAGGGACAATTCACACCAATTGACCTAGTCCCAAAGTAAGCTTAGCAAAGCTTGTGTTATGGGTACTAAGCAACGGATAAACATACTTATATAGATAAATAAATACTTAAATACATAGAAAACATCCATAACTCAGGAACAAATATTCGTGCTCATCACACAAATAAATGCCCTTACCGGGATTTGAACCCAGGACCTCTTGCTTCGTAGGCAGGGTCACTGCCAACTAGGCTAAAGCGGTCGTTACAATAATGATGATAATGATAATGATAACCTTGTAGCCAGAATTATTCACCAGCAACTTGCTCTGCTATACGGCCTTGTGGACTTTGAAGTGCCTTACTATAAGTATATACCTGCGCCAGTTCTCGAAAATGGTCGTGCCACGCTCTATTGGGATCGGTCTGTTATCACGGACAGGACTATTATAGCCAATAGGCCTGATATCGTGCTGACAGATCGATCGAAACGCCAGGCAGTGCTCGTCGACATCACCATCTCCCATGACGAGAACCTCGTGAAAGCTGAGAAGGACAAAGCCAGCAAGTACCTTGACCTAGCTCACGAGATAACCGCCATGTGGGATGTTGATTCGACGATCATTGTCCCGATAGTCGTTTCTGCGAACGGGCTGATAGCGAAGAGTCTCGACCAACACCTCAAGAGACTGTCGCTAGATGGCTGGATCAAGGGTCAGATACAGAAGGCGGTACTCCTGGACACTGCGCGGATAGTCAGGAGGTTCCTCTCTCTGTCGCCCTAACCACCGATAGCTTAGGCCCCGCCTCGCTGCCGGTGGCACCCTAGGTTAGGTTTTTATAATGATTTTATGATTTGTATGTATAGTTTTATATTTTACTTTTTGTATAATTATTGTAAAAATCTAACCTAAGAAAAAAATATAAATAAAGAGAATGATAATGATAATGATAATGATACATTTATTTGTCAAACATAGGTTTTTCAGTCAAAATATATTTATTTAATTTTATTTATGCTAGAACAAAAACTTATTAATATCGAAGAATTTACTACTGGTTCAGAAAAACCCTGTTGAGAAAAATCAAGCAAGAAACTCAACAAGGTATATTTCTTTCAAAACAGTTCATCAATGTTATTTAATTAAATACGCTAATTCAAACAAGGGATCGCCTTTGCGGATGGGAATAATTTTTAAACATCCCTGTGCATGGTTTTCAGTTTCGAAGCCTTGTATTTCCCTGTCCGCCATTATATTTACCGCTTGATCGGCTTTTCAGTTTCATAGAAGTTGATGAAGTATTACAACTCTCTACGTTACAAGTCAGCAGGCCTGTTGAATACCTAGCTTAAATTAGAGTTTGCCTGACTGGCTGTATACGAGCTTTATTGGACAAGGAGTGAAACCCACATTATCACGTTACTCGCAGACGATTTTATTAAATCAACTTATAACTGAAATTAAAATGAAAATGAAAAATAATGTATTCAGTAAGTTATTTAACTATTGACAATTAGCTGTTCTGGTGCCTCTTACGGTGAGTATCGTGATACTCGTACCAAGGTTTAGGGTTAAATAAAACAAAATTGCATAATGCCTTCTAACTAATTTGACTAAATTTCAAATGGCCATGATCCCATAATGCCTAAATATCAAATTGACGCATTATTAAAATGAACGAAAGTCGTAATGACTTTGACCGAAAACGTCCAATTCCCGAAATGACTAAATATTGATAATGTACATTTCCTTCAAACACCGGAAAGGCAAAATGTCACAGTCTCAAAATACCTAAATTTTTTAGACGACCAGATGGCCTAGTGGTTAGAGAACCTGACTACGAAGCTTGAGGTCCCGGGTTCGATTCCCGTGTCGGGGCAGATATTTGTATCAAAAATATAAATGTTTGTTCTCGGGTCTTGGGTGTTTAATATGTATTTAAGTATATATCTAGCTATATAAGTATGTTTTTCCGTTGCCTAGTACCCATAACACAAGCTTTGCTTAGCTAACTTTGGGACTAGGTCAATTGGTGTGAATTGTCCCGTGATATTTATTTATTTATTTATTTATTTATTTATTTATTTATTTATTATTTATTTTTGCAAGCTTTTATAAATAAATAAATAATAAATAAATATTAGGGGACAATCTTACACAAATTGACCGAATTGACCTAGTCCCAAACTAAGCAAAGCCTGTACTATGGGTACTAGACGACGATAAACATACTTATATAGATCCATAACTCCAGAAAACATCCATAACTCAGGAACAAATATTCGTGCTCATCACACAAATAAATGCCCTTACCGGGATTCGAACCCAGGACCTCTTGCTTCGTAGGCAGGGTCACTACCAACTAGGCTAAAGCGGTCGTTATCTAGTTTAACTGTCATGATAACTGTTAATATTTAGGTATTTTGGGATTTGGTTGTTTTGCTATGTAGGTGTTGTGATGTTTAGTTCTGTTATTATGAGACAATGACATTTTAAAATTCAGTCGTATTAAAAATCCGGTGTTTTGAGAAAAAAATGGTTTACTAATGTTTTGGCGAATATTATTTCGCAAATTGTTACTTCCCAAACTACTGAGGTTTTTAGGAGTCTTTTTTTATTTTTTCAACTCCAAATTTGTTACTTTTATGATCAACCCGTGAAATCCATATAATTCACATGAAATACAAAGTAAAACATGGATGCACAGAAAAACTTAGAAAAAGAGACCAGCGCTGGGATTAAAACCCATGTCCTCAGAATTCCGTGCTGCGTGCTAAACCCCTACACCACCACTGGTCACCGGTTGAGGAGTTCGTGGTTGATCCATCTTTCACTTTGTATTTCGTGTGAAATGCATCAAATTGAATAAAGAATTTCGACATTTACTTTGAGTCCAATCTTAAGGCTTGCGTGCTGATGATGCTATCTAATAAAAGATTTAAACTACAAACTCTCGCTAACTCTGTCTAGTAATACCCAGGCACCAAACACAAAATCGGATCTAGCCGACAAAGGGCAAATTTATTCATGAGCATCTGCCAGTGAAACTTGTACTCAAAAGTGTCCTGATTTTGAATGTCGCGGAAGGCGGTACGTGACGTTTCCGTTTCCGTTGCACTCGGCTCCGTCCTTGAGTTTCGCACGAATTAGAGACTTATATTTCCAGGCTTTGGAGCGGGAGCTGGGTATGTAAAAGTTGGCGTAATAATTGGGGATGTCTATTTTTTTGTAATGTGTTGTAAATCGAAAACAATGTCGAAATAAAAGCTTTTTAAATTGTTCTCTGTGGTTTTTAAATTTTAATGTAATGTAATGCATTTATTTTATATCAAATAAGCAATGAATTTAATTTAAATTTAATTTTTAACGACCGCTTTAGCCTAGTTGGTAGTGACCCTGCCTACGAAGCAAGAGGTCCTGGGTTCGAATTCCGGTAAGGGCATTTATTTGTGTGATGAGCACGAATATTTTGTTCCTGAGTTATGGATGTTTTCTATGTATTTAAGTATTTATTTATCTACGAGTATATAAGTATGTTTATCGTCGTCTAGTACCCATAGTACAAGCTTTGCTTAGTTTGGTACTAGGTCGATTTGT
The DNA here is from genome assembly GCA_947859365.1 of Archips crataeganus. Taxonomy (NCBI): domain Eukaryota; kingdom Metazoa; phylum Arthropoda; class Insecta; order Lepidoptera; family Tortricidae; genus Archips; species Archips crataeganus. Next base: position 18,453,641 of record OX402059.1, on the reverse strand, counting down.
GTAAGATTGTCCCCTAATATTTATTTATTTTTTTATTAATTTCATTTTATATTGAAAAATATGTCGTGAAATATAAGTTCTACTTTATTTATTGTGTGGAATAGAATTATTTAGAATGCATGTTCCCCTCGATGTTTTCCTTCTCCGTAAAGCTTATGGTAAATATCAAATATAATTTCGCATGTAATGTGGCCTAGTGGTTTGACCTATAGCCTTTCAAGCAGAGGGTCGTGGGCTCAAATCCCGGCTCGCACCTCTGAGTTTTTCGGAATGTATGTACTAAAATTGCGTATAATGTAAAATATTTGGACAACTTATAGTTTTCTTTTAATATTTTCTTTCATTAAATTAACAAAACATTTTTTACAACTTTCATGTAGGTACAAAGACAGGTAAACAATCCGCTAACTTCAGTCAAAATTAGTTAAAATCTTCAAGGAACAGCGAAACGAGGTAATTGAATAGTTGTTTTCCGTCCCAGCTCTCGGCCCAACTCACAACACTCTTGCTACTCGAGTCATACACTTTTGCAAGGACCAGCCAACGTTTGACTTCCTGTACCAAAGTTTAAGAATTAAAGCAATTTTGTGACGTTGCTGCAACTGCCGAGTGGAAAGTCCAAGTGGCGAGTTGTTGAGAAGAAAAAAGTTAGCCTTTTAATAAAGGAAAAGCTATGTTTCTGAAAAACTGACAATAATGCAAGACGTATTCACTATTCATGTACCAAAAGCACTCGAAACTTAGCAATCTATAAGACTAGTAGACTGCTAATTAGTATATTAACTAATATGGACTGTTTAGGTTCCTAAAGATATGATTACAATCGCAAACTAAAAAAAAAGATTTTAATCTTACCAATAGGGACCTACACAATTCGATGTCCATGTCAATTGGTTAGAAATGTATAAGAGATTTCAGAAAATATTGTATTGAAATAAAGTGTAGGTGTTGCATTGTGCTTATTAAATCACTAGCTGTTGCCCGCGACTCCGTCCGCGAAGAATAAGGGTATAAAAAATAGCCTACAACCTGTTGTCAAACCTACCGAATATAGAGAATAAATTTGATAAAAATCGGTCAAGCCGTTTCGGAGGAGTTCGATAACAAACACCGCAACCATTTGAATGTATTTAATTTTTTTTTTTTGCATCGCGGTGAACTTTTTTGGGTATTTTGATTGCAAAATCGATTATTATTCTGAAATATGTACAATTGGCTACTTTCCTAACTAGTTAGTCTTTTAGATTATATTATCAAAAAATATTGGACACGTATTTTTTATTTTGTCAATAAAACAAAAAATTACGAAGATATGGCGCGTTGAAGTTTCGCGTGACGTCACTTGTTCCTACACTTTGTATGAGAGTTTTAGGAACAAGTGACGTCACGCCTCGTCACGCGGAACTTCAACGCGCCATATCTTCGTCATTTTTTGTTTAATTGTCAAAAGAAAAATTACGTGTCTAATATTTTTTGATAATGTAAAATACGGACTAATAAGAATTATTATTTTTTTACCTAGGAAACATCCCTATTATTTTCGTTTTGTTTACATCGATCGGTGACATTCAATGACTTCAAACGTCTGTTGTCAAAAAAAAATCATTGCCATTAAAATAAATTAGTTCCACTGAAAATCCGCAACATAGCGAGGTCTAAATAGGAACTTGTTATGCTTTAATATGCAGGTCAGTGCTTAAAGAGCTTCACAGACTGCAATGCAGGATAATGAATGGATTTCTTTTTCCCTGAATGGCAACACTGGCATAGATAATAGATCGCTCGCTTTTGGGTCGAAATTCGAACTTGTGATTTTATTTTGCTTAATATATGAAATGTACACACCCAATATCATATTTTCTCATGTTTATCGCGATTCCCAAGGTCAAAGAATCGAATTGCTTTAAAATTCCAGAGAAATAATGCGTTGTTTGGGAGAAACGTGTCAAAATGGTGTTGTAGAGTGCCATCCTGCTATGCCTCGTTTTTTTATCCCGTTCTGGCCGTTCACTTTTATATTATAGATTGTACCTGTTGTGCGTAGTATCGACTAAACAGTACACTACGGAATGTCCTCTCAGAAGACCGTTATCCACTTTTTTTGTAATGCTGTTGTCAGTGACAATGTCTTCTCTTACCACGGTGAAAGTGCAAGCAATTTTAGAGCCTAGCTACTTTGCAATGGCAAGGGGCCGGGACTATACAGGGTTATTTGTAATTCACTGACATCCTCTTAACCCTGAATTCCTATCACTCAAACAAATGTTTTTTGTTTTACGACTTTTTTAAAATGAAGCACTTTTTTCCCATACAAATACACAGAGTATCTTAAAAATAAGAGGTAATCTCAAATTTTCAAAACGTATACACCAAAAATATTAAGTTATGACAAAAGCCGTAAAACAAAAAAAAATTGTTTAAGTGGTAGGAGTTTAGTGTTAAAAGGATGCTAGTGAATTACAAATAACTCTGTATTTGACTGACTGTCTGGAAGATGACTCGGGCTTTAGTTTGGGACATGACCTGTGTCGACACCGTAGTTCCGCCTCACCTCTAGGAAACTACAAGAAAACCTGGCCCAGTTGCGGAAGTAATAGCCAACAGTAGGAAATTATAAGGTACCTAATAGAGACTTCATTCAGAATTTTTATTGTGTCAGTTTTGACTACCATGCCCCCAGATTTGCGCTAATGCCATTATCCAGTGAAAAAACAGAGGACTACGTTTGTATGGAGAAATGCTTCGCATCATATCCTCTAAAAAATAAACTTTAATAAAATGACGTCGTAGTAATAAAGCAGTAGTGGTACTAACCGTTCAAACTTCATAAATATCAAACTGGCTGGACCACAAACTACAGTAACTTTGCCTGGCAAAGTGAAATACTTGGAATTAGAACTATTGGTAACCACGGCCATTTCATACGTTTATTGAATCAATGCTGCTTTTAATTACTTTATGTTCTGCAAATACAGTAAAATAAAAGTCTATCAAGCCAAAATCCAAAGGTCATTTTAAGCTACTGATCGTAAGAACAGTACCTACACTCATTTCATGCTGTTTTTTGAATGGTGTGGAATAATTTTTAACACCCGTTTAATTTAGATTCAAGATTGAGATATAAATAGGTGCCATGTATTGCAGACAATCCTGAAATCTATTTATTAGAACAAAATAATATCATAACAAAATATAATATTATACTTAACTCTATTTTTTCGTTTTCTGTACTAATACAACAGCGTTTGCTATTTAAAAATATATATTCATAAATTCTCTCTCAAAGTAGATAATTTAATGTTAAATTGAAGCGTAAAATTTTACTTAGGTAGGTATAAAGGGGACAAAAGTGGCTCCAAACGGTTCGTGTAATATTAGGTACACACGGCACAGCTTCACAAGTTCGTTTTTCTTCCAATTGGCTTGACACGCTGCCGCGTGTCTAGATTACTTGATGTAAAAATGTAATATTGCACGAAAAATATTTAATATGAACACCTATTTTTATTTGTTCTCATCACATCAGCCAAATGACGTCCACTACTGGGCAAAGGCCTTCCCGAATCAGATCCACAACGATCGTTACTGTGACTTTTTACTGCTTATTTATTATATGTATTTTGCATATGTATGTTGTAGATGGTAGTATATTTTTATTAGGTTTCTTTATATTATGAGTTTATGTATTGTATTTACTAAAAGTTGTATTGTAGCCTTTGCTTTGTCCGACTGTATTATTTTGACTTACTCTTTGTCGGTCCCTTACTAAATGCTCCTTTCATCCACTCAAGGGTTGACTGGTAGAGATCCCTTAAAGGGATAAGTTCGCCTTTGTACATGCATTTCAACGGTTGTCAATAATGTATTTCTTTTTCCTTATTTTTGTACAATAAAGAGTTTACATACATACATACTTTTGCCAGTTCGTCGGTCCATCTTGTTGGGGACCTTCCCACGTCATTTCTTTCGGTTCAAGTATTATGACATTTACTTAATATTTTCCCCTAAATTTTTAATCGTCTACTGACCACAAAGAAATCTAACAATAAGTAAATTTAAAACGAAAGACATTTTACAGTGAGCTAGTTTGTGTCTTGTACTTATCCACTAGCAAATAGAACTCTTGGTATTCTGTGCAAAATCTATCATGTTTTCAGAAGATATAAATGTTTTCACATTTTCATAACATTGAACGGCGTGCGAGACTATAAAGAACCTTTCTACCACAAAGACGATGTGATACGCTGCCTTTCAAGTTTAATTCAATGACTATGTTAGTACGGACATTGTCAAAGACGACTGGTCTATGCTGATCAGACAGACTCAGAAATAGAAATACAAATAGTCTTTATTGTATGATAATGGTATACACATCAGTGAAGTTTTTACAAGATTCAGTCTCACATAATCTTGTGTCTTGTAAAAGTGAATAAATATCTTCTCTCTTTATTTATTTCTATCTGCCCATTGGAGCATACAATAGCAGGTACAAAACTAATAACAACAACTAGGTCTCGTGTCGTTCCTCTTTGTTAAACTGCAGTGTGTGTAAATATGGAAACATATATCAACGGTTAAATATCAAATAACAAATCAGCTTTTTTATCTGCATCATTTGAATTGGGTTACGTGGCTACCTGACGACTTTTATGTCGGTTACGGGATCTTAAAAAAATCATCAATTAAAAAAAAAAAACATTTTTATGCGACAAATAATTTATTTTGAGTAAAATTTAATCTCTGTCTCTTCACAAATTCATAAACGTATCCGCTTAAGTGTATTACCTAGATGTGGAAAAATCGGTTTTTCACAAATAATGAAAACCGGTTTAATGCCCCAAAATTGTAGTTTGATGCCTTGTTAAATACTGCAATTTGTGTAGAAGGTGATGATGTAATCATTCCACAAGCTTTTATCAGAACACAATTTTATCATTCTGACTTATTGCTTTCAGAATATCATACGAATGCTTGTGCTGTTCAAGTATTTTTAAGGTTCCGTAGGACGAGGAACCTTTATAGTTTTACCATGTCCGAACGTCTGTCTATCCGTCTGTCTCTCCTTCCATCCATCCGTGGCTTAGCTTAGGCACTGCTAATGCTAGAAAGCAGTAATTTTGGGTATGAATATTCGTCACGCGGACAGAGTAAGATTTGTAGAATAAACGAAACGCAAGAGACTTTTCAGAAGTTTTATTCAGGAAAACTTACAAAACAGGTTTGGACTTAGTCTAGTTAACTACCCTAGGTAAGTTTAGTACATATAAGCATACAAATATAAGCTTAAAGCTCCAAACGCACATACAGCGGAGGCGTGCGGTGCGGTGGCGGTGGCAGTGGCGGTGACGGTGACGGTTGTAATATTCAAACTTGCATGCCATGCAACCGTTCATTGAACGGTTGTGCGGTACCGTGCCGCAAACTCGTTCGTAGGGTCGGTTTCCTAACTTAAGTATCCACTTTTCCATACTAACTGCTGCATAGAATCTCTGTCAGTGCGTGTGGAGCTTCAGGGAGGACCGCATCGGCTGTCGCACCCCGTACCCATTTGTTGGTGTTACTTGATGATAGCAGAGGCCGTCCCTCAAGCTAGACCGCTGGCCAAAGAATGATTCACTATCGTCAGCGTTGTCGAAGCGAACGTTGAGCTTTAAAAATGTCCGCCTAACTTTGTCCAGGGCAAACTAGGATCGTAGGGCTAAGGACCTGGGTTCGATTCCCAGCATTGGTCTTTTTTCTGGGGTTTTTTCTGTGCATCTATATTTTAGCTTGTATTAAGTTTGAAATATAGGATCGTAAATGTTTCTCGTGAATGTAACAGAACACAATGCAAATAAAGTTGCGGGTTGAGGCAATCACCGCCGCCCATGGACACTCGCAACATTAAGGGTGTTACAGGTGCGTTGCCGGCCCTTCGAGATTTAGATAGAGAGATAAAGATGGTTGTATCGCTCTGGGAATGCTGCCCAGGAAGATGGTTCCATAAATTTATCGTGCGTGGGATAAAGTTCCGCTAATAGCGGACGGTGCTAGGGTGGTGAGGATAAAATATTTGACGACTGCGCGAAGAATGGTATGCGACTTGCAACGCATAATAGGGTTAATGCTACTGTTACAATAAAACCAGCAATAAACCTTCAACAAAACGGTTAATCTCAACTATATTTATTTGGCAACCGTTAACCGTAGGCCACTTTATCGGTTGAACTAATGGAAAGTAATTGTGCTCCTGTTAGCGAGTTCCACTGGAAACCAATACTCAATAGAAAGGCCTCGTGGCGGAGTTGTGGGCAAATTGCAGACTTCGTATCAATCCGTTCGACAATGCTAACCTTTGACGCGTGTTTACTCTAGGATAGTACTTGTACGAGTGTTTTGATTAAGTTAATTCAGTTGCAGCTGAAGATTTTATCCATCAACCGCCAGAGTATACTCGCAACTTACCTAAATAGTTCTCGTGGTATTAGTAATTAATTAGTTAGTTATTTTATTCGAAACAAAAACCAGTTCATGTGTTCGTTAGAATATTATTATAAGCAATTCGTTAATCCAATTTCCGTTCAAATACGTCGTCCAGTAACATACACATACATTTAGGGCCTACGCTAGCTGACGCGGACGCCCGCCGCGTGCGCCCGCTCGCGGGTCTAAAATGTACCGAAAATCCGTCGCACGCGCCCGCGCCACTTAGCGCTGTTCATACAATTTCTTATTAGACGCGCGCACTACGGGCGTCCGTTCCGGGTAATCCGCGTCAGCTAGCGTAGGCCCTTACAATAACATACGCACGCTCAAAGTGTTTGAATTATTTATCTACACTTTTAAATAAAAGAGTTTCTTTTGCAAAATTTTAATCACTGAGTTAGAGATTTAAAGTTGGCAGACGTAATTATACTTTGACTATAATAGATGTATAATAGGAAGCTAAGTCGCTTTTTTATGTCACTGTTTTCATCTTGCTTTCAACTTAAATCGTTTAAATTTGTATGCTCTTAACGCATACATAAAAAAAATAAGCATATCGCTCTTTGAGACCAAATCCCTAAAAACATTTAGAACCCATTATGCATTATTTAAAAATCCGCATTTTACTGCTTTGACTCGAACTTATAGGTTTATTGCCGTTTACAACTACCGATTACTTTAAACCCTATCTGCCATTTTGCACACAAAACTTTTTTCCTCAATACCGACTTGCGTCACTACTAAACGCCAGTACTAAACGAGCGCACACCGAGCTCGCTGCTGGAACGATGTAATTGCCAACCTATTGTACCCGGGACGCCGAATCGCAGTATTACTTTCAACTCCGACATTACCTGCCTTAACTACGAGCATTCTATTACATAATTGAGCCATTTTAAAGCATTTTATGACAATTTTATTTGACTTTTTAAGCGCGACCCGGTTTTGTTGGTTCGATGTTATGGATTTAGTTTGGTCTGTACTTAAGTTGAAACTACATGTCGGTTTTCAGTTTCACGTTCAAATTTCGCATCGGTCGTTGCATAACCGAGCGAGCAAATGACATACCGATACGCCGCTATTGAAGCCAGCAGCAAACGATAATATGACATTGTAACTTAAAAGTATTTTCATTTTTACGCGGACGGATTTAGCATAAGTGTGAAAACTTTAAAGCGAACGCGATTGTAATAAAAAATGGTAGACGCCAAGCAGTATTTTATCTTTAGAATATTCGTGTTAAAATACCGGTTTAACTTTATGCACATTAAAATTGGATTATGCGTGGAGTTAAAAAATTTGGTCCAAACGAAGGAAAACCATTATGAAAAAAACGATGCACACACCGTCAAAGGAGCTACTAAATACAGGGTGAAATCTAAATTGTGATACAAAATTACTGTTTCTAACTCAGTTAATACTGGATAATGTAATACAGTAACTCATTTGTTTGAATTGTCTCATTTAATTTGAGGTATATTGAGTTTGTGAATCATTTCAACAAAGTATGAAAACAAGTTAGCTATGAAGTATCTTTTTTTTTTTTTTGTACTTATTTTTGTCTTTGTGTTTGTCACTGCATAAGGTGATGATTTAGCAGATTGAAATGTATGATGTATAGGAAAGATTCGTGTCTAATCTCTAGACCAGTGGTGGTGTAGGGGTATGGCACGCGGCACGGAATGCTGAGGACCTGGGTTCGATTCCCAGCATTGGTCTTTTTTCTGGGGTTTTTCTGTGCATCTATATTTCAGTTTGTATTTAGTACGAAAAGTATGAAAATCCTAAATTTTATCAGACTAATTTTAACAAATGAGTTAATGTCTGAGGTTGCCCAGCAACAATTGAATTAGAAACACTAAATATCATAAATAAATATCACGGGACAATTCACACCAATTGACCTAGTCCCAAAGTAAGCTAGGCAAAGCTTGTGTTATGGGTACTAGGTAACGGATAAACATCCTTAAATAGATAGATACATACTTAAATACATATTAAACACCCAAGACCCGAGAATAAACATTCGTATTTTTCATACAAATATCTGCCCCGACACGGGAATTGAACCCGGGACCTCCAGCTTCATAGTCAGGGTCTCTAACCACTAGGCCATCTGGTCGTCTAAAACCATCACCATTTAGATTTCACCCTGAATTGTGATATGAAGTTTACAAACCGCATTAGGCGCACTGGCCACTGGGCCCGCGTGGGAACTACCGCCCAACCCCTCTCATTCTGAAAGGAGGCCTGTGCCCTACAGTGGTACGTATATAGGCTGGAATGATGATGATGATAATTGGGCCCAAACCTTGTCATTTTCAGAAAAGGTCTCTGCCTATATCATTATAATACAGGCTGATAGCTCGATTGTAAATCCCATTATTGCACAAAATTGTGTCAAAATTTCTTCTGGAAACCATCAAAACAGGGCCAGGAAGAAACAAAAGCGCAACACAAAGGTCTGCTGTCGTTTAGATTCTACGTGCGTCTGCGTGCGTAGTTCGTGCACGCCTTTGTCGCAAATCTGGGCACTCGGTGCGTGCCTGAAATGGGACACGGGACAAATTATGCCATTTATAGTTTTGAATGTTGCGTCGAAGTGTGCAGATGATTTCCAGTGTTTAAAAAAACAGTAAATAAAGAAAGAAAGAAAGAAAGAAAGAAAGAAGACATTTATTCACTTTTACAAGACACACAAATACAAGAAAGTACACACAATTTCACAGAAAAAAAAACCGAGATAACAAACAATGAAGTAATAAACATGTGCATACACAGCTCTGCATGTGTGTCCCCGCAAAAGTGAAACGGTCGCAAATCGGTCGGTGAAATCAAAATCAAAACGTTTATTCTGCAGGTAGGGCGCAAAGGGCTCTTTTATATGCCTATTTTTATACTACTGCCGTGGAGTGCCGGCTTAAGAATAGCACTTCCCTAACTCTTCTCGCGGGTGTCGCAAAAGGCGACTTCTGTAACCATGTACACATCGGTCCCACCGGTGTCGGGCAGCAGCGATACCGGTGTGAATATACTGCGATACCTGCTCAGCGTGGCAATTAGAGCAAACCCGACCAAATATCTTCGCAAGGCGGCTGGCAAGAGCTGGATAAGAGTGGCCGAGGATCGTGCTCAGTGGCGTGCCATGGGAGAGGCCTATGTCCAGCAGTGGACGAACATAGGCTGATGATGAGGATGATTGTACTACTAGCGCTGTAGCTGTTTTAGTGTTTTCAAAAAACTATCATCATTATTAACTTCATCTCAGCTTACGTACTTCTCCCTGCAGGGCACAGGCCTCCTCTCAGGATGAAAGGGCTTGGGTCGTAGTTTTCACGCGGGCCCAGTGCGTATTTGGAAGCCTCACACACAAACACAATTAAATTCTTCGCAGGTGTGACCAGTTTCCTCACGATGTTTTGGTTCACCGTAGAGCTTCACATGCCATTTCACTTGAAAAATTCAGAGGTGCGAGACCGATCTCGAACCCATAATACTCTGTTTGAGTGGCCATAGATTATGTGAAACAATTCTAGGCTGCTACGGTTTTTCTTTATATTTGTTATAAAAAATATTTACAAAATATAAAAAAAAGTATTTACACGTAACACGTAAGCCTACATTGAATAAAAAAAACAGAAGAGGCTGACTGAATGACTAAATTACCGACATGATCATCGAAACTGTTGAAGCTGCAGTTTTTAAATATAGGTACGTGTAAACCATTTATTGTAAATAAATAAAAAAAAATATCGTTTTCCTTGTCTTTTAGCAGGTAAATCACTCCTAAAAGGATGAAATAAAAATAAGGGGTGACATGCAGTAGCTTCGAAGATAAGGAGGTAGGGGGTCAATTTTTATTCATTTCTGCGCAGGTGAAGTCACGGGTAAAATTAAGCCTGTTATAATCAATCATAATAAAAAAAACTGGAGAACCCTGTGTTTTGTTTTGACTAACAACATAAAATTGGTTAAAATCAGTTAACATGTAATGTTGTCTACTGGAAACAATTACCTATCACCGCCGCCGTGTGAAAAGGCAGATGTTTCTATCTGCTCCACTATTATCTTGATCTAATTAGTAAAACAAGTAACACTTCCACTGAAGAAATCTCCACCATAAATTATTAAGTACTGAAGTCCAATGTTCCAAGATTAACGCTCGCCAAAAAAGTCCAAAGTAGCGAGAAAATAATTCTCCAAACTTGATTATGCTTATTACTCAAGCCTTGGAATGCCAACGGCTCCAGAATGAGTGGTTTTTCCATACAAAAAAAGGTGTCCGGGCACTTTTAAGGTAAAAGGGAGAGCCAGAAGCGCTGTAAACTTTTTATAATCTCGTGGTATTACAAGATTGGACCCAAATTCGATAGCAATTGAATAATTGAGTTTGTGCTGTGGAAATAAAGGAGCAAAAGTTACTTTTAAGGACATGGTATTCAGAGGTTATATTTTCTAACGCTTCTGACGCTTGCCTTCGCTTTCACCGTCTCTTCCTGTCATCATCTTATACCGTTTGACAGAAAGAAATAGTGATTGCGAAGGCAAGCGTCAGAAGCGTTAGACAATAAGCCTGCAGATCAGTGAAGGCCAGACACTGTTAATTGCGAACTTCTTATAAGGAATAAGGCTCCCGGTTTTGATGATGATGGTTATGGTTTATTTAATAACAAGTTTCCTGGTCATGAAACAGTTTTTTAGGGAGGAGCTTAAATTTGAAGAATATTATTTGGTCACGACTTCGCGCAGAATTGTAATTCGTATAATATGTTCCACTTAAAATGACGAAAATGCACTTAACATGGGATTTTACAACTTCTTTTGTTGCTGAGTATGAAAGGAAAAGATAACAAAGAGACGTAATAAAACTGACCGAAGTATGGTCTACCAACCGATACACCTGTATAATTGTTTTACAACTCCACTTGAAGATAACAATTAAACAATAGATGTTGGTTTTAAGTACTTTTCGTCATTTTAACTGGAACATACTATACTTAGTATAAAGTTTTTTCATCTATTTTCAATAAAAAGAAAAAAACCCGGAAAGCAACATCAAAAATGTGACTGTTTTTAGGCTTGGATGACGATGGACGTTCAAAAATTATTGTCATCGTCATCATCAGTTTTATACTTAAATCTTATTTTTTCCTATCTCGTGGAATTTCCCAAAATTTGGTTCTTGAAATCGCTTTTTCTTTTTCACTGTTATAATTACTATATTCTCGCAGACTAATAAAAAATCTAGTAATTATAGTTACGGAGATAGGGTCACTCTAAATCGAACACATAGATATTATTGAATCTCCATAGGTACCGTGGGGATTTCAACAAATCCGTCCATACTTAAATTGTAAGAGCAACGAGTATGCCAAATTTCATCCTTCTAGGGCTGGGCGTAGATAAGTCAATCAGTCAGTGAATGAGTCAGTCAGTCATTTAGTCAAGCAAGATTTTTTATTTTTATAATGGTGTAGATTATCAGGTCCTATTTCAAAAAAGGAATTTGATCAACAGGAAACATGGAATTTAGGCCATAATTTAAAAAAAAAAGTTGTACGGTTCAACACCGCACAGTCATTTCTAGCTTAACGCTCGCCCTACTTTAATTTGCGTTGTAGTGCCAGCCACACAGTAATATTTACCTAAAAAATACAATATAAAATCTCAACGCGTACTCCGCGGCTCACTCTCTCACTCTTAGGGGCTGTTTGACCATCCATTGATTAATTTTAACTGACGGATAAATGTGATGCCGTCTCCGTCTATTCGAACAAAGCAAACAGAGACGGCATCACATTTATCCGCCAAGTAAATTTGATCAATGGATGGTGAAACAGGGGGTTAATCTCTTAAACTAACGCCAAAGATCCCTCGAAACGTCAAAGAGAGAAAGAAGTCTCGATATACTAACTTGTTAAATTTAACTTATAAATAAATTATTAGAAGAGTACACCATTTAAAAACAAGTTTATTCTCTACCAAGTTGTAAGGATAAAATTCACTCGTCAGCCATTTACTACAATTAAACATTTTTCACGCTTATTTTATTTTCCTACGGAAGAAACATTAACAAATCCGCAATTAACTAAACACGCTTGCAGTCGTAAATAAGTAGTAATAACACGTTTTTATTTACTGAAAACTGTAATTTAGTTTATACTGCACCAAACTTCGTGTTGCTTTCCTTTTACAACACATAATTATTTAAAATGGCTACACCACTTTGCCACGCGAATAATATTTTACAGCAAAATTTAAGAATAGCAAATCCTGCTAAGAGTTCAAAATTGCACCACGTACAACATGCCGGTTAAATTATTCGAACGCCGCGACGGTAACATTCAACTCGACAAATTGCGGTGGTGGGAAACGGTTTGCGCTCTGCGTGGTAAAAATGTTTTCTTTTAAATATTAGTCAACTAAGACAGCAATCACGGAATAGAAAAAACCAGCAAATTATCTATAAAAAATCCCTTACATATTTATTTTATTCTGTTTTTTAGTATTTGTTGTTATAGCGGCAACCGAAGTACATCATCTGTAAAAATTTCATGTGTCTAGCTATCACGGTTCATGAGATACGGCCTGGTGATAGACGGACGGACGGACGGACGGACAGACGGACAGACAGACAGACGGACAGACCTCAGTAATAGGGTCCCGTTTTTACCCTTTGGGTACGGAACCCTAAAAAACAAGAGCTAATACCATGTCAACAAAACACGTTAATCATAACGTGCAACTCAGCATAGTTAGTTGTCAGAATTTAATACTTTGCATAACATCGACAGGTTAGTGCTATTTATTCAGCCGTGTGGAATCTAAAGCCTTTCATAGAGTTTTTTTGCAATACAATATTTTAGACACGGTGTAAAAAAAGGTTCTTCACCTTAAATTTGACATTTGCTTGCATCAAGGCAGTTTTATTTCAAACGAAACAGAATATCGCATTGACGTTTCCCATTATTCAAAAGGTACTGAGAGTGTTTGTCTTGATAAAGGAAACAGTTTAATAAGACACATATCAAACTGTACATTAGTCCAAAATTTCAGAGCCGCTAGACATAATGTAGACACTGGCCACCGAGACCGTGTTGCTTTTTCGAATATTTGAATTTACGGCTTCTGGTATTCGAATCAAGAAATGAACGACGGACAGCGGACGGTCTGGGAGCCATTCTTGGTTAGGCTGTGCAACGAGAGTGTTTAAATATTTATATTATATGATTATTGATTAATAAATGAAGCGTTACAGTGGAAATCCAAGTTTTCTTTTGAATAAGTTCAAGTTAGGTTCTTAGGCAGTATTTTCCCTTTCAGAAGTGTAGAGACCCCCACTACAATAACCTACAGTTTCAACACATTCGACATAAATAAGCCCAGGTTATGTTTTAACAATTTGTTACCTGCTCCAGCAGTCGTGAACATTTGTAGATGATTGATAGCGATACATTTCCGATACGGCTGTTTTAACGATCCTTTACGTTGACGATTTTGTTTGGCGTCCCATTTTAGAGAACAATTTGTACTGTTTTTTTCACAGTTTAATAAATTAGACTCGCATTTCTATTTTGAGTAAAACTTGGAGTGCACTACATTTTCGGTTTCATCTGCAGTAACTTGGAATCAAGTGAGACAAAAGTCAATCGCATGCTAAGGATTTCCCTAGTCTGTAATCCTTAAGGAAAACGCAAACGTGGTCGTCCAAAACAAACCTGATGGCGGACTGTCATAAGTAAATTGAAAGTCGTTAGCAGGACCTGGTAATAGCTATAAATTAAACAAAATTAAAAACCCCCAACGCAATTAGGTCACACATAAAGTTTGAAAATAAAGTAAATGCCCATTATGCGTCTAAGGTCCCCTCCGCAGCTTACAAAAGAGCTGATAACTTTGAAACGGTTGAACCAATTTTAATGATACTTGTCTAAAACCATCACCAAGAAACCTGCTTTTAAATAAAAAACAGCTACATACAAATCGGTTCACTCATTTAAGAGCTATGATGTCACACACACACACATACACACACACACACACACACACACTTATAACAAACCTCTTTTTGTTTCGGGGGTTAAAAAATCAAACAAAACGCTCAATACCGAAGGGGATAGCGATGAACTTTGGATGCCCTCTGCCCTCAGGATACAGGAACTCAAATCAAATAAGTCATACTGGACCTAGAGACTTGAAATTTGGCAGATTGAGAAACATAGAGGCACGCTAAGAACGGATTTTATAAAATCCTCACGGGATATAGAACAAGCCAATTTTTTAATTATTCTACGACAGCAAAGCCGCAGCATAACTCTAGTACACCCTAAAACTACCCACAAAAATGTAACTCAAACAAAGCTATAGAAATGAACGTATAACTTTCTAGGTTTGACGTACTCGTAAAACAAAATTTTCTAGCTTTGCATTCTATTTTACAAACATAGAATCAACAAAGGAACATTTGAAAAACAAAGCGTGCTGCCATAAAAATTCATTAGGGTTTGAAAAACCTGCCTGTGACGCTATGGACGTACCGGTCCATGACTGCGGAAGGCGACCGTAAAATGGAACGTACGTCAACTTCATTTCAGACCCGCAGTGGAGGCAGAAAATTCAAATAGGAATAAACAAATAGTTCAGGTGGAAAAAAAAGGAATTTTTTAGTCGTCAAAATACCGTACAATGTAGGTACTTGGGAATAGAAGAGGTATTGTTATTAGATCAATATCGATTTATGATTTAAAAAAGAAAGAAGAAAATGGACACAAAGGAAAGGAAAACTTTCATCCGGAATTTCACGTCAATGAAAATAATTACAGTGCTACATATTATATAAATAAATAAATAAATAATAAATAAATATCACGGGACAATTCACACCAATTATTGACCTAGTCCCAAAGTAAGCTTGGTAAAGCTTGTGTTATGGGTACTAGGCAACGGATAAACATACTTATATAGATAGATACATACTTAAATACATATTAAACACCCAAGACCCGAGAACAAACATTCGTATTTTTCATACAAATATCTGCCCCAACACGGGAATCGCACCCGGGACCTCAAGCTTCATAGTCAGGTTCTCTAACCAGTAGGCCATCTGGTCGTCGTATATTAACTCTTAATTTTTGTTAATACCTCTACTGTATAAATTCATCCATTTGATTGTTCTCTCTAGTCAATCTTCCAATAAAAACAAAAAAAGTCGAAAATTACGACTTAAAAAATATACTCATAGAATACAAATATTAAGAAAAATTAACAATAAGTACCTGGGCGACCGAGCTCTGCTCGGGCAGAAACTCGGTACCAAGCGTTTTCCCAGAGATAAGACCAAGCTAGATCAATTTTTCATCCCCGAAAACCCCCACATACCAAATTTCATCGAAATCGTTGGAGCCGTTTCCGAGATCCTGATTATATATTTGCGGGGGAGGGGGTTCGGGGGTTTCAAGGGGGGATGAAAATTTCATTGATTTTGCCGTAGGATGCACAGTTTTCAAGATATTTGACAAAAACACCGGAGGGGTTGGGGCACAGAAATAATTTATTATTATTTCTGTGGGTTGGGGGATGAGAGGGGGGAGGGGGTGCGGGGGGATGCGTGGGAGGGAGTGTGGGGGTACCAAAGGGGGATGAAAATTTCATTGATTTTGCCGTAGGATGCACCGTTTTCAAGATATTTGACAAAAAAACCGGAGGGGGTGGGGGGGTGAGCCACGTTAAACTATCGTCCGTAAACCGACTTTACAGACAACCGGTTTTTCTTGTTCTTTGCTCCCAATAGGGAACGTGCACATAGACGGTGCTGCCAACTGGTGTCTTAAGGGTGCCATCAATTTGAATGCTTTACCTTGATAAGTTTGTTTTACTGTCCGCATAGTGTCTCTTTTGTCGCATTAGTGCTGCCGCCTATAGTTACTGCACGTTCCCTATAATACTTTTTCTCACAAAAGAACAAACTTCGTTTTCTCATGAAAAATAAACTTAAAAAAAAAACTAAAATCCTTTAAAAAAAACGTGGAATCGAACCGAGGTCGGCTGAATCCGCGACCACCCGATTTCTACTGTACTATTATGATCTGCTAGAAGCCGGCGAAATTTAGCTTTGTATTCTAATGCAAACAAAAATAGCCGGAAAACACGAGTAAAAGCGGTTTTCTGAAAATGAAACATAGCTAGATCAGTTTTTCATCCCCGAAAACCCCCACATACCAAATTTCATCGAAATCGTTGGAGCCGCTTCCGAGATCCTGATTATATATATATATATATATATACAAGAATTGCTCGTTTAAAGGTATTAGATAGATAGATAGATAGATTTAAACTTAACTAGAAACTAAATATCTAACTAATAACTAGTTCTTATTTACTGAAACCGCTTTGAAAAATTCCAATAAAAATGCTCATAAAAACTTATCACCATTCGATTAACATAATATTTTCGTTCACGAGACACAAATCATGACATAAAAAAGTGTTTCATTTTGATTTCATAAATTTGTATAAAAGTTGCTTCTATGATAAATACTGTAACTTATGTTAACAAGTTTTAATGCCTTTTGACTTAGCTTTTCACCTCTATTGTCTCCAATGTTTTTTTTTCCAATTTTCGGTAAGTGATGATGTGGTCCAAGATGGCGTACGATTAACTTTCCTAGTAAATGTCCATTCATTCTAGATTAAAAAAAAAAAGGTTTTGCTATTACGATTTTTTTTTAAATTTATTTACTAAACAGAAAAACAATATAACATTTTACAATAATGCAACGAGCAAAACCATACTAAGGTTTAACTGCCGTTGAAATCACTCAAAAAAATACTAAAGTAGGTAATTAAATTAATCAATCACGCACGATTTAACTTTAGGCTAGGTAGGTATATAATATAGGTAATCTTAACACAAAGTTTACGTTACGTAAATTGCTTCAACAATACGTTTACAGTGGTGTGGCGTTTCACACACACTCGTATGTTGTGATCGAGTTCGTTGAGAATATTAGGTAACATGTATTCCCATCTCCGTTTTCCATACCCATTGTTACATTTTGGCAGGACAAAAATGTGGGTAAGTAATCTAATTTTCTAAGGTTTTCCGGTCTACTGGTTTTTTTAAGACTTCCAATATTTTCTATTTCATCACTAAGTATGAGTATTTTGGTACTGTTATGAACATTGATTATTTTACAATATTTAAATATGTCGGTCTCAGAGTTAAAATTTTTTTTCCTAACATGGTTAGGTATATTTGACTTTAGTAGACTTAGCTGTAATCTGTATATCCTATCTATGTAGGTTTTATAAGTTCTGCCATAACTACTAAGTCCATAATCTATAACTGACTGGGCCAATGACAGATATAACATTCTTAGTACATTGTATGGGAGTTTATATCTCAGCACATTAAGTTTCGAAAGAATAGATCTCAGTTTATTACACATATAGTTTATATGGGTTTATATGGGTTTAGTTAGTATCTGTAATCAGTCCCAGGTAGGTATGTTCCGTTACTGACTCTAAAGGTTCACAATCGCATGGCAAGTTTCGATTTTTATCGTGGTTATTGTGCATACACTGGTGACTATGGGCTATTATTATGGGTCTAGGTGTCTTATTCATATGAGTGGAATGGATATGTATAATTTTAGTTTTAGAATAATTAATAATGAGTCCCACGTCATGGGCCCATTTACAAAGTAAATTGAAGTTATTTTGCATTACAGTTTCAGCTGTTTTCAAATCACTGTCTGCTACCAGCAGACACGTGTCATCTGCAAACTGGATTTAATGTAAGCTGGTGCGGAAAAACGAAACACTTGTTTCAATAAGTATCATTTACTAATGGAATAGTTTACAAGTTGTCAATATACATAAAATACACTAAAATAAAAATAAAAATATATAGTGAGTTAAATAAACCGCCCCGAATCGGTCCATGCGCAAAGGTGCCCAACACACTAGCGGCATTGCTCCGCTGAACCGCGATGGACAACCTTTGCACCAGAAACGACCCAGAGCGATGGTCAAGACCTCTCTCACGAAGCCGGCACCCCACTTCTGACCGTCTGTCACAGTATGAGTGGGTATTATTACTATTATAAACGCTACAAAACTAAAAAATACAATTAAAATTGCTCTCATTTAAGTAACAAACAGTATTTAGCAATCTTTCCTTGTAATAATATGTTAAAAAAGCAGAAACGTGATACGAAATGTCGAAAATATTTAAACACAAAACTATTCATTTTCCATTCAAATCCGGATGCCAATACCAACACGCTGATACCTAGTAAAGCCCATGTACAGTGGTTGGCGTATACCGACCACCAATCCAGCGAACAAAGGACTATTTGAAAGTTTGACCACAATATAGACAAATACAGTAAGGCAGTTTGGATATTAGATTTGAATACTTAACCTATGAAGTGAATTTAAAAGGCCACATCTGCTATAATAATAATAATAATAATAATTTATTTAATTCGAGTAACGGAGACTCAATTCATCATAACATTCCACAATATTACATATTACAATTTATGGTTAGTATGATAACTACGTTGACAATTTGACAACGTGTTTTAAAATTAAAATAAAGCCCGAATATAAATTTGACTGTAATTTTTTTTTCTGTTTTTTTTTTACAAAAACACTTCTTTAGCTCCATTATTAAAAACTATTAGTTTGAACATAATTTACAGACATTAGTCACATAAAAAACATCCGCTCTTATGCAGAACAATTTACGTCTTTTTTGAACATTAGCGGCATCTTGAAGGACTTAGAAATGTATGGATAATGTGCCATATAAAAGCACCTCTTGAACACATTCGTCACAAGTCCGGAACGTCGGCAATTCTCTAAGAGTATCAGTCACCTAAGACATGAGTTTAAAATTGTCAGTATCTACAAAATAAAGTTAGTTACTAAAGTGGCCCTTCTGCTCCTATTCGTAGTGTACCACAACTGCCATCGACACAGTCCTCGATGAATCTGTAAAAACTGCCTCTAGCGGTGACGCTTTTTAATTTGCGCTGCAAGCGTTAGAGTGTTCCGGTTAGGTTTAAGGATTTGGTATGGTGCAACATCTAGTTTTTTGCTATCCTGTTTTTTATCTTCTAGTTTGCAAGCTGAAACGGATACCAGCTGTGTGGCGAATGCCATGTTGATGTTTTATAGTTAAGTTTGAAGAAGAAACTATTTTAAACTTAATGAGGAATACAAAGGGACTCAACATAATTACAAAAACAAATTATTAAAGTATTTTAGGTTAAGGCTCTCTGCACTTTTTTGCATGATAATCCGGCGTATAGATCTTTATAAAAGCTATAGGCATAGCATCAGTATCCAGGTATATTCTTCATTTTTAAATAGTTATGTTACATATTGCACATATAAATAAAAAATAGTAATCTACGCATAAAGCTAGGAGGAGATCGCAGAGAACAGGGCGCGTTGGCGCCAACTCGTATTGGAGGCCAAGGTCCACTTTGGGCCAAATACGTAAGTAAATAAAGTAAAGTCAAAATTCTTTATTCAATTTAGGCATCAATTGATGCTCCTATGAA
Organism: Archips crataeganus; assembly: GCA_947859365.1. Taxonomy (NCBI): domain Eukaryota; kingdom Metazoa; phylum Arthropoda; class Insecta; order Lepidoptera; family Tortricidae; genus Archips; species Archips crataeganus. The sequence goes on along the minus strand of OX402059.1, from coordinate 18,433,599 downwards.
CGTCGAAGAATCTACCACCGGTTCGGAAAAACCCTGTTGAGAAGAAACCGGCAAGAAACTTAAGTCTTAATCTTAAGTCAAAGTCAAGTCTAAGTCTTAAGTCTTTCCTCCTAATAGTAATTTAAAAATTTATAATTAGTAAGTAATTACTAAATCGTGACGCTTATTTTATAATCTATATTTCACTGTTTGGAAACGGTTTAAAAATAATAACTTTAACTCCACCGAGAGATGTGAACCATTATTCAACTGAAAACATGTTACATCCGTGCTATCGCAATTCTAGCAAAACTCTTTTGTCTATTGTTGCCAAGCCTCCAAGGAGTCCCTGAGCATTTTCCAATAACTGACCAAAGCTCTTTAAATAAAACGTTGCACGGGACATTTGAAACACATTTTGTCCTGCATTTTGTTTGAACACTTACGAAATTGACGCCAAGCTATAGCATAAAAGTATAATGCGTTTCCGACATAACCAAACGGAATCGGGGTCACCGATATAGCCTAACGGATTAGTTCGTTGAAATGGTAACGGGAAGGCCATAAAGCACGCAGAACAGATTGCCGTAGGGGCGCAAAAGTTCTGGAATACAGACCACGGACTGGCAAGCGCAGCGTAGGACGTCCACCAACGAGATGGACGGACGATTTGGTGAAGCAAGTCCGCAAGTTCAGGGTGGATGCAAGTCGCTTCCAACCGCAATGATTGGACGTCAATGAAGGAGGCCTATGCCCAGCAGTGGACGTCCTACGACTGAAATGATGATGATGACGATGTACGTTTGACCTTGCTACTGCTTGAGTATATGATGATGAATGACAGGCAGCAGGTTCACATATCCTATTCTACTAATAGAATATGTAAGAAAGTTTGTGAAAATGTTTAAGTAGGTGTTCAGATATTTGTAAGTCAATCACGCAATAACTGCTCAACGGATTTGTATGAAGCTTGGGTTGACTTGCTTGCTTGGGTAAGGGTTGATAAAAGTCTAAATAGAGATGTATAATAATAATACTAACATCTTGGTAATGACGTTTAGGAAAATATTCTAACCGTGAAAATAATAAAGGATGTTGTCCAAGACCGTTGAGGTAGGTATGGTTGGCCAACAAGGTGGTCTAAAAGATTTAACAAAAGTTTCTGTGAGATCTAAATATTGCTTCATCATCATCATTAGAGTTAGGATGTTTGGTGGCATTGGGGTGAACAAAGAGCAATGGAGTCGTTGTTGTGAATATTTTTTGATTGAATGATTGAATGATTACAAGTTAAGTATGAAGTATCTTTTTCTATTTATTTTTTTATTTTCTTCAACTTCATTTTTTATTACTTTTACGGTCATCCCGTGAAACCATATATTTCAAACTAAATACAAACTGAAATATAGATGCACAGAAAAAACCTCAGAAAAAAGACCAATGCTGGGAATCGAACCCAGGTCCTCAGCGTTCCGTGCTGCGTGCTTACCCCTACACCATCACTGGTCTAGTGATGGACCAGTGATGGTGTAGGGGTAAGCACGCAGCACGGAACGCTGAGGACCTGGGTTCGATTCCCAGCATTGGTCTTTTTCCTGGGGTTTTTTCTGTGCATCTATATTTCAGTTTGTATTTAGTTTGAAATAGATTGAATGATTCTTAAAAATAAAATAAAAACATATTATATCGATATTATTATCGATATTTTGAATAGTTTTCGAGGTCAACTATCGATAGTCAAACTGTCGATATTTCTGCAACACTGAACTTTACGTCACTGGCTAGCGGAACTGGTCCGCTCCTCGCACATCTGCTCTTCCAAACTAATCTTAAAAGAAATGAATGCTACGGCACACGATGTTGCGATTTATGTATTGCTAATATTTCTGAATTTAGAATTTTTTAAACTAGCATTGGATATACTTGCCACCAAGCTTGCCATTTTCTATATTGCATTATCTCTACGCACGTATTTGTTTTTCCGTCTGCGTTGTCACATCATAAATGTGGCAATTGTTTAAGGCTTTCGTTCGTATAAAAAAGTATGGCGGATGAATCTAGCTTCGGTGGTTCTGTAGATTTTGTTTAAGGTTTTGGTTAAGTATTTTGTTTTCATCACTTTAATTAAAAATTAATTTATTTGTAAACAAACTTAAACTCGTGGCTTCGCCCGCGTTCAAATCATCTTGACGAGAAATATTTACAATCTTGCTGTTTGGCGTGATCAATGGTTACAGTAACATTTTTAACTCCCAACGTTCGCTCCAACAGAGCCATCTATTGATTGCTTGCATACGAATGTAACGCGTCATCTTGAAGGTTAAGGCAGGAGGGTTTAGGTATGTTCAGCCGGCGCGCCTCCCGGGCAGGCGTATGGTAGTGGGTTGTCGCTCAGCTTTCGGTTCGCACGCTAGCCGCATCGCACGTAATTAAGCATCTTTTTTTTCTGTGATTTTTGCAACAAACAATGACTTCTATCCAATCTTATAATTAACTTACTTACTTACTAAAGGTAGTTTACTGAATTAACACTGTTATCTTTCTTGATTTATATACCTACTTAAATATCGGCGAGTGGGAACCCTGTGCTCTTGGTTTCGGATCAGTGGTGCCCAACGGAATATGAACGATCGTATCACACGATAAGTTTCAATTTCGCGTGCAAGCAGTTAACGGTCGTAAGAGTAGGCAAATTTTTATACCTTAAGTTGACTTTTGTTCGAGAGTGATCCTTCTATACGCTAATAGTATTAGTTATTCTCTTGTTAAGGTACCTATCCTCAACGTTCTTGAAGAGCGCCCTTTATGCTTGTTTAAAGTTAAAATACTATCCCAGGGGAATGTACCAGCCGGATATTAAGTATCCCATATCTCCGTATAAATCTGTGTTTATCTGTACGCCAAGTTTCATCATTCAAATCCGTTAAGCCGTTATTGCGAGATTGACTAACAAACATCCAAACATCGAAGTATCTAAACATCGAAACATCCAAACATTTTCGCAAACTTTCTCTTTTATGTTATGATATTAGTAGGATGAAATAAGATTGTAATCAGCGTCATAGAAATTAAAGACTTCGTAATATTTGTCGTATTGCTTTCCTGACTCTAACCTTGTGTCTAGAATAGTAAACAAAAACACCGCAAGAAACTTTGGTTCTTTTTGTAGCCAAATATTCATGGTTCTAGTCCAAAGCTAGAACCTGTCACAGTATGATGGAACCCAAAAAAAGGGGAGATATAATAAACAGTTACATAAACATCTTCAAGTGTCGCACATCGCAGAAAAATATTATTTTCTTTGCGGGAAAAATAGATAAGAATGACATCCTAACATCGTTCTTTTGTTATTTATCTCAGTTTTTGCTAGGCCGGTTATTATGGCACGTTGTCATGGACAATATCAAAATGTAGGCGAGTGAATATTATATGGTTGATACTTCAGTACCTACAATTGACAAGTTATAAGACTCAAAGTGCGGTATCGGATGTACGATTTCTTAGGACAGCTTTGCTGTCGCAGAATAGCTGTATAGTGTATAACAGTAGTATGATTTTGAGGTTATGGGTAAATTTGGTTTTACAGACAGATAGTCGTGTGTTTCTGCCTGGGCTACAATTCTAATCATACTGAATTTATGTGCGAATTTAGATTTGAAATTCACCAGAAATTTTTCGTTAAAAAAAACTTATTGGGAAACTTGCTCACATCAATCAAGCATTTCAGTGGGAAATGTGAAGTTCCCGATGCGCACTGAACCTACGTGCAAGCTACAAACCAAACCTTTTTATTAGTTTTTATTCTGAAAGGCCTACTACTATATTTACCTTTTTTATAGGTATTAATTATACATAATAACGGCTGTCACGGCAGTGACAACTCGAGTGGCAACTCATCCCGGTCCTCCTAATAAGAGATCTTTGGCTATAGTTCAAATTTAACTTCGTACATGAATTTCTAAAAACTCAGAGTTGAGAGCCCGGGATTGAACACAAGATCCTGTGCTTGAAAAGCTATAGGTAAAACCACTTAGCTACCACGGCTTCCAAACAACAATAACAACAACAATTTATAAATTGCATCCATAGAATAGTTAGTTACGATGCTGAACTCTAAGTTGATAATTTAAATTTAAATAAATTACCTAATATTTTATGCACTTTTGTTTGATTACCTACGTAAGTTAATTTAATTCTGTTCTTATAGGTACTTCAATTTGTTTCTTTTCTTATAGCCTAAATTGCTTGTGTTCGAAGTAAAATACAAAATTTATAATTTAAAGTCTTTGCTCTGTCGAGAGTAGAGATCAAAACTAACTTTTACAATTGCAATAAACCAGCAGGTCTGTCACATTACGAGTATTTATAACAGACAATAACAGCCCTCAATAGGTACCATACAAAAACTTGTTTTCTTACTCAAAACAAAGTTTTCTAGCTCAAGCACCAGAAATTCATTAGGCCACCACCGTCGCTCACAAAGTTCAAGGGGAACGTCAAAACAGTGCAATCATACCTAATCCAGAGTCACGTGCTCCACCAAAATCGCAAAGTACCTCTTTGCCCTTATTTATTGCTTGCCATTTGCTCATATCTTCATTTCTCTCGGCGTGTTTCCGTTAAAGTGGCTCGTAGGAAAGAAATACGATGCGGATTATGAAATTAGAAAAAGAATTGGTGAGATTTAGACGGTTTACGGTTTCGCTGAGACGCGAGAGGTGTAATGTTAAGGCCCTACCGTGTTTTTGGCGCAACATTTATTGCATTCATTTAAACTCGTGCTGTATCATTACTAGCAATGCTAGCTATAGTCCTGAAATTCATATGTAAGATATTTGAGGATTCACTCTAGTGACGAGTGTTTATCGAAACACGATTGCTTGTTGTTCGCTCGATAGAAAAAAAAAACAAAGTCGTCTCTAAAAATAAAATAAACTCGTAGTACGACACTAATACTGCACGGCAAGTCATGACTTTTTTAATGTTAATAAAACAAGATGTTTTCTAGGGCGTAGTTTTGCTACATTTTTAAAATTGTATTTGTTTTTATAATAAGATGCAACACGCGCATTCCAACCAACCTATCTTGAGCCATCGTGCCTCCCCCACGCCCGAAATCGCCCACCCATAATCGATTAGCGCGAAAAACTCGGTAGGCCCTTAAGGGTGGGAGAGGTGGTACTGTTTGTTGAACGGCTAGGATAATCAGGTTAGGCTGTGATACTGTAGCGTACCTATAAACCAGGGGCCTGTTGCATAACAAATTACAACTAATATTACAAGCGGAACTCTCGCTTCAGTTATATTAACTGGAAAGGGAGTTCCGCTTGTGTAAGTTGTACTTTATTATGCAACAGGCCCCAGGTTTGATTCATCATCATCATTACAGCCGTAGGATGTCCACTGCTGGACATATGCCTATCATTGATACCCTATCGTTACGGTTGGAAGCGGCTTGCATCCACCTTGATTCTGCGGTTTTTACCAAATCATCCGTCCATCTCGTTAGTGGACGTCCCACGCTGCGCTTGCCAGTCCGTGGTCTCCATTCGAGAACTTTCCGGCCTCAACGGCCAAAGTTATTATACAAACAGATCAGTGTTTCCCAAACATTGTTCTGCCATAGCCCGATAATTTTCACACTACCTCCTCCGTGGCCCACTTAATACTTTTAAACTCAAGCTGGTTCCATTAGATAAAATAATACACATTTATTAATACTACATATTTTGGTATCGCCTATTTAGTCACCGCTTACGAATATTAACGATGCGTCGATCGATAGTAGTATTTTTAAAACAAGGCGGGAATGTTGCGACCCGATATTTAATTTTGATGGTCCAGTATAGGATCGCGACCCGGCAAATTGGAAACGCTGCAATAGATGATTAAGATTCAGATTCATGTATTGCTTCAGCATCATCAGCATCTCCGCCTGCAGGGCACAGGCCTCCTCTTACAATGCGCGTAATACGCTTAGGGCGTAATTCGCACGCGGGGCGACGGCGGAATTTTTTCGCAAGTATGTGCAGGTTCCTTTACCGTAAAGCTCATGGTAAATTTCAAATGTAATTTCGCACACAAATTCTGAAAACTTAGACGTGTGCGTCCGGGCTTGAACCTACGACCCTGTGCTTAAAAGATGCCATAAGTCGAACCACTAGACTGGCACGACATCATGAAACAAACATAAAACAATAATCATTAAAAAATATACTCGTTAATCTACATAACAATACTACTTGAAATTCCTAACATTTAAAAATATTTTTTGTGTGAATAAAAAGATTTTTCAGTAAGGAATCTACTCGATTGTGAAGCCGACTTCATTATATTACTAGCTGTTTGTAGCTATTCATGAGCAAACATATCGGTAACTTGTCAGTGAATTCTCATTATTATACCATGCCCTGAAGCAGAAGCTATTCGAGATAAGCGATATTGCATTCAAACCAGTGCATCCTGTATGGATGTTAATTTACTTTACCTTTACTAATAAATGAGAGATAACTTTGTTTGTTTTGTCCGTCAAAGACCAAAGCAAAGCAAAGACCTCTCCCATAGAATATCACAAACCTTCGTTCCATCTAGACAACCAAGTTTGATAACTGGTTGACTAGATGGAAAATTTCTTCCGTTAAGAAAACAAGTTGTGTCGGTGGAATATAATTCTAATTCCATATTCACAACCGATTTGGACTAAAATTTCCTTATAAAATAACATTTTATTTCTGTAACCATTGTTGACCTCTTATTTCGGGCATTACCTTCTCTCCAAATACCAAGCCTATGTTCACAATGCTACAAGTGTGTCTACCAAACACTTTAGCGTAGCTAACGTTTCATGTTTTGGTTTGTTGCTGGTTGAGTTCAAGAATATTTTAGTCCACATTGCTAACCAGTTTTTTACTTAGAAGACACCTAGTAAATAGTAGCGGAGATGGTGGGACGACCTAGACGCGGAATCGAACGAGTGGCCCAGTATAGCTCTGGACAGGGACATGTGGAAGTCAAGAGGAGAGGCCTTTGCCCAGCAGCGGGACACAAACATAGGCCATTAAAAAAAAAACAGATAACACCTTCTCCTTGTTCAGCATAGACATAGATTAAAATAAAAGTTTAATCGACATGACTGTATAACAAGAAAATACTTCAACACATTCTAGAAAATCGACGCAAATTGTTCCATTTTAATTCAATCGTTTAAATAAAAAATGCAATCATATTTTACGTAAATTTCACCAGTGTACCTATCCGATGCTGAATAACAATAGGATTTTTCGCAAAAATATTAGCCTTTTTGAGCCAGTTTTGGCTTATGAAAATAGAACAAAAACTGGGCTATAAATGTGACGTGATCGTTGCCAGATGGCGGACGTCCTCAGTCGGTTAGGTACTAGTTTTCCATTTGGGTATCAATAGGTAGGTACTATACGTACCTATACACCGTGGCCGATGGATGACTGACGGCCAGGATCGTAAAATGCGAGCAAAATCGATTGAAATAACGTATGACAAGCAATTAGTTAGTGAGCACTTCAATGAATTTTGCTCGCATTTTATAAACCCTGCTGACGACAGATCTATCAGGTTTAATTTTTTTTTAATTATTATTATTATTATTTTTATTTTTTTAAGTACCTATTTTGTTTCATGGCCCTAAGGGGTAAAGGAGTTTGGCCTATGCCTATTTGATTAAAATTGTGTTGGGTGATATTGATTATGTTTCTATGGTTTCTTGTTTGTTATTTTTTTCATTTTTTATTTTTATTTTATTTGTAACTTAAAATTTATGCGTTCGGTTTCGCTTTATGTTTATTGTTTTTTTCAATGTGTGGATGACGTGATGGTCCCAAAGGAAGATCAGCGCCTTTCGCAAGTTCGGCACTTTGCTGATTTGGGGCCTTTTCGTGAATGTGCAATTTTTTTTTTAAGTTTTATTCCTGTAAATTTTTTTTTTCTTTATATCACGAATAAAATTTTTCTTTCTTTCTTTCTTATCCTCCTGGGGCCCACGAAAATTTTGTTTCAATGAACTTTAAACTTTATATCACTTTTGAGTGAGTTCAATATCACATTAGAAGTAAGTCCTATATATAAAGGACTAATTCTAATGTGACATCGAATTCACTCATGATATAACTAACTTTCAAACCGCTGTAACTCAAAAAGCTGCTTAGGTGACTAGACATGTTCTATCCGTGTACCCTTCAATTGGCCTAGTCCCAAACTAAACAAAACATTTACGATAGTAGCTAGGCAACGGATAAACATATTTATATTGCATACTATTAAATAGATACACACTATAGCTATAAATAAAAATAAATAAAAACCCCCAACGCAATTATGTCACTCGTATGTTTGAACATTGAATTAAGTCAATGCCCGTTATGCGTCTATGATCCCTTCCGCAGCTAACAAAAGAGCTGATAACTTTGAAACGGCTGAACCGATTTTGATGAAACACATCTAAGAACCATCGCCAAGAAACCTGCTTTCTGTTAAAAAAAACCGCATCCAAATCGGTGCACCCGTTTAAGAGCTATGATGCCACAGACAGACACACACACATAGCGGTCAAACTTATAACACCCCTCTTTTTGTGTCGGGGGTTAAAAGTACATTATTGAACATCCAAAACTTCAAGGATCATTCGTATTTTTCATACATAACTACTGCTTCAACCGGGGATCCAAGCCGAGACCTCAAGCTTCTATAATGCTTCCACTTGCCGTGCTTTATGATTCAAAGCAGCAATTACCTGAAACAAACAAAATATATTTATTTTGAGTAATTCATTTGTAATTGATTGGTCGATTAAATTAAAAAAAAAAATACAAGTATTACTCAAATATAATGAAGATATACTTAGATACAATTTTTTTTATTATTATCACTATCGGTTGAATAACAAGCATGAAAGCAATTAAAACAAATATGCATTAGAACTTCGCGGGAGGCCAGGGCCGCGGTTGCACAACAGCAGGCTAACAAATGCAGAAAGAGTTGCAGCATTCTGCACAATATGAATTTGTGGCGCTGGCCGTGGAAACTTTGGCCCCGTGGTCATCTCATACCAGGGCGTTGTGCATGGAAATATCGATGCGCTTGGAGCAGGCAGTTATTTTGCGCAGCGTTTGAGCCTCGCCCGCTGTTCAACGTGGCAACGCAGCCAGTGTTCTGGGCTTATACTACGAAGTACTTCGTATCGTGCCATTCCGTTCACGCTAATTGTATTTAATACGAGAGCGAGCGAGACGGTACGATGCGACCTTCGACTTTGGAATTTCGGAGAAGCCCCCCTGGGTTCCTTGCCACGTGGTGATACTAGGGATTAAATAGCTCTATATCTAAATCCCTGATGATTATTAGTCCTAATGATCGATTGTACTAACACTTTTTTTTTAAATCTATTAATTGTTCTGGATTTTTATAAAACAAACCTAACCTAACCTATAGAGTTCTAGAGGATAATCACCTCAAAGTTCCTGAAAAATTCACGGTTTCCGTGAAAAAAAGTGTTAGGACAATCGATCATTAGGACAAACATTACATTAGGACAAACGATGTTAGGGATCTAGAATGAGACCCGGATTAAATTAGGTTGTTCTGTTTCAATTTGTAGACTTGTGTTCTTCTGTATGGTTCTTGGATCATCTGTAGTTTTTTTTATGGTTATTGTAAGTTACTAAATGGAAAGAATAATAAACCAATATTTGAAACAAATTTAAGGATTAGCCCCGACGTTTATTATGGCGACAGTCCTAACTGATATTATTGCTAATTCGCAAATTGTAAGCAACAGCAAAGTTCGTCCCTCTGATTGGTTGATTGCCGACCTCGACTGCTCCCCAACCCTTCTCACTCCCAGCCTTATTTATTTCTAGACAACCCCCAACATCAATCGAAAGAAAAATACATAAATCCTAATCCTAATTGAAAAAAAGTTGACGCAACTTAAAAGGAGGAAAGATAATTCACTATTCACATGAACGCTGGCTTCCCGACCCTCAGGAATTCAATTATACTTTTGTAAAGCCTCCCAATCCCAATGTATGACGGATTTCCGTTCCTGAATCCCGTCTTTAATGATTTTGCTTCTTGAAATCTGTCTCAATTTCGTTTCGTTTCACTCCTCTTTGCAATTTCGCCCATATTAAAGTGGAGGAGCGCTTGTGTCAGCGGATAAAAGATGTACGTTTCGTTATTTTGTTTTATGAACCTTTGAAGATGGATTTCAGGGGGATTTGTGCTTGGAGGTATTACAGTCAGTTATGTGACAAATTTTAAGTGTTTCAAAAGCTCTTAGATATGCTGTTAGTGTCTAGTATTAATATGAGTGATAGCTTTTATTAAAGCACGTCAAGTTTTTAAAGAGCTGTATTTCTTGTTATGACTGATTAGATTAATTTAAATCTAAATAATATATATTTTTACCCTATAGGGTAAAAACCCAATCATGGACATGTTAAGCACAGTAGTTCCCCAGTAATGGACAGCAAAGATTCAATGCCTTATAGCCTAACATTCATAGGCTTTACCAGTTATAATCATCAGTTATGTGAGCATAGTGTTGATATTTAAAAATTAAGTGTGTCCGTTTCTTGAAATTTGGGTACGGAAAAAAATGTCCATAATTGATCCTTGTCCATTACTGGTGCTGTCACCCTAATTGTTTTTTTTTTTGTGTAAAAACGTTAATGTTATAATATAACTTTTCTATTATGTCTGCAAATCAGTTTTTTTTGCGTTGTTATTTTCTTACTTTTATGGATTCCTTAATTCTGGAGTAAAAACGTTAATTTGATAAGATGACTTTTCTATTATGTCTGCAAATCAGTTTTTATTACTAGAAATCACTAATATCAGTTTTCTTTTTTCCTCTGTGATAACTGTAAGGTTATTCATTAATGCTTATTAAATTTCTGTTAACATTTATGTATTAGTAGGTCTTCGTCGATCCAGGAAGATGTGCTAAAAAGGTGCCCAACACTATCCCAAGTCATAATTATAAAGCCACATTTTACAGTGGGTTCTCAATTTGCAACCACAATGACACACTATCGTTATCCTCCGTATTGTCTAGGTATTTGTAATAATTAAATATTGATCTGTCTTGTGTTTTGATTGACCAGTTATTTGAGTTGGCCAAGAACAGGGCGAGATTTAAGGAGCTGACTGCTAATCTTCAATAATGAAGTGGCACTATAAAAAAAAAGAAAAAATAACATAACACGCTTTCACTGGAACCCTACATGCTACAATACAACCATATTTTATACGTGTGCAAAATTCGTCTTGCTGCTAACACGATTTGAGATGTCTTTACTGGATTAAGAAGGTCTTTGCGTGAATGCGACCGTTTATTTATGTATCGTAAACATCCGGAGTGTTTATGTAATGGGATGATAACCCAAATTTTCTTTGTGAAACAAATTTTGAGTTCAAACTTTGGTAAAATTTAATTCATTAAGTACAAGAAGTTTGCGTTTCAAATTATACTTCATGCCTCGTTCTCCAGATTACCTCGAGTACCGTTGTTGAATCTGTACATATATTATTAAATGTGCTCAGAAATTACACTGGACAATTCTAGTGGGATAGGTAAATAAAATATTGTTTTTATTGCCTCGACATTTTGGCCACGTAGCAACAGTCATAGTCACAAGTGGACTGAAGTACGAGATAGTTCGTAAAACTAGCACCGCTGGGTGCCTTTCCACCAGAGATGTGCTATGCAGCTATGCTGCGAAGATGTGAAAGCTACTCTACGAAACTGTGTGACCGTTTCCACCAATGCTAAGCTATGTAGCTACGAGGGCCGTTCAATATAAAGTGAGAATGAGATGCAAACTCTTTCAATATTAGGAAATTAAATACTGGCCGGTAAAGCTAATCTATCTAGCTGATTGCTATGAAAAAAAAAACTAACTGTCTTTTGTTTAAAAAAAAAATACGGTAATTTCTTTGCAATGCTATTGAGTACGTTAGCGAAAATGGAGAAAATTGAACTGCGCGCCGTTATCAAATACTTGTGATTGAAAAATTTTTCTACGGACCAAGTCAATTTGGATTTGCGGGACACTTTAGGGTCTAATGCTCCTCCGTATTCGACAGTCGCACGTTGGTGCGCCGAATTTAGACGTGGAAGAACATCGACAATGGACGACCCCCGCTCCGGACGCCCTACTACAGCAGTAACTGAAGAAATTGTGAAAAAAGTAGAAAACTCAGTTTTGGCGGATCGTCGTGTCACGGTTCGTTTTATTGCTGAAAATGTAAAGATTTCAACGGGGAGCGTGCATAATATTTATCATGAATGCTTGGGTATGAAAAAGGTATCTGCGCGTTGGGTACCAAGAATGCTTACTGACACGCAAAAACAAACTAGACTAGAGATTTGTCAAGAAGCTTTGAACCTGATGCAGCAAGACCGGGAACTTTTTTTGGCGCGATTTATAACAATGGACGAAACATGGCTCCATCATTACGACCCAGAAACGAAACTGCAGTCATTGACATGGAAAAGGCCATCATCTCCAACTCCGAAGAAATTCAAGGTGAGCCCATCTGCCGGTAAGGTCATGGGCTCTGTTTTTTGGGATGGTAAAGGGGTATTAATGATTGAGTATCTCGAGCATGGAGCCACTATTACGGGCACATTATACGCCAAACAAATAGCAACATTGCGCAATGAGATCCGCGAAAAACGGCGAGGTAAACTCTCGAAAGTTGTGCTGTTTCACCAGGACAATGCCCCGGCACACAAGTCCGCCGTTGCAATGGCTGCAATTCGTGATGCTGGGTTCGATATCCTTAAGCATCCTCCGTATTCACCAGATCTCGCTCCCAGTGATTTCTACCTATTTCCAAGATTGAAACAATACCTGAGAGGCCAGAACTTTGAAGACGACGACGCGGTAGTCGCTGCAGTACAAGATTTTTTAAGTACTTAAGATGAGACTTTTTTAAAAATGAAATTTTAAGTTTAGAAAAAAGATTTAATAAGTGTATTATGCTAAAAGGTGACTATGTCGAAAAATAAAATTACATTTAGTAAAAGTTGTTTATAACATACTCATTCTCACTTTTTATTGAACGCCCCTAGTATGCGAGGAAGATGCGCTATGTAGATGAGCAGCCGCGAGGCAATTGTGCGAAGAAGATGCGCAGTTCGAGCAATGCGATGTATCGACAGGGGCGCGCGGAGCGGCAGCGCGGTGAGGGGAGTGACGCTTGCACCGCTCGTCGGCTTATTGCAAGAAATCACTAAGTGACAGAACCAAAATCTTGGTAAAACAGATAATATCTTTTAATTGTACTGGATTACATCTCTAACTAACGAACCAAAATCTTGAGAAAACAGTTAATTACGTTTGAGGATATTGAATTACCGGTAATTCAATGCACTCAAATTATTATCTGTTTTACCAAGATTTTGGTTGTGTCAGTTAGTGATTTCTTGCAATAAGCCGACGCGCTATAGTACGCATCCATAGCACGCATCCAGGGCACGCATCTTTCCATATAAAAATCAAAGCTTAGTTGAACCCGTTTCCACCAGTGCTATGCTATGTGGACCAATGAACATGATTGTTGGATATTTATCAGACACATCCATAGCAACGTAGCGTAGCATGGTAAATAGACGTGCGAGCCGGGATTTCAAAGCACGACCCTCTACTTGAGAGGCCATAGGTCAAACCACTAGGCCACCATGGCTTATTCTAACTTATCCTATCCTAATTATTACCTAACTTCAAACCGCCTCGATTAAAGTTAATTTGCAAGATAAGCCGCCATGGTCTACCTGGATAAGACTTCTTAATTAAGTCCCCCCTTAACTCGTATTCATGCTTAGCATTGTATGAAATTAGGGGAAAATTTGCAGGTGCGAAAGGAACCCAATTTGCATTCATTCGAATACGTTTTGTCAATGAAGTCTTGAAAAAACCGGCCAAGTGCGAGTCAGACTCGCGCACCGCGGGTTCCGTACAAATTTTGTAGTGACGCGCGCCCCTCTACTTTTTTTTTTTTTTACTAGCCTATAATCTCTGGTCCTCCACAGCTCCCTGTCCTGAGCGACATCTGGCCAATCGTTTAATTCGTCTCGCCATCTGCGCCTGGGCCTGTCTCGCCGGCGGTAACCGTCGTGCGGCACCCACCACGTGGCTGGGCGCGCCCACCTTTGAGGATGCATACGGCACACATGCCCGGCCCAATCCCATTTGAGCTTGGCGGTCTTTTTTCCCACATCGGCTCTACTGAATCAGTTTATTTTGATGTGTGCGTGCAAATATTAATTACGACTCTTCATCCTGTTTAGGAGCGTCGACTACTCCGTGAACTATGATAAGTGTGCAACATCACGATCGTGGGATCATTTTATATTGGCAAAAGAAAGAAAGAAAGAAAGAAAGAAGACATTTATTCACTTTTACAAGACACACAAATACAAGAAAGTACACACAAATTCATACAAATAAACAAGGTTCACAAAACAACGAAGTAATAAATACACAGATCTGCATGTGTGTCCATGCAAAAGTGAAACGGTCGCTGAACACGCCGCGGTCGGTGGTACGTCGGGACCCCCTTACAAAATTACAAATGTACAGTGTTCAGATTTTACTCTAAGATACACTTGTAGTACAAGATGGTACCTATAACTTGCCAAATTTCATAGTTCTAGGTAAACAGAAAATACCCTATACATTTTTATTCCCTTGAAGTGTCGAAACATACGTTTTTTGCGGCATAAATGGCAGTATCTTTTTTTTTAACGTTAACTTAGAGGTTTTAGTTTTTTACTGTTTCAAGAGACTGTGTAGACTTGACTACCTATTATTATTTTAATTTCAACTCGATACATCTACGCGTTCACGAGATAAAGGGTCTTGACAGACAGACGGACGGATAAGGACGGACGGACAATAAAGTGATCTTATAAAGGTTCTGTTTTTTTCTTTTGAGGCACGGAACCCTTCAAAGAAAAAGTGTAGCAAGGCAGGCTGAGGCAGAGATGGCGAACCGATCTGAAGATGCTACTGACCAAGTAGCCGAATACAGCTCTGGACAAGGAGATGTGATGTGAGGCTTTGCCCAGCAGTGGGATATAAATACAGGCTACTTAGCCTAATTACTAGTTACCTACCTAGTTTTTAGGTACTTAATAACAATAAGCAATCTCCGCCGTCCATGGATTTAGCGACTCTGTTGGAGCCACTTTGATAAAGTCTTTTTTTCTTGATGGCATCAAATCCAATCGGATGATAAACAGAGCTCTTATGGAACTGTAATACATTCCTTATTTTGATTTTTTAAGACGCTTTAATTTCAACGAACAGAAAAAATACCGCTTTATGAAATTAAATGTACTTACTCCAACTCATAGTAGTTTTTCGTAAAATATTTCCCCGAATCCTCATAAATCTTCATCCCCCACAATCAGCGATTAAAATAAACAATTCGCACTCATACATACGCGTTGACACTAATCCCGCTCGCTAAAGAAGACAAATGATTGCAATAAAATAACAAACGACGTTTTTATTACCTTTCCAATACAAAAGTGAGCCGTTAAGTCAATCTAATAGCCAGTAATTCCTTTAACGGTTTTGCACAAATAGGTGACTAGGCGGTTTCAATTCACAGTAAACTTGATCGTAACAGTGAATAAGTTGAGTTGAATTCGAAACCAACCAGTCTTCAACCAGTGCGTCCTACCAGTTTTAACCTACGGAGCCGAAACGTGGACCTTGACTGCGGGGCTAATCCATAAATTCAGGGTCGCTCAGCGAGCTATGGAGAGAGCGATGCTAGGGGCTTCTTTGAAGGATAAAATCCGCAATCACATTATCCGACAAAGGACGAAAGTCACCGACATTGCTCAAAGAATTAGTTCGCTGAAGTGGCGTTGGGCTGGCCACGTCTATCGCAGGGCTGATGAGCGGTGGAGCAGACGAGTCCTTGAATGGAGACCACGGACGGGGAAACGTAGTGTAGGGCGTCCTGAGGCACGGTGGACGGATGAGAGGGTCGCTGGCGGCGGATGGATGCGAGGGGCCGAAGACAGAGTGTTGTGGCGCGCCATGGAAGAGGCCTATGTCCAGCAGTGGACTGCTATGGGCTGATGATGATGATGATAGTCCAGATCTGGCCCCGAGTGACTATTTTTTATTCCCAAACCTAAAAAAAGATCTGGGAGGTTGATAATCGCGGTAATGGAAGATTTTGAGAGCAAAGACGAAAATTTATTATTATTATGAGTGGCTTAAAAAAAATTGTCCGATCTTCTAAGTGCATTGACATAGGGGGTGAATATATTGAAAAATAAAAATATTATTAAATTCGTAACTTTTTGTTTTCATACCCGTACCGAGAATATATTCTACTGTGGAATTGACATACACAACTTTACTATTCGTCTTTAGGGAAACAATGTTAAAAGTTTTAGCGCCATCTATTCTATGTATTTCCTTTCTATTGGCAACTCTTTTTGAGGTCATTTACTATGTTTGTTTATAGTAGGCGTGATAGATAAGTTCTGTAACAGAGCCTGTGAGGGAAATAAAATGTCTTTGTATACAATCGACTATACATATGTATACAAAGATATCTATACAGCCTAAGTTACAAAAATTGTACAAACGCGACTTTATTAAATTTCAAATCACTAAGGTCGTGGATACATAATTATGTAACTTCGGCCATATATTACTATAACTATAAATTAAAAAAATTAAGAACCCCCTACGCAATAATTTGTATAAAATAAAGTAAATGCCCATTACGCGTGTAAGATTCCTTCCGCAGCTAACGAATGAGCTTTTTTGAAACTGCTGAACCAATTTTGATAATACATTTCTAAGAACCATCACCAAGAAACCTGCTTTCAAATAAAAAAATCCGCATCCAAGATCACCCGTTTAAGAGCTATGATGCCACAGCCAGACACACACATATACATACACACACACACACATAGCGGTCAAACTTATAACATCCCTCTTTTTGTGTATTTTTGTGTCTTTGTGTGTTTTTGTGGCTGTGTGTGTGTAAGTTTGTGCGTGCGTGCGTACGTCGGCTATCGGCATTTGGTACTTACGGTATTTTTATTTCCGATGTTTCAGATGTTGATATTATTTTTCAGGCGTTGATAAGTTAACTGGTAAATGTTAATTCATTTAAAGGAGACTTAAGCGTAACTTTTAAGCCGACTAAATTGCGGTCCAGACGTCTAGAATGTATTTATAAACCTACTAACTCAATTTTGCTACCTTTGCCTCCATAAATGTCAACTTAACTTTAGGCCCGCCCGTTAAGCAGGGTTTTCATGTTATGCGTAAAATATTATGCGCACAATACATTGCGGGCTTTGAATTATCCCTCACACCGTAACTAGTTCCAAAGCCCGCAATCTATAGCCACTCGGATGACTTCACTCGTATTGTGTAAATACGGGTTTAACGGAGACAGGGAACGCGACATGGGTCGTTTTGAATTGTAAATATTAAAATTGTAATATTGCTATTGGTTTTTGCTTAACAATATTAACACGACCTTTTGGGCTTAATTTTTGACTCCGACTAAAAATGTGCGGTAGGTACTTTTACTTCGGTCACACATTTTTACTTTTTGTACAATTATCATCATCATCATTCCAGCCGAAAGACGTCCACTGGCTAAACATAGGCCTTCCCCAAGGCTCGCCAAGCAGATAGGTCCCATGCCCTCCGCATCCAATGCGATCCCGCAATCTTATTTGTGAAACAATGCTTTTAAAATACTTAAACATTCGAAAATTTATCAGCATTTTATTCGATCATTGTTAAAAACAAAATTGAAGATAGAAAGTTCTGATGGGATACGAAATTTCACAACGAGGACAAAGATTTTGTCGTTTTATATACGTCTTACTTCAGGGCACAGGCCTCCTATCAGATTGAGAGACCTTGGACCGTAGTTCCCACGCGCGCTGGCGTGTACAGTCTCACAATGTTTTCCAACACCGTAAAGCTCATGGTAAATTTTGAATGTAATTTCGCATATAAATCCCAAAAAATTTAGAGGTCTGACCTCAGGCGTCCCGACGATCCCCCGTTTGAATGGCCATAGGTCAAATCACCAGGCTACCACGTCTCCTACACGTCGTCGTCTCCTCCGAGGGTTCCGTACAAATTTTAATTTATATGTATCTATGAACATCCAGTCTTAACAGACCCCTGCTCCTAAGCAAAATGTGCGCAGTGTGGGATCATTGTAGATTAACCAATCATTTCAAGATTCTGTGTTCACGGGAAGTACCATGTAGGTTTTGATTCCCTTGCGAGTGTCGAAAATTTGCGGCGTAAATAGATTGGTTACTGATATAGACAGACAGACAAAAAATTTATGCTTTTCGCAATTTTTCCTTTATCTGTGCTATAAGACCTTGCTTCGTACCAAATTTCAAGATTCTGAGTTCACGGGAAGTACCCTGTAGGTTTGATTCCTTTGCGAATGTCGACAATTTGCAGAAATTTGCGGCATAAAAGGCTTTTTTTTTTATTTCGTTGGCTTAGAAGTTTGATTTTTTCACACCTCCAAGGGACAGTAGACATGAGTATTTGGTATAAATTTCAGTTTGATACCTCCACGCCTTCCTGAGAAAAAGGGTCTTGACAGACGGACGGACGGACGAACGGACGGACAACAAAGTGATCCTATAAGGGTTCCGCTTTTTCCTTTCGAGGTGCGGAACCCTAAAAAGTGAAATAAACTAAATATACCCATACAAAAAACGTGATTTTTAGCCGTTTTTATAGATAATGGTACGGAACCCTTCGTGCGCGAGTCCGACTCGCACTTGACCAGTTCTTATGTAAGTTAGTTTTTCCGTAAATCAATTGAGTGATATTAACAATTCCCTGACAAGCACTAAAACACCAAAAGCACTAAAATAATATAAACCTGGCCCAAAAAAAAATATCTGTGGTTTACCTATACAATACTTCGCCGGCTCCGGAGAATAAAATGATAATCGCAAAAACGTAACTTTTCAGGAAAAATAAAAAACACATTTTTGCCAATTACTTCTAAACAAGTGGACGTATACTGATGATAGTCAGCGTTACGGAAAGCTAATTTTTTGAGAATTCTTCTTTTTTAGTGTGACTTATGTAATACATTATTATACAGGAGTTATTTAAAAAATTAGAAGTTAGTGGAAATTGATCGTCATCTGAGATTAATAAAGTCGATTATCATTTTATTCCTGCTTTTTCAAGGGTTTAAAATACGTATGTATGGTTGTTTTATCATTTTATTTTACTATTTTTACGATTCGATTAGTAAAAATAATAGTTACATATCATCTTATTCCCGTTAATATTGAGAAAATTGGTTTATGATAATGTAATTGCAATGAAACAATAACATGGTAATCAACTTTGGCTTTATTTCAATTATTGGGATAAAATTAACAGAATCTTGAAAAAAACTAAAACAATAAAGTTTATTAGGTACTTATTACTTGATTCTTATTCTTGATCATCATCTTCATCATCATTATTCATTTCAGAGTTCTTTACATAAGTCAAGGACTCATAAAAAGCATGATAGTAGCTTGGAATATCACCTGCCTTACAAAGGCTAATCAGTTCGTCGTATAATGCCTTGCTAATTGGCAAGAGCTGGGTGTATATAATACTGGTAGTTCAGTTTCAAAGGCAGGGCTTGGGCTGACGATAGATTTAGGTGTCTGTTTGGAACCTCGCATGCTTCTTAATTTTTGGATTGACTCTGTATTTATTCGGAAATATTCAGAATCGACGTCATATTTGTATTTTAAAATTGATGGTTCTGCAGAAGAAACACTGACTTCCATTATTTTATTATTTATTATTATCGGTTGATTTTGAATCGTTGGTGTGCTTTCATTGCCGATCATCGATCCGTCCGTTAAGATACTTTCCATATTATTTTCTGGTTGTAGAGTTTCATCCAAATCAGTAGCATCAAGGGTCCGTTCTTCGTGCTTGTCACCTTCGTAAGCATCAATGGTCGAAGGCTGGTTGAAGTTCTGGAATATTTGATTAAGACATCGTTTTGATGACCGCTGCAATGAAGATTCATCCAACGCATGCTTTGAAGTTGGTGTCAAATCAGAAGTACAAATCTTGTTATTTCCACCGACTGTCGGTGAAGGTGATGCTATGGAAACTGCTGCATTCATAATAAGCGAAATATTTGAATTAGTTGACGGGGTTCTCAATATATTCTGAGTGGCATGTTCTAGGTAGTCTGAGTCTCCTCCTATACTTGATGAACTTTTGACTCTATCTAAGTTCTCAAGCGTTCAGGGCTTGGCATATACTCGAACTTAACTGGCGAGAAATCTTCATTTGATAAATTATTGTTTTCTTCGCGATAAACTATGTTTTTTAAATCTTGTAAAGTGTAATCATGATTTTTAATAATCACCTCTTTATCTGTCGCAGTGGTATTTTCGATACTTTCTCCATGGTTTTCTTCTGAAAATAAAAATGTTTTTGATAAAAGATGCCTCAGTTTGGAAGGCTCAAAATCCAATCAAACCGCAATCAAAACATCGTGGAGGTTTCAAATATGTTTTTAATAGAAATAAAATAATAATATTTTAATAATAGCAGCAGAAGCGGCAGAAAAGCTTAAGAAAAATAAATACAAAGGTCTTGGCTCTGAATACAACTTTGTTCCATTCGGGGTTGAGACCTTTGGTCCGTGGGGCTCCAGCGCAAAAAGTCTTTACAAAGATATTTGTAAACGGCTTTGTGACACTACAGGAGACCAAAGAGCTGGCAGCTACCTCGCACAACGTATCAGCATTGCTATACAGCGAGGTAATGATGCCAGTGTCTTTGTGACACTACAGGAGACCAAAGAGCTGGCAGCTACCTCGCACAACGTATCAGCATTGCTATACAGCGAGGTAATGCTGCCAGTGTCTTTGTGACACTACAGGAGACCAAAGAGCTGGCAGCTACCTCGCACAACGTATCAGCATTGCTATACAGCGAGGTAATGATGCCAGTGTCTTTGTGACACTACAGGAGACCAAAGAGCTGGCAGCTACCTCGCACAACGTATCAGCATTGCTATACAGCGAGGTAATGCTGCCAGTGTCTTTGTGACACTACAGGAGACCAAAGAGCTGGCAGCTACCTCGCACAACGTATCAGCATTGCTATACAGCGAGGTAATGCTGCCAGTGTCTTTGTGACACTACAGGAGACCAAAGAGCTGGCAGCTACCTCGCACAACGTATCAGCATTGCTATACAGCGAGGTAATGCTGCCAGTGTCTTTGTGACACTACAGGAGACCAAAGAGCTGGCAGCTACCTCGCACAACGTATCAGCATTGCTATACAGCGAGGTAATGCTGCCAGTGTCTTTGTGACACTACAGGAGACCAAAGAGCTGGCAGCTACCTCGCACAACGTATCAGCATTGCTATACAGCGAGGTAATGCTGCCAGTGTCTTTGTGACACTACAGGAGACCAAAGAGCTGGCAGCTACCTCGCACAACGTATCAGCATTGCTATACAGCGAGGTAATGCTGCCAGTGTCTTTGTGACACTACAGGAGACCAAAGAGCTGGCAGCTACCTCGCACAACGTATCAGCATTGCTATACAGCGAGGTAATGCTGCCAGTGTCTTTGGGTCCATGCCGCGGGGGGAACCTTTTGTTAATTTTATTTAGTTTTAGTTTAAGTTAGTTTTATTTTATTTTATTTATAGTTATAGTATTAATTTATTATTGTTATTTTTCTTAATATTTGTATGTGTTTAATAATAATAAATAACTTTTAATAGAAAACATAGTCATCTCATCCCGGCTCATACGCCCCACTTAGGCACAAGCCTCCTCTCGGAATGAGAGGGCTAGGGCAGTAGTCCCCACACGGGCCCAGTGCGGATTCGGAACTTCACACACACCATTGAATTGCTTAACAGGTTTGTGCAGGTTTCCTCACGATGTTTTCCTTCACCGTAAAGCTCGTTGTAAATTTCAAATGTAATTTTCCACATGCATTTAGGAAAACTCAGAGGTGCGAGGCCAGATTTGAACCCAGGACCCTCTGCTTGAGAGGCCAATGTATATACATACTACACGCTACAATAGGGAATATAATAATAACTACAATATTATGACTACACATTAAACGTTAATATAAGGTAAATAACGTACAAAAATGATTAATAACTGAATATTATTGTTCTTAAGACCAGTTTAGACCAGCAAGAAAAAACGTGCAAGTTGCATTACCTTGCGGCGTTCGGTTGACCACTTCAAACTCATTCGCTTTAACGCCGCGCAATCTAATACAACTTGCAAGATTTTTCTTTTAGTTCTAAACTCGGCTTTACGTATAACTTGTACTTTTACACACACACATCAGACGCGTCAAAGTATTATAAAATAAAGTATTAAAAAATAGTATTAGGTACCTACCGTTATTTAAATAATCCTCATTAGTGAAAATAAACGGATCACTCACGTCTTAAAACGAGTTTAACTCGACATGTTTCGGGCTAATCCGTAGCCCATCCTCTCGGAGTCGCACGTCACGGCGGCTGCCAAACGGACGGATTAGCCCGAAACATGTCGAGTTAAACTCGTTTTAAGACGTGAGTGATCCGTTTATTTTCACTATGAGTGAGTCTCACGGTAGTTTCATGTTTAAAATCCTCATTAGCTTTGTCAACATTATTCATAATAGAATTTAATCGTGCAGTCCTTCGTTTGTCCATTTTCACTAACTCCATTCACTAAACTTATACACAAAAAAAAACAATAACAATTTAATTATTGTTGAAAATATCAACAATAATTAAAACAAAAGCTCCACAACACTTCCGCAAAGACATTTGAGACGACATTGACGACTAGTATTATCAGTATAAACAAACATTGCCACATGCGCGGCACCCCCGATGTTGTTGTACTTGCCATTGCAATTTGTGATTGACAAACGTACGAGAAGCAAAAAGGATGACAATAATGTTTTACTGTTCGGCACCGAAAGAGTTGTTTTGCTAGGTGAACATTATACGAAGTTGTAGAACGGTTTTTTACGGGAATAAAATGATAACCTATCTTTATCGTTTTCTTGGGCAATTATTTTTACGAGAACATCATTTTATTACCGTTAATAATATTGAAAAACTTGAACACAATATGGTAATATTATGATACAGCTTTGTTCTTGTCTTTTTTCAAATAGGTAAAATTGTTGAATAATATTGTATATTTTTGTAACTCGGTAAGTAACAGTATAAAAATTGTGAAAAAAATTGTACACGTGTATTAGCATTCACTGATTTCAAATATGGCATAACACTAAAACTAAGATAATAGCGATTATCATTTTGTTCTCCGGAGCCGGCGACTTGTAGAGTAACTTAAACACATCATAATGCAACCAATTTGCCAGCTAATCATTAAGTTTAACCAATCGGGAAATTCGCATCACGTTATATTTGACAAATCGGTGAAGAATGCGTTTGAATTTCGTTGTTCTTTTTTCGAAAAATGAAAATGTTTTTCATTTCTCTGTTTTCATTACTTTATTGTAATTTTTCGATACAGTGGCCAGTACCATAGACAATAGACTTTTGTTTTAGGAATAAAAAGACTGCTTTTGTGATTTTGTTTGTTTGTTCGTGGCCAAGGCTTGTATAGAGTTTTTCTCAAACATGCATCATCATCATCACCACCACCACCATCATCACCACCATCACCATCATCATCACCATTACCATCATCATCACCATCACCCACCATCACCATCATCATCACCATCATCATCATCACCATCACCCACCATCATCATCATCATCACCATCACCCACCATCACCATCATCATCACCATCATCATCATCACCATCATCATCATCATCACCATCAACATCATCATCATCATAAAATCATCGTCATCATCATTATCATCATCATCATCATCACATCATCACCATCATCATCATCACACCATCACCATCACCACCATCACCATCATCATCATCATCTTACCTTAAATAAGCGTAGTGGCAGAATGTCATAATGAACCAAAACGCAAATATTGCTTATAGTTTTTTTTTAAAGGCTAAATGCTATGATGCCATAGACCTATAAACGTCATGGTATGAAACAGCAGACGATCACTTTGCTGGCCTTGGCCAGCAATGTTGTATGAAATTCCATTATTGACCTCTCGTCTAGCCGCACCTGCATTGTGACACTTCGTGGCGTATTATAAGGAACATTACGTCAATATTTCATAGCATGTTTGAGAAAACATATTTTGTAGGTAATTGTTTTACGGTTCAGTTAAGTTGACCAGTGACGTAAAACGCACTAAAGTGCAAAAATTGTAAGTTTATTGTACCTACGCTGCATGTCAATTGTAAGTTTATTGTACCTACGCTGCATGTCAATTGTAAGTTTATTGTACCTACGCTGCATGTCAATTCCTAAACTCAATCTAGATTCATGGATGTAAGCACCTTGTGCAAGACAAGTCCATCTGGATCACTATCAGCATCTTATTCGTTTATCCTACCGCCAAGCAGTAGGGATCACGTGTGTAAGACAGTCGTTGAAATTACTAGCACAGAATAATATAATATATCTTAAGCCCTCTAAGCTGTCAACGCATCTAGAATCTTCTACCTATATTATTGCGAGTGGCTATGTGTGGTCGTGGTCAACGACCATCGAGTTACCCGTTAGCTCGTATACCTCTCTATTTATATGAAAAAGTAACTCACTCGCAACCGCCGGAAAGTCACTTCGTTTCCTATAATGAGGGTTTTCTATGAGAGGCTATTTGGCGCTAGTATCGTCAGGTCCGTTTGACAACTTTGACATTAGTTGTATGGGTGTAACGTCAAATAGACCCTACGATACTAACGCCATCTAGCGATATTCCGCCAGTCAGAAAACCCTCATTGACATTAAACATAATATCACTGCCATCCTAACGTTTCCGGTTGAGAAACGAGAAGATCCCTAGAAGAACCGGGGTCACTGACGTAGCCAAACGGATTAGCTCGTTGAAATGGCAATGGGCAGGCCAGATATCACGCCGTAGCCGTTGGGGCCCAAAACTTCTCGAATGGAGTTCACGGACTGGCAAGCGTAGCGTGGGACGTCCACCAACTAGATGGACGGACCACTTAGTGAAGGCCGCAGGTTCAGGGTGGATGCAAGACACTTCCAACCGTAATGATTGGGCATCAATGAGGGAGGCCTATGTCCAACAGTGGACGTGGATGATGAATGACTAACGTTTGCCATAAAATATACAGAACCGTTCAAATTATGAGGACTTTCGAAATTTCATCTTTTGGAAACATTAGATTAGTTTAGTAAATATTCTGAAGAAAATACTGTTTCAGAAATAAATCACTTTATGAAAAATGAAAATTATGAAAAAAGATACACCGTGGCATAGGAAATTCGGAGAAACCCAACTATCAGCCACGCAACATTTGAATAAAGAATGATTAATTTTTCCCCGACAACTTTCGCACCCATCACACCAATCAAACACGTCTCATCAAGTACAATCGCCCAAATCCTGCGACTCTGATGTGTAGATCTAATTAACACATTGCCAGACGTTTCATTAATCACCGTGCCAACTGTACAGGACTTAATCAGTCGCTGTCGGCGCGACGATTGTCTTACTGTGAGTTACTATTGTCCAAACTCGACAGTAGATTTCATGTTAGTCGTAGCATTTTGAATTTTGATGAGGACGGATGTCTAAGTATTGTCGGAACAATCTACTTAAGTGATATAGCTCGAAGAATTATCGCCGCTGAAGTAATTATTTTTTATTTGGGGTCCATATCGGGTTGCAAAATTGTTAAAGGTCATTATGTAATGTTTGTCATAAGATTCGTTTTCAAAAAAATTGCACACAGTTAAGAGCTTTAATCAAAACAAAATTCAATTGATTCCTTTGTGTAACGAAAGTTACCCTTAAAGTTTGTATGACTACTTTCGTTGCACAAAGGACACGACCGTGATTTTATTTTCATTAATCCTTTAATGTATGTACAATTTTTTTGAAAACGACTCATAATGTTCATGTTATTCCGGAAGACGCAGTGTAGGTAGGCCTCCACCAAGATGGAGCGACGACCAGGTTAAGGTTGCGGGATAGCGTTGGATGCGAATGGCACGGGACCGATCTGTTTGGCGAGCCTTGCGGGAGGCCTATGTTCAGCAGTGGACGTCTTTTGGCTAAAATGATGTAGATACAGAATTGTTATAAAACAAACCTAAGCAGGCCGACCATTCATTCATTCATTGCTGGACATAGGCCTCAGTCATTGATACCCAATCACTACGGTAGGAAGTGGCTTGCGTCCACCTTATACCAGCGGCTTTCACCAAATCGTGCGTCCACCTCGTAGGTGGACGTCCCATGCTGCGTTTGCCAGTCCGTTAATTAAAATTAATCTATTACCGGTGAACCTTAAGAAAACTATTCTCTATTTGTTATTATTAATTTCTTATCACAATGTTACTTTATATTGTAACATAGTTATAAGCTGTTTGCTGAAAATCTTTGGTAAAATCAGAAAAAGATCTCTCGAGGCTTTTGTACCCAACCCAACTTTATAAATAACTTAGTAAATGTGTCAACCCCTTACTTGGTAACAGTTTTTTTATGAAGGCGGCTTACCTACGCATTGATAACAGTATGCTTAGGGTTATTTATACACCAAGAAAATCTACAAAGTTTCATTACATTGCGGGGCCGCGCGGTCATGGCTTTATCAGTGATAGATCATGGACGGCAGTGTACCTCTTTACGCGATATATCTCGTACTATCTACTCATAATGGACCTTTACGGCGTAGGCGTCTACGAAAAGTGTAGAGTCTACAAGTGGGTGTTTAGTAAAATTACATTTGCATTTAATCCTATCATCCTACTAATATTTTAGGCAAAGAGAAAGTTTGTAAAGTTGTTTGGATGGTTGTTACTCAATCACGCACTGACAGCTGAATGGGTTGAGATGAAATCCCTCCGGGGTGTATTGGCCCAAGTGTCAATATGTCCAAATGTTAGAACGTCGGGATGTCAAAACGTCCAAGGACACAATACCCAGTTTCCAAAAAGTCCAGTGAACATAAACTCCAGTATTAACTTTAAAAATAATGGAGGGCGTTGTACAATAACGTTGAAGTACGCTGAAGTTGATACGTAAACTTAATCTCCAAATAGCTTCGTCCGAGCGAACGCTATGCTTTAAAAATGTTACCGTTCACTTTTTTCCGGCTAAACTTTAAAATTTTAAATGCTACACTTTTACTCTTTATTTACTAGTTGTATCAAATCAAATCTTTAGAAATTATATCGACGTTTAAGCCACATTTTGTGATATTACAAGTTTCTTTTACATTTTACAAGTCATATCTTCATTAAAAGTCACATTATAACAAATAGCAAAGAGGTAATTACAAAAAAAAAAATATTTCATTAGATCCTGCGTAGCGTACCATAGTAATTTAATTATAAATTACGGTTTAAATCTGCATTGTCACTAATTAAAAACTAAATAAAGTCATGGTATACAGGTTGGAATAATACTTATAAGAATAAATTTAATAAACCCGCTTATTTTTGTATCTTTAAGAGAACATGCGTGTGCTGGGCTTATTTGTCTGTTAATGTTATACAGACACATAAATACTTTGTTAAGAGGATTTCAACTTTTTAACCGACTTCAAAAAAAGAGGAGGTTCTCAATTCGTCTGTATGTTTTTTTTAGGATTCTGTACTTTATTTTAAATGGACTCTTTTATAATCTTATGATCAAACCTGTTTGCCGTTTTCCTGAATATTTTTTAAGATCCTTAGATATTTAAAGTTGAGACTGATGTCAAATACCTACTCAGAACTGCAACACTTTGAAGCAGTGGAAAATATAAGGGCCTGTTCGCACAGCGATATTTCACCGCGAGGTTTTTTTGTCGTAACTCTGTAACACATTGAATCTTATGGTCGTAGCCGCACCGGCGTTAAAAACCATAATACAGAAATGCGGAATATAATACGCGAAAAGAAAAACCTCGCGGTGAAATATCGCTGCGCGGACAGGCCCTAAGTTTCTAAATTTATGCAATTAAAAAATTCAACCTTTCTTAACTCTTCTAAGAATTACTAATGCTCATTTCTTAGAATCGATAAATAAATACAATTAAAAATAATAAAATATGTTGCTCTGTAAACAAAGGTTTAATAATAATATGGGTCATTCATTATGTTTATATTAAGGTAAGTACACATAAAATATTGTATTAATTAAAACACTTCGCTGTAAACAAAGAAAAGATATCTTAAGTTTATTTATATTATGCCAATTTCTTACTAAATTTTGTCTAATTATAATATCTTCTATTTTAAATGAATGCAACTGTCTTCACATCATTTTTTGCAGTCACACTCTGTTAATTTCAGACGTAACTGCTTTATCTTCCGTATATATACTAGGGGCGTTCAATAAAAAGTGAGAATGAGTATTTTATAAACAACTTTTACTAAATGTCATTTTATTTTTCGACATAGTCACCTTTTAGCATAATACACTTAGTATATCTTTTTTCTAAACTTAAAATTCCATTTTTAAAAAAGGTCTCATCTTGAGTACTTAAAAAATCTTGCACTGCAGCGACTACCGCGTCGTCGTCTTCAAATTTCTGGCCTCTCAGGTATTGTTTCAATCTCGGAAATAGGTATAAATCACTGGGAGCGAGACCTGGTGAATACGGAGGATGCTTAAGGATATCGAACCCAGCATCACGAATTGCAGCTATTGCAACAGCGGACTTGTGTGCCGGGGTATTGTCCTGGTGGAACAGCACTACTTTCGAGAGTTTACCTCGCCGTTTTTCGCGGATCTCATTGCGCAATGTTGCTATTTGTATTGGCGTATAATGTGCCCGTAATAGTGGCTCCATGCTCGAGATACTCAATCATTATACCCCTTTACCATCCCAAAAAACAGAGCCCATGACCTTACCGGCAGATGGGCTCACCTTGAATTTCTTCGGAGTTGGAGATGATGGCCTTTTCCATGTCATAGACTGCAGTTTTGTTTCTGGGTCGTAATGATGGAGCCATGTTTCGTCCATTGTTATAAATCGCGCCAAAAAAAGTTCCCGGTCTTGCTGCATCAGGTTCAAAGCTTCTTGACAAATCTCTAGTCTAGTTTGTTTTTGCGTGTCAGTAAGCATTCTTGGTACCCAACGCGCAGATACCTTTTTCATACCAAAGCGTTCATGTAAAATATTATGCACGCTCCACGTTGAAATCTTTACATTTTCAGCAATAAAACGAACCGTGACACGACGATCCGCCAAAACTGAGTTTTCGACTTTTTTCACAATTTCTTCAGTTACTGCTGTAGTAGGGCGTCCGGAGCGGGGGTTGTCCATTGTCGATATTCTTCTACGTCTAAATTCGGCGCACCAACGTGCGACTGTCGAATACGGAGGAGCATTAGACCCTAAAGTGTCCCACAAATCCAAATTGACTTGGTCCCTAGATAAATTTTTCAAACACAAGTATTTGATAACGGCGCGCAGTTCAATTTTCTCCATTTTCGCTAACGTACTCAATAGCATTGCAAAGAAATTACCGTATATTTTTTTAAACAAAAGACAGTTAGTTTTTTTTTTCATAGCAATCAGCTAGATAGATTAGCTTTACCGTCCAGTATTTAATTTCGTAATATTAAAAGAGTTTGCATCTCATTCTCACTTTATATTGAACGCCCCTCGTACTCTTTGTACTGCGTTACCGACACACAAAAAATAATAAAAAAAACTACTGAGGTAATAAATCTTTGTTTATATTTCGTGACGTGAGGGTCAAAAATTGTGCTGAACTTGCTGTTAACACAAATAAAAGAATTTCAGTTTTCAGTGAAGTAATTTTATTTCACATAAGACCGAAAAGATTTAGCTTAAATTTTAGAAGAAGAAATGCTGCCTGTGTATTTGGAACCTGGACTAACAAGACACTTTGTCGTGAATATATTTAATACTAAAAAGGATAATTGTATTTTATTATCGCAAACAAAGTGCATGATTTGATTATGTGTTTTTTTTTTTCTAGGACTTGTTGACCTCTTGAACAACTTTACTGTACACCATATTTGAACTTGATTGTATCAGTTGTTTCGATGAAAATCAGATGTAAAATTATATTTATTGATGCTAGAATGCAAAAAAAACTTTCGTTGTTCTAATTCCAGTGGTAGCCACGTAAGAAAAGCTTGTGCTTTCGGTAGATGCCGGGCGTGTTAACATACATTCGCGCCACGTTCGTCTTAAAGCTTTTTACGAAAGCTAATCAGGGAAGAGCTTGAAATTTGAGTGAAGTCGGTAGAATAGTGATTTGTTCCGGATATACCGTTTAGCTGCCAAGAAATTTGCGTGTCCTACTCTGCAAAGGGCCCGCGTGTGACCTCGGCCCAAACCTTCTCATTGCGAGAGGAGGCCTGTGCTATACAGTGGACTTATATAGGCTGGGAACAATAATGAAGGCGACGAAGTAATTATTGGGATTGGCTAAGCGATTTTGTAACATCTATGAATTTTAATACAATACAATGACTCACAGCCAGCCCTCCTCTTAGAATAAGAGGGCTTGGGCCGTCGTTCCCACGCGGGCCTAGTGCGGATTGGGAACTTCACACATACCATTGAATTTCTTCGCAGATTTATGCAGGTATCCTCACGATGTTTTCCTTCAACATAAAGCTCATGGTTAATTTCAAATTTAATGACTTTAAAATACAAATATTAAGAAACAATAACAATAATAAATTAATACTATAACTATAAATAAAATAAAACTAACTTAAACTAAATAAAATTAACAAAAGGTTCCCCCCGCGGCATGGACCCAAAGACACTGGCAGTAATTTAATTTAATTTATTTTTAAAAAAATAATGTAATTTCGCACATAAACTCCAGGTACGAGCCGGGATTTCAACCCACGGTCCTCTGTTTGAGAGGCCGTAGGTGAAACCGCTAGGCCACCACGGCTTTCGGGCTAGCTAGTAATCTATATAATATATATAAAAATGAATCCCTATTTCCCTTGGTCACGGCATCACGCATGAACGGCTGGACCGATTTCACTAATTCTTTTTTTGTTGTGTTCGTCATTGTCAGGAGAAGGTTCTTATGAAAGAAAAAATTAAGAAAATTACGCGGAAAATTAGAAAATATAAGAAAAATTACCGTCCATAATAACTTTTCTAATGTAACCTTATGGCGTTTGACATAACTGCCAGTCGTTTGACAGTTGGCGTGATTAACGGAATACGATCGTTTAAATTAAATGTACGGGTCGAAATTTTATTCATAAAACTAGCGACGCGCCCCGACTTCGTGTGGGTGTATTTTGGGGAAAAAGAGGTAAATATATAAACTTACCACCTTAAATTATAGACTTTCTTTATTTTTCACACCTATTTTTCAAAGTTACACCCGTGCGAAGCCGGGGCGGGTCGCTAGTCTATTATATTAACGTGCAGCTAAGTTACTGATCCATTTAACCGCCGGACCGCCGGACCGCAAACGTGTGGCTTGAGCCGATAACAACCAATATTAATGTCGAATACTTGACGTATTTTAGATAGGTACTGTTAGTTTTGAGAAGTAAAGTTCCATTAAAGTCTTTAGTTAGTCTGTGTACGCATGCGTTAGAGAGATAAAAATTGAAAATAATTGGATAAAAAAATATCCTTCACCGAAAAGCTTTATGGTAAATTGCACTAAGCTACCACGGGTATATAACGTTACTTTCCCGGGATAGAAAAAAAGCAAACCCAAGACGCAATTCTTTATTTTAGCTATGAAAACTGCATTTTACTTTAAAGCAATAAAACCTAATTTTGCAGTTTATTGAAAATTAACTAGTAGAATAAACTATTTTTAGGGATCCGGAGCCAAAATGGAATCCTTATAGTTTCATCATGTCTGTCTGTCCGCGGCTTAGCGCAGTGGCTATTAGTGCTAGTTTTACTAGGGTAGCGGGTTTGTCGTATTTACAGAAAAAAAGTTAGTATTTAGGTATGTTTAGTCGACCAAGTAAGTACTTTATACCATTTTTAATGACAGTTCCTACATCAGAATTACAACAGTAAGGCTGATTGACACAATACATTGACTTGTAAGTGAAAATAGCCTTTGTTTTTTTAAATACAAAAACGTTTATTGCCAGAACATAGTACTTAAATACAACAAGTCTTAGTGGTACAGGATGTTCTTATGTTCTACTCTATCTAGGCGTGCAATATTGATTTTTTTAGCATTAACAACTGACTGACTTTGAACCTTAACCTAAACTTAACCTAACCTAACTAACCTTACTTTAACCTTAGGGTGGTAAAGGAATTTCTTGATCGACTAAACTCTTGGTCGACTATTTAGTTGCGTATATTAAATTTGTAAAATGATTTTTACTGATTGAGTTGAGACAAATTGATTCTTTATGATCACCCTCTTAGATTCTTAGTATAAGTACCTAACTAATTTGTTTTAGGTAAAACTTTATACGTGGCCATATTAGACCCCCCACGTAATTAGGGGGAAATTTACAGCTGTCACATGAACGAGTTCTCCATTAACTCTTATCGGCCCAACAAAAGGACCAACATGTAGTGAAATGACGTTAATGTAAAAAGTTTGTACAGACTGAGGGTGAGTTAATTGCGTTTGCGCCGCTTTTAAGTAATATTCATTATACATATTAGATAACTTTGTCGTTTTCTAAAATTTCGCTTAGACTGATATTTTATTATTTTGCAAACGGAATTTCATGGCGAGCTTTCTTTCCGATGATTATTTAGTAAGTTTTCGGGTTCCGTACCCGAAGAGTAAAGTCGTAAAGTCAGTCTTTCAGTAAGTATGTCACCAGGCTGTATCTTATGAACCGTGATAGCTAGATAATTTAAATTTTCACTGATTATGTATTACTGTGACCGGTACAACAACAAATAAAAGAAGGTAATCTATTATATAAAAATCTCGTGTCACGCTGTTTGTTATCGAACTCCTCCTAAACGTCGTTGGGGGTACTTCTTGTTTGCCTGTAAGACCCTTTCAAGTCTCTAGCACCATTAGTTTAGGCTGTGCGTTGTCTGTCACTCAGTCAGTCAGTCAGTCACAGTACGTTTTATAGGTATAGATTAAGGGGCGTCCTGATTAACCAATGTAAAATGATCTCACACTGCGTACATCTTACTTAGAAGCAGGGTTCTACTAACACTGGATTTTTATTAAACATCGTTATCAACGTTCGAATTTCATGGCAATGTATGGTCGGCAGAAAAACAAATACAAACAAATCATCATCATCATCATCCCAGCCTATATACGTCCCACCGCAGGGCACAGGCTTCCTCTCAGAATGAGAGGGGTGGGCCGTAGTTCCCACGGGGGCCCAGTGCGGATTGGGAACTTCACACACACCATTGAATTTCTTCTCAGGTGTATGCAGGTTTCCACACAATGTTTTCCATAGTGAAAATAAACGGATCACTCACGTCTTAAAAGGAGTTTAACTCGACATGTTTCGGGCTAATCCGTAGCCCTTCCTCTCGGAATCGCACGTCACGACGGTCCATATTCACTCTACAGTGCGCGTTTTGCAGCCACCGTGACGTGCGACTCCGAGAGTATGGGCTACGGATTAGCCCGAAACATGTCAAGTTAAACTCGTTTTAAGACGTGAGTGATCCGTTTATTTTCACTATGAATGAGTCTCACGGTAGTTTCATGTTTAACGATGTTTTCCTTCATCGTAAAGCTCATTTGTAAATTTCAAATGTAATTTCGCACTTAATTCCGAAAAACACGGAGGTGTAAGCTTGAAACGCCATAGGTCAACTAACAGTCGTTGTGTACTAGAGACAGAAAGCTAATCAAAGAATGCCTAAAGACATACCGCTTCCTTGCTCTCATCGATCCACGCCCGCTCCAGCACCAAGTAATCCCAACAAACTTGGTGTTTGTTCTTTTCATTGTATTGTCAACCCTTTGTGCCTTGATCCATTGTTACCTTTGTTGTACACGTTTATGGCTCGCAACTTTGCCTGACGCGAACTGTTCGCTGAAACACATTATTATCACAATTCAAACTCGCGACATTTTACACTAAAGCATTACTATATTTGACGTAAAACAGTACAAAAGATTGTATCAAACTTGTCAGCTTTGTAAGAAACTTTACCATTATCTGATGTGATGGTATTTGCGGATAGGATTAAATGTTCTATCCTAAAATATTTAGTTAACCATGTCGTCGCTAAATCTTGTTGGAGCCCTACCCACACTGCGTCTTTTGGTCTGTGGACGCCAGAGAAGAGATGAGAGGAGAGGAGAGGTAGAGGTTGCAGGAACGCGTTGGATGCGGATGGCGCAGGACCGATCTGTATGGCGAGACTTAAGGGAGGCCTATGTGAACATATTGCTGAAGCAATGGACGTCTTTCGGCTGAATTTATGATGATGATGGCAAGATTAAATTAAATTAGACATCAGTACTAATATTTATTAAATCAATTTTTGTATTTTAGTATTACTACTATGATAGATGAATTTCAAATAAAATGATTATTATTATAATATTCTTTCTAGGGACATAGAGTACTCGTATGTTAGATAAATAAAATGGGCTATATTAGTAACTCCCGATACAAAAAGTTTTCATTGGAAGTTTCTAGTAGCCAATTTCATTTCCCCGCCTATACTCACCCACCCAGCAATATTGTGTCCGGCATTGGGCCTAAAAGTAGGTATAAAATAACACATAAAAAATAAATTGAGTGACTGAATAAAATGATTAAGCCCAGTTTTCTAAATAAACATTACTAACATTTCCATATTTTTTTTAATATATTCTATGTAGTTTCGGAATAATTAGCAAAATAAAACATAATTTGGACTTTACTTCAGAGCTGAAACCTAGAATAGAAAATTTCAGTTATCGTGTTTTCCGACTCCCAACTCACTCTAATTTAAGATAAACAATAACATATGACAATTTAATTTACAAACTTTACCTATCTTATTCACAACATTCAATGAAAAATTATAAGAAAATATTAGTCAAAAGTCACATTGTATGCACGTCCAAATTTTCCTGCTATCCCCTTGGACTACTTCTTTGTGGCTGGCACTGACACTCCCTAGAACGTGGCTGTGACATTTTTTTTATTATCATCTGTCCCTCATTGCTACATAAAAGCCTCTCTATTGACCTCCACAACTCTCGGTCTGACGCAATGTAATGCCAGGCGCCCTTTGCATACGCATCCAAATCGTCCCGTCATCTACTTCTTGGTCTGCCTTGTCGCTGACCGTTCTCCGGGACGGGGACGACTGTGTGAGCCCACCTTTGTGGGTGCTTGCAACAGACATCAGTCATGTTATTTAAGGAAAATAATAAAAAGATATATTTCTATTTCTGTTATCAATTATCACGCTCTACCAGTAACGGATCCTAACGAACCAGTGATTGTAAAACAAATTAGTTAAATCCGATAGCAAGGAAAATACGCCTCAAAGCTAATTCATTAAAAACGATCCATCATGATCTTTCGACGAATCATGGCGCAGAGGTCATAACACCATTCGCTTGATATTAAACGAGTCATTTTGACGAAGCGGTCATAACAAAATGGTTGATGGTCAAAATTAATTTTCTAAGACGTCCATAATTGGGGAACTGTGACGTCTTTCTTAAGACCAGGTCATCTGAAAATAACCAATGTTTGTTCCACTTTATCATCATCATCATCCCAGCCTATACAGGGTGTTACAAAATAACCCCTAAAGCCTGAAACCCCATGAACAGTAAATAAAACTGTAATTTTGCGCGCTGTTAATTTTTTTGTAATTAATTTTTTTTATTTTTATTATTTAGCCTATTTTTGTCACTGCTGGGCAAAGGCCTCTCCTCTCTTGCTCCACTCCTGCCTATCAAAGGCGAGCTCCCGCCATCCCAAAAAAATATATACTAATTTAATTCTTTACTGGAGTACTTTCATACCCTTCAGTTATTACGGGTAATTTTGTAACACCCTGTATACGTTCCGCTGCATGGCACAGGTATCCTGTCAGAAGCACTCCACTTTGTATATGCAGAATTTTTATTTTCAATCGGGTCAAAATATAATGTGAAATTAATTAATATACCTATTTAATGAACTATTATCTCTTTACGTGTGAGGATGAATCACAAAATGCTCTTAAATTCCCTGTTTTTTCTTTCAGAATCACTGTCAGTATCTTTGCGTTGGTGGGAGGTTTCTATTTCAATATTTCTGCGCTCCAATAAACCTAGTTTTAAAAATAATGATGAAAATAAATTGTCTTTTAAATTCCCTGTTTTTTTTTTCAGAATCACTGTCAGTATCTTTGCGTTGGTGGGAGGTTTCTATTTCAATATTTCTGCGCTCCAATAAACCTAGTTTTAAATAAACCTAGTTTTAAAAATAATGATGAAAATAAATTGTCTTTTTATTATTTCTAGGACCTTACTTTTATTTATAATCGGATCGGATCGGGCGTCTGTTGTTAATTAGTGTAGGTAGTAATTAGTGAAATCATCTGAAGTTTTATCTAATATTTGATTTTATTACAAAACTGTTAGGTATTTGTAGAGATCTCGAGTTTAGTGAATTTAGGTATTCATTTTCTTTTGATGTCTTTTTAGATGGAATATTTTAGGATTATTCAATATAATTAAGTTAAATTATTATGTTTCAAGCAAATTCGTTTTTTTACCTTTAGGTTTCTGCGCAGAATAAACAACATTATGTGGGTTATTTATAAGTTATGAAAGATACCAAGGTTTAATTTGATGAAGTAATTATTATTACATTATCTTGAAAGATAACACGATTATTAAAGGGTAACTCTGAGCACTCAAATTTAATTTAGATCTTGTATAAACTTTGCGAAGGAATTCAATGGTGTGTGTGAAGTTCCCAATCCGCACTGGGCCCGCGTGAGAACTACGGCCCAATCCCTCTCATTCTGAGAGGAGGCCTGTGCCCTGCAGTAGGACGTATATAGGCTGGGATGATGATGATGATGACGACGACGACGACGACGACGACGATGACGACGACGACGACGACGACGACGACGAAGACGACGACGACGACGATGACGACGACGACGACGACGCCGACGACGACGACGACGATGATGATGATGATGATGATGATGATGATGATGATGATGATGATGATGATGATGATGATAAACTTTGCCTTAACTAGTAAAATACCTTTACGGAGATTACAGTCTACTTTATAACTTCACACTAACATCTATTGAGTTTGTAAGAGAAACTTAATTAACGCTTTTAATAATTAATAACTTTCAAACTAGTCGTGTTTGACATTTGGTATTAATTTTTGTAAAAAAATATCATATTGCTAAATTATAATGTTGGCGTTTATGCCACGAGTACGTTTAATCTTAGTGTATCTTTTATGACGTGACATTATGTCGTTGCTAAGCGACAAGGCACAGAACTCACAAGCTCCATTTGATGCAGACTGTACCATTTCATTAAAACATAAGAAGACGTCACCGCATAGAAAATTTAGTATCAAGGTAAACAACCTAACTTGGTGAAGGAACTTGCAAAGCAATTCGGCTGTATGTGTGAAGATCCCAATCTACGTTAGGCCCAAGTGGAAACAACAGCCCAACCCCTCTCAGTCTGAGAGAAGACCTGTGCCCAACGGTAAGCCGTTTATAAGAGATAATGAAGCACTCTACTAGTTACATTATTTTGTAATGCTAGGGACCGATATCACCGGCGTGTACACGATTTAGATTATTCTAACACACTTCCGTCACCCCGGGGCTATAAGTGACATTCACCACCCGTTGTGAAGACAACGAATCTCACTTCTTTCCCTGAAAGCGAAAAACTGTCTACATACGGACAAAAAATCTTGTTAAGTATACCGGCGTCATTGCCCTCGCTTTCGGTTCATATGTCAAATATCCATCCGTAGCAACGTCACCTAACATCTCGATTCTCACTAAGTTGCCTATTACATACTTCTGCCATACTCGATAATCATTTGTAAGTTTAGCGGTGACAGGCAATAGGAGTGTATATTATCTACCTACAATAACAGCGTGGTGTTGCATCTAATAATATACTAGCGCTTTCTTCACTTGCCGCTCTAAGGCCACCATCATTATCGTAATATCATCCGAAAGACGTCCCTGCTGGACAAAAGTCTCCTCTCAAGAGTTTCACAAAATTCGGTCCTGCGCTTAACGCATCCAACAGGTTCTCCATTTGCTACCTTTACTAGATCGTCGGTCAATCTTGTTTGGGACTATCTCAGGCTACGTCTTCCAGTACGCAGTTATTAACTTTATATCGCTTTAAATTTCATCTTTTTTATGTTCCATGTTGTTTATCAAAAAATTTCACGACGCACTACTGTTAGCACAGCTACTCTCTCCTTCTTCAAAGATACCTTATTTTAGGGGTGTTATACTCAAAGAGCCCTGACTATAATTCCCCTGCCATTTCATTTTGCTACAGAGCGTCAGAGGTTATCACAAGAAATAACTCGGTATTATTTATTCATACCTCCGACACATTCAAAATTGTTTCCCATAATTTCGATTCAAGCTCGTTTCAGTGAATACATTTGTGCTTTATTACATTGCTTCTGTGACGCATCAAGCTAGAACGATATGGGCGGAGTGTGGTGAGAAAAAACAGTATGGTAACCTTTTTAATCGAAGTCTTAACTTAGTATAACTTTTTATCAATCAAAGACTTTAAAACACGCCATTTGTTAGCGTTAGTATTACTTATAGCAAATTTCACTAGGTATATTCATATTATCTGCAGAATTTTAGTGAAAATTGATTAATTTTGAATTACAAGCTTTAGATTTAGATTAAAGCTTATAGCTAAGATTAAAATCATAGCTACAGATAAGGCTTAGTATATGTAGAGATAGTAAAATATACACAAAATTTACCTGCAAAAAATTACCTGAATCAGCATTAACATCAGAACAGTACACTACAAATTAAGTTGTAAAATAAGTTAAAAAATGAATTTTTACTATAATTGACAGCACCATTTTAATAACTTTCATTAGTTTCATAAAGTATATAACTCACGATGTATTTCATCAGACCATGTAAATTATTATTGGTTTTATGATTTTCATTATAAACTATTTTCCATTATTGGTCTAAACCACACATTCTCTCTTGTTTCAGCCATATCATTCATTGATTGTATTACTTTGAAATCTTATTGTTTTCAATCTGAGTACAACGACATACCCATGATGAGGCCATTACAGCATTATTTACATAATCGTCCCGCCTCCCCTCGCAAATAACATTTCCCAAATTATACCCTATATCAGCGACAAAGGGTCCAAATCGCCTCGTTTAGGGCTGATTTTGAAGATTTCAAAATGGCAACCGTTAGAAGCCTTTATTAAGATACTTTAACATTCAAAATGATAGATAAATGTAACTCGATTTTAGAGGCTTTTTATGCATACTTTGGATGCCGCGCTT
Source organism: Archips crataeganus (assembly GCA_947859365.1). Lineage (NCBI taxonomy): Eukaryota > Metazoa > Arthropoda > Insecta > Lepidoptera > Tortricidae > Archips > Archips crataeganus. The sequence goes on along the minus strand of OX402059.1, from coordinate 18,393,971 downwards.
GTAAATAAAATTTAGGGATTTTCCTGTAAATTGGAAACGTAGCATATTCCAGTTAGCAAGACTAACATACTAACATTCATTTGATTTAAAAATGTACAACATTATTGGTAACCTAATCACCATCTAGACGACCGGATAGCCTAGTTGTTAGAGAACCTGACTACGAAGCTTGAGGTCCCGGCTTCGATTCCCGGTCGGGGCAGATATTTGTGTGAAAAATAAGAATGTTTGAGCTCGAGTCTTGGATGTTTAATATGTAAATGAGTATGTTTATCCGTTGTCTAGTACCCATAGTACGGACAAGGGCTTTAATTGATGAGCCACCATGGAACCTTTTCGAAAAAAAAGATATTACGATTTTCCTTGTTAATAATGCTATGTCACTATGACGTTTACTGGGAAATGGTTCCATGGTGGCTCATGAACTCCTTGACCATACAAAATTTGCTTAGATTGGGACTATGTCAATTGGTGTCAATTGTCCTATCATTTATTATTATTATTATCTTACTTTATTTGTACGTGTCGTAGAAACTTGTGCAAGGTCTGTCCGGAATACTGTCATAACAAGCACCAGTGCTTGCGCTGCTATGTACCGGCGCCGACGTCGAGAGTAAGACAGCTGATGAAATTACAGGCACAAGGTATTCCAGTATAGTCTTCTAGGCTGGAAAACATTTGAAATCCTCTAGTACCTCGGGATTTACCGGGGAGGATTACCACTTATCAGCCACTAGCCACTACCAATTTACTCGTTAAACAAATGATCAAAGTCATGAGAATGTGATTTAAATTTTTTTTTGAAGAAATTGTGAACTTGTGTACATCCATTACCAGATGGCAAGATAACAGCAAAGGGGCTAACTCCGAAAATTCGAAAATCGATTTTCGTGTCGTAATGTGTCATTTACTATCTTATTGAATACTGTTAGCGCGAGTGGGACGACATGATACGAAGTTCTAATTTTAATCTAAGGCTAGGCATGTGCAAACTTCTATAACATCAAGGTGATTTCACCTACATACATTGATACTTGAGGTCCCAGAAGATTAGCATGAAATATCTCGTGTCAGTAAATTTTACGCATGTCTGAACCAAGATGAGGAATAGAAATACCACGAGTTGTTTTAAGTTCAGAAAAGTGTCTCACGTTGTCACGCTTTTTTACTTGAGACGCACACTTTTTTTGGTATTTTTTGCGATTTCATTACTAAATCCTGTTTGAAGAACACTCTTTGCGATAACCCATTTTTGCGCAATTAAATCGAGCGGCGTTGCTTTATAGTCAGATACAGTAAAATAAATATATGAATTTTAAAATGCGCGACATTTCTGTTTTTCTTATTATTAGTTCTGTTGTTTAACCTAACTTACCACACAACAACAACACAATCAATATAATGATGTAATAACTAACTCTAAACACTAGGAGGAGACCTTAATATAATATTCGACACATATAGGATATTATGAGCCCTTTAGATAGACGTACAGATAGTTTCAAGTACTCCGTGTAAACACGTAATACATTTTGCCAAACTCCTGGTTTGGTACGGTTAACTGGAGCGTGAAGACAAACTCGATTGTTTGACTTCCTTTTGAGTCTGTTGTGTTAGTTTGTCATTGTAATGTTGCTTAAATACATATTTATAACGAGCTAAGACACAGCGCAACTAGAAAAACATGTCCTTGTTGCTCCTTTAAAAATTGGATGGATAGAAAGCTTATACACAAAAATTGTGAATTAATAATTGCTAAATCAGTATTAGGGTAAACCAGTCGGCAAAACTTAAGCTACTAGTATTATAAGATTTAAAAGCGAAAAAGTTTTCCGGGTGCGCCGGTGGGATTCGAACCCACGTCTCCTGGGTATGCGCCCCAACCGGGGCACAAACGGGGCAACGGGGTGGGGGGGTTGCGGGGGAAAACTTTTTCGCTTTAAATCTTAGTTTCGGTGAGCAGACGTAACTGCTAATAAAAATAAATAACTCGTATTATATTTGCAATAAATACAATACAGTTACTCTAACTTTTTAATATTGCCACAATTTATAGGTAAAATATAAAGAAAATTAAAAACTCGGAATGGTAAATTATTTACTTGAATTAAAACTATCATGATACACACACGTATTTACTTAAATAAGAAACATGGGCACTCACGTATAAATGGTCGAGTTGTGGCGAACATTTTTTAATCCAATCCGTGGTTCTTTTTCCAGGTTTGTTCAAACGGAAGGCCAACCGTGAACTCACCGTGAGCTTAGTGAATATTTTTACAATGCATATGCTCGGAAAGTGCCTCTTGACGCGAGTCAACATATCTATAGAAAGTTAGTCATCCCAGCACACTTTCGCAAGTGTGAAAAAAAATTGTATGGATTTTACTTTCCACACGCGTGCGGAAAAGTAATTTTTTAAATTGCCAATTCTCAAAAAGTTGTGTCTAAACTAGCGTTTAAAAAATAAGTCTAGAGAGTTCTGTCTTCATAATTCAGCTTTGCACAAATAAGAAAATGTTTGATGTAACCAAATGAATATTTACTGATAAAATAATAAAACAGATTGTTTTAATATTAAAACACACAAATTTTAATTTCGTCAAAAGTTTTGAAATAAAAAATTTAGTAAGTACTAACATCCGTACGACATCTACGCTTTCAGTGCGCGCGCATGGCGTAACACGAACCAATCATGTTTACCCGTTCGCGCCTGTCAACCAATGAGCTTTCAATGTGCGCGCATGGCGTAACACGAACCAATCACGGTTACCCGTTCGCGCCTGTCAACCAATGAGTTTTCAGTGCGCGCGCATGGCGTAACACGAACCAATCATGGTTCGTTCCGTTCGCGCCTGTCATGAAAACTCGCCACAGTAATGTCCATGAATTCAGTCCGGAGAATTAATTTAAGTTTAGTAAATTAAAATGGAGAGTTCAAGTGATGAATTTACATAGGACTTAACGCCGCCTGACGTCCTAGACCAAGCACAAAATTAAATGTGATAGCCTCCTGCTGACTAAACCGATGCTGAAATATGTAAACATCTACGAGACTTTCCCTCAATGAAAGGTAAATAAGAACGCAACATCTTTTGCCGAAAATGTTTATGAGCGCGCGCAGACAGAGAGCGGTCTGGAGTTCCGAGTTCAGAGTTCTGCGTTCTTTTGAATGTACTGAGTCTCTTACGATAACGCACACAGCAGGCGACTGGAACTCTCGAGCGATGAAAACACAGAACTTTGAACGCGGAACTCGGTACTCCAGACCGCTCTCTGTCTGCGCGCGCTCTTAGCCCCAATTTTTTTCCTCGCTTAATGCATTGTAAAATGTTGTATGACATACGTGTCGAAAGTAGGAAATTCCCAACTCATGTCGGCTAGATCTCCGACGCAACTCACGTCACTTACCTTTTAAGACCTCACTTATACTACTGTTGCATAAAATACTATTATTTATATCAATTGATGAATAAATACTGAGGGACCATTTAAACTAACTAACAATCCCAAGCTAAGAAAAATTAATACTGTAGCTCAAGGTTCTTCAACCGGCGGCCCGCGGTTCGCATGCGGCCCGCGGTTGCGTCCATGGCGGCCCGACATTGTATTGACAAAATTAAATTCACATGTCTACAAATTATACCTATTTACAAATTAAAAAACTTTTTAACAAAAAAATTAAACCGCCGAAAAAACTGAAAAGCAAAAAATAATACCTTTTTTGTTTGACCTTAATCTAGGCACCAGTTTGAAGTCGGTGCCTCAGCACGAGCCAGGAGGAGTGATAGAAGCCAATCAGGTAGAAGATTATAGGTCCACTCCTCCTGGCTAGTGCTGAGGCATAAACGTAACTATTGTAAGGTCGCGGGTGAGCAAAGTAATTGTTTTAGTTCATCAATAAAAAAGAATTATGAAAATCAGACTACTCTGTAAAAAAGTTAGTCAATCATCCTGTTTTCCTACCCTTAGGGTAGGAATATTATTTCCAAATTTACATGGGGCAACCCTAGGGGTATACGCTTTCTAATAAAAAAAGAATCATCAAAATCTGACTACTCTGTAATAAGTTATGCGTGGCCTAGTACAATCAGTAACTTAACAATAGATCATCCCCTGTTTTCCTACCCTTAGGGTAAGAATATTATTTTCAAATTTAAATGGGACCACCCTCGGGGTATACGCTTTCCAATAAAAAAAAATCATAAAAATCGGACTACTCTGTAAAAAGTTATGCGTGATCATACATAAAAAAAAAACACGTCGACTTGAGAACCTCCTCTTTTTGTTTTCGTCGGTTGAAAAGAATAGAAATTAAAACGATATAGATTTATTATGTTGCGGCTCACCGAACCAATATCAGAGTTTATTAGGCCCTTGACTTCCAAAAGGTTGAAGACCCTTGCTGTAGCTACTAGGCCACATACATAGCATAGATATATTTAGAAATAAAACTCGAAGACTGACTGAGCTTCAAAATTTGATAAAATTCAACAGATTTTTACCATTTTAGAAATTTGTATAAAATACTCAAACTCACGTCGTTCGGAAGCATCGTTTTTGCATTATTGCACCAAAGATAAATGGACATCCCCCAGCTAACATTAAACTCTATGTAGCACACAAATACTACATTTCAGGTGTCTAGTTATACTAGACATTCTTGAACACCTCACGTAGGAGCTCAGCAGTCTGATCCGATGTTTGCTAGTCGAACTGGATGTCGCTTATTCTTGGATAACAGAATCTAGAATAAGGAATCTAGATTTTCGTTGTTGGTCTGATAAACGCGTTTAATGCTGCTCATACGTATGAACGTTTAGCTTTTGGTTACTTTCTCAAGCTCTTTATCAGCTTCATAATGCTATATTGTTTGAATCAAAGTTAGATTAGCATAATGTCTTAGGACATGATTTTCGGTCGAGTTTTTTTTCAAATATGAGGAAAATCATGCTCTAACTAGCTACTAACGCTCTGACTGGTCACTGCAAGACCAAGCAGAATATCAAAGTTTGGCAAACAGATTTCGTAGCACATACAAAAATTTAAGTAAATAAATAATAACTAGCTTAACCCGCGGTAAAAAGACCTTCGATAGAAACATTCACTTTCTTAGAGTTTCACCTGAAAATAGGTCAACCGAAAAAGTAAAAAAATGAAGTTGAAAAAAAAAAAAAGATACTTCATACCAATCTTGAAACAGAATGGCTTAGTAAATCTCTTGGTTCGGGTGAGCGGTTAGTTCCAAAAGAGTGTTGACGTCTCTCGTTGAGAGTATTAACATAGGTGTGTTGCTTTATCACTGCTATAAGTGATTAAGAGCGCGCGCAGACAGAGCGCGGTCTGGAGTTCCGCGTTCAGAGTTCTGCGTTCTTTCGAATGTACTAGGTCCCTTACAATAACGCACACAGCAGGCGGTCAGACCGCGGCGTTCAAAACGGAACGCCGCGTTCTTGCGTTCTTTTGCCGCCGAGACAGAGAACGCCGCGTTCACCATGATGTCTGAAGTTACAAATACAGAAAAAATGATCAAATTGGTTAGAAAAAGGAGATTATTATGTTACACATACAAAAACATGAAACGCATGAATTTGACCGCCTCTTGTGTGCGTTGGAACTCTCAAGCGTTCAGAACGCAGAACTCTGAACGCGGAACGCGGAACTCCAGACCGCGCTCTGTCTGCGCGCGCTCTAAGTAAGCGAGCTGAGACGTGTGATGCATAGGTAAAAAATCGTGTCTATATCCGGACCAGTTGTGGTGTAGGGTTAAGCACGCAGCACGGTATGCTGAGGACCCGGGTTCGATTCCCGGAACTGGTCTTTTTCTGGGTTTTTTCTGTGCATCCATGTTTCAGTTCGTATTTTGTATGAAATATAATGTTTTATCGTTGTTTATGATAGTCCTACATCACAATAAAAACAATGAGGCTGATTGTCACACTGACTTGCAAGTGAAAATATCCTTTAATGTTTCAACTGACATTGAGCCTTAGGGTACGGTAGTAAAGGAGTTTTTTGGTCGACTATACAACGTTTGCTCGGGCAATGGCTTATTTATATGTATAATACATATAAGCCATTGCAGACAGAGTTAACACTTCATCTTAAACGCCGAGGTACTTCTACGTTCTTGGAGAGCATCCTCTATTCTTGTTTTAAGTCAAAATTTTATTCTGAATGTAATATAATTTCGCACATAAATTCCGAAAAACGCAGAGTGCGAGCCTAACCTCGAACCCACGACTTGAGAGACCATGGCTTATACAACTAAGCTACCACGATGAATGAACAAACACGAACAGTAGATGGTTATTAAAACATTCTGTACTATTTGTAAAGTTTTATTAACAACCGCGGAATGTCAGTCCCTTTATTTATATTGACTGTAAATAACAGGCAGACATCATATTTTTTTCAACATTAATTTATTACCGGTAGTAAAACAATTCGGTATTCGTGATGCCGGATATAAATTTCATACCGTTATTTATGAGTAAACAGAGCTATTTCGAGCGAAAACGAACGAGTCAATAACACAAATCAGACTTTTGGGAGTGTTTGACTGGTAGAGAATGACGTACGGTGTTAAGCTTGGTGATTACCTGCCCACCCAGCCTAGGGGTACTATCAAAATCACCTTTTTGCCAAAGGACAAACTGTGGCTCTAGTGAAAAAGGGGTTAAGTCTTCAGAAGTTGAACAGCTGATTTCGACTTAGCTCCCTTTACACATAAAATAGAAAATAGCTGTTTAATTACTGCAGACTTAACCCCTTTTTCACTAGAGCCACTAAATAGCTCAAACGTCTGGATTCTGTAATGTCTTTGTTGCTATATAGACATGACCGCTAAATGTATCTTTAGCAAAACGTCAGGATCTTGAAATGTCACAATTTAAAATACTGTAGTTCATGTCTATTTAGTAATTAAGACATTTTGAGATACAAACGTTTTGCTACCGGGCCATTTAGCGTTTATTTCTATTAAGTAATAAATAAATTCTAAGATAAAGATGTTTCGCTACTAGAGTATTTTAAATTGTAACATTCTAAGATCCAGACGTTTTGCTAAAGATACATTTAGCGTTCATGTCTATATAGCAACAAAGACATTACAGAATCCAGACGTTTGAGCTATATTGTCCTTTGGAGATAAGTTAATTTTGATAGTATCCCGCTCGAGCCCGAGGAGCCGCAAGAACAAAAAAGATACCTTTTTTGTTCTTGCGGCTTGTTTTTAACGTAAATTTATAAGCATCTCAGGATGAGAGGGCTTCGGTTGTAGTTCCCACGTGAGCCCAGTGTTGGGATTGGGAAGTAACGCAACATGGAGCTGCGTCACCAATCTTTAGAACGCGACTGCCAAATTTAAATGGGACGGGGCTTGATATTTCTTCCTGGTGCACCCCATGGAATTTCCTATTCTTAAAAAAAAACATAAATAAAATTCAGAAGCTTAAAATTCCCAGTCAATATATCCTCTACCAAAAAAAATCTCTAAACGCAATAAAACTGCCTCCATAATCACAACTGTATTTACGACTTAAAAAACAAAATCAAACCATCTCATAAATATTTAAAACAAAACACGGCCGGGATAAAATTCCAAAGAAGGATACATGCAAAAAGTTGAAGAAAGGAAAGAATATTCCAGTATTATAAAAGGCTGGTGTGTTTTATAAAAGTTTCATCATATATCATTCCTTGTACTTTGGTCTTCTCCGGGATAACTTTGCCTGGAATATCATGTGATTATGCGATGTGTGCTTAAATATGTTGCTTGTGCTGAAACATTTGCCTTTTGGCCATTTTAGCTCAAGGGAGTTTCGTGATGAGAATTCTATTGACTCAGACTTTTGAAATGGAGTTTTGTTTCTTCATAACTTGTTATGAGTATATTCGTCTCGACCTATACATATACTAACGTGTCTCTGCAAGGCGCAGGACTACTCTCAAAATTAGAGTGCTTGGACCGTGGTTCCACAGGCCTGGTGCGGACTGGGAACTTGGGAACTTCACGCATACACCATCGAATTTCTTCGCAGATGTGTGCAGTGCGTGAGCAAGCGACACAAGTTTCCCGTCCGATGGCCGAAGGAGAACTAACGCAACTAACTATACGGACAACGGGGAAGCACGACGGCTCAAAACAGGATGGTCAGACCGCGCGTGTATTGAGGTATTTTCGTCGTATTACTAAAACAAATACATATTTTAAAAATATAGTAACACTAGACCCTAGAAAACATCTTGTTTTATTAACGTTCAAAAAGTCATGACCTGCCGTGCAGTATTTACGCCGTAGGTACTAGAGATTTACTTATTTTATTTTTAGAGAAGACTTTAGATTTTTTTTATAACGAGCAAACTACAAGTAATCGTGTTTCGGAAAACACTGGTCACTAGAGTGAATCCTCAAATATCTTACACATGAATTTCAGAACTAAAGCTTGGCTAGTAATTAGCACAGCAAGGGATTAAACGGATGTCCACAATTTGTACGGAGAAACAAGATTAGATAGACTTTTTTATTCGAAACTTTGTAGAAGTACTAATGTAAATAAGTAATGTGTATTGGCTTTTTCAAAATTTAACACGAGAGAAGACGCAAACAAAAGCTAGTAGAGCATAAATCTGTTGTTGTCACTCCTACAAAATATTCCTGTAGATTTTTTAAAATTTGTTCTTCACTAAACTAAGCCGCCACAGACGCTACCAAAAATAAACAATAACAATTAAAAGGAAACTGTGAACACAATACGTGTAGCGAACAATGAATAAGGAACAAGAAACACCCGGAAAGAAAGAAGTTTCGCTTAGGCAGCCCCTAAACGATCAATTATATTGCACAATATTGCCAATTGTGCAATATTATTGACCGTTTAGGGTTAATATTGAAGATTGCGCAATGATTGACCGAAAGATTGAGCGAGTTTAATTTTTATTGTGCCATATTTTTCCATTGCATCGTGTAGGGTCAGTATTGTGCAATATTTTAGTATCCGACTGAACACCAAAACATTGTGCAGTTCGTATTATTGAGCAATATAATTGCTCGTTTGGATTCAGAGCGCCTTTCAATCTTATTGTGCAATAAAAAGTATTGTACAATGTTATTGTAGGTCTAGGGGCCGCCTTACGTGCTGTCCTGTCAACGGAACGGTTAAAACACGGTCGACGCAAAGCTGAGAATGAAAACAACAATACAATACAATACAATACAAGTAACCAAGTGTTTGGGCCCAGTACGATGCGGGCGGGTAACATTTAAGGTTTTTTTGACATGGAATTTGATTTATTTATTTTGTTATATTTTTTGTAATTAAAATTTAATTGTATTTGTCTCTTAATTTAATTATTTTTTTCATTTAGACATCAAATTTAAATTTGATTTTGATTTTAATTGTAATATTAATTTTTTAATTGTGATTTTAATGATAATTTGCGTTTATAGTTAAGTTTTAATTATTGTAATTGTTTTTAATGGAATTTTGTTTAAATAATTGTAAAATATATTGTATGACCCATCTTTAATAAATGTTGTATTGTTTATACAATACAATACAAATCTTAACTAATAATATTACTAGGTATACTATTTTTATTTAAATAAAAATAAAATAAATACATAAAATCACGGGACACTTCACACCAATTGACCTAGTCCCAAAGTAAGCTAAGCAAAGCTTGTGTTATGGGTGCTAGGCTACGGATAAACATACTTATATAGATAGATACATACTTAAATACATATTAAACATTCAAGGCCCAAGAACAAACATTTGTATTTTCCATACAAATATCTGCCCCAATACGGGAATCGAACCCGGGACCTCCAAGCTTCGTAGTCAGGTTCTCTAACCACTAGACCATCTGGTTGTCAAACTCGTCCGCTAATCTTCTTTACCTAGTATACAATTTTTGATAACACGGATGCTAATTGCATGTTATACATAATAGAAATTGTTTATCAAGCAATATTGTAAAACATGGCATCATACACGGGTTTAAGTACCTAATAGAAATTATTGACCTTTTCAACTAAACATTGTTCTGTTATATTTTGTTATTGTTTAAAATATGTCCTAATTTACCTTGGTACAAAAATTACCTTGTAGTTTTTATTTTTCTGCACAATTCGAATAGTTCATGTCCAGTTATTTAAGTCCTTCGTTCGCCTGAAACACAGGATCCTCTTAGTTCAGGCAAGTTTAAACATTGTTAAAACCTATATTGAATAAAGATTTATTATTATTATTTCTTTTTACTACCTATTGCCCGCGACTTTGTCTGTTATAGATAGAGCGTTGAAAAGGTTAGTAGTCAGATTGATTTGAATGTGAATACAACACGAAAATGTTAAGCCACTTGCCAATATCCCTAATTTACTTAACCAAATAATAGTCACTTGTAGTACAGACATCAAAAATATTGTCCTTAAAAACCAGTGCGTTAGACGGCCAAATTAACAGTGGAAACTTGGAAAGTGGCTCATCAATCCCGTGCTATAACTGTACAACAAAAAAAACTTGTATTAACTCAAAAAACCAACTTATTTAGAAAGAAATAAAGAAAATAAATTTATTTCCAACATCACAAGACACATCATCAATATTTTTATTTTTAACGTAATTCTTCTTTTCATGGAAAAAATTACCACTCAATTGCGAGGTTTCTTTCTTTAAAACTTGCTTTCCACTTAAAACGATGTTTCAAATCATATTGTCTCACTGCAAAGATTTTTTCAAACAACACCTACATTCAACTATTTTATTCCAAGTAAAACTCCAAACAGAATGTTAGCAAAGTATTTCCCGAAGTATATCGGAAACAAAGTTTGGACACACGGAAACTTCGATGGAATCCCTTCCACCAGCGTCTGGGAATTTCCTACTACATAAATGTTCTTACTATTTAATTAAATTACAATTTGTTGTTTGTTTCTTTTCATTTATAATTTTCCGAGTAATCTTGTTTTCAAAGTTTGAATGATCACTTTGAGAAAGCAATGTTCTGAATGAGTACCGACAGATTATAGCTGAGATTAATTTTCAAGGAAATTTGTTCTTTGTGGAAAAGGTACGTGGCCATTTCTCCAATCTATCCGTCTTCTATACACCGTGAAATTTTAGTGGTTGTTTTCCCGAAATGAGGTGATTTAGTTTCGATTGTACAATCGATTTATAATTACTATTTTGACTTGAGTCAAAAATCCAATTGTGAAAAACGAAAGTCGAAAATGACCGCAAACCAATAGTAACGCTTCGTTGGTACAAGTAGCGTACGATCGTACGATAGGTTAGGTACCAACGAAGCGTTACTCTTGGTTTGCGGTCATTTTCGGCTTTCATTTTTCACAATTGGATTTTTGACTCTAGTCAAAATAGTAATTATAAATCGATTGTACAATCGAAAATAAATCACCTCGTTTCGGGAAAACAACCACTAAAATTTCACGGTGTATATTTACTTGATAAAATCGAATCCATATTTCCCTTGGTCACGCTACAACAAGAACGACTTCACTGATTTCATTCATCTTTTTTAGCCCACGACACAAAAAGAGGGGTGTTATAAGTTTGACCACTATGAGTGTGTGTGTATGTGTGTGTGTGTGTGCGTGAGTGCGTGCGTGCGTGCGTGCGTGCGTGCGTACGTGCGTGTGTGTCATCATAGCTCTTAAACGGGTGAAACGAATTGGATGCGGTTTTTTTTTAAACCAGGATTCTTGGGAATAGTTCTTATACAATGCTTCGGTTGATCTCAGGTTGTCCAGGTCACAAAATGACTAAATAGGTTAATTTTACTGACCACATCGCATAATGACTAGATCGCAAATTGCCCAAATCTTTATTTGACCACATCGCATAATGACTAGGTCTCAAAAATATTTTAATACAAAAATAGGTAAAAAAAAAAAATCTGTTTATTGCAATTGACAACCTTTCATTTTTTAACACCTCAAAATTACTGCAGGAATCGAAAGATTTCTCCATATTTTAAAAAATACAACAAATTTAAAGTATTTTAATTTCATTTAATTGGTTCTTACAAATAATCTAAATACATTCCAAGTAAATATCTATTATACTAATATAAATAATAACATAAAAAGAAACCTATAAGGTAAATACGTCGTCGAAAGACGTCGTAGGCATGGACCCTAGTACGCTGGCCGCATTACCTCTTTGTACCGCTATCCCCAGCCTTTGAGCGAGGTAAGCGCCAGGTTTAGGGTCCCCAGAGGCCAGAACTAACCTTTTGGACAAGTCCTTTAGCACCTTTTTTGTGTCCGTTAACCATGGCCCCATCGTTTCAAAAGCAAGCGCCGCAAACTCCTGGTAGGTAGTCCAACCTGAATATTTGCGACGCTTGCTAACCTGAGCATGCTCGGCAGCCGCCCCGGCCCTAAGCGCAGTACCTTGAACGTGGGACCCGCCAAAAGTGTCGACACAAGTCACGTCCCACACCAAAGACCGTCCCAACGTCCACGGCACTAAGGTGACACCATCTGGCCTCTTTCCGTCGTCCCTCAATAAACCGCATGGTTCCAGTGTAGCTGGGACCGATGCAGTGGTGAGGGCCCGACGGATGAGGTCGTTAAGGGCACCGTGGCGAAATAGACGGCCTGCACTCCTAACACAGGACAATCCGTGGCGGCCCAGGTGGTCAACTGCCTTTCAACATTGACATAGGTGGGGTTCACATGCCCTGGCCCCCAGACGCAAACAAACGGCTATGCGCAGATGCATAGGGTCTAAAAATGTGCCTAAATTGACAGAAGGTAACGCCCGTAGCCAGTGACCGGACTCCTTCTCGGTAACAGCAAGCAGTCTCGCTTTATCCGCAGCATCTGTGGATTGATGCAAAAGATTTTGGTGCATAAGTTTCAAACAAGGTATATCCCACAAGTGCTGAACACATGCATTAGAACACGTTGGCACATGTTCTCCAGGGCATAAATTGCGCCAAGCTTCCGTAGCCTCCGTCAAGCATGGGGCCATCACATCAAGAGAGCTGGAATCGTTTAGTATCTCTCTGATGAGCGGAACCGAACTGTTGACGGAGGCCAAGAACGCCGGAAGTGCTGTGCTTGAGGTGGTCCTTAAACCAAGCCCACCTAGGTTTATCGGGAGGGATGCCTGGATCCAGCATCGGTCGTTGAAGATAGTGTTAAAAATATTCGACACCATTTTACGGAGTAAAGTGTCAACGCTTGCTGTTACCTGCGGAAATTTCCACAGCGGACAACAACGTAACAAATACATAAATTTGGGCGTAAAGAGGCACATGCGCAGAATGAAAATAGCCACGTGAGGATGGATTTCCAAAAGCCGGTCCAATGTTTGCTGAAAAATTTCTAATTTAGAGTTCACGCAAGATGGAATGGCGTCATCGAAAATAGGTACACCAAGAAGGCTGAGTGAATTTCGATCTGTTATGGCAATTTTTGGCGTTAATGCACTGATGCGAGATAAAATATCTAAACGGGAGGCGTGAGAAAGTGTATTTGAAAAGTAAATCTCACACTTACTGAAGTTGAGTTCCAAACCAATCGTGTGAAATTCAGCTTTAATGGTCTGCAAATCCTGAACGACTGAAGACGCCGCCCCACCCAGCGTGCCATCATCCAAATACCACAGATTAAATTTAGAAGTCAGTGAAGATATAATGGGATGAATGGCCAGACTAAACATCACGGGGCCTAACGGGTCTCCCTGCTGGCAACCCACACTCGAGGCAATTTCATCTGCTCCAAAGAGCAATTTAGATGGGGCACTGTAACATTGAAATAAATATTTAAAAATTTCAGCCGTTTCTTTTTGAATTTCGTTTAAAAGTACACCCCTATCGACCGAATTAAAGGCATTCTTTACGTCGATTTTTACTAATATGTCATAGTCACTGGACTTCAGAAAAGCGCGAGCTGCGTGAACAGCTGCTTCGCAACCTCCCTGCACACCAAACCCCATCTGGCGTGGCCTAAATTTGTCTGTAAGCCGTACACGTAGAGCTCGGCAACATAACTTAGACACCAGGCGGCGTATTGTGCTACCCACGGCAATCGGACGTATACCCCCGTCTTTTTTTGATAAGGCCACAAGGTTGGCACCATAATGGACCGGAACTATCTCCACAGGGACCCCACCGGCCAACATAAGATTGACTAAGGAAGTTAAATTACCCACAAGTGATTTACCAGTATCTCCTAAAGTGTGGCCGGTAAGATCCTTTAAATGCTGTGGAGTCAAACCATCTAGGCCGCCAGCAGAACCGTTTGGAAAGGAGTGAATGGCGCCCCGCACTGCCTCTTCGTTAACTGTAAGATGATGATCGGTGTTAGAGGTTGGACCAGGAAGTTGTGAAGTAGCAGAGGGGGTAGAATGTTTGTCAAGAAGTGCCGAGAGAGTTTCAGAAGAATTCGTGGCTAAAGAGTCACTCGAGAACAAAAGCTTCGCGGCCCCCTTCACGTTTCCATCTGCGAGTTTTGTTTCCACGGGCTTTGCCCTGCTAAATGTTGACGGTACCCTACTACGTTCATCAGTAATGGTAACGTGATGAAAATTTGGTGGGTGGGTACGAGACACGTTTTCTTTGATGAGAGCAGAGAGCGAGCGGCACGGGTGTCCGAATAAATATGCAGGGCTGAGTAAGCGAAAGTGAGCAAACTTTCCCAAGCATGAACCGTGTTTTCGTTTACAACCCTGGCAACGCACTCCGAAAGGCTTCGCGCAACTGCCACACGCGCTGCTCTTGGGATGCGTTTTACTAACTTACATCTATGCTTCAGACGGCTTAACTTACTGCTTAGGGGCTCACTGCTAGAATGTCCAAGTGTTACATCGCAGGAATGGTTTCTACGGGGACCACGGGGGTCACCTACGGGGTCCGCGCCCACACGAGGGACATGACGGCGGCTGCAATGTATATTCAAACCTCTGGGTCCTTTGTAAACCTTTCGACCCGCGCAGATAGGACATTCCAACAGTGCATTTGACGACGCATTTGCCTGGCTTGACATCGAAAATATATATAAGAAAACACTTAAAATTATATGTATAAAAACATTGTCACTGCACAGTTTTTCATTTACTGACGGAGCACCCAAAAGAAAATATGTCAAATAACGACAGTCACATTGGCCCGTTGCCGTGGAGGCGTCAGGCGATCCTTAGCAACGCAGGCGGCGTCCCAGGCGTCCTTGGCGACGAACACCAAAATGCAGATGGATAATTAATTTCTTGAACTATTAAAATTGACAGACCATATTCCGGTAATGGCTACTTGCAGTTAATATCTTAAATTATTTTGTTGTAACAGATGCAGGTAACTCCACTTCAGATGATTTAGATAAAATCACATCTAAATAATATATATTTCATTAAATGGCGTCCTCAAATGTTTATTTGTAAAATATATTAAGCTTTAAAAGTGCAAATTTTCGTTTCTTTTCTAAAAAAAAAAAAAAACAAATTTAAAAACATTTATGTTCTTACAAATACTTCCACAGAATAGATATGTTTCCTTTACCCTTTTCACTAGAAAAAAGAGCTGTCATAATTTTAAATTTGGTAACAAACTTAACGTCAAATTTACGTCATCATTTTTTTTTTAATAGAGACTAGACAAAAGTAATGGATCTATTCTATCGTTACGCTCTTTTAGGATAAGCACATCTTAATAAAATTGTAACAAATTAATTAATAATCCTAGTGAAAATTTAAAACTATCAGGGTCTTTCTCTTTCCAAACAGAATGCAGAGAACGAATCAAATTATAGTCTTAGAAATATGAAATGTTGTCAATTAAAGTTACAAAATTTTTTCTTAAACTTAGTTACAATCTTTAAATATTTAAGATTTTTATAACTAAGGAATAGGAGGAATAGGAGGTAGGTTAGGATCCGTTTATTTTCACTATAAAGTTATTTTTTATCACAAGTACGAACAATAACTTGAATGATCAGGGAATTCGTTAGGAAAACATTAAATTAATTTAAAAACGTTCAGTCATATGTGATTCAGTCTCATTACCATTACTCATGTATCTATATTAAAAAAAAAATGTGCCAAGTGTCACGACGCGAGAAATCCCAAGTTTTTTTGTACAAAAACTCAAGCCAAGTATGAGAATTCTTCACGGCGCAAACTCGATCTTTTATCCGATTCATATTTAGCTCGTTACGTTGCTAAGTTGTTACATCGGAGGGTAAATAAATAAATAAATAAATAAATAAATATCAGGGGACAATTCACACCAATTGACCTAGTCCCAAAGTAAGCTAACAAAGCTTGTGTTATGGGTACTAAGCAACGGATAAACATACTTATATAGATAAATACATACTTAAATACATATTAAACACCCAAGACCCGAGAACAAACATTCGTATTTTTCATACAAATATCTGCCCCGACACGGGAATCGAACCCGGGACCTCAAGCTTCGTAGTCAGGTTCTCTAACCACTAGGCCATCTGGTCGTCAAATAAATATCAGGGGGGGGTAAAGAAGTCAACCTTTTAGCAATTTGTTAAAAATACTCGTAATGTCTTAAATGTTCTTAGTCAATATAGGTCAGGGCAAATTAAGACATAAAATCGTGAAACATCGTATTAATCCTAGGTGGGGATGACAATTTCATACATTTTGACACTACATTAGCAGTTTGAGCCCGCGCAGACAGAGAGCGGTCTGGAGTTCCGGGTTCCAAGTAGGTACAAACGATAACGCACACAGCACAGCAGCAGGCGTCAGACCGCGGCGGTCAAAGCGGAACGCCGCGTTCTAGAGTTATTTTGCCGCCGAGACAGAGAACGCCGCGTTCGCTGCGATGTCTGAAGTTGCAAATACAGAAAAACTGATCAAATTGGTTAGAAAAGGGGGATTATTACATATTTTAAATCAAAAATCGTGACAAAAAAGCAGAAACTTGGCTTGAAATTGCCGCGGCAAGGGATTCTTCTCGTGTTATACTATTTATTTATTTATTTCACTGTAAAGTCATGTACATTTTAAAAGATGATCAAGCGTACACAATTAGGTTAAATTTTAGTCAGTATCAGTTAGACTATCAAAAAATTTGTGCATGTACCTTCTTTTTTGTAGTTAAACAAAAAATGATGAAGATATACGTCACGAGTTGGTACACATTTTAACTTTTGATGCCACAGGCCACTCCCGGACTTTGACTTGGTTTACATTTGTATTTTTTTTACTGATGAAAAAAATACGTGTCCATTGTTTTTTGAACAATTTAGGTGACGGACTATTTCTTTAGGAATCTGGCATTGAAACTGTATGAAAACTCAAAAGATTAAATGAAAAAAAAAACTGTTTGAGAAATCTTTTTAAATTTCAAAATATCCACTTGGTACTTCATCAGTTTTATCAAGATTACTGATCCTGCTAACCAGTGATACCTAAAAGGTTTATCTTGTCTAAAATCTAAAATCTCTTAGGGACCCTTACAAACAAAATTCCATTCCACTAGTCACACAGAATATTGAGAATTGAGGGCAATTGAATATTAAATTGAAGAGCATCGTTACATCGCGTCTAAGCCAGATTTATGTTAATGAAGAGCTACTCTGACATCTGTCTGCGACATAGCCCTGTTACATAATATCCAGGTCATCTATATTCTAACCTAATTTAATAGCATCTAGATTCAATTTGACAGGAATCTTAACCACCTAATGGTATACTCAATTACGTCACAGTGCTTGAGTTAACATGATAATTACGTAAGTATTTGATTGAATAACTAGCTTTAACTAATGGCTTCGTCTGCGTTAGAAATAGAGCTTCACGAAGATAGTTTACAATAATAGTAGAGTTGGGTCTGGAAAAAGGTCACGGTGACCTTTTTAAAGTACAACGTTCGCGCCGACAATGCCATCTATTGATACTGATTGCAGACGAAATTGACACGTCATCTTATAGGCGAGGTACTTCAATGTTCTTAGACAGCGCCCTATGTTCTTAACTTTGGAATAAAATTCATTATTTAAGCATAATTAAAGTTCTTTATTCACTGAATAAATTGTGATTTATGTAGTACATCATCCTCATCAGCCCATGGCAGTCCACTGCTGGACATAGGCCTCTTCCACGGCGCGCCACAACACTCTGTCTTCGGCCCCTCGCATCCATCCGTCGCCAGCGACGCTCTTAAGGTCATCCGTCCACCGTGCCTCAGGACGCCCTATACTACGTTTCCCCGTCCGTGGTCTCCATTCGAGGACTCGTCTGCTCCACCGCTCATCAGCCCTGCGACAGACGTGGCCATGCCAACACCACTTCAGCGAACTAATTCTTTGAACAATGTCGGTGACTTTCGTCTTTTGTCGGATAATGTGATTGCGGATTTTATCCTTCAAAGAAACCCCTAGCATTGCTCTCTCCATAGCTCGCTGAGCGACCCTGAATTTATGGATTAGCCCCGCAGTCAAGGTCCACGTTTCGGCTCCGGTTATGTAGTACATTCGGCAGTTATTCTCACAAATTATTATTAATAGTTATTAATAGAGTACGACAGGACTTAGGAGGATATTTATAAGAGTTTGTCTGACCTTTTTGTCTTCAAGCAGTACGAGGCTTAATTGATAAACTGGAAAGCATTTTTAATCCCCAATCCCCCGACACAAAACATAACACATGGATTAGTTTTGTAGGGTTCCGTACCCAAAGGGTAAAAACGGAAACCCTATTACTGAGGCTCCGCTGTCCGTCCGTCTGTCACCAGGCTGGTATCTCGGGACCCGCGATGGCTATAAAGTTGAAATTTTCACAGATGATGTATTTTGGTTGCCGCTATAACAACAAATACTAAAAAACGGAATAAGTAAAATATTTAAGGGGGCTACCATACAACAAACGTGATTTTTTTGCTCGTTTTGCTCGATATTGATAACGGCAACAGGTAGAAGCTTGAAATATTCACAGAATATTTAATTATGTATTGACTTTAAAAACAAATCATTAAATTAAAATAAAAAAATATTTAAGGGGGCTCCCATACAACAAACGTGATTTTTTTACGGAACCCTTCGTGCGCGAGTCCGACTCGCACTTGGCCGGTTTTTTATAAGATAGGAGGCTAGCGTGTGTGCGGTACGTGCAAGCGTGAGCGTGAGTGCGTACGTGCGTGCGTGCGTACGTGCGTGCGTGCGTGAGTGCGTACTCTCAACTGCTAAATCTAGCAGTTGAGAGTTTCGAATTTTGAAAGTTGATCCAAATTCGTGCAGGCCTGTTAACATTACACACGCACGTACGCACTCACGCTCACGCTTGCACGTAATTAGATTTAATTATGTAATCATTTTCATGACATGTGTAATTTCGGACGAGTATTTTACGTGCAGTGAAAATAAACACCATAATATTTTTTGGGAATTTAGTAAATTATCGGACCTATTTAAATTGGTATCCCCTTGAATCGTAGACAAAATTTTCATCGAATTTCATTTCATTGAAAATGATGTATAGATTTAATGATATAATGACTAGAAAATAATTATCCCATTGATGCCAAACTCATAGTCTAACTTGACATTGATAAACAACGTAAAACCAGAATATTGTCTACTTACCTACTCAAACTCGTATAACATCCGAATGTCTTTTAAATTAACACTTTATCGACTAACAGACAAGGTTGCGTTTATGAATTCTCAACTGCGATAAAGGAGGTTGCGGAAATTAACAAATGACATAATAACATTACGTTAAAGGGAATAATTAATTTAATTGATTGAGAGCGATTGTGGGTCTGTTGTGAACATGAAGATCGTAAATGTGTTTAAAATAGCGCAGTGTGCCATGTACAGAACTAAACAATTAATAAAGCGTTCCAACATATACATATGTAGTGAGAAAAGATCTTTCAATGCTTAAATTTTGTTTATGGATATGGATTTTAAATAATGTATTGAATCAAGCGTTTTTTTGCGGATGTCCATATATGGAGGTTGTACTGAAGGGTCCCAAAAATCAAATGCACCACTCGTTGCACAATGGTAGTTTATTCAAGTACGTATGCAGTACATTCCAATACTTGCTTGCTACGACGAAACAATAACAATTTGTATGCTTTGTAGAAATCCAGGCAGACTAACGATAGCTAGATTATACATAGGTATAACGACATCTATGAGGAAATTTACAAATTACTAAATTTTTAGAAAAAGAATATAAATTGTTATTTAAACTATATCACGACGTTTAGCATATTTTAAATAACACAACAAACATTATTTTACATTAAAATAGTGGACAATTATACACAAGATCTGGTGAAACTAGCACCATCTGTTATCCAGTAGACGAACCATATTTCACTAATACGAACCCAAATACATTTTGTAAAATTGTAAGTTTAGATACTTATGCACACGTTAACAGAGGTCCATATATGAAAACCAAATAATAAACTCCTTTTTTAGGAGTCGGTTAAAAAACATAAAACTAAAACCAATTATTATGGCATTGTGCTATAAATTCAACGCAATACCTTTGACAAGCTCGTGCGCGGCGCTCGGCGGAACCCTGTCGCAGGGAGCCTCTGCTGTCCTTAACAAGATTGTTTTTAATAAGTGCGGCAAACGCTGACTGCGCAGGGTTCCGCGGAGGGTCGCGCACGAGCTTGTCGGGCTATAGTGTCTATCTACGTGACGTAAGTACTTACATCAACAGGTACAATTAATTTTACCATTATCGCTGAATGACCTGGAATGCGGCTTACCTGAAAAAAAAAAGTTTGATATAGCGCTCGAAGCCTTATATAAAAGCCCAAGTTGTATAGTCGGCCAAGTAATTCCTTTACCATCCTACAGTCAGTTGTCAAGTAAATTAAAGACAGACAATCAAGTGTAGCTAAAACTATCAATGGCTATTTTCACTAATAACTCAATGTGTCAATCAGCCTTTATTTGTGATCCAGGAACTGTCATAAAAAACCGGCCAAGTGCGAGTCGGACTCGCGCACTAAGGGTTCCGTACAATTAGGTATCTATAAAAATCACATTTGTTGTATGGGAGCCCCCTTAAATATTTTTTTTATTTTAATTTAATGGTTTATTTTTAAAGCCAATATATAATTAAATATTCTGTGAATATTTCAAGTGTCTACAATACAATACAATACAATACAATGACTCTTTATTGTACACCAGGAATAGTAAGCGATACAGAAAACAGGTACACAGAGAGTAAGTTACAAGGTAAGCAATAGGCGGCCTTATCGCTTAAGAGCGACCTACCTGTTGCCGTTATCAATATCGAGCAAAAACGAGCTAAAAAGTCATGTTTATTGTATAGGAGCCCTCTTAAATATTTATTTTATTCCATTTTTTAGTATTTGTTGTTATAGCGGCAACCGAAATACATCCTCTTTGAAAATTTCAACTCTCTAGCTATCACGGTTCCCGAGATACAGCCTGGTGACAGACGGACGGACGGACGGACGGACAGCGGAGCCTCAGTAATAGGGTTTCCGTTTTTACTCTTTGGGTACGGAACCCTAAAAACAACGTTTACTGTATGGGAGCCCCCTTAAATATCAATTTTATTCTGTTTTCTAGTATTTGTTGTTATAGCGGCAACCGAAATACATCATCTGTGAAAATTTCAACTGTCTAGCTATCACGGCTCATGAGATACAACCTGGTGACAGACGGACAGACAGACGGATGTTGCTTGCCAGAGCCTTCGCCATCGCAGAAGAGCGGCTTGCCTATCGGTATTCTACAGGCTACATTTCGGTGAATGTGCTTCAGATCTGCACGACCTTACTCCACCTGCTCCTTTGTTAACGGGTGATACTTAAAACTTAGTAACTGTATTCCATGTCATACAAACAGTGAAAAGCTCCCACTCAATGTAGGACGTATTAATTATCCAAGTAAGTTAAGTATGAAGTATCTTTTTCTATTTTTTTTTTATTTTCTTCAACTTCTTTTTTTTTTTATTACTTTTATTACTTTTAGTCTCTCGTAGAGGGCATTAACATAGATGCGCTTTATCACTGCCTAATGTGATTATAACAGACTGAAGTGTACGATGTATGGGAAAGATTCGTCGCTAACTTCTAGACCAGTGATGGTGTAGGGGTAAGCACGTAGCACGGAACGCTGAGGACCTGGGTTCGATTCCCAGCATTGGTCTTTTTTCTGGGGTTTTTTCTGTGCATCTATATTTCAGTTTGTATTTAGTTTGAAATACCAAGTAACATTTCCAAAATAACACCATTGTTTTAGAACTAATCAAAACTACGGAATACTGAGCTATATTTCTTATGAAATTTTCGAACAAAGCGCGCTCTGACGTTTAATTTCCGATACGCTTTACAAATTAAGGTATCAAAGGGAACGGATTCTGCAAAATTCATTAATGACCAATAAACAATATCTTTTCGAGCCTTTGGCCTTTCAATGGGTTTATTGAACGCTCACGGTACCCTTTTGTGGTGGCTAATCGAGTTAGAAGTTGTTAAAAAATAATTAACGTGAACGCTTGCCATCTAACCCCGGGCATGAAATCTACACTCAGGGACAAATTTAGAGGATCGCATGAAAAAAATAGCATAATGCATACTTAATGCTTGACCAGGAAAAATAGAAGAAAACAAAAAAAGAATGTTCCACTTCTTTTTTGCGTTCCTCTAAATTTGTCCCTGAGTGTATTTATGGTTAAGTGAAGGTTGCATTTGATCTCAGGCTTCAAACATCTGTTTCCTAAAATTATAAACGCCATTTTATCTTAAAGAAAAGCAAGAAAAGAGAGAGAGAGAGAGAGGGGGAGAAGGCGAGGGAAAGAGAGAGAGAGAGAGAGAGAGATAGAGAGAGAAATTTTGAATTATTTTCCATACTAGCAATACCTACATAAAACAGTTTTAAAATTTCGTGATTTTCACTCATAATTATTAAACTGTACGGGACTTATTACGCAAACAAATTGCAGCAGCGCCGTGGTCACGAGTTGACAATACAAAAACTTAATTGTCAAAAAACGTGGACAAGGGTCACACTCAGCATGGTCTGCCTCATATTCCCAAAATGATTATCTTTCAAAGACCTCACATTGTTTCGCTTATGTTAAAAATTTATAAAATGAACCATAAAAACAAGCCTACTGATTTTAAATACTGTATAGATTCAAGCAAGATAGCGTTACTTTGCGAAGTTCCATGTTAAAATAAATAGAAAATAAATAATAAATAGACTTAGTTAGAATATTAGGTACTTACTTTGCGAAGGAGCTAGATAAGTATTCCATTTATTTTAGGACTACTGTCTTTTAAACATGAAACTACCGTGAGACTCACTCATAGTGAAAATAAACGGATCACTCACGTCTTAAAACGAGTTTAACTCGACATGTTTCGGGCTAGCCCGTAGCCCTTCTTCTCGGAGCACTCCGAGTAGTGATCCGTTTATTTTCACTATGACTACTGTGTTGTCGAAAAATAACGCATTTGACGACTGTCTCTGACCATATAAGCGATCCTTCCTACGTCATCTTCCGATTAGCGATCCTTCCTACGTCATCTTCCGATTTGCGATCCTTCTTACGTCATCTTTCGATCACTCTCACTCACTCTAGAACCTTAATTCCCCATCGGCCGTCAATTTTACGTGCAATGTGCCCTGCTCACTGCCACTTAAGTCTGGCGACTCTCCGAACTATGCAGCAGCATAATGTTTAATAAAATTAATCAATTTAACAAAAATTTTGATCAACAATTGTTTCCAGTTCAATAAACTTTGTATGATATTTTTTGTAATCATAATGTTAGAATCCAGTGAATACCTTTTACCAGCTTCAAAACATGAATAAAATAAAGCTGAAAAGGTCATGGAATCAATCAAAATGTCCCCACTTAAGTGCCGGGTACAGATTGGACGATAATTTCTAGACCGTTGGCCTAGAATCCATCACCCGGTGACAAACTACTCTAGAGTCAATAACCTCTTAGTTACTTCTACGTGGTTGAAAAGAGGTCGACTACGGCACAAGGAAATCTTTTCGGTGCTCCCTGTGGTATTTTTTTCCGATTTCGGCTAAGCTTAGGAAGGGTATGATTATGATGTAACAGTCCATGTGTCATCGTCATCATCATTATCAACGCAGCCTATATACGTCCCACCGCAGGGCACAGACCTCCTCTCAGAATGAGAGGGCTTGGGCCGTAGTTCCCACGCAGGCCCAGTGCAGATTGGGAATTTCACATACACCATTGAATTTTTTCCTCACGATATTTTCTTTCACCGTAAAGCTCATGGTAAATTTCAAATGTAATTTCGCACATAAATTCCGAAAAACTCAGAGGTGCGAACCCGGACTCGCACCCACGACCCTCTGCTTGAGAGACCATAGGTCAAATCACAGTCCATGTATGTACTTATGTATAATTGTTGTAGTTGTATTAAAAAAATGTATAATTGTATTAATTTACCTGCATTTTTTTCATTACATAAAACTGACCCGTGATTGACCACTATCTCACCTGGGGGGCTACTCCGAAATTCGAAAATCGAAGTTCGTATCGCATCGTATTGCTCGCTCTTGTATTAAATACTATTAGCGTGAGAGGAATGGCACGATACGAAGTTCGAATTTTGCACTTCGTAGTATAAGGCCAGATGCAAAGTGCAGATGAGGCCAAAGATGTACCTCACTGGTTCAGTAACAGCCTATTCCCTCTAGCCTTGAAAAGCCCTAGGCTGTATTTATCTGGAAATACAGACGACGGGAGCGAATTCCATTGAGACTATGGATGACGCGAAGTGCTTCGTACGGGCCACTGGAATACTAACCACATAAGGATGAAGAACCTCCCCCCGCCTCGATGTCCGTTGGTAAAATGGAGATGGAGGAATTAAATTATGTAGGTAATTCCTGCGCACACTCACCAAAATCTATCCGATAAAAAACAGACAAACAATCAACTCTACGACGGTGTTCGGAGCTCTGTAGCTTGCCACCGATCAACGGTCTATGGCCAAAAATGAGTCTTCGGGCTCGATGCTCCACCGGACCCAACGCCGCCAACTGATACTTGACGGAACCTTATTTTGACCTTACTCACTCAACCGACTTGAATTCGCTTATACTGAATTGTAATGGGAATCCCAAAATTAAATTACTAACATTAACGTTATGTGACAAAGACTTCTCCAAAATTAGAAGTAAGTATCTAGAATTAGCGGTTAAGATTTTGGGATTTCACCCGGTTGTAGGAATATCGGAATAAAAAATAGCCTTTGCGTTATTCAAGACATACTTACATTCGTCTAGCCGTTATAACATTTAAAATTACACGACTACATTAAATATGAATAAAATTTGTGATTGTTATCTTTGTGTTTATTTCCTTTTAAATATCATTGAAGTACAACCTTGCGATTCCACTGCCACATGTGCAAAACAGCTATGTCTATGCGGCACATAATTATGTTTTCATGCACAAAATCCACCCTCCTCCACTTTTAGGTACATAAATCACGCTACGGAATGACGAGACGGGTTCAACACTCAGCTCCAGTTATACTTGACAAGTGTTTTCTGTGTGTTTGAATAAAATTGAGTGTAAAAAGAAACTTAAGTGGTGCTGGCTCAAAAAACTAGATTACGAAGAAACTGAAAATATGTTATTAGTGTGACAATCACTTGTTGGTATTAATAGCACTAGGTACGATATTGTATTTTACTTTAGTTGTGTATAATGGTCAGCTAGCACAATCGCCTACACATAATTTCTAACACACACTTGCACACGCACACGTACACACACTCAAATACACTCACACACACACACACACATACAAACACACACATACACACCCATACACATACACGCATAAAAACACACGGACTATATTACTTTTTATAAATATGTATATGTATTACAATACAATACAATACAATACAATGACTCTTTATTGTACACAGAGAGTAAGTTACAAGGTAAGCAATAGGCGGCCTTATCGCTTAAGAGCGATCTCTTCCAGGCAACCCTTTACCAGAAAGAAGGAAGGACTAGTTTACAGCAGGTGGTGCATCAACAGTGGATCAGAAAATTAAAACGCAACAAAAAATAGTACATCTACTCATACATATATCGTACATATAATAAGTACACGTCTAAAACAAATATAAGCATTGGGATAAACAGCCACATATAAATAAATAAACTATAACAAAGCTAATAATTACAAGAAGACAGATAGTACACCTTAAGCATTGATTTAAAGATTGACAGAGAATTTGCCCGTCGTAAGTCAATCGGCAAGGCATTCCACAACCGAATAGCCTGGACAGTATAAGAATAGACATAGAATTTGGAGTTAGAGAGAGGCACGGTAAGGAGAAAGTTCTGAGAGCATCGAATAGAAGTATTCTTTATTGTCAGTGAATATAAGATTAATAAAACTGAAATGCATCGTTGCGCAGGATTGAAGTGAAATTGTTACCTTAGTATTCCAATACCAAACCGCTGATCTTCATAACACAGGTTATCCTAGCGTGAAGGTCAGAGGATCTACCTTAATGTCTTTTAGCAAGCCTACTTATTGCATTATTGCATTTAAATAAAAGCTACTCTAACTTACAAATCAAATCTTCCCCTTTCAATCCCATTGGGTTCAACATTATGCATTTGTTTCCATACTGAAAAAATCTTCGAAACGTGTAGGTACAAAAACCATTTCAAACTGAATCCTGATGGTAAATGATTCAGTTCTGATTCGCCGTCAGCAGCAGGGTCGTGATGGATGGATCTATTCATAATGTTATTAGTTAGAGTGAGTTGCTTGAAGACGTGGTCGTTGATAGGCGGAGCGGTTTCAGCAGCGGAAAGCGGAACGCTTGTGCCGAATTGACGATTCTCGTTCGCGTGTGCATTGCTGCGCTCTGCCAGAATATTATAACTTGAAACGTTTTCTCGTTGACAGTATACTGAGTCAGGTATATTGACTTTAATCAATGACGCGTGACCAACGTCAAGATAACAGACTGCGTATAAAGCCTGTAATCTAACGGTTCACATCATCATCATTTCAGCCGTAGGACGTCAACTGCCTGACATAGGCCTCGCTGATTGATATCCAAACATTACGGCTAGAAGCGGCTTGCACCTTGAACCTGCGGCCTTTACCAAGTAAATAAATAAATAAATAAATATTAGGGGACAATCTTACACAAATCGACCTAGTCCCAAATTAAGCAAAGCTTGTACTATGGGTACTAGACGACGATAAACATACTTATATAGATAAATAAATACTTCAATACATAGAAAACATCCATAACTCAGGAACAAATATTCGTGCTCATCACACAAATAAATGCCCTTACCGGGTTCGAACCCAGGACCTCTTGCTTCGTAGGCAGGGTCACTACCAACTAGGCTAAAGCGGTCTTTAAATCGTTCCTTCACCTCGTTAGAGGACATCCCATGCTGTGTTCTGCGTGCTATATGGCCTACACCGACCGGTTAAGTTATATTTTCTGTTGATGCATCTGATGATGTATCCATGAACGTGGTTAGTTTGGAAGATCACACACCCCTGCATTTGGGTTATTGTGTAAGGCTGTGTAGATCGGAAACTTCACACACGCCGACTTTTGTTTCGCAAATAAATGTGTGCCATTCATCATCACCATTATTTCAGCCAAAAACGTCCATTGTTTGACATGGACCTCCCCCAAGGCTCGCCAAATAGACCTGCTGATGTGTATCTAGTTTGTCTATGACGTATGTCAGATAATAAACAGCGTTCCTGAAGAAATGTGTTTCGTTTAATCCTGGATATTATCCCTAGTATTCCCGTATCTATCAACTGGCGACGATGAGTATTGGAACCCTACCATGTTTCGACCCGAGATGTCAAGAGTGGGAAATATTTCGGAACCGGGTAAAACAATTTCTAAGCCTGAATGACATTAAGGCCGAGGAAAAAAAGCGTGCTGTTTTGATAACTCACTTATCGGATGATGCGTACTTATTACTACGGAATCTAAGTCATCCGAAGGAGGTGGAAACCTCGACTTTTGATGAGTTGGTGGAATTCCTTGACAAGCACCTGACTCCAGCGCGGGCCACTTTTGCGGACTTAGGTAACTTTTATAATGCAATCCAAGCAGAAGAGGAGTCTGTCGAGGATTGGGCGGCTCGATTGCGAGGCTTAGCGGTACATTGTGCCTTTGGAGACTGCCTAGATAAGATATATCGGGACAGATTTGTACTCGGACTCAAATTAGGATCTGTACGAGATCGACTATGCGAGCAAGACGCGACCAAGCTTACGTTCGCAAAAGCGCTAGAAATAGCGAAGCAAACTGTCACTGCGCGGGAGGCGAGATCCACGGCGCCGAGAGATTTCGCGGCCGCCGCTGCTATGAAAGAAGAACCGCTGCTGTGGTCGAGCGCGGGTCGCGCCGGCGCGGCGCCACGAAGACAGGATTCACCGAATCGATGCGCAGTCTGCGGCATGAAGGGTCATGCAACGGAGAGGTGCCGCTATAAGAATTATCGCTGCCAAAGGTGCAAGGAAAAAGGCCATCTCAAGAAAATGTGCAATACAAAAGATAAACCTGTCAAGAACATCAACTTGGAAACGGATTCGAGTCCGGACGAGGCATCTGCGGCAGTAGATTGCCGCGCATGTAAGGAGTGTCAGCTTTTTAACTTGAGGTGTGTAGACAACGAACCTTATTTCGTAACAATCTTAGTAAATTGTAACACAAAACTAAAAATGGAAATCGATTCTGGGTCAGGTACCAATGTTATTTCAAAAGAGTTATATTTGTCACATTTCGCTCACGAGCAATTATTTAAATGTAACATACGTATGTGCTTTTACAATGGACACAAAATTAAACCTCTAGGGTGTTTTACCACTAAAGTAGCATACAATGGTTTGACACACGATCTTAAATTTTTTGTCGTAGAAAATGGTGGACCCCCACTATTGGGGCGAGATTTTATGGCAAAATTCAAATTATGTATAACTTCAATGAATAACAAAATTGACTTGACATCTGGTGATAAACAAGTTCAAAATTTAGTTGAAAAATATAGAGAATTGTTCAGTAAGGAATTAGGTTGTTATACGCGTGCTGACGTTACTTTGCAGTTGAAGGAAGGTGCGACGCCTAAGTTTTGCAAAGCTCGCCCGTTGCCGTTTGCGATCAAGGACAAGGTGGAGGCCGAGCTCGACAGGCTGGTTGAGGTAGGCATACTGGAGCCCGTGAACCACTCGGATTATGCAACTCCGATTGTTCCGGTGCCGAAGTCAAATGGTAGCATCAGAGTCTGTGCAGATTACTCGGTTACGTTAAATAAAGATATTTACGTAGACAAATATCCCTTACCAAGAATAGAGGAGATTTTTGCTAAACTGAGTAATGGCCAACAATACTCCAAGTTAGACTGCAGTCAGGCATATAATCAGCTGAGGCTGTCACAGGATTCGCAAAAACTTACTACCATCAATACCACCAAAGGGTTATTCAAATATAAGAGGTTAGTATTCGGTCTAGCGTGCGCCCCGGCGATTTTTCAGCGCACTATTGAAAACCTTTTGGCGGGTATAGATGGCGTAACGGTTTTCTTAGATGACGTTTGCGTAACAGGTCCGACTAAAGCCTTACATTTGGAGCGATTGGAAAAAGTCTTCCAGCGGTTTCAGGAATCTGGTTTCAGGTTAGAAAAAAGTAAATGTTCCTTTTTTCAGGACAGTGTAACCTATTTGGGGCACATTATTAGCAAAGAAGGGTT
The DNA here is from genome assembly GCA_947859365.1 of Archips crataeganus. Taxonomy (NCBI): domain Eukaryota; kingdom Metazoa; phylum Arthropoda; class Insecta; order Lepidoptera; family Tortricidae; genus Archips; species Archips crataeganus. The sequence continues at coordinate 18,364,193 of OX402059.1, read as the reverse complement.
GCAAAAGTCCCCAAAAAAGATGGAAGCCATAGTCAAAGTACCCGAGCCCAATAACATAACGGAGTTAAAACGTTTCTTGGGAATGGCAAATTACTATCGCAATTTTGTCCCCAACGCGTCGTCCATACTGGCTCCACTCCACGAGCTATTGCGTGAGGGTGCGCGGTGGGAGTGGACGGAGCAGCAGCAGGCAGCCTTCGACGGAATGAAGCGCGAGTTGAGCAGCTCACGCGTGCTGGCGCATTACGAGCCGACGGCACAGCTGGTACTAACCGTGGACGCGGGGCCGGCCGGCCTGGGTGCCGTGCTGGCCACCGTGGACGTCGCCGGCCGAGAGCGCCCGTTGGCATTCGGCTCCAGGTCGCTGCTGCAGAGCGAACGCAATTATAGCCAGCTGCAGAAGGAAGCCACGGCTATCGTGTTCGGTGTTAAACGCTTCCATCAGTATTTGTATGGCCGACGAGATCCTTTTATTTTAAAAACGGATCATAAACCGTTGTTGGCAATTTTTGGCAAAAAGGGTGGCATTTCTGTTACCACCGCATCGCGGTTAATTAGGTACGCAGTTTTCCTTTCTGCTTATAATTTTAAAATACAGTATACGTCGGGAAAAGAAAATCCGGTCGCAGATTTCTTTTCTAGGAATCCTTTGGATCAGCGTGACTCGGAATATCACGAAGACGCTGAACGGTGGGCACCGGCTTTGAATTCGCTTCAGTTAGAAGGAATGCCCATTACATACAGAGATGTACGTGAAGCGACTGCAAACGATGACATTCTTAAAACCGTAATAAAATATGTCAAGTATGGTTGGCCGCGAAAAATTTCATGTAAAAATGTTTTACCTTATTTCCAGTGTAAAACAGACCTGGAGGTAGAAGATGGTTGCCTTCTACGAGGTCATAGAGTCGTAATACCGGCAATCCACAGGAAAGACATATTACAGGAGTTACATCGAACTCATCAAGGCATAGTCCGAACCAAGAGTGTTGCACGATCCCGGGTGTGGTGGCCGGGCGTGGACCGCGACATCGAGCAAACGGTGAGTGCGTGCCACGTATGCGCAACGCTACGCCCTGCGCCGCCGCGTGCGCCGCCGCAGCCCTGGCCGCGCCCCACCGCGGCTTGGGTGCGTATTCATCTGGACTACATGTCGGTGTCGCAAAGGACTTACCTTGTGGTGATTGACGCTTTCAGCAAATGGCTGGAATGTTTCGATATGTCTAGTGGCACGACGACGAAGCAGCTTATATTAAAGCTCAAATTTCTATTCTCTCGATTCGGCCTCCCTGAAACGATTGTATCCGACAATGATGCAAAAATTTCGTCCAATGAATTTCTCGAGTTTTGCAAAACTAATGGCATCGTGTACCTGACTTCCCCGATTTATCACCCATGCAGTAATGGTCAGGCGGAGAATAGTGTACGTACGTGTAAACTAATGTTAAAGGCGATTTTAGGTATTTATTCTTGTAAATATAAAATTAATGAGAAGCTACAGGAATACTTATTTGAGTACCGTAACACAACTCATTGCACCACGGGAGCTTCCCCGGCTAAGCTAATGATGGGGCGCGAGTTGCGTGGTAGGCTAGACTTGTTAGTGCCGCCGAAACATGAGGTGCCCAACCTTCTTACCGAAGTGAAAAGGTCATTCAACATAGGCGAGCTAGTTTGGTGTAGGTGCTATGTAGATAGAAAACCAATTTGGAAAAAAGGGACTATTACAAAAAAGATGGGGAGTCGGATGTTTATTATACAGTTAGAGGGAGATAATGTTACTTGTAAACGACACATGGATCAGCTGATGCGTTGCGTGTCTAATGACGTTCCTGATGTAAGTGGCAAGGAGCGTCGCGTGGTTAGGTCACAGGCGTCATTACAGTCTGTCTTATCAACACCTTTTCAACTTCTGAATGAGGAAGGAGTAGGTGATGACTGGCAAGATGCGATAGAGGGGGTGGAACAGGTAGAGCCAGTAGAACCAGTAGGACAACAGGTAGAGACAACAGAGCAATTGACGGTCGCACCTGTTGAGGTTCCCTGTGACAGAATCCTAAGACCTAAAAGAAATATTAACTATAAAATTTGATGATGCTTCTTTTGATATCTGGTTATTGTGATTTATTTCATAAGTATTATTTAAATTGTTATTTGTTTATTATTTTAGGTTTCCCAACTAAGGGTGAAGGAGCTGATGTGTATCTAGTTTGTCTATGACGTATGTCAGATAATAAACAGCGTTCCTGAAGAAATGTGTTTCGTTTAATCCTGGATATTATCCCTAGTATTCCCGTATCTATCACCTGCCCTGTGCCGAGTTCCCGCAATCTCAACCAGATTATCGCTCCATCTTGTTGGAGGCCTACTTACGCTGCATCTACCGTTCCGTCGACACCATTCGAGTAGGAATAAATTCAATCGTTCTATTTGACGTGTCAAGAGAACAAAAGAATTATTTATGGTTGGCCAAAACGCATTAAAAACACAGGTGAAAGATAACTTTTGACAGTGATCTCGTCAGGTCACTACTAAATCTTCTAATATATAAAAATCTCGTGTAACGGTGTTGGTTATCGAACTCCTCCGAAACGGCTTGACCGATTTTTATGAAACTTTTTTGTCTGTATTCGGCTATTTTTTTTCTTCGCAGACGAAGTCGCAGGCAACAGCTAGTAATTTAATATTGATTGACTTTTTTAGTACAGTTATTTCTCTTAAACCATGCTCGTTTGGAACCCGCTAATTGTATACGCACTGGCTCCATCCTTACAGAAGAATCAATTCGCCTATTCACTTTATTCCAAATGATCGTCAATGACTTATTAGTTTTTATTAGTATCTCGTTATTTTGTGATTTATTGTATCCTATTGATGTGTCTTTATTGTTCTACGTTACTTTTATTAGAAATGTTCTTTCGTCTTATTTCAGCTGTCGTCTTTATTGTTCATGTTTGAATATCATAGATATAAGTCAATATATAAGAGTAAGGGGAGTAAGGCCCAGAATACCCTCACGCTAAGTACTTGGATAGTACTTGTATCTGTACTTGCCTTCAAGTGATGTATATTGCTTTATACTACACCTGGGTATAAAGAAATAAAAGAAAAAGAACAAACAGGCGTTTAATAAAAAACAAATTGTCGATTTTAGTGTGCTAAACAGTTTTCGCGCAAAAAGAAGTTACTTCAGTTTTTACTGAAGATTTCCGATTTGCGGGTTCCAACTACCACGCGAGGCAAAGTGAGAAAGTGTTATACGTATATCACTCGCTCTACCGCTCTGCCTCTTATATCGGAATGTATGCAAGTTACTTTAAAAGTAAAAGTGGCGAATGATTTAGAGCACTCCAAATGTCGAATTTCTGATGTCGGAAAAGCGACCGCCATGATTAAACGGGACAAGGGCGGTCATGTCTGCCGGATTTAGGTACGCACACACAAAGATGGGCGCAGTCAGCCACATGATGGGTACTGCTCGACGGGGACCAACGGCAAGGCAGGCCGATGGGGAGATGGCGAGACGACCTAGACGCGGAACTGAGAGAGTTTTCTAATATAGGTCTGGAAAAGGAGATGAAAGTTGAGAGAAGAATCGCCGATACCCAGCAGTGGAACATTATAAGCTAGTACCTAAGTAGTTCTTGTGAAGCTGTGAAATTATGGAAATTTGATTGAATTGAAGTTGTCACCTTATTTCAATATTAATATTAAATATTAACATTTTTATTGCTGCTTGTTCCAAGATCAAACGTTTTTATTCTTTTGCAGCAGGTTTTATAAACTCTAACTTTAAAAACTTTAATGTAATAAAACCAAAAAGCACGAAAAAAAAACTCAATTTCAGATGTTAGGTACTTTACAACAACTTTACTGATAATATTATACCCACATACAAGGTGTAATCTTTAAGTGTAGCCAGGCGATTATTCTGTAAATATAACAAATATCACAAAACTTTAAACTGGTATCGAAATTACGATCCCAAGGATTAAAATCACATAAATAACTAGTTAAAAAAAAAATTAAGTACGAGATTAGTAGAAAGAATTTAGTTTTCTACCACACTACACTTTTAACGATTACGCCTTGTATAGGGTGATACAGGAGAACGTAGACAAGCAGAAACAACTCTTCCGAATCCAGATAATTACAGGCAACTATTTCGTATCAATATTAGTGAGATTAAGTAATTTATTTTACGTTTAAAACAAAGTGTAGGTATTTATTATTTATTTATTTAAATTATTGGCAAAATATCAGGTCATGGTCATGGTAAAAGTCGTGGTAGCCTTCCTAGTGGTTTAACATAATATATTATGGCCTCTCAAGCAGAGAGTAATGGGTTCGAGCCCGGACTCGCAACATCAGAATCTGAGTTTTTCGAATTTACGTGCGAAATTACATTTGAAACTTACCATGAGCGTCACGGCGAAGGAAAACATCGTGAGGGTACCTCAATTAATACACCTGCAGAGAAATTCAATGATGCGTGTGGAGTTCCCGATCCGCACTTGCCTGCGATTGCGGCCCAAGTCTTCTTATTCTGAGAGGTGACTTCTGCCCTGCAGTGGGACGTTATAGGCTGAGACAATGAACACAATAAAGAATATTATCTATTCTAGTAATACTCGTATCATTTATTCGATAGTTTTCGCTACTATGCGTCATTACAAAGATAATTCGTGGAGTATAATGTACTTTATCATAGTCATAACTTCGCCCATTAAGTTTATATTTATGACAAAAATAATGACACCGTGTAAACAATTCTCGCATTTGTTATTCAAAAAGCACTTCAATAGCCGTGCCGTGGCGGAAACTTGGTTTTAAACAGGTCTTTTTACTGTAACGATCGACACTTAGCGAATTGTTGAGTTTTAATGTACTTAAAATCTACTTAACGATAATCCAGGCTGTCCATTAAGAAGTTTTGGATCGTTTTAATGTCTTATTTGCTGACTCGGGGCTAGGAATGAAGGCTGTAGGTTAATGGTAGAACTTGATGAGGCTTATTGGTCACAGAATCACATCGCAATTATAGTTTAAAAACCTTAAAAATGCGCTTTGATAATAATAATGTCATTCGCTTGCTCAGACTTCCGTACCGTTCCGTACCCAAAGGGTAAAAACAGGACCCTATAGGTACCTACTAAGACTCCACTGTCCGTCTGTCACCAGGATGTATATCATGAACCGTGAATATTTAGTTAAACAATATTTAGTTATATATTCACTTTAATAATAAATTTTTAAATTAAAATAAAAAAATATTTAAGGGGGCTCCCATACCACAAACGCGATTTTTTTGAAGTTTTTATAGATAATGGTACCTTATCACTTGGCCGGTTTAAACAGGGTGCGTGGGCAGGAAGGATGGGTGGCGAAATACGTCCTATTTCAAATTAAACTACTCCATTCAATTTTATACATTCAAACATGTTCAAATAGGTATAATTGTCTTCCAAATATAATTATGTATCCCAAACAACAATACCTACAATCGAAATTCCCATTATCCTTCTTTGTCTTAAAGCATTTTTGACGAAGCGCTTAAGCTTGTTAAACACTCATTAAAATAAAATACAATTCAATTATACCATAAGCATTTCAAGCGACGCGTTTGCTTCAAAAAACATGTCTTTTCGGGACGCCATTCATAATCGGATTTAGAAATGTATCGAAATTTTCGAACCCGAGTACAAGTGCGGCTCTCAGTCTAATTACGGTGTATTATGCTATTCCGTTTGTCAGTCCAGCATTAGTAGCACGAACGAGTCGCTTTGTCGATGTTTGTGTCTCTCTCAAGTTAGGCGAGAATAAAGAGATGCACGAGCAGAGCTTAGCGTTCAAGCTTTATCAGGCAGTCAGGTGTGGCTATTTGTGTGCCAGGTCATGTCGAGCATGGCTTGAGTTATTATTCAGTAGGTTGCATTCCTGTAGGTATATACAGAGGAGAGCTTCCCATGAGAATTTGCAGAGTACTGACAATGGGCTAGCAGTACATTCTACAAAGGAAACGTGATAGGTAATTAATTTAGGTTTATTTTGAGTGTGATAACTATAAATTACAAAGTTCAGTAACAGCCTATTCACCTAGTCTTGGAGACGTATTGAAATGAACACTATTTTTATACAATCTAATTACATCAAAAGACTAAACTTTTATAAAGTTTCAAATAAAATTAACCCACACAGCGCGTCGGTGGTACCTAATTCTGTTGTTTTTACGCGCAAAATCCAATAACAGAACCCGCGAACGATAATAAATCAAAGCGGGACAAATTAAATTAGCCAGTTTCACTTTCAATTTCTTCAGTTGTTTACGAGATATTGCGGATTTGGAGCTCTAATCTCCGGCTTTTCTCCTCGTGGCGAGCTGCGAGGCTATTAACACGGAGATGATGAGATCCCGTGAACGCTGAGGGGGTTAAAGTTATATGTTGAGTGTATTACAAATTCTAGATTAATTGTAACAGTATTTTAAACTGTACGATTGATACTTTACAAGTTACCGAATCGTATGTATGTACTGAATCAGGCGTTACTTTGCCGAGGTCGCTTGTGAGCAAAATTAATTGTTTCAGTTCACTTTCTTGTAAATAACACATATGAAATAAACAGACGACAAAAGAAACAGATGTACCTACAAGGATAACTTATTCATTACAGTCCACTCCAGTCTTTCTTACGAGATGAAGGAATTTCGTCATTTGTAGTCGAAGAGAGAAATAAAAATAGGCCATTTCACGGACACTGATGAGATTTAGAATTACTACGAGTAGCTTTTTCCCGGTACTTCGCTCGTGTAAAACAATAGGTCCTCAAAAACTATATCAGTGTATGGCAAACACCCGTGCCTCATTATTATCTCATAAAATTTAGAGATTTTTCATGGATACCGTGAGAGTATCAGTTCTACGGAACAAATAGGATCTACCCGGATAAACAGTACCTAGCCTATTTATGCCAGACGTCCAGCTATTTTTATATCCAATCGCACCCAAATCCGTTTATCCATTTTAGCGTGAAAGAGACACAAACATTATAACACAGACACGCACAGACGCACTCTCGCAATTACTCACAACCTTTCCCATTTATAATAATAGTAGGATTATCCTTGGAAACATTTTGTTCAATGAAGATTGTAACAATACCTCACATGGAATGCATGGAAATAATTAGGTACAACACTATGGGGTCTATTATTAATGAACAGGTAAATTTAGTATCTTCTCCTTTACTGCGGCTTGGGTCGAATTTGAACAGTTAGTATTAATTAAATATGCCTTATAAATAAAAAAAAAAAAAAAAAAAAAAAAAAATTCAAGGTAGTTTTAAATATGTCAATAAAAGTTAATTTTTGTGGGGTAGTTTGAGAATAAGATAAATAAAGTGGGTACTTGAGAAGTTACAGTGACAAGTTAAAACATTTGTTTTGGTTTGTTAGTTTAACGTTTGGTAGCATAGCATACGGTTGTGGTAACTCTGAAGATGAGCTCTGGTTGAGTTCGAAACGCGTCAGTGTAGCTTGGTGGTGGTGATGGTTGGGTTTATGTGATTTGTGTGTGTTCGTACAGTGTGGAGGTGGAGGAACTGCATGAACGCACATTTCTTGCATAAACGTAATTATTGTAAGGTCGCGGGTGAGCAAAGTAATTGTTTTAGTTCATTACAATACCTCACCTCAATTGTAAAAATCAGTGCAGTAATTTAGGTTTTCATCGTCATCATTTTATTCATTAACGCCCAATTGGTTGGAAGCGACTTGCATCCACCCTGAACCTGCGGCTTTCACCAAATCGTCCGCCCATCCCGTTGATGGACGTTCCACGCTGCGCTTGCCAGTCCGTGGTCTCCATTCGAGAACTTTTGGGCCCCAACGGCCATCTGTTCTGCGTGCTAATCCGTTTGACTATGTCGGTACCCCGGTTCTTCTACGGATCTCCTCGTTCCTGATTCGATCCCGTAGAGAAACTCCGAGCATTACATAGCCCTCTCCATAGCTCGTTGAGCGACTCTGAGCCTATTCATCAAGCCCATAGTAAAGCAATTTAGGTTTTAGTAGAAAACAATCCCTCTCATACATGCTTACAATATAAACATACACAGCGTAAGAAACAAAAATTGTCTCTTCTGTGGATATAAAATTAGTGACTTCGAGTCAGCAAACTTAAGATTTATTTAAATAGGCCGAAAGTTGGCCAGGTGTCCCACACGCCGATGTAAACTTTACTAAAAATATTGTCTACAGACTTTTAACAAGAGAGACACGAAAAAAAATCTGTATGACCCATTTCCCGAACCTCTTCTTAATGACTAAGCTGTTCTCGACTAAAATACAATCCATTTAGCAATTAGTACAACAGCCTCCGACATTCATAGCTTTTCACGACATCGTCTTGTTCCGAACTCGATTCAACAGCTGTTGCCGGAATGATCCATAAACATCGTCAGTAGCTCACGCCCATCAGCCGGGTCCGCAATCTGTTGTCCCGTGCACGCCGACGATCAATCACAAGGACAAAGTGCGGACGTCGCCGTCAACCCGAGTTCGGCCGAGTTTCGCCGGGATTAGCCGATTAGCCTACGCGAATGCTTAAGTAGGCTCCTGACGAATTACTTGCCATGTTAAGGGGCATGCAAATGTTTTATGGACTTTTTGAAGTTTGAGGTTGTGTCAAAGATTTTCGTGCAGACAAGGGGATGAGGAAGTTCTAAGGGTAATCCGGTAAGATACACCGGTGGAGCAACTGATGGTGAATTTAAAGCAACTGATAGAAGCAGTGCGTTACATTGTACAAGCTTTTATTTTACTTGCATTCATTTGCAATCCATCTTTTGACCATTTCTTGGTATCCGTTTAAGCTGGAATTTGGCATACGTAAGTACGGTGAAAATAAAATAATCTGATGGTGAAATTCTGGTGGTCCGACCAGAGGCCGTATTGTCTAACGCTTCTGACGCTTGCCTTCGCTTTCACCATCTCTTTCTGTCACCATCTTATACCGTTTGACAGAAAGAAATAGTGAATGCGAAGGCAAGCGTCAGAAGCGTTAGACAATAAGCCTGCAGGATAGTCTCCGCTGGACGGAACTATTCAGCAGTTAATGGTATCGACTTGAAACTTGGCACGGGTTTGAATGCCAATGCAACTACAGTCAGCAAAACAAACTAGTATTAAAAAGGGTTAAAAAAAAACTTATGACTTTTAAGCTTGAGTTTTATATCATAATATAACCGAAAAAAAGTATTACGTATTGCACGAAGGATGGAATACGAAAAAGCTAGCAAAATAAGTTTTAAAGCCAAGCAAGCTTCTTAAACAAAACCGCTAAAAATTGTCTGGGGATCAAACACGTATGAGAATTTATACTTTGTATGTGCGCAGAGTATAAATTGAAAAAAAGCGAGAAATATAAAGCTAAAGTTAAAATTTATAATACATAGATCGAATTTGTTCAAATTGAACATTGCGATCGTAAATTTTAACTTTAATAAGTAGCACGATAAAAAAACGAAAAATTTAAGCAAAAATCTGCAATTCTTGTTATTTCATCAATATACTGTAGTCGATAAGCTAGTGCTTATACTCTCAGCGTACCTATGTACCTGTAGTACTACAGGGCATACCAGTGCTTTGCCAAAGTTCGAGTCTAGCTCTAGTGATTTAGGAGCAAACCACTCAGAAGAGACGTGGGACGAGGGCGCGTTGCAGTCCGCGTCGTTTGTTTGCAGGCCGCGTCTCCGCCCCGTCTCTTCTGTCTGCTTAGATAGAATCGCGACGCTTCTAATTATACATTTAGTAAGAAAACTAATTCAAGGGTCCCCGCGGCTGCGGCGCGCCCTCGTCCCGCATCTCTTCTCTGTGGCTTGCGCCTTAGATTGTCCGTTGTCTGCCAGTCAAGTTAATCATGGAACTTATTAATTATTCTCTCTGTACTTACGCGTAATTAAAATAGTACGGTGACTAGAGGACTCAAAATTTGACAAATATGAGAAAAGTAAGATAGTAAGTGGGTATGACACCATAGAACAATAATTCTAAGACACGACTTTAGTAAAAACAAATTAGATTTTTAGCTGCTTTAAAATAGTCGGTCGAGTTGGCTAAAAAATGACGAAAATAATTAGGCTCTTGCCTTTCAATATCTATGGGAGGATCTTGTTCTAACAGCTCATAAAAAGCGCGTCAGTTGATGCGCAGTGTCATCATCATCATCATTATCACTAGCTATCTTTGGGCAGTGTCTCTGCCAAGACGCGTCAAGCGAAGGGCAAGGGCACTGTTACCTTTTCAGTCAGTTTGTGAATTTAGGGCTTGTAGAGTTAGGACGTGTAGAGTTAGAAGCGTGACTCTACATGTGATCTGATAACTTTTGATAGCGCGAAGTACTTATATTATTATGGTCTCGTCTTGGAACCATTTGACATGAAAATGTTTTTGGTGAGATTCTTATTCTAAAAAAGGTACAGTCAACCAATTTGATTCCTAGGCCACTACAGAACCATGTCAAAATGAATCAATTTGTTTATCTTCTACGACAGTGAGTATTGGGTGATGATGACAAACTCGATCTTTTCGAACGTGTGTCAACGATGATATCGAGTAGGAAAGGAGTTTGCTTGTGTATTATTAACTTGAACTGTCACTAGCCGTCTGTCAAAACTTCTTTTTCCTCTCATGTCATAGAGCGAAAACGTTTACAAACTCTTTACGGTTTATTGCAAATTTTACTTTGACTCGCACTGACGTTGTAATTGTCTAGTAGTTAATGCGACAAGGTTCTGTAGTGGCCTAGGAATCAAATTGGTTGACTACCACAGCTTTTCCCGAATGTTGTAGGATAATTAGATTGACACCTGAAAATAATTTAATCTCGCACTCCAAAAGTTAATCTCACCTTTCACAAAACTGAAAATCATTGAACAGTTCACTAGGACACGATAACTCATCGTCGTCTACCGTCGTAAAATTAACCCTTCTATCTTTGAGCAGCCCGCGAACTTGTCTTAAGGCATTTTAAGCAGGTCGTAAATTCTGGCACATCTGTACTACCCCTTCCCCTTAAGCGCTGACGAATTGCTTCTACCAAGATTAAGACAGGGTTCCATGTTAAAAAGCCAGACAAATTCCCTACGAGGCTCCCAGCGGCAATTAAGAGTTCTCATTACGAGATTTTTGCTGTTCCGATGGTTTAATTGTGTTTTAACACGATGGTATGTGCGCACGGAATCTGTTTAAAGCCTGTTTGAAGCTAAACCTTCGTGACAAAGTCAAAGTCAAAGTAATTTTATTGAAAATGGTGCAGTTGACCAAGTTTTTTACCACCCTAAGGTTCATTGTCAGTTGTGTTGCTTTAGAATTGTATTGTGTTTATTTTTATTTACAATACACTGTCAATATCAGCCTTATTGTTTATATTAGCGTTGCATAACTATCGATAGTTTGACTATCGATACTCTACATTGAAAAATAGTCACAATGGTATCGATAGTAATTTCAAATTAATACTATTGATAGACATCAATACTATCGATACTATTGCACTATCGATAGTTTGTAAAAATGCAATACCTTTGCATTACGGTTAACGTGGTTGATCCTTGCTGTGGTGGAAATAAATTTCCTTTATGTTAAATAACAAGTTTCATTCAAATACGTTCAGCCGTTATTGCGTGATTGACTAACAAAAATCTAAACATCCAAATACTCAAACATCTTCACTAATTTTCTCATTAATAATATTAGTAGGATAGGCTAATGGTTAATAATAAAACTAGAATTAAATCAAAATAAAAACAAAATAACAAGATAATAATATGTCATAGTAAGCTTTTACATTGTCCTCAGACTCGGTGGAGCGATGATCTTCGCAAGGCGGCTGGCAAGACCGGGATGAGAGTGGCCGAGGATCGTGCTTAGTGGAGTGCCATGGGAGAGGCTTATGTCCAGCAGTGGACAAGCATAGGCTGATGATGAAGTTTTTACATAAGAAATTGTAATTTTCAAAGAAATTGCCTGAAATGTAAATTGAGAATTGCTGTATAGGTAAGTATTAAAATGGTGGTAGGTATTTAATGTGAATCTGAAGACTATGCTTGCAAGAATAGTGATTTTGGGTCATACACATTTTTCGCGTTCTTCTTTGGATATTAATATGGCAAAAGTCAAGGGTCTATAGCCAATATTTTTTTAGTCAAGTCTACATCGGCGTGTGGAACGCTTGGCCAACTTTCAGCCCATTTAAATAAACGTTAAGTTTGCTGACTTGGAGTCGCTAATTGTATGTCCACATGAGAGTCAACTTTTGTTACTTACGCTCTGTGTGACCCTTTTACTCAATTTCCAAAAATTACATGTACGTTGTATAAAAAACATCCGAGCGAAAATTTTAGAAATACTTTTAAGAGTAAATGAGTTGTAAAGGCACACGGTTAGTAGAAAATATATTTCTGTAAATGTACCCGAAGTAGATCCGACCACTGAAAGTGCGTTAAATTTCACTTGCAAAAATTGGAGCAAACAAACAAATAAAGAAAGAAATAAATGAAGTGAAGTTAATAAAACGCTAGTAAAAATATATGTACTATGCCGGCGTCAGTGAAATGGATACACATAATACGTTCGTGAAAAGTATTTCCTACGGAATGTACAACAATGTTGCTTTTAATGAGCTCTAAATAGTTCGACGCTGTCGCAGCTGAAGTTAACTGATTGAAAGATCAATGATTTTTTAATAGCCTATAGGACGTGTTCTGCTGTCTAAAGGCCTCCCCTTTTGTTCTATCCGTTCCAATCCTTCGCAAAATCTTGGCAAAATGGGTCAAAATTGGCCAAATCATCCCGCCATCTCCGTTTTGGTCTGCCCCTGTAGCTGTGCCCGTTGCTTAGAACCCAATCGGTGATGAAAAACCAAGCTCAAAATTTGCCCGCCTGCCATGGATTGCAGCATTGTAGGTGTTCGGGGGACTGATATAATCAGAAACACCGCCCTGCACTCCAGAACTCAGATGTGGGGACAGAGACTAACAAACTCAAGTGGGACTGGGCGGGACATGTCTGCCGAATGCATCCAGATCGCTGAGCAATCTTTGCCAAGACGGATGATTATTTAAAAAGAAATACGCTAAATATTTTTTACGTAATGTTAACATTTACTTTATTTAGCATATTATGCTACCGATATACCGACACATCTACGAGCGTCAAGATCACTGCAGATCACGGGGAGTGTACGTTATTATAACTGTACTCTTTTACTGTCCAGGCTATTCGGTAACTATCGATACTATCGACATATGGCGCTGCTATCGATAATACTATCGCTATCCTGAATAGTGTTCGAGGTCAACTATCGATAGTTCTGCAACACTGATGTAGATAAACCCAGCTAAGTATTTACTAAGTCTAAATGTCAAAGCCGTAGAAGACGCATTACAGGCAACAAGCTAGAACTATTGTTAGGTAAATGCAGCATTCCTAGTAAGCTTAGCTAAACCGATACAAGCTGCCAAGGATTATATTGGTAATCCGCAATAACAATGCTTATCGATATTTGCTTAGGTTTCAGATTACTGAACTATCTGGTATTGTAGTATTTGTCGAACGTGCCAAGATGTTCTGAACGTTGTTCCGAATGGACAGCACTTAGTTTTTACATTTCTTGAACTGCTTCTTAATTTAAATAACTAGCCATAACCCGTGGTTTCGCCCGCGTTCGAAATACCTTTACGAGAAACATTTAAAAAATTTGGTTAATCTTTTTGACAGTGCAAGGAATATCGGTCCCATTTTAGCGATATTTTAGGTACATGAAAATGTTTTTGGTGGGATTTCACTTCTTTTTGTAAGTTACTTAATACATTTTATTTCAAAGTTTCCAAGTTTTATAATATTTTTGTTGTTTGTGTACTTATACTAGCTTACATACAAAGCTGACTTTCTAGGACTTTAGGAAGTACCCTGAGAATTTTGATGGTCATCAGGTGAGTTAGTGACGAAATCAGGGTTATTTAGATATCAATTTGATATAATTTAAAGTATAAAAGTTATACAAATGTATTTTATCTATACTTACGTACGTTTGTCCGTTGTCTTGTACCCATAATATTTCAAGCTTTGCTTAGTTTGGGACTAAGTCAATTGGTATTAAATTTCCCATGTTTATTTTGTTTATCAAACTTAAAAAAAAACTATCTATTCTTTGTTCATTTTGTGCTATTCCAAAAAATCTGACAGAAATTAATGTATTTTTTTGTTTTTATTATCAACAGAAAGCAAGAACAATACTCTGAAATTTCTGTGTTGATTATTAAAATAATAAACTGATCGAAATTCAACAAAAGTTCAAAATATTGATTTGAAAGTTTCCAAACTCCTTAGCGACGCTTCGTAAACTCTTCGATAATTTCACTCTTCCGTTGCAAACAATAAAAACAAATGCCGGTAGAAGAGAATGGAAATTCGAATTCTTTATTTTTGTTCTATTTTTTGAACTGAACGTTCTGTCTGCCCTAGAAACGCGTATTTCTCGAGGCTTGTCTGCCTGGGCTGACTGTCACACTGTTACATCAAATATGAACCACTATTCATTACACTTAAAAGAAGATAATAACTAAATATTCTGTGAATATTTCAAGCATCTACCTATAGCCGTTATCAATATCGAGCAAAAACGAGCGAAAAAATCACGTTTTTGTATGGGAGCCCCATTAAATATTATTTTATTCTAGTTTTTAGTATTTGTTGTTATAGCGGCAACCGAAATACATCATCTGTGAAAATATCAACTGTCTACCTATCAAGTTTCATGAGATACAGCCTGGTAACAGACGGACGGACGGACGGACCGACGGACAGACGGACGGACAGACGGACGGACAGCGGAGCCTCAGTAATAGGGTCCCGTTTTTACACTTTGGGTACGGTACCCTAAAAAAAACCGGCCAAGTGAGAGTCGGACTCGCGCACCGAGGGTTCCGTACAAATTTATATGTATCTATGAATATCCAGTCTTAGCAGACCCCTGCTCCTAAACAAAATGTGCGCAGTGTGGGATCATTGTAGATTAGTTACTGATATAGACAGATAGAGAAAAAAATATATACTTTTCGCAATTGTTCCGTTATCTGTGCTATAAGACCTATTATAAGGTTTTGATTCCCTTGCGAGTAGTTGCGAGTTTGAAAATATGCGGCTTAAATTTCTGTTTATTTTGATTGCTTTGACATAGAAGTTTGATTTTGTTACAGCTTAAAGGTATTATAGACCTGAGTATTTAATTTAAATTTCAATTTAATACATCTACGCGTTCATGAGGAAAGAGGTAGCAACTTTAAAATTATTAAAAATATTTTTATTATATGATGTAACTAAAAATTTATGGTTTTCGCAATTTTTCCTTTATCTGTGTTATGAGACGTTGCTTCGTACCAAATTCAAAGATTCTGAATTCACGGGAAGTACCCTGTAGGTTTTGATTCCCTTACGAGTGTCGAAAATTTGCGGCATAAATAGATTGGTTACTGATATAGACAGACAGACAATAAATTATGCTTTTCGCAATTTTTCCTTTATCTGGGCTATAAGACCTTGCTTCGTACCAAATTTCAAGATTCTGAGTTCACGGGAAGTACCCTGTAGGTTTTGATTCCCTTGCGAGTGTCGAAAATTTTCGGCATAAATAGATTGGTTACTGATATAGTGATATAGACAGACAAACAAAAAAATTTATGCTTTTCGCAATTTTTCCTTTATTTGTACTATAAGACCTTGCTTCTTACCAAATTTCAAGATTATGAGTTCACGGGAAGTACCCTGTAGGTTTTGATTCCCTTGCGAGTGTCGAAAATTTGCGGCATAAATAGATTGGCTGATATAGACAGACAGACAAAAAACATTATATTTTTCGCAATTTTCCTTTATCTGTGCTATAAGACCTTGCTTTGTACCAAATTTCAAGATTCTGAGTTCACGGGAAGTACCCTGTAGGTTTTGATTCCCTTGCGAGTTTCGAAAATATGCAGAAATTTGCGGCATAAACGGCTATATCTTTTGATTGCGTTGGCTTAGAAGTTTGTTTTTTTCACAGCTCCAAGGGACAGTAGACTTGAGTATTTGATATAAATTTCAGCTTGATACGCGTTCCTGAGAAAAAAGGTCTTGACAGACGGACAGACGGACGGACAGCAAAGTGATCTTATAAGGGTTTCGTTTTTTTCCTTTTGAGGTACGGAACCCTAAAAAGAAGTGGATCCCGGCATCAAAGCAGTTTCTTAGCATAGCAAGTCGCCTTGGGCACTAGATACCACCAATTTTGGGAACCCATTGGAACGTTAATTAAAAAAACTAAAAAACACGCTTTAAAAAATAAATAATAAATTTTAATAAATTTCAATTCACTATTCTTATAGTGCAGTAAAAAATCTTAATAAGCAATTATTATATTGTTATATCCAGATCAAAATTTGTAAACAATTCTAAATATTGATAAAATAAATAATAATAGTTTAAAATATTTTATTGTAAAAAAAGCGTGTGGTGCTTTTTAAGATGTTATCAAAATGATAATCCTTGACAATTGACAACATGCACCCCACGCTTTTTTTACAATAAAATATTTTAAACTATTATTATTTATTTTATCAATATTTAGAATTATTTACAAATTTTGATCTGGATATAACAATATAATAATTGCTTATTAAGATTTTTTACTGCACTATAAGAATAGTGAATTGAAATTTATTAAAATTTATTTTTTATTTTTTAAAGCGTGTTTTTTAGTTTTTTTAAACTTTTATTTATTTTCTATTTTTTAGTTGCGTTTTTTTTCTTTCTAACTTTATCCCCCTCACCTACAACCCCCAAACCCCCTAAACCCAACCCCCCAACATCCCCCACCCCATTTCCCCAAACCCCCCCCCAAACCCCACACCCTTACCCCCAATCCCCTAAACCCCCCTTAACCTCCTCCTCATTTTACAAACCCCCGAACTACCTAAACCCAACCCCCCTAACACCGAACCCCCCGAACCCCCGGAACCCCCCCCTCCCCCACCCCACCACCAGACCCCCAACCCCTCCCCCCCACCCCGCCACCTACCGCCCACCCCTTCCAGTTCCATCATCAAACCCTTGTTACCATCTAGGCCTCTTACCCCCTCCCCATTTCCCACAACCCCCCAAAATCTCTTACCCCCGAACCCCCCAACACCCCCACCCTATTCCCCGTAAACCCCCCCCCCCATCTCCTAACCCCAACCGCCACACCCTAACCCCCAACCCTCTAAACCCCCGACCCCCTTACCCCATACCCCATTCCCCCCCCACCCCGCCACCTACCCCCCTTCCAGCTCCATCATCAGACCCTTGTTACCATCTAGGACCAAAGTACTCGTCAAAACGAATCAAACGAGCCCAAACTCGATGGGGTTGTTTCGTTTTATTGTGGAGTGCCTTTGGCCATCTTCCAGCTCCATCATCAGACCCTGGTTACCATCTAGGATCAAAGTGCTCGTCAAGACGAATCAAACGAGCCCAAACTCGACGGGGTTGTGTAGTTTTATTGTGGAGTGCCTTTGGCCATCTTCCAGCTCCATCATCAGACCCTGGTTACTATCTGAGATCAAAGTGCTCGTCATGACGAATCAAACGATTCCAAACTCGACGGGATTGTGTTGTTTTATTACATAGTTCCTATGGCCACCATCCAGCTCCATCATCAGATCAGCTCCATGTTACAATAATATTGCATTGTCATCCAATTTACACATATGTGCAAAATTTCAGCTCAATCGGAAACCGGGAAGTGGGTCAAAATCGCGCCCTAAGGAGTCGGTTACAAACATACAAACATACAAAACACACATACAAACATACAGGTGAAGCTAATATAAAGCGTGTAAAAACCGGTTGTTTGTAAAGTCAGTTTAGGGACGATAGTTTAACGTGACAACGTCATAACAAAAAATTCAAACCCCCCTCCCCCCCCGCATTGAAAATTACCCGAGCGCTAGTACTAAGATTGTATTATGTAATATTGCAACTGGCCTTCACTGCTCTGTAGGTACATGTAACGTTACGTAACGTTACATGTACGTTACATTGCGTCATCCTTTTTCGTGTATGCAGCCGGCGTTCATCGATTTATTAGACGTTGTCACGTCAAAAAAAGATTGAATGATACAGGAACGGACTGTGACTTAGTGGGGACTTTAGCTAAATACTACTTGGATGGCTATCTTATTAATAAACTAATTGAAATTTTATCAAAAACTCAAGTCTCTGATAGAAATTTGGGATCCTTTATGTCCATGGAGCCTTAGGATACAGCTCAAAAAGCCCATAGATCTGCCCTTGTTGATATATTTACTTAACAAAAACGAATTAAATTTGAACTCAAACGATTTGATTTTACATGTCTCTGCTTTGCTTTGATATACACGCCAAGCTGGGCATAGGGTTTCTTTCAGAATTAGAGGGCTTGTGCTAATTTGCTATACGTATCAATTTTTCTTTAGTGCAGGTTTCTTGTAGGTGTATCTACCTGAAGTTTCGGAATTTTCTGTGCGAACATCTTTTTTCGTAACAGCTGCGGAACTGTATCCTGACACGCTCTTGGCCGGTTTTTTTGTGTCTACGTTACAATCAAAGTCAAAGTCAAAGTGTAAATTCTTTATCCAATCAAAGTCAAAATCAAAATTCTTTATTCAATTTAGGCATCAATTGATGCTCCTATGAGAATCTTTATGAGAACAATTACAATGTATTCGGTGTGATAGCCGCCTGGCCCATTTAAAGCGGTATTCAAAATGCTATGCACTTGAGCGTAATTTCTACAATCTGAAATGAAATTCCGTTTTATTCTTCAACGTGTAAAGACCCACTTTAAATAATACTAATTATGCAAACGCTTAGGACAAATGAGATTGCATTCAAGTTTTTAAAGTAATTTTAGACTTTTTTTAAAATAACCAAGGAACAACTTTTCATTTTTTTTGTTGGAACTATTATTTATGTTTAAGTATTTATAAATAACTACCTACTTGCTGCTCGCAACTCCGTCTGCGAAGAATTCGTTAGTCGCTATCCCGCGAAAACTATGCAATTTTTTGGGATAAAATCTATCTTTTCTCATTCTCAGAGGCTCGACCTATCTCCATACCAAATTTCATCTAAATTAGTTCAGCGGCTTGCGTGAAGAGATAATGTCTATTCACGCACTGTTATATTATAACAGACCGACAGACTGACAAATAGTTACTTTCGCATTTATAATATTAGTAAGGATTCACACAACTAGTATAAACCACCATTTGTATCTGTAAAGAAATTCAAGTGTACTTTTTTATACAAAATAGGCTTACGTTTGACCACAATCACGCCTGATGGAAAATGAAGATGGGGCCTATGATGGAGCACACTTACCTAGTAAATGCTCATTCACCGTAGACTTTAATTTAGAGGTAAAGTTTGGTAGGTGCACTATTAATATTTATTTAAAACTAGGGATACCAAAGCGGATCGGAATTATTTCCAAACATCCCTGTCATAATAATTATTTTTATGTATAGATATTAGTGTCTCGACGATGGATTCAAATATTGTATCTGCTTGATCGGATATGTACGGAATAACAATAGTATTGTATTGCATTGTATTACAGTAACTAACATACGTATCTACCTCTGAGTTACCATGACATTCAATGAGCCTTTACATTTCACTAATTCATTACATTACCAATAGAACAAACCCTTGCCTAAACTAACTGTAAGCCGGAACACCTCGGTATAGAGTCCACACAAACAATTCAATTCAAATTTCCGTGTACATTTATAATGCCCACAAAACGCTGACCTCTCGGCCCTGCCTCGACCATGCGCGAGAGCGGCGAGCAACTTCTCTGTCATTTGCACGATCAAGATCGTCTATTCAGTGGTTTGTTATTTTTAATTGTTGTACGATCGTGTACTTTAATTTGGGACCCATTTCGAAAAAATATCCTTTGAATTCCTATACAATATGACAGGACTGTCAACCTTAAGTGGGTCCCAAATTAAAGCTCGTGACTGTACAGTCCTCCTGGTGTTCATCGCCACTTTCATTTCACAATTTGCATTGAGACGAGCATAAATTGCTTAGCAACTGTGTTAAAATAATCGCAATTCGTGCTATCCTTGCTATTGAGTAGTTCCGGTGGTCAACTACTGTGGTCTACCTTATCAGTTCCACTTCACCATATAAATTGCTGCTTAAAAACTTGGTGTAATAATATATATATGTCGCAGGGAAGCGACTGAAACAGAGATTTGAACAAATACAAATACCGAATCACGCAGAATTTTAAAATTGGAAATCCATTTGATCATTTACCTAGAAATTCCTCTGAATCAGTTTAGTGAATTGAAGATATCGGCCAAAAAAGGCAGCTCGTTTTTTCATTCACCATATTTGTTTAGTAATTTGATAAAATCTCTGAAACAAGTGAGTTGACGAAACGAACTCGCAAAATCAACTCGTGTTATCATTACTTCTGGTACATAACAAAACTGCGCACACCTGTGAAGAAATTCAATGGTGAGTGTGAAGTTCCCAATCTGCACTGGGCTCGCGTGGGAACTACGTCCCAAGCCCTTTCATTAATTTTCATGGGCTGGAACTTGAACAACAATGACGAATTTACGGACATTTTTGAGCAAAGTATATTATGAAATCGCTTGCCGCGCCGCCGGTGGTGCATTGTCGTAGCCGGCCTTTATACATAAAATACAAAGCACGTAGCGGCTCGCTTTGAGTTTAAACTAAGCACAAGACGTTGGATTAAATTTCGAAGCAGGGGCGCTGGCATGCCGTGCGAAATATGGGTGAGGGGCACAGAGAGGTCAGTTGGATCAGTTCCGGTAAATATATATTTTTTTTGATTTATTTAGGAAACAAACAGTCACAATTCAACATAAATCAACTTAAGTAACAACAAAAAGACCTTAAGTTCCATAGAAAATAAACGAAATACATAGTTAATTAACAAATCGAAACAGGGTAGGTGTTAGGCACCATCTTAAACATCTTATCTGTCACCATACAGGGACTTGAAAACATCGATAAGTAAATAATACATGCATGATACGGTAGGGAATTTAAACTGGTGTACAAAAACAATATAAAATATTGTCGCTACGGAAGTTACATTAAAGTTTACGTGCAAATAATGTATAGTTGCTGGTTACTTAGAAGAAACATACAATATATCTATTAAGAAAAGATTGAACTTCGCAGAATGTTAGAGTATTTACCAAATGATAGTGAATAATGTTCTTATTCTTTGCTCTATTTAGTCATCTTGACTTATTTATACTTTCCTTTGCCGTACACAGGCTTGTTATTATGATAGGGCTTTGGAACTGCCCCAAGCGGGCATTCGGAAGTGTACGCAGATGTTTTTTTTTGCATCTTAATCAGTTTAGCAGTTATTGCGTGATTGAATAGGTAACAAACATTCTAGCTTGAATCAAGCTTGGATAATCATCCAAACATCGTTATAGTATATTTCATTACGAGTGCGGAAAGCCTGTCATTGCAATGAGTTCCGACAAATGTCTACCCGAGCCGAGGCGTAGCCGAAGGTGAGGGTTGACAGTCGGAACAAGTTGCAATGACGGTTCCGCACGTGTACTGAACAACTATTTTTAATACAGTTGCGAAAAAATGTAGCAATTTAATAAAATAATAAAAACACAATAAACTAACCAATCATTTATTTCTTATAAAAGTTATAATTCACATATATAACATATGTATCTTTTAAAGTAATATTGGCTTGTGCGGCAAGCTCCAACAACGCCAAAAATCAGCGCAACCTACAAAAAAAGGGATTTGATTAATATTTTTTTAAATAATATATTGACTGTGTTTTGCGATTTCGTAAACTGAATACTAAAGAAATATATAAGTATTTATTAATAAATTACCTTTGTGGCTAAATAACGATCATCGGGAGCTTCGTTCAATAACCTTTCCACTTCATTCGATGTTAATATTTTCGACTTTTTAGTTGTAAAACCGTCTGATTGTCGTTTTAAGAAAGCATTTAGTTTTGGGTATTCACTTATATCCACGTTGTTCCTTATTTTCAGTATACTTTTTACCATCGAAAACCTCGACCATAACGTAGAAGGTTTTAATTTTGATGAGAGTTCGGAGAAGTATGCCAACATAACATTTCCTGAAAAACTATTTGCTTTTTTCTTTTCTCTCCACGCAATAAATTCGTCGTATGTAGATATGTAGCGACTTTTTGACTTTTCCGGTAAAATGTTCTCCGAAGCATTTTGTGCAATTATACTGAGTTCCGGTGGTGTTAATTCAAATAAAATATCGTCGAAATTACTCATTTTGTGCAACAAACAACTAAACTCGCAAAGAACATTTTTGGAAAATGGCGCCAACCGTAAAAGAATATATAAGCAGAGATTTTTTTTGTTTTCTTCACCCATTCTGGGTAGGCAAAGGGAACTATGCCCATACAGCCAAGTCTTCAGTAGAATTTTTTTATTGATATGAAATGAAAATGAAATTTAATGAGATGAAATGAAATGAAACCTAACTAACTCATTGAATCAAATCATTAAATCTGATATTGAAACAAATTAGTAGCTTCTTTTTAGAAATATTTGCATGAATCATAAACTTCGATGATTTTTTTTTAGTAAAAACTTCGTGGTTGGTTTTTTCTTTTTAATAGACATTATTTTGACAGTTGCGAAAGAGAACGCACGAGTTCGGAAAAGGTAAAGAAAAAGCTCGAGTATGTAATAGCCCACATCCCGAACGCTATACGTCCCTGCATTACGCCACTTTTTGAGCAACTGTATTAAAAAATACTTTCTCATTTATAATATTAGTAGGAGTTTCGGTTTTGCAAAAAGAAGGGGTACATTTTAATATTTTGCAAATGAAAATGCTGTTCTATCTGTTCGCGTGAAAGCGAAAAAATACTAGAATTATCTGGAATTTACTGGATACAAACTGGTTTGAACTGCCTTAAACTGGTATGCAGAAGATATTTTTCGGCACAGTGCAGTTGTGAATTTATTTCTCTGCTTGATAAAAAGCATGTTTTATTGATGGTTAAATTAAACCATGTTTTATTATAGGTACCTGTTTGTTTAATAGAAGTGAAATATTTGTTTTTTCATAAAAAAAATGCAAAGGCTTTTAGGTAGGTATCGTATTTGACGCAAGTATACAGAAAACAATTCGGTAAAAGCAATACACAGTCGTTTTAAAATGGAAAGGGTTTAGTTCAAACACAAATCTGTTAGTCTATTTTCAACTGCGTTTAAATAGGACAATTTATTTGAGTTTGGTTTGTTATTTGAGTTCGCCGTAATCTTTTTGCCGCTTGGTTGGGTCAATACAATACTTGAAATTTTCTAATTGACAAGATTTAATATTTCTAAGACTATAATTTAATTAGTTCTCTGTATTCTGTTTGGAAAGAGAAAGACGCTGATAGTTTTAAATTTTCACTAGGATTATTAATTAATTTATTACAATTTTTTAAGATGTGCTTATTCTAAAAGGGCATAACTTCAAAACTACCACACAATAGATCCATTACTTTAGTCTATAATAGTCTCTATTAAAAAAAAGTGATTACGTAAATCTGACGTTGACGTTGTGTGTGGTTTGCTTAGGCGGTTTGGTTCTTTCTTGCTTTTCGATCACTACTACAGGCTCTTTTAAAATCTTATTTAAATCAAATAACACTTCGTGCGTGCATTAAAATTAATAAAAAGAGATAGAGCTTGTGTTATGGGTACTAAGCAACGGATAAACATACTTATGTAGTTAGATACATACTTAAATGCATATTAAACATCCATGACCCGAGAACAAACATTCGTATTTTTCATACAAAAAAAAGCCCCGACACGGGAACCGAACCCGGGATCTCAAGCTTCGTATTCAGGTTCTCTATCCACTAGGCCATCTGGTCTTTAGCTCTATCCAGTGGGAAATCCCAAAAATCCCTTTTTACTGCTCTCCATGATCCTAATATCCTAATCACCATCAAATATCAAATTACGAATCAAATCCGAATATCAAATCGCATAACCATAACCAGTGTTGTGCATGGAGCGCTCGGAAACGGACGTTTCACACGGCACTGGTCGATTTTTAATCGCGTAGCGCGCGGCTCTAGCCGCTGCCCGCTGTCGTCGCTATGGGTTCGCAACAACTCATAGCGAATGAGCTGTTGGCGTTTATTCAAAATGCTATCGACACCATGAATGAAGTCAGCGTTGTGCAGATCTGCAAGTCTAACTTCAAGGAGGACGAGATTTGCAGTGGCAAGGCACTGCTCTTCCAGACGCTCGGCAAGACCGACCAGATGCCCTCCCGCCGAAGAGATGGAGGTGCAAAAAGTGTCCAGGACATCATAACGTTGTTCAAGTAGACCGACCCAGACGACGTGCCTGCTTTCGTGGCGAAGGAGCTGCACAAGCTGCCCCCCGTCACATTCGACCATGTCGATGTCACCAGGCTGCTGAGGGACATTACGTTCCTGAAAACTAGTCTAGCCGACGTCCAGTCTAAGTTAGAGGTGTCAAGTAACACCATAAGTGAGCTGCGGGCCGAGGTAGTGTTGTTACGCAACACTGTTTCGGTAAGTAGGTCGCGCGTGCCCTCTAACGTGGACGCATGCAGCGGAGTGCAAAGTGCATTCGTCGGTAGTTTGACGTCACCGGCTACCGTCATAACACCTGATGCTCCCCGCCCCGCCGCCGCCGCTTCTGTTCCCGTGGAGATGATGACCGCTAATACGTCGACTCCTCGTCGCGCGTACGCCGCTGTCGTCCAGAAGCCGAAGGTGAAGCAGAGTCGCTGTGAACCTGCTCACATAGATCCGCCACAGCCGATTTCGAAGAGGGATAGTCGCCGTTGCGACAAGGATGGCTTCATTAAGGTGGAAAGGAAGAAGAAGCCCGCCTGTCGCAATCAGTGCGGCACCGCCCTGACCGGACCGAACCACCTGCTGCGTCCCGCGACACCGACGACACAGCTGTACGTGTCCCGCCTGCATCACTCCACGAAGGTCGCGGACATCGTGGAATATGTGCGTGTTAAGACCAAGCTCACTCTGAGGGTCGAGCGGTTGGAGTCCCGCCATGACGTGAATTTTAATTCATTTGTGGTGAGGGTTCCGACTGATCAACTGTCGACCTTCACAAAAGAAGAGTTTTGGCCGAAAGGTGTCGCATACCGGCGGTTTCGTGGCCGGTTAACTGACACCGCGAAAGTGCCCACGTCACAGACTTCTCGTGTTAGTAATTAAGTTATAATATAAATATGTATGTTAGTCTTTAAGGTATTTTTTTATATGGGCCTATGCAGCCCGAAATAAAAATTATTCTATCCTATTCTATTCTATAACAGCTACAACTAGGTAACTTAGTCAGTTAGGTAAAAAATAATATAATCATCCTAAAATGTCTTTAAAATGCACCATAAATCCCGTTTTTTCGTTATC
Organism: Archips crataeganus; assembly: GCA_947859365.1. Lineage (NCBI taxonomy): Eukaryota > Metazoa > Arthropoda > Insecta > Lepidoptera > Tortricidae > Archips > Archips crataeganus. The sequence goes on along the minus strand of OX402059.1, from coordinate 18,338,649 downwards.
ACGTGAAACTCTCAAAATCCTGAAAATAGTTTTTACTTACTACTTGCATGCCAATAATTAACTAAAAGTCAGTGAAAAAATACCTAAAAATACACAAGTGTTCTTAACTAAGTCATTTTTGTTACTTAGCTACACTTCGCTATAGGTACATCGTTTCGTTACAGATGATTTAGACTATTTTAGACTTTCAAACCGCACTCTCAGTTAAATTATGTCACATAAAAGTAAAACCTTACCGAATAAATAATGCCTCGGGAAAATAATATTCAGTTTTTATTCCACCATTTCCGACTGTGCCAACATCGTTAAAGTTTCTATAATTATAAAACTCTTACACTTTATTTTTTCTGAAAAATAAATAGCGCGCGCGCCTATGAAAACGTGGTTTCAGTTTTTAATAAAGCAAGCCGTGGGAGTAGTGGGAATAACTTTCGCGAATTGAAGTTATTTTAAAATTCACGCGCATGTACATAAGGTAAACTTCCTTGTGCTCGACACTGACCCAATACATGGCACCTTCAATCACAGATCAGTGATAGATGGGTGTCGTCTACACTGGGCATTGAGGTATCGAGCGTTGGTACTTTTACCTTATAATACGCAAGCATACATTATAATAATAATAATAACATAAGTTCAGTTTATGAGATTATTGAAATGGTAGGTGTCCGTTATCTCACTCCATAGCCCGGTAATCCTGTCTACAACATCTCAACCCCATAGCCAATTCCATGTCGCTTGGATTAGTTTTAGGTGCGAAAATCGGCAACGAAGTCGTTAGTTATTGCAAATAATGTCAAAAAGCATATAAGACAATTATGCTATAGACAAAATTTTTTTTGACCAAAAAAGCGCCCAAATCAACTTGCTTGAAGGCAAATCACCTACAGGATAAAATACGGTCCTACTTAAAGCATATTTAATGACAAAACACGATTGTGGGAAAATGCGATTAGGGCAAAAACCTTACTGATACAAAATGCGTTTGAGGCACCCATCTAACAAATCATTTTAACATTATCATTTGATTTCAGATTATATTGTGTAAGATACTATATACAGTATCTCATAAACTCTAATATAACCTTAAATTAGAAGTTACCGACAGCAAGCGGACGTCCTGCCCAGCAATGGGTGCGGAACCCACAAAGGAAGTGATGACTTATTAACACGCTCGAAATCCTCGGATACTGAAACTTGGCATGACAAGCATGCCTTGAAGGCGAGCGGCTAAATTTAAAGGCCTAGTTTGAACACGTGGAACTTAAGGCTAATTTAAACGGTCCGAGTTATAGTGAGTTGTTACTTTACGGGGCAGCTACCTATGGTTTTATGAGTGGTATTGTGTACATTTTTAAAATAAATAAATAAATAAATAAATAAATATTAGGGGACAATCCCACACAAATCGACCTAGTCCCAAACTAAGCAAAGCTTGTACTATGGGTACTAGACGACGATAAACATACTTATATAGTTTATTGAATCAGGCGTTACTTTGCGGAGGTCCATATTAATGAACTAAAACAATTACTTTGCTCACCCGCGACCTTACAATAGTTACGTTTATGCAAGAAATGTGCGTTCATGCAGTTCCTCCACCTCCACACTGTACGAACACACACAAATCACATAAACCCAACCATCACCACCAACAAGCTACACTGACGCGTTTCGAACTCAACCAGAGCTCATCTTCAGAGTTACCACAACCGTATGCTATGCTACCAAATGTTAAACTAACAAACCAAAACAAATGTTTTAACTTGTCACTGTAACTTCTCAAGTACCCACTTTATTTTTCTTATTCTCAAACTACCCCACAAAAATTAACTTTTATTGACATATTTAAAACTACCTTGAATTTTTTGTTTATTTATTTATAAGGCATATTTAGGTGGTGATGGTTGGGTTTATGTGATTTGTGTGTGTTCGTACAGTGTGGAGGTGGAGGAACTGCATGAACGAACATTTCTTGCATAAACGTAACTATTGTAAGGTCGCGGGTGAGCAAAGTAATTGTTTTAGTTCATACTTATATAGATAAATAAATACTTAAATACATAGAAAACATCCATAACTCAGGAACAAATATTCGTGCTCATCACACAAATAAATGCCCTTACCGGGATTCGAACCCAGGACCTCTTGCTTCGTAGGCAGGGTCACTACCAACTTGGCTAAGGCTGTCGTTCGTAAAATAAAGGAACTATTATTATATAATAACCTATTGGTATAGATCACAATAAATAGAGATCTTTCCAGACACGTATACACCGTGAAATTTTAGTGGTTGTTTTCCCAAAACGAGGTGATTTAGTTTCGATTGTACAATCGATTTATAATTACTATTTTGACTAGAGTCAAAAATCCAATTGTGAAAAACGAAAATCGAAAATGACCGCAAACCAATAGTAACGCTTCGTTGGTACCTAACCTATCGTATGATCGTACGCTACTTGTACCAACGAAGCGTTACTATTGGTTTGCGGTCATTTTCGACTTTCGTTTTTCACAATTGGATTTTTGACTCTAGTCAAAATAGTAATTATAAATCGATTGTACAATCGAAACTAAATCACCTCGTTTCAGGAAAACAACCACTAAAATTTCACGGTGTATATCTGTTATTTTCAAACGTGCCTGTCCAATGAGAATAAAAATAGAAGCGACGAAATCATTTGGCGGATACCTACAAAATGTTCACAGTACAAACGACTTTTACAAACCACGTGAACCGATATGACTCTGAATACAGACCTTTTTTCAATTACCCAGCCATTCCGCTTATAAATACGCACAAAAGGAAAACTATGCATGCCATATTCAGAATAAGTACATGAATAGGCTTTTAAAGGCTTTTCAAATATGCTCTCAGAAATTAAAGTTACCCGCTTAAAGTTACGAGATGAGGATGAGTGCATTAAACTAAAATTAGAACGACGTGGATTTTGCTAAATCTTATTAGGGTCATACACAGCGTAAGAAATAAAAGGCGTCTCTCCTGTGGACATAAAATTAGCGACTTAAGATTTATTTAAATGGGCGGAAAGTTGGCCAGGCGTTCTACACGCCGAAGACTAGACGCAGATGTAGATTTTGGAAATATTTCATTGTCATGTACTTTATTTTGTCTCTGTAGTTTTTAGGGTTCCGTAGTCAACTAGGAACCCTTATAGTTTCGCCATGTCTGTCCGTCTGTCTGTCTGTCCGCGGCTATGCTCAGAGACTATTAGTACTAGAAGGCTGTAATTTGGCATGAATATATATATATCAGTCACGCCGACAAAGTGGTTAAATAAAAAAAACTAAAAATATTTTTTTTAGGGTACCTCCCATAGACATAAAGTGGGGGTGATTTTTTTTTCTCGACTAACTCTATTGTGTGGGGTATCGTTGGATAGGTCTTTTAAAACCATTGCGGGGTTGCTAACATGATTTTTCTATTCAGTGATCTGTTTGCGAAATATTCAACTTTAAAGTGAAAATTTTCATTAAAATCGACCGTCCCCCCCCCTCTAAAATCTAAACTGTTAGGTGGAAAAATTTGAAAAAATTCAGAATGGTAGTAAATATATCATATTTACTAGGAAAATTATAGCGGCTAAGATTGCTTGGAAATTATTTGTAGTTTAAGAGTAAATAGTAGCCTAAGGTATAAAACATACCTAAACTTGGATGATTTCCGTACACATACGAAATCCTTAGAAAAATATTACTTGATTTTTTCGTAATGGCTACGGAACCCTACCTTGGACGTGTCCGACACGCTCTTGGCCGGTTTTTTTATTTTATTTTCATGCTTCAACCAATAAGACATAATACTAGACTCGTACATAGGAATCGGACTTGTCCAGTATTGCTTACTTATTGGTCTCATTATTTATGTACTACTAGCTGTTGCCCGAGACTCCGTCTGCAAAGAATTCGTTTATCGCTATCCCGCGGGAACTATGCGATTTTCCGGGATAAAAAGTATCCCATATGTTAATCCAGGTTATAAACTATACGTGTGCCAAATTTCATCATAATTCGTCAAACCGTTTTACAAACTTTCGCGTTTATAATATTAGTAGGATTTAAAGGCAATCGCAGCTAATTTACTACATCGGGGAGGAACAAAATAAGTATTCCAATTTTTTTTTAAACACGATTTTAAGTGCAATTTACTAATGCGACGCTTACTTACACAGCGCACTCAACCTGCCCTTCTTAATTAAATTCGCGAACAAAGAAAACCGAACCATTCCATGCGAGGTGTATTTAATTTATCGTCAGGGAGCTGAATTGCCTTGTTAAGACGAAAACCTTAAATTACTTGTTTCGTTGCGTCACGGTATGAAGCTCCTGAAATTATGTGAGACTGCTTTCGGCCCTGTTGTTAGAACAGATACGACTGCAAGATAATAAAGCCAGTGTTTTTTAAAGTTTGTTCAAGTCAAATATTGCTAGTCAATTGATTTAAAATTTGTTTTGGATATGTAATTTTGATAACAATGCAAGTTTAGTACAGACATCAAAAAGTTGATCCCAGTTTGTCTCTTAGAATGAGAGGGCTTGGGGCATTGTTCATACGCGTGCCCAGTGAGAATTGGGAACTTTACACACGCCATTGAATTTCTTTGCAAGTTAGTGCACGTAAATCTCATGGTAAATTTCAAATGTAATTCCGCACATATATTCCGAAAAACTCAGAGGTTCCCGGGCTCTAACCCATGCCCTCTGCTTGAGAGCCCATAGCTTAAATCATTTGGCGACCACGATTTTTTTTATAAACTTTGGTTTGGTAAAAAAGGCAATGTTGATTTGTAGATAAAGTTGAATCATTTAATGCAATCTGAAATTCACATAAAAATATAATCGTTACGAGCAAACGTAGACCCAGGTTAGCCCGTTTTAACAGATTTTTATGTAATACTGTCGGATCGGTTTGCACAGGGCCCAGACTGCTTCAATCATGAATGTACGCGTAATAATGTACCGAGACTGTCTTTGCCTGATATGATTATGGGACTCAGCAACAAATGGAAAGTACTTTGGTGCATGGACTATATCCGTAAGTAGAGTTACGAGAGTTAGTAGAGAGACGTGGTGCTTCACTATGGGCCTGATGAATAGGCTCAGAGTCGCTCAACGAGCTATGGAGAGGGCTATGCTCGAAGTTTCTCTACGGGATCGAATCAGAAACGAGGAGATCCGTAGAAGAACCGGGGTCACCGACATAGCCAAACGGATTAGCTCATTGAAATGGCAATGGGCAGGCCATAAACACGCAGAACAGATGGCCGTTGGGGCCCTAAAGTTCTCGAATGGAGACCACGGGCGTCAATGAGAAAGGCCTATGTCCAGCAGAGGACGTCCAACGGCTGAAATGATGATGATGATGAGAGTTTCTTTAAGAAACCAAGTGCTTGACGTCATAAACAAAACAAGACTAGCTATCTAAAATCTGAATATCTGAATATATCCCATACTGCGCAGGCCTCCTCCGATAGGGTTTTGGCTGTAGTTCCCTCGGAGCCTAATGCTCATTCGGGACTTCACACTCACAATTCAATTTCTTCGTATGTGTGTGCAAGTTTCACGATGTTTTCCTTCACCATAAATCTCATGGTAAATTATGAAAATTACATACTTATTCATATATTCAATCTTTCACGGGAATAGCCACAGGTATGAGCCAGTTCTATCAAAAAAAATATTTAGTTATGTATAAATTGTCTTTAAGACGGCGGTTAGTGTCACAGTACTAGGTATTATCTTAATGACTTCATGCATAATTGCTTAAAGGTATAGCATTTCGATTCTCATCCTGGGAGCGCTATAAGATATATTATACACTTGAGTTACGTCTCAGATTCAAGGAGATTACAGAGGCACAAAGGTTCGGTGGGGAAATCTAATTTAGATATAGATAACGCAATTCGAGGGGTCGCAAATGATCAACGGGGAACGATGCGAATAAAGATTTGTGTAAAATTAACTTAGAGCCCTATGGCAGTACGCGATAAAAGTATTTGCACCATTGGTCGAATGTTTTGTTGTTCTATTTCCTACAGTTTCGGCGAATGAATGTTTCGTAGAATTTAAGACATTCCAAGAAAATCACCACTTACTACTAATCTGTAATGAATCTAAATGATGTATTTACTGAGATTAAAGTAATACTATGAATGTTTGTATCCTTTTTTTATTTTTCCACGCCGAAACGGCTGTAAATTAATTTGAAATTCGGGTAAATATGTACATAAGACAATGGTAGATTATTTATGTCGTTTTATAAGATAAATAACTTGTCTTTTGAACCTTTTGTTTCGATTATTATACGGTACACGGTTTTAAGTATAATCGCTTCTTATTTGATTATTTCATCCATCGAAATGTACATAATTATTAGACACTTCAAACTGGATAAACAACCAGCAATCCGTTTATCTTGTTGACTACCTCACTCATATTACACCTGTCAGATATACATATATATTGTATGCTGCGGCTAACCACTGACACGTAGTGCTCTGATGACTGAGGTGGATCAAACCAGTGGTTTTGAACAGAGCTGTGTTAAACTACCTAAGCAATATAGACCAAAATGTGTAAATGATTCTTGTAAAGCTCTGATACGTTAGCGCAACTACAATTGAGCTCAGAAGTGCATTCTATTAAGTCACGTAGAACGCAACAATAAGTTCGTTCAGTTTGAAAACGATCTAAAAGTACCTATTAACTAATGTCATTGGATACCATTAACTCTTTGCTGGAGGCTTCTTTTGTCTAGCAGTGTGCGTACATCGGCTGATAATGTGGTCATTGATGAGAGAGAGAGAGAGAGAGAGAGAGAGAGAGAGAGAGAGAGAGAGAGAGAGAGACGCAATGACACGCAATGAACAGAGAAAACGCTCGCCTCGCCGTCCCTTGTGCGCAGGCAGTTACAGTTGGGCCGTAAAGCTGCACTGTTCGTCCTGTTAAGGTCTGTATCTTTTAAACTGTAATAGATAAACACTGAAGTTCTCATATTGCGGATACTATTATATCCGCTAAAACAATTAATAAAAACAAGACCATTTTTTTTAGAAATCGAGAGAATAAACTGTGCGTGAGCTCAACTCGCTCTTGGTTTACATTTTTTTTTAAATCAGTAATTGAAAAAAAATCGTGCGTGCAGCTCCTCCGCGCGGAAGAAGTGAAACTTCGTAATGTGGAAATGAAAAAGGCACTTATACATCAATATGAACCTTATTGCAATAACTTAAAGAACTAAATTTACTTATGCATCTCTATGTGTTTAAATTACTCACTAGATGGCGCTTTTATCAAGTCGCTAGCGAAACAAGTTACATAACTCGTCGCTAGATGGCGTTGCTCCTCGTGCGCACGTTATTTTCAATATTTTTTCTTGATTTTTCGTAATAAAATTCTCAAAAATATTCAATACTTTTTTTTACTAAATACGTTTAATACACTTTATTCTACGATCTACCATTAAAATAGTTTTGATTTTTACATGTTTTCATACTAAACCACGCAATTGTTTTGGATCGCACTGACGAAATTTTTAACATAATATACAATTTTAATATAATATACAATGCGAACGTCTCGTAAACGTCAACTTGCGTTGCGTTGCGTTGCGTTGCGTTGCGTATTTAACGCAACGCTTGTTGGAAGTCACATTAGAAGTTTCACGCAAAATACTAACTAAAGTAACGGCAGCGAACTCCGTGGGGTTTAAGAACATTTTTCAAATACATCAAAAAATAAGCACTTCTGAATAAAATAGAGTCAGAAAATATTTTTTTTTTAGGAGTACCTTATTTTAACTTTGATTTTTTTTACTTTTGTAGTTTGTCTTGGATGATATAATAGTAAAAAATATTTTTGAAAGGCAGGAATGTGAAAAATTCTTATTCCGTGGTAATCCATAGCTAGTAAATCTAATTCCGTGTGTTTTGGCTGACAATTCCGTGGGTAACGACTAAATATTTTGCTTGGTTCCGTACAGTAAAAATATTTTTTGTAGCGTCTGTATATTTTGCGGAGACTTAAATATTTTAATAACCTATCCTAAAAAAATACACATAATAAATTAAAAAAATATTTAGTATGATTTACTACAAAAATACAAAACTATGGACACAAGTTGGAGATCAAATTAATAATGGCCAGAAAGTATGGAAAGGTTAGAAAAGAAAGGTTTACTGGTAGAGATACTTAAATAAGAATAATAATTTAATTTTGAGGACTGGACCTATCAAAAATAATTCTTATAATTACAAATTATTCTTATAATTATTATTATATAATTTTATTTTTATTTTATTATAATTTTAATTTCATTTTCAATTTTAATTTTATTTAATTTTAATTTTAGATTATATTATTTTTCTTTTGAACTAATTTAGGCTTTAAGTTCTGTACTAACAAATTTATGGATCTATGAAATCTGAGTTAATAAAATATTCTATTCTATTATATTCTATTCTATATCTTAAGTAATTATAAAAAATATTTTTGATAGGTACAGTCCTCATGTCAGTTATAATTGTTTAAGCTATACTTGATACAATAATCATCTTTGAAAGTTCTCATAGTTATAATTCTATCATTTGCTGTTATATCAAACAATAACAGTTAAAATAAAAGTTAAGTGTATAAATAAATAAATATCATGGGACACCTGACACCAATTGACCTAGTTCCAAACTAAACACAGCTTGTACTATGGATAAATAAACCATTTAATGAAATATCTATATTCTAGCACTTGTTTATAGTTTTAATGGTTTAGGATAATGTTGTGGTAAGTATAGATTAAATAACACATAGATTTAGCAGTATTTGATAAGGGAAAATGGAAATTAAAGACATTTTAAATACAAGGTTTGTTTTACATTGTTTGCAATTTCAATTGACAGTGACTTTATATCCAATTTTACGGTACCCTAAATTTCAATTTTGTTGGCAATACCACTCGGAATTACAGTATATGAGAAGATAATTCCGAGGGGTACAAATTCTTCGTAACACGGATTTAGATTCCCATATATGCTATTTCCATGTGTTGGGGTTTTCCCACCATCGGATTTATCTTCAATCCAGGTTATCAAAAAACATAATTCCGACCCATAAAAAAACAAGTAAACAGATTTTTTTAATGTAAATCGAAAGCTCATATTCCAATCTTCACAAAAAACTCAACTTTCATATCTTAACAAGCAAAATACTTCAATTTTTCATAAAAGTAAAATGACGTGTATATTTAAGGGTTTCTAAGAAAACATACTTTATTGTGATCAGCGAATCTTTAAAAATTAAGAGTTCTGATCACTTTTTAATACCACGGATATTGCTCTTTACCTGCTGTATTAGCTAAAGATTACATTTCCATAAATATTTAATATAAGTGCAAAGCAAAATTTAAAATAAATTAACTCGGAATGGAAAGTATTGTTACATCTTAAGCCGAGGCATACCTCGGAATAATCTGCCACTGCAAAAATATGGATGCTTATTCCGCTGTATTTAATTTACCGTTTTTAACGTATTTCTGTCCAAAAATATGAAAAAATTATGATCTTAAGTCATAAAAGAAACTACTATCTTACATTACAAAACCGCAACATTAAAGTAACTGTCATATTTATTATCCAAATCACTAATTAGAAACACGGTTGTACTTACGCGAGGTATCTTGTGTTTGTATGACACAACCTGCTTCTGCGGCAACGTTGCGTTTACTGACAATTTTTATGGCCCCTTGCTTGATATATGTTCACTAGTGCTGTTAATTTCGTTGACAAAAAATTACTTTTTATTCCTGTATGAGCAAATTTACTGCAAGTCTCTTAAATACATCACAAAACGCATAAATAAAAATACCACGGAATAGAATGCCGATTCTGAATACCACGGAAATCGCTGCCGTTACCTTACTTAGTAACCCAACCACTTAGCTCGTCCATAGTCGGACTGCTAAGTCAAGAGCAGTCAGTGCCAACAACTTCAAGTAGTCGACCGCTTCAAGCTGTTAGCATTGACTCCAGTTTCAATACACAATACAAAATTCGTTACAGTCAACTCCAACCGCAACACGACTCCTCGCATACCGTTGGTCACGACTGCTGCTCTAAGCAGTCCGTCTATATCGGCCCTAAGTCACAGTGTCGGTTGAGGTCATTGAAACGACCTGTAACTTTTTTTTTATGTTAGAGAGACCAGAGAAACAAACTAATGGGTCACCTTGATGTTAAATGTTCACCACTATCCATAGACACCCGCAGCGCTTTACGCGATGCCAGTGCGTTATCGGCCCTAAAAGGGAGAGGAAAAAGGAAAGGGAATAGAGGAGGGGGAGAGGTATTGGGCCCCCGGCGCTCTCACTGACTGTACGAAACGCAACAGGAGTACTGCTGCTTCACGCCGGTGTTCTGTGAGAGGGTGGTACTGCCACGGACGAGCCGGCCCATTCGTGATGCAGCGGCTAGCTCATGTTGTAGCTAGCCGCCACTACAACTCTGGACTTGGAATGAACTCTTGTCATAAGTATTTGAATAATTAGGTAGAGCATTCGTTTTGTTCATTCCTGGACAACAAATACGGGGTGTAGGATAAGTGTAGGAACACCAACCGCATCGACGGTGTCTATAAATTTAATAACAAACATAGCAACACTAAGTTTATTTGCTTAAGTATATTCAGTACTACATCAAAATTATATACGGCCCTTATGGGACCCATATCAGAGCTGTCGAGCCCTATAAATCAGCCCTAAGTGCTCCTTAAGACTCGCGCGGGCGTTAATAGCAATAATCAAAATTACTTCTTCACATTTTAATTTGCATTGAGAGTGATGCTTTGAAAATCGTGTCAGCCTAGCGCTTTGACCTATGGCTTACCAAGCCAAGGGTTTAGGGTTCGAACCCGGACTAGTTCGGAATATAATTGCGCGAAATCATTTTTGAAATCTACCGTGAGGTTTACAGTGAAGGAAAACAACGTGTGGAAACCATTACAGACCCGCGACGAAGAATCAATAGAGTGGGTGAAGTTTTCAATCCACAGTGGGCCCGCGTAAAGAGTATAATAAAAATTGATTAAAAAAAAAACAAACTAAAAAAAATGTATTTTGGTAAAATTTTAATAGTATTTTATGCAACTGTTGTATAAGTGAGGTCTTAAAAGGCGAGTGACGTGAGTTGCGATACGAGCGAATGCGAGTATCGCAATGGCAGATGGCACGAGCCGTTAAGACCAAATTATACACCGTTGCATACAATATTTTTCCTACGACTCAAATCTACTGTACTGTACTGTACTGTACTGTACTGTAGGGTACAGTAGGGTACAGTAGGGTAAAATAGGGTACAGTCGGGTACAGTCGGGTACAGTAGGGTAAAATAGGGTACAGTCGGGTACAGTCGGGTACAGTAGGGTACAGTAGGGTAAAATAGGGTACAGTCGGGTACAGTCGGGTACAGTAGGGTACAGTCGGGTGAAATAGGGTACAGTAGGATACAGTAGGGTAAAATGGGGTACAGTCGGGTAAAATAGGGTACAGTAGGGTACAGTAGGGTAAAATGGGATACAGTCGGGAACAGTAGGGTAAAATAGGGTACAGTCGGGTACAGTCGGGTACAGTAGGGTACAGTCGGGTGAAATAGGGTACAGTAGGATACAGTAGGGTAAAATGGGGTACAGTCGGGTAAAATAGGGTACAGTAGGGTACAGTAGGGTAAAATGGGATACAGTCGGGAACAGTAGGGTAAAATAGGGTACAGTCGGGTACAGTCGGGTACAGTAGGGTACAGTCGGGTGAAATAGGGTACAGTAGGATACAGTAGGGTAAAATGGGGTACAGTCGGGTAAAATAGGGTACAGTAGGGTACAGTAGGGTAAAATAGGGTACAGTAGGGTAAAATAGGGTACAGTAGGGTACATTTGGGTACAGTAGGGTAAAATAGGGTATTTTACCCTACTGTACCCGACTGTACCCGACTGTACCCTACTGAACCCTATTTTACCCTACTGTACCCTATTTTACCCTACTGTACCCGACTGTACCCAACTGTACCCTATTTTACCCTGTTGTGCCCTACTGTACCCGACTGTACCCGACTGTACCCTATTTTACCCTACTGTACCCAACTGTACCCTATTCTACCCTACTGTACCCGACTGTACCCTTTTTTACCCTACTGTACCCAACTGTACCCTATTATACCCTACAGTACCCGACTGTACCCTATTTTACCCTACTGTACCCGACTGTACCCTATTTTACCCTACTGTACCCGACTGTACCCGACTGTACCCGACTGTACCCTATGTTACCCTACTGTACCCGACTGTACCCGACTGTACCCTACTGTACCCGACTGTACCCTACTCTACTCAACTCAGCAGGTCTAAACTGGGCTTTAGTGTTGAGTGTACCCTACATTTAATGTGCTGTTATGACGAATAGATTAAGTATAGACTTTCTGAAGTCATATTATCTATGTTCTTATATATTTGTTCGCGACCATGTAAAAACCAGATAAAAGTACAGGAGTAGGAAAAACATTTTACGTTACCTACAAAAGCGCCACTTAAAATTGTAATAAAACGGCTATAAGTACGCATCTTTGTTAGAATAGTACGATTTAAATATTTTCAATATCTATTTCCATTTCTGAGTAAATTTGAAATTACCTCGTCTGAAAACAGCAGTGGCGGAGGGTACTAACAACCCGTCGCCCTCCGGGTTGACTAAACTTTCGCAGTAACCAAACGCTTCTCTTAAATTACCGCACTGCTTTTCAAGATGAGTTGTTTTTTAACTTGGCTTAACTTGCGAAATTTTTCACGCCCCGCCACTGGAAAGTAGGTCCTGTTAACATTTTTAGTACAGGAATTTTGTCACCATAATTATTTAGTTTTATATGTAATAATTTAGACGACCAGATGGCCTAGTGGTTAGAGAACCTGACTATAAAGCTTGAGGTCCCGGGTTCGATTCCCGTGTCGGGGCAGATATTTGTTTGAAAAATACGAATGTTTGTTCTCGGGTCTTGGGTGTTTAATATGTATTTAAGTATGTATCTATCTATATAAGTATGTTTATCCGTTGCCTAGTACCCATAACACAAGCTTTCCTAGCTTACTTTGGGACTGGGTCAATTGGTGTGAATTGTCCCGTGATATTTATTTATTTATTTATTTATTTAATAATCAAAACCAACAGTACTATCATGAATATTCTTCCTTCCACATCAGGGGGAACGCAGTAAGGAAATAACCGTCGAAACGAAAGGGTTTGAATAAATTTGTGGTTCTCTTTTTTTAAGGCGCGTCGTGAATTCTTGATCAACATGGATTCAAATTTGTGTAAAATGAATTAAGTGTTAAAAGAATTTTACCAAATTGACGGAGGCGGTTTTTTAGAACAACTTTTTATAAAGTTATCGTTTGGGAATCAAAAGAGCGAGATGGTCACCTGAGACCGTAAGCGATCGCCGTCACTCACGTAAACTATCAACCCCGAGAACGAGAATCAAACTTAAAATATTTTTATTCAGTATAGTCTATAAAAAACACTTATGAAAGTCAAAAGATCTAAGTACCACCGGTTCGAAAATCCTTGTTTAAAAGAATCCGGACTCAACAAGATACTTTTTTATTATCAAGACAGATCTACAATGTTCATTAACGCAACGAAAAATTTTAACACAGTAGATACAATTTTTGCAACTAGAAATCGCCAGTCTAATGTCGGTTTGACGAGAACAACATACCTTCTCTTTTTATAAAGACGTCGATGTTGTACTGTGAAGAAACACAGCTGTCAGGAGTTGTTTCCGCAATTTACCAATTTTAACACGATTACCTGAAATAAGAAGGGAATATATTAAAAAATGTTAATGTAAGTAAAAATTTCACCACAATGTTGTTGACTTTGAACAAGTTGCAAATGTGTTATTTGCTAAATTGGATAAACTAAGTTTAATTGGAAAAAACAAGTTGCCAGAGTGGTCGTGAGCGTGAGTTGAGGATCGGTTGCGAGACTTTACAGTATTCTTGGGAAAATAGTGTCGTCGTTCCCATTGCCTAGGACATATAGCAATGCTAGAGTTGATTATCAATGCATGTGGTGTTAAATTATGACCGGGAATTAATGACAATAAAGTCATGTAGGTACAAGTTAGCTATGAAGTATCTTTTTTTGTACTTATTTTTTCAACTTCATTTTTTTATTACTTTTACGGTCATCCCGTGAAATCATACATTTCGTACTAAATACAAACTGAAATATAGATGCACAGAAAAAACCCCAGAAAAAAGACCAATGCTGGGAATCGAACCCAGGTCCTCAGCATTCCGTGCCGCGTGCCATACCCCTACACCACCACTGGTCTAGAGATTAGACACGAATCTTTCCTATACATCATACATTTCAATCTGCTAAATCATCACCTTATGCAGTGACAAACGCACATCTATGTTACACCCTCATCGAGAGATTTTAACACTCCTTCGGAACTAACCGCTCAAAAAAAGATACTTCATAGCTAACTTGTTTAAAGTTGCACAGTAGCGCCATCTCTTGTCCAGGTGAGCGGTTAGTTCCGAAGGAGTGTTAAAATCTCTCGATGAGGGTGTAACATAGGTGTGCGTTTGTCACTGCATAAGGTGATGATTTAGCAGATTGAAATGTATGATGTATAGGAAAGATTCGTGTCTAATCTCTAGACCAGTGGTGGTGTAGGGGTATGGCACGCGGCACGGAATGCTGAGGACCTGGGTTCGATTCCCAGCATTGGTCTTTTTTCTGGGGTTTTTTCTGTGCATCTATATTTCAGTTTGTATTTAGTACGAAATGTATGATTTCACGGGATGACCGTAAAAGTAATAAAAAAATGAAGTTGAAAAAATAAGTACAAAAAAGATACTTCATAGCTAACTTGTTTAAAGTTGCACAGTAGCGCCATCTCTTGTCCAGGTGAGCGGTTAGTTCCGAAGGAGTGTTAAAATCTCTCGATGAGGGTGTAACATAGATGTGCGTTTGTCACTGCATAAGGTGATGATTTAGCAGATTGAAATGTATGATGTATAGGAAAGATTCGTGTCTAATCTCTAGACCAGTGGTGGTGTAGGGGTATGGCACGCGGCACGGAATGCTGAGGACCTGGGTTCGATTCCCAGCATTGGTCTTTTTTCTGGGGTTTTTTCTGTGCATCTATATTTCAGTTTGTATTTAGTACGAAATGTCATGTAGGTACATTATGACGCGATAATTTGAGCCGAGCACGAAGATCCGAAATATCAGGACGGGATTTTAACCGTACCCTGATGGTTTCCCCTTGCCTTACCATTTCGAAGTTCGTAGATCGCAATACAGGTGCCCATTCCCACATTCTGATCTGATCCTGGCCCATAGTCACCTTTTACGACACCTATGGATCGATTCTACTCTAAAACCGGACACGGCACGGCAATAGTACCGTGCGTGCACATAACGAATTTAAATGAAAAACTATAACTTAATTAGGGCTATTTTCAATTTGAAGTTTACCTCTATTTTTTTTTCAGAATTGGGTAGTTTGAGGTTTTCTTATCCAGAATCAAGAGTGCTATTGATTTAGATTATTAAACAAAATTTTTTCCGATTTTCCATGCAATTTATTGTGTCGGTTTTGTGACGAGCCATACATAATTCACTGATTTGTTTTCCTTACATGTTTATTATCTTCGCCACAAAGCTCGTGCCAAACTCCAAATGTAATTCCACTTCCGAAAAATTTAGAGGTGCAAGCTCGAGCTCGAACCCACGGCCATTTGCTTGAGATTCCATAAGTCAAACCACTAGGCTACCATGGCTTTTATCTACACACGTTAATCATATGTGACGACCAGATGGCCTAGTGGTTAGAGAACCTGACTACGAAGCTTGTATGAAAAATACGAATGTTTGTTCTCGGGTCTTGGGTGTTTAATATGTATTTAAGTATGTATATATCTATATAAGTATGTTTATCCGTTGCTTAGTACCCATAACACAAGCTTTGCTAAGCTTACTTTGGGACTAGGTCAAATTGGTGTGAATTGTCCCATGATATTTATTATTATTTATTATTATATGTGTGTGTGTAGGAACAATACAAATTATACAGAAAAACCACACAGCTGTACTTGACTTTATACTCATTTTGCATGGTTACTCATTTCAGTCAATTCATTTGGATTCGTTGAATAAACCAGACACAATCTAGTTTATCACAGTGGGTGCATTCAATTGAAGCCTCTCGGGTATGCCACCAAAAACAAAGGAATAACGCTTACTCTCTCAACAAATGCAAATCTCCAATCCATCAGTTTCCTAAACCTTTTAAAGAAAACGTTTTCTAGATGACGACCCGTATGCTGAGCAGAACTAACAAAATCTAAACCGATGACTCCGAAAGGAGTCAATTTCATAACGAATCCAGACAACTTGGCAATCGGATTCGCTTCCAACTCCTATCTCGAAGTGCAAGACGGATGTGCATACAAATCCTGGCAGCGTTTTGTCTTAAATTAAGGGGAGACAATGTAAATTTACATTTCCTTGTAGAACGGAACTAATCGATGCAATGCTCGGGTATCGAGAGTACCTACTCGGATTCTGCGGGTTTAAGCTTTGTAGGTAACTCTATTTCAAAACTTATTACGAGATTAATACACGGTGATTTTTGACACGGAGTTGAAAAATATCAATCTCTAACCAAAATAGAATTTAGATGAGGTCTCAAGCAATTAAGTCTGTGTTTAGTTAAAAAGAAAAAGTTAAGTAGATATTGTTTTAACTTCCTCCATCCACTGAATGCATTGTCAGCCTACATCTGTTGAAGGTAGGTACCTAGTTTCGTCTGGTGTCATCGCTTTGGCGGGGAAATTAGTCTCACGTCAAAGTATGTATAAGAAACTGATTGTCAAAGAGGTTTCAGGCTCATAGACTAAGGCATGTGTAGGGTGAACTTTCGCGAACAGGTTTGATATTACATGGACTTTTTCGGAGTCCGTCCAATTTTTCGAAATGGCGGAGCCATTGCGATGAAAAACGTAAAGAATAACATATTTCATCCATTTCGACAAACTCTCGAGGTGAACAGCTCACAGAGCCGCTAGCTTTTATTTGTCATCAATACAATCCTTTGCGTTACGCTATGTAAAACCCATTAAGAAACGTGAGAGAGGTCTTGCTTGACCATCGCTCTGGGTCGTTTCTGGTGCAAAGGTTGTCCATCGCGGTTCAGAGGGGCAATGCGGCTAGTGTGTTGGGCACATTTGTGCCTGGTGCGATCCGGGGCGGTTTATTTGACTGACGTTATATTTTGATTTTTATTTTATTGTATTTAGTGTGTATTGACAATTTGTTTTATTTTGAATAAATTTATTAGATATTAAGAAACTAAATAGTATAATTTTTCCCTGCTCCCGAATCGTTACACAGACTTGGTTTAGTTTCTTAGAAACCTCGTCAGTTCTACTGACGCTGAAGCCGTCAAACTCTGAAGACAATCGCAAACATCCCCGCAAAGTAAATAAGAGAACACTCCGAACTAAACCATTTCGCCATTAGCTCATTGTATTCAAGTTCTCAGGAAAGGGGAACTTTAGTGAAAAGAATTCGGGATCCCCTCCTAATAGTCAGGATAAATTTGATAAAACTCCAACGCGGGCTGCAAAGTACAAACTAGTTTATTTGGTAGTGGAAAATGTTCCCGGGAACTAATATCCGCGCGGAACCCTTTAAAAAGTTTGCGGGCTCTTGATGAAAAACTTGAGATTGCTCGGACGTTTTGGACGAGTGTTGAGATGGTAAACTTTTGATGGTTTTATAATGTGAAACATTCAGCAGCGAATAATTGTGTGCTTATGTTTTTTTAGAGTTTCGTTCAAGAACGATGAAGACGGAACACTATTAATTTCGTTAAACTGTCCGTTCGTTGGTCTGTCACAGAGCTACATCTCAAGAACCGTAAATTTAAACTAAATTAGTACGAAAATATTGGTTCGCGATTCCGTCTTTAATTTATTCTTGTGTAGCTTATGCCCACAGATTTTTCTCCCTTAAAGAAATAAAGCAACCAGAGACAAGTTAATACGAACATTTTAAGGATATGGTTATATAATAGCCCAGTAATTTTTCGGGTTTTTTTCTCTGTCTCTCGGGTAAGAACTCTGCATGTCAGAACACATAAATGCAAGCAATGCTGCTTGGCGGTAGGATGAGGGCGTAAGATGGTACCTAGCAGCAATGAAAATGAACCTTACACGAAGACATGTCACCCGAAAAAATATATCTGTGGCGACACGAGATTGCTTAGCTTGCAATATCTCAAAGTCAAAATTCGTTTATTGCATATTATCATGATATCACATTACAGGCATAAGCTGTAAAATATAGAATTTAATATATTTGGAATATAATATACACCGTGAAATTTTAGTGGTTGTTTTCCCGAAACGAGGTGATTTAGTATCGATTGTACAATCGATTTATAATTACTATTTTGGCTAGAGTCAAAAATCCAATTGTGAAAAACGAAAGTCGAAAATGACCGCAAACCAATAGTAACGCTTCGTTGGTACCTAACCTATCGTACGATCGTACGCTACTTGTACCAACGAAGCGTTACTATTGGTTTGCGGTCATTATCGACTTTCGTTTTTCACAATTTGATTTTTGACTCTAGTCAAAATAGTAATTATAAATCGATTGTACAATCGAAACTAAATCACCTCGTTTCGGGAAAACAACCACTAAAATTTCACGGTGTATAGACTAGATATTCGTGTGGCGCGCTGCAAGAGTAGTAAGAGTAGGCTAGTTTAACAAATTAAACAATTTTTTTTGGAAAAACAATCGCCAGTTATCAAGGATGATTATCTAGACTGGATTGGCAGTCGCCATACTACGGATCGGCCGCGGTTTTTGTAGTTTCGATTATTAAATCTAGATGTCGCTGAAATATAGCCAGAGGTTTTGAAGACAAAACAATAAGACTACAGATGTTTCATATTACTACAAATGTATTATTTTTCAAAAATATTGCATAATAATACATTTGCAGTGATATGAAATATCTGTAGTCTTATTGATTTGCCTTAAAAGCCTCTGGCTATATTTCAGCGCCATCTAGATTTAATAATCGAAACTACAAAAACCGCGGCCGATCCGTAGTATGGCGACTGCCAATCCAGTCTATACCATCCTTGCCAGTTATACAGTCTGTAGCAGTTATCTGTCATCCCCATTGTACACGGACATAAAATCCGAAATTAATAAATTGAGTCATGATGAAAGATAAATTATTTTTCGGACCAAACCAACGACGTCTACATGGGTGGGCACCAAAAAGTGGAGCACGTTAAATTGTAGTTAGCCATACAAAACGAGTGACTGGAATAAATTAAGTTGTGATACGAAAATTCCCTGTATCCGTATATGGTTGATTTTTGTGTCACAACGGAAAAAAATTAAACGAGTCAATAACTAACGTCGTTAAGGTGTCCAACTTTTTGAACTTCACCCTATCAAAAGTCATCAAAAAAAAACAAACCATTTATTTGCCATAAGTACACAAGTATACATGCAAATATATTATGTATAATATTAAATCGGTTACAAATAGAATTTACAACACAATCATTTTACATTAAATACATTAAGTTACTGTTTACATCCGCAATTGATCATTCAAAGTTTTATTAATAAATTATATTAATTTAAATAATGTAAAAATGAAATCATGTCATATACTGAATGTCAATTTAAATAAAAATAAATAAACAATGAAATAAAGTAAATCTAATATGTTTAATCTAGTGCGTTTGCAAAATATTCGTATTATTCGTCGATTGTATAATAAGCTCTGCTTAAAAAATATTGCTTCAGTTTTCTGTCAAATGTACTTGCATCGCTACAGTCTCTTATGTCATCGTTTAATTTGTTATATACCTTAATGGCGTTATAGTTTATGCTTTTATTAAAGTGACTGAAGGGGGCCTTAACTTTAGCTAAATTTTTTGTTTCTCCTTTTTGTTTGTCTTGTTTGTTGTTGTTTAGTTGAGGTATTGTCTGGCTTTTGGGAATTTATTAATCCATCTGGCATTAAGTATACGTAAACATGCTTGAAAATTCCTGTACTCCTACAAAGTTTCATCCTAAGAACGAGATTAAAGGATTCCTTCTCACCATACATCTTACATTATCAAAACGGCTTTAGATACCTAAAGCTAACCGAAGTATCATCGACTCCTCAGAAAACCACTTAGAGTGTTAAATAGCATCGGTGACTCACGAGGAAATATTTTGACTAAAAACGCTGATATAATGCCTAAAGTAGGGGAGCCACTCTAGCGCGGCAGATTAATATATTATTATGGGGGGATACCTTATACTCTCTAGAGTACATACCTCCAGCGAATATGAGCAATTCATGTGTGGGGTTTGCCTAGGGCACCCCGTCAGAATCAGAATACTAAGTAAAAAAAAAGATTCTTTGAAATATTCGAGCGCGTCAGATTAAGATGAGGCGGGTCGGTAACTATGAAATTTGGCAAGTAATGCCGTCTTATACTATTTGCTAGTATAGGTAAACAAACTTGTATGTATTGCCACTCTATTTACAAGCAACCCAATTGGTTGCAGAATAATAGACTAACTAAGCTTGATTATTGACCTCCACAAAATAATATCTGATTTAATCAAAAAGTTAAAAATATAAAAAACAAGCACGAAAACATTGACATCCATTTGTCGAAAACTAAAATACCAGTACATGGTGAAATGAAAACTATTAAACTCCGCAATAACGCGAACGCAGCGGTCCCGTTAAACAAACTTGTCGGTGTGTTTTCACACTCTTTGTGCCATCGAACACC
The DNA here is from genome assembly GCA_947859365.1 of Archips crataeganus. Taxonomy (NCBI): domain Eukaryota; kingdom Metazoa; phylum Arthropoda; class Insecta; order Lepidoptera; family Tortricidae; genus Archips; species Archips crataeganus. The sequence goes on along the minus strand of OX402059.1, from coordinate 18,317,745 downwards.
AGTGTTTGTGGTATTTTGGTATTTTACTTGTAATTTTATTGTGCTTACACTGAGGTAACTACTTCAAAAGTCGTTTGAGAACAAGAGAATTACGTATCGATCTGTTGGTCGACATTTGTTGCTGGAATATATCAGTTTAAATTCCATCGAATGGATAATACCGTCAAATTGTTTAAGAGTGCCGTTTGGTGTAGTCAGTGTAGTTTTGTGGTGGCGATAATTAGGTTTGTGTAATTTGTTCACACAGTGTGGAGGTGGAGGATCTGCACGAACACACATTTTTTACATTGACAAAACTATCATAATTATTATGGTTGCGGATGAGCAAAGTAATTGTTTCAGTTCATTTATATAGACCTCCGCAAACTTATCGTGGCAATCCATCAGGGTTGACTGTAGATCCCTAAAAATTACAGGAAAAAATTAAACGAACAGTTAAACAGCACTACATCTCCGTGTAATTCCGTCGGCCGCAAAACAACGCCATGCAAAAGCGAAGTAACCTAAATTTTTACAAAAGCGAGCTGTTCGCGTGGAAACAATTTTATAAAAATGGAGTTTTTAATTCTACGAAACGCTCTTGGGCGTATTATTATTGTGCCTGCAGCAAAAGGGGCTTAAGTACGAATTTTTAATTTTTAGTCTCCTCAGCTACGTGAGACCTGCTTCGGAGCTCAAAGAGTTTCATTTCGTATTCATTGTGTAGCGTGAGTGATAGCTTGAGATGGGAATATGTATACATACTTCAAAGAATGTATGTGTGGTGGAAATTACGTAGAGCAGTCGTGATAGATAGTGGTTTAGGGTTCATTAAACCAAAATTGCGTAATGCCTTATTAACCAATTTGACTAAATTTTAAATGGTCATGATGCCATAATGCCTAAATATCGTCACTACTTTGAAAAAAGCTTTAATATCCAAATCGATAATCTGGCTAATTGAACTTTACTGAGTGTGATTATAAAGTTCAGTTTGATTTACATATTGATTTGAGATATGAGATTTTTTCAAAGTAGTGACGATATCAAATTGACGCATTATTAAAATGAACGAAAGTCATAATGGCTTTGACCGAAAATGTCCAATCCCCGAAATTACTAAATATTGATATGTACATTTCCTTCTAACACCGGAAAGACAAAATGTCACAGTCTCAAAACACCTAATTATTTTTCCATTTTTTATTGTCAGCAGAATTTCATTGTTTCTGTCTTGCAACCATGCTATCATTTCAATTAATTTGTTGTTTTATTGGCTATTCTATTTGATCTATGTAGGTAAGGCTATTTATGGTATTATCATTGTAATCTCAGCCTTATACGTCCCACTGCAGGGCGCAGGCCTATTAGAACCTTGGATGGTGAAGGGATTTCTTGGTAGACTATACCGCTATACGTTTTTTTTTTATCGTCCTACCCGCCTGTTTTGCAATGTCAGCACGCTATATAAGGGCGTAGGCTGAAAACCAGCGCGGTGATGAGTAATCCTCACCGCACATGCTGAGCCTGAGCCTTTTGCCACATAATTTTGTGTATTTTTTTCTTTTTCTTTTTTATGGGCAATAAATGGTTATTTATTTTATTTTATTTTTTTAGAATGAGAGGGAGAGCAATAAATATCTTCGCAGGTAGGTGTAGTTGTGTAGATGGTTCACATATTCAGGCCATTATTCTCCGACACCAACAACGTTGCCTTCTGCAAATCATCATGATGGGCAAAATATCCCTAACGTAAGGTCAATCTTAACCAGGTCGTCAATCCATCTTCTTGGAGGCCTACCTACACTGCGCCTTCTGGTCCTTGGACGCCACTCAAGAACCTTTTGGTTTCACTGGCCATTAGTTCTAAGAGCAATGTGCCCTGCCCACTTGAGTTTGGCGAATCTTCGAGCTATGTCAATGACTCATGATGTCTTGCGCAAGTTCAAGTTGGAACTCTTTGACGGTGTGTGTTGCCAGTGATGACTTATGGCACTGAGACGTGGCCCTTAACGATGGCCCTCACAAGAAAGCTCAAGGTCACTCAGAGGGCGATGGAAAGGGCTATGCTCTAAGGGATCACATTAGAAATGATGAAACGTAAGGTCGGGAGACGCAAAATGTCATGGCTCCGTAACATAATCGAGTGTCTCGGGCAACAGATAGTTTTAGTAATCAGATATTTTTGCTCATCAGTGTATTAATTAATCATGGTTGATTTAAACTAAAATTAACAACGGCTAAAATTGGAATAGCGTTGTTATTCTACAGTAATGACTATAGCTAGGAATTGTTTTGGTACAAAGGAAATTAATCTAACGCTTGTTTACTCTGTCTGTTTATCAAATTATGTTCATAATTAAGTTTTATTAAACAGTATAGGCTTCATACTTTAGATTGGTAGGTACGTCATTTGTCTTTTAACCGAAACGGCGAAATGATTAAAAAAATATATTTTTAAATGATCACATTATGAAATTTTTTAGTCAACCCACTTACAATATATTTATTAACATATTATTTAATTTAATATAAAATACTTTTCATCCATTAACCAGATCGGTGAAGGTCGTTGTATACTCGGATCCTATGCTAAAAGGATTGATTATTATTCCAGATACCAGATATAAAATATCCATGTTTAATATCATCTCCAATCCGAAGGCTTTATAATACGGTACACAATACAAGCATCACAGCGACGGGTAATATTCCCAAGCACATTGTCTGGTCACCCCATATTTTTCTTTATATATTATTCTCATAATATCGAAAGATATTTTAGGGTTCCATATCCGAAGGGTACCAAACGAAACCCTTTACTGTCGCTATGATGTCTGTGTGATTTTCTATTGCCGCTATAACAATGAATAATGATAATACAATTCAGTTCAATAGGGATGTTGACACCCACCAATACTTACTTTTTATGAGCTGTCAAAACACAGTTATCCCATAGAGTTTGAATGGCAATAGCAACATATTATGACGCCACTTGTTCGCCAACTCAACCAACTAACTATTTATCAAGGATGATATAGACTGGATTGGCAGTCGCCATAGTACGGATCGGCCGCGCTTTTTGTAGTTCGATTATTAAATCTAGATGGCGCTGAAATATAGCCAGAGGCTTTGAAGGAAAAACAATAAGACTACAGATGTTTCACATTACTACAAATGTATTATTTTTCAAAAATATTGCATAATATTACATTTGTAGTAATGTGAAACATCTGTAGTTTTTTTTTGCCTTCAAAGCCTCTGGCTGTATTTCAGCGCCATCTAGATTTAATAATCGAACTACAAAAACCGCAGCCGATCCGTATTATGGCGACTGCCAATCCAGTCTATATCATCCTTGCTATTTATTTGTTTTAAAGCAACATAAAATCAAATTTTGCAGTTAATCCAAAATTAATCTGGTTTTCAGGGCTAAAATAAAGGTTTTTTTACCGGAATCGTGTCTTTGAATTATTTTTTTACGGCGCCAACATCCCCATTTAAGTGAAGAATTGCCAGGCTTAAAAGTAGCAGTGGGCAGGGCACAATGGCTCGTAGAACTGATGGCCGATGGGGCCAAAAGGTTTTCGAATGTCGTCCACGGACCGGAAGACGCAGTGTAGGTAGCCCTCCAAGAAGACGGAGCGACGATCTGGTTAAGGTTGCGGAGACACGTAGGATGCGAATAGCGCAGAACCGAAGAAGGATAATGGCGCAGGAGAATATTGAGGGAGGCCTGGCCTATATTCAACAGTGAACGTCTTTCAGCTGAAATGTTGATGATTATTATATTTAAGCGGTGTCCCCATAGAACAAACGTATTGATTTTGTTTTCGTTGTTTAATTTTAACATTTTATCATTCAAACCTCAAACACGGAATGATAATAGAAATAAATATATTGCATGTCAAAAAAAATACAAAAATGGTCAAACGTGAGACAGTCTTAGGAAAAGAATTGAAATTTTGTAAATTTGCCTATCAGCGGCTGTAAAAAATACGGTAAAAAATATACATGTATTTGTCGCTGACTGTGCAGAACTAGATGCGTCTGCCCGACTCGCACTTGTCTGGTTTTTTATAAAAGTCTGTTACTAAGATAAAATTCTGAAACCCTTCGAAATATTATTTAATGTTGTTAATAACAGTTGGATTTTGCTTGTTTAATGGTAGGTATTATAACTCTCTAAACTAATAAAACAGTAACCCATAAAGCTAAAGATATTTGAGAAAAGTATAAAACTATAATACAGGCTGTTACAAAATTACCCGTAATAACTGAAGGGTATGGAAGTACTCCAGTAAAGAATTAAATTAGTATATTTATTTTTGGGATGGCGGGAGCTCGGCTTTGATAGGCAGGAGTGGAGCAAGAGAGGAGAGGCCTTTGCCCAGCAGTGGGACACAAAAATAGGCTAAATAAAATTAATTTGTAAAAAAAAGAACAGCGCGCAAAATTACAGTTTTATTTACTGTTCATGGGGTTTCAGGCTTTAGGGGTTATTTTGTAACACCCTGTATATTAAAATTAAATCTAGTAGCTTAAACCTAATTAAATCTAAAATGAGCCCCGCGGCATTCAGCCCAAAAGGCTGGCAGCGTTTCTTCGCTGGATAGAGTTGTTAATTCGTTAAGAAAAACAATCTGGATTAGTTGGTTGTGTTATGAAAATAAGTATACAGCATAATTATCATTGCCTTTTGTATCTATATACAGCCAAAAACTAAAGTAGATTATGTTTTTAAATATTAGTTGCGTTAGATTGTGTCGTATTTGCTTGCCGCGGAAAACTACTTTACTTTGTGGTAAAGAACGTACTAGCAATAATGTTGTCGAATGATCGAGTATTGTGCAATCTACCTGTTTATGTTTTTGTATACGTCTAATTTTGAACAATTAAGTTCTTAATAGGAACAAATGTTTTTTAAACTAACCTAATCTACATAAGACATAATTTTCTATGGAATATCAAACGAAATTACGTTTAATAAACTCCTGATGTTTCGACACACGAGAAATAAAGTCATCAAAAACGAAATCAAAACGTTTTTTATGTAATTAGACTGGAAAGGGTACCAGCACAGATTTCCTCACGATGTTTTCCGTCATCTCATGGTTCACCACCTAGGTTCAAAACCTTGACACACCAGTGAAGAAATTAAATGGTGCGTGTGAAGTTACTAAACCGCACTGGGTCTACGCGGGAACTACGCCCGGAGCCCTCTCACTCTGATACCTGGTTTACACACGCGTACGAGTGGCGAGACGAACTGCAGGACGAGCCACGAGACGAGAGTGTGAACAGGCGCGCCTCGCGCCTCGTCTCGTGATTTGCCTTGATTTTGAGGCTCGCGTCCGGAGCGAGACGACGAGGCGAGGCGTGAGGCGAGGTGACGAGGCGAGAGTGTAAATCAGGTATGAGAGGATGCCTTTGCCTTGCATTGGGACGTATATAGGCTGGGAGGATGATGAGTCAAACATCCAAATATAATAATGTCTACAAACTTTCCAATTCACTAATACAGGGTTATTTGTAATTCACTGACATCCTCTTAACCCTGAATTCCTATCACTCAAACAAATGTTTTTTGTTTTACGACTTTTTAAAATGAAGCACTTTTTTTCCCATAGAAATACACAGAGTATCGTAAAAATAAGAGGTAATCTCAAATTTTCAAAACGTTATCACACCAAAAATATTATGACAAAAACCGTAAAAAAAAACATTTGTTTAAGTGGTAGGAGTTTAGGGTTAAAAGGATGCTAGTGAATTACAAATAACCCCGTATAAGTAGAATTTGGAGAGGGACAAAGAATTCAATCTCACATCGGCACAAATACCAGATGCGGAATGATGTCATGTGTAGACCACTTTACGCGAAAAATCTCATAAAACTTGATATGTCGGGTTATTAGCATTCCCCCTTTATTTGACTGAGCTGAGACAATACGTCGTGCAATGGAGATACGCGAGAGATCGTGATGATATTAGCTTTAGCATTTTTCTTGAAGTCTGGGTATTTTTGTAGCGTTGTACTGATGAAAGTATGAAATAAAACTTATGTTCAACTATACATGTTGCCCAAAGACAAAAAAGTTTCCACCAAGAGAGCACCTTTAAATTGGTCCCAAAAGTGGATTTACAGGTTTCTAAAAGTTTCGTAGTCTTTTACTAAATCTATAAGGTCTTTTTAGAAACCAGCCTCAGGTGCCCAGTCGGTGGCACTTATAAACAGAAACAAAATCTAGGTAGAGATACATAATAACAAAAGCATTTAAATTAACTACAATAAGGGTTGGTTGTTTAGACCGAAACAGTGTGAGTGTGTGATTGTGTGTGTGTAAGTTTCGTGTGAGTGCGTGAGTGTACGTGAGGGTGTGGGAGTATGTAGGTGTATGTGCAGCCACCTGGGCAACGACCCAAGTCAAGTATACATCAGCGTATGGGGCGCCTGGCCAACATTTAAATTAATCTTAAGTTTGCTGACTCAGAGTCGTTAATTTAATGTCCACAGGAGAGTATACTTTTGTTTCTTACAGTTTGTACGACCCAAAAGGTAAAAATCATCATCATCATAATTTCAGCGGAAAGACGTCCACTGCTGAAGCCTCCCCCAAGGCTCGCCAAACAGATCGGCCCTGTGCCATCCGTATCCAACGCTTTCCCGCAACCTTAACCAGGTCATCCATGCATCTTGTTGGAGGCCTACCTACACTGCGTCATCCGATCCGTGGACGCCACGAGAACCTTTTGGCCCCATCGGCCATCAGTTCTACGAGCGATGTGCCCTGCCCACTGCCACTTGAGTCTGGCGATTCTTCGAGTAAGTTAAAGTTATGACTCTTTTAAAATTTGTTGATATTGATATTTATAAGTTAAAGGTAACAAGCTACTATAGCGAGACCGTGCATCTTTGACGTTGGCTTTAAGAGTAGCAGCGTAAGTGTTAGATTTAGTTTATAAATATTAGTGCTGAGTTAGGTAAAAAGTGCTGTAGTTGGCACCGTGACGTATAACTAAAGTAGAAACTACATACTCAGTTTTACACCAGACTTTGGCTTGACATTGATTTTGGAAAAAAACGAATTCTATAAAACTTAAAATTACTTACCTAATAAATATTGGGTTCGAAATAAGACGTTGGTTTAGTCGCAGTAGTTCCTTTGGCAGTTCCTTCGAAGGAACTAGTGCGGAAAGCGGGTCTCGAATCCGTAGTATATACATGTAAAACATACAAAACAGCCGAACACAGAACCTACTCCTTTTTTTGAAGTCGGTTAAAAGTCGTATTTAGGTGCAGAGGTAGACGTTATATATGAATAAGTACCAGTAGTTTCAAATCAAATCAAATCATTTGTTTGCCATAAGTACCTACACAAGTATACATGCAAATAATTATGTACAATATTAAATCGGTTACAAATAGAATTAACAATACAATAATTTAATTTTTAGTTTCAATATGGTACTACTGGGATATTTTCTTCCATATGGGACTGAAAAATATGGAAATACCCTAAATTCTAACCTAAAATTGCTGTGCTGTATTGAACCGTACGGGTATCATTGAGCTAATCCGATGATGGAGCCAGCAGGCGGATAATGGAAAGTTTCAACGGCTGCTAGTAAAGCTTTTAGTTCGAATTCATAATTTATGATTCGTTTCCATGATTACAATAGAACGGGACTTAGCAACGAGGGTCTGACGATGGAGCCAGGAGGCAGACCAGAAAATGCGAATGTTTATTCTCAATTCTTAGATGTTTAACGTGCATTTAAGCACGTATTTATCTAGATATTTAACGACCGCTTTAGCCTAATTGGTAGTGTCCTTGGTTCGAATCCCAGTAAGGGCATTTATTTGTGTGATGAGCACGAATATTTGTTCCTGAGTTATGGATGTTTTCTATGTATTTAAGTATTTATTTATCTATATAAGTACGTTTATCGTTGTCTAGTACCCATAAGTACAAGCTTTGCTTAGTTTGGGACTAGGTCGATTTGTGTAAGATTGTCCCCTAATATTTATTTATTTTATTTATTTATTTATCCGTTGACACAGTACAAGCTTTGCTTCATTTGAGACTAGGTCAATTGGTACCAATTGACCCATAATTTGACTATTGTAAAACCAACTCACTGTAACGCCAGCGTTGGAAGTTTCATTGTTAAGTAAAAGCCTATAACCCAATTATTTCCACAATCGGGCAAACATTTATAGACCAAACAACCTTTATTTTAACATCATCATGGAAGAAACAACTGTCATTGGATTAAAACAAATTTACGAATACATATTTCAGCCTAAAACAATTTCGGGTGATGTTTGTTTTAAAATACATGAAGTCCTTGATACCTGTATGAAGAATGTGAGGGTACGCTTTGGTTTTAATCCGGTATCTTGTGTGTTTTCTCGACCGTAATATTATGAAGGGACCTTTTTGTTTGAAAGCATTAAAACGTGGTTGAAGGGCATACATAATTAAATTTATTTTTTATAACTTGTGATTTTATTAAAAAGGGTTCATAATTACTGTCAGAATATTAAAGGTGGAATGCGTCGCATGTTGTAATTTTCTTATTTGAAAGAAACATTATTTTTTGTCTAAATCGTGAATTTTCAGAATTATTTATGAAAGTTGATATTATGAAGTTAGTCAAAAATTATTCTGAAAATCGCGCCATAAAGCCAAAAGCTTGAGATCCACAATTTCTTCAATTGGCTAAGTAAAGTTTTTTGAAGAGATGCTAATTATATTTTTTTTCGACAGTTGGTCGACTTCAACACCAAGAAACTGCAGCTGTTTTATTTTTATCTGCTTTTATTTATTAGAAATATTTTTTTAAGTGTTCGAGATGACATTTGTGAGATTTTATAGCTAACAAGCGTTCGTGCTCAGTACTAAGAAGAAATAGAAAAAAAAACGAATTCAACTATCGCTTCTGTCAATGTCAAATGAAATCTAACCGTTTGCGTTTCGTTTGCTTTGCGTTGTCCAAGAAGCAGTTCCAAAATAGTGATCGAAAGTATTCAATCGTGATCCAATTATTGTGCATAGGTCGTGGAGAAATGCGGTAAAATTGAAAGTCCGGATTTTATGCGGAGGTCGATTAAAATAGTCAAAAAATCACACTGAGCACACCAAAACGCAAAGCAAACGAAACGCAAACGATTTGACATTGACACCAGTGACAGTTCACTTCGGTTTTTTTTCTGTTTCTACTAAGTTCTAAGCACGAACGGCTTGTCAACCATAAAATCTCACAAATGTCATCTCAAACACTCAAAAAAATATTTCCAGTAAACAATAGAAGATAAAAATAAAACAGCTGCAGTTTCTCGATCTCCAGAACGCCGTCTGTCGAAAAAAAATATAATTAGCACCTCTTCAAAAAACTTTACTTAGCCAATTGTAGGCCCGTGCTGTCAGATCGGACGGAAAAAATTAAAAAATAAAAATTGTATCCGAAATCAGAATTCGTAATGCTATCTGCCCAATAAGTACTATAATGTTTATCAGTTGGTAAAATCGGATATTTCCCTAAAGTAAACTCTGTGCTAGCGGCAATAGCAATGAAGTTACAGGCTCGTCCGTTCTTACAACCACGACTCAAAAATTTACTGTTGTCAATTTTTTTTGTGTCAAAAGTTTAAGCACTCATCACACACCCACCTTTATCCGGAGAGAGATAAGAAAAATCAGAGTTGTAGATTATTTCATTTTTATTATTATTTATTTTTATTAGCAGTTACGTCTGCTCACCGAACCTAAGATTTAAAAGCGAAAAAGTTTCCAGGTGCGCCGGTGGGACTTGAACCCACGTCCCCTGGGTATGCGCCCCAACGGGTGTTCTACCAACTGAACCACGTCGCATCCAATTGTACTCCCCGAAATTCTTAATCGCTTACATACGCCAACAGTGGCGTGTGGTAACATCCATTACGCATTTCCAACTAATTTGGAACGTAGGAGTCATAGCTTCTAATAGTTGTGATGGATGTTACCACACGCCACTGTTGGCGTATGTAAGCGATTAAGAATTTCGGGGAGGTCGGTTGGATGCGACGTGGTTCAGTTGGTAGAACACCCCGTTGGGGCGCATACCCAGGAGACGTGGGTTTAAGTCCCACCGGCACACCCGGAAACTTTTCGCTTTTAAATCTATTTCATTTTTATTATTTTGATAGTTAAATCACGCACGTAACGTTAAATCACGTAGCGTGTGGGAGGATCTTGCTTCCGACCGCAATGAGTGGAGAAGGACTTTTTTTTTTTTAATTTATTTACACAAAAACAAACAAAAGAAGTACAGAAATACTTATGTTAAAATACATCTGCCAAACTGCATAGCAGTTTGTTGGCAGAAAGTTTATACCTCTCACTAGGTACTTAAATTAATACGGATTCCGACACTAACTTGTCCGTCCGGTTTTATTAAAAATTCAAACCCGGTGCCAGCTGCGTAGGCACAGCGCGCCGAGGCCCTTTGCTATTGATTACTATTCTTAATTATGAGGGTGGAATTACGCTGTGCGCTGCACCACACGCACCGACATCGGCAATACCAATAAAACTATGCATTATACACAATGACACAAACATAAAGAATTTTGACTTTGACTTTGACTTTGACTTTGACTTTAACTTTGACTTTGACATACACTTCTCATAGTTATGCCTTTTCTATGAATACTTACTTGGAAATACTACCATTCATACCCTTCAGCCCACAATCAGAAATATCAAACAGCAATCAGTAGGCACACAAACTTTATTACTGGACAGACTCGATCACAAGTTATGCATCATTTCATTACTTGTGACCAAGCCCATCCAGTAATGCCTTTTTCCATAGTAATTATATACCTTAGGTTCAATTAATTTCCGCTTAAATAATTACAACACTTCTAGTTCCATAAGAATGATTGACTGGATTTTTATAGGTATCACACTGGTACTGTTCTAATGCTAATAGTAGGCTGGTTTTTTCGTGCACAGGTAATATTTTACAAAGTGAAAACAATTTTTCATAGTTTCGATTACAACTTCGCTTTGTGTTTTTATCAACTAGGTACTTCAGAAATCTGATTTGTAGATTTTTTATTTGATCAAGATAAGTTTTAAATGTTCGCCCGTAGCTACTAAGACCATAAGATAACAAAGAATCTACAAGAGCATGATACAGCATATACAGGGTCGCCCTATTAATCACATTACGCAAATGGTAAAATTTACCTAACACAGTTTTTAGTTTGGCGCATACATTGTTTACGTGCAATTTCCAATTCATATAGTTATCTACCGTCACCCCGAGATATTTATAACTCTCAACAAAATCAATCTCATGGCAACTACAATTTATCTCTTTCCTATGCAGACACTCATAATTGTGGCCAATTATTTTTAAATCTACATCAACCGGCTTACGAAAATAAGGGGAAAAAAGTGTATACATTTTGTTTTATTTACATTTATAATAATTCCATTATCATGCGCCCATTTAATAATATTTGACGGATCATTTTGCACCTTATTTTGAATAACATTTAGGTCTTTATCAGCATGCAAAATACAAGTGTCATCCGCATACATAAACATTTTACACTCTTTAACCACATTACATTACATGCATGATGTATCCTACGGGTCCGTACACAGAGCCAGTGGGCACACCGTATCGCACAGGCGCCGGCGCACTGGCCTGGCCGCACACCACCGTGCGCAGCGCACGACGCACCAGGTAGGCGCGCAGCCAGGCCAGCAGTGGGCTCCGCACGCCACACTCGTCCATAGCCTGCACCAGCTGTTCACGGTCTAGGGTGTCAAACGCCTTTTTAAAATCTATAAAAACTGCTACAATCTGTTGTTTATTGTTAAGACATTCGTTGATGTAATCCGCAAATTCGGTTAACGCAGTCGCGGTGCTACGCCCGCAGCGAAACCCGTGCTGCGCGTTGGATATAATGTTATGTTTATCCAAGAATTGTGTTATTTGTCGCACTACAATTTTCTCTGTAATCTTATTTATTACGGACAATATGGCAATGGGCCGGTAATTCGAGTAATCCAAATGATTTCCCTGTTTAAAAATGGGCCTTATTTGAGCCAATTTCAACTCATCCGGATATACGCCACGTTCTACGCACATATTGATAAACTTAGCAATTATTGGACCTAACTGTTTTTTAAAGCGTTTGACATCCGAGACCCTGATATCGTCCGAACCCGATGACTTCTTCTCAGATAACATATCAATAGTTTTCTCCACTTCGCGAGCAGTTGTTTTGACATATCTCAGTGACACCATACTTTCCCTAACATAGTCAGATCGTTTCAAAAACTTTACATTACAATCATGTTTAATAAGCTTTATCTCCTCCGTAAAAGTCATGGAAAAATTATTACAAACTAGCTTTTGCCCGCGGCTTCGCTCGCGTGTACCATGAGTATTCCAAAGAACCAAGATATCAAGCAAGCAAGCATACAGGCAAGCAAGAAAGCATGCAAGCATGCAAGCAATATGCAAACAAGCATGCATGCACGTAAGCAAGCAAGCGTGCAAGAAAGCGTGCAAGTAAGCGTGCAGGCAAGCACGACTAAACTTCAGGTAGATACGGTCCTTTACAGTATTTCTTTGTATACAATGCTTTTCACTAATTCGGAAGCGGGCACTAAAAATCTGAATAATCAGAAAGAATACAACTAAAGGTCTATACGTGCATATGATATTTAAAGAAACTTCCTATAACTCCTAACCGTTAAGGAGTTTAACCTTCCATCATCAGCTCACCTGGATAACCTGAAAAAATACAACTATCAGTCTATACGTACCTATAATATTTGAAAAAATATCCTCAACTCCTAACCGTTAAGGAGTTTTACCTTCCATCATCAGCTCATCAACATGAGATGATGTCTACCAGACGCAAACACTTAAATAGCTTGAGAAAATATATGAAAAACGTAATGCGTGCCTACAAAATTTGAAGGTTGCCCTCGATTTCCCTGAGATCCCGTCATCAGATCCTGATTTGGTGACAATGGGACCATCTCAGGAGTATATTATATTCTTTCGAATAAAAAACGAATTTTAAAAATCGGTCCGCATTGACCGAAAAATCGGTGAACATACCTACATAAAAAAATACATACAGCGGAATGCAAAACCTCCTCCTTTTTTTGAAGTCGGTTAAAGAGCCCTTTGTGGCCTACTTACAGTATAAACTTTTGAATTTTGAAATTTTACCTTTCTACAACCAGTAAAACGCAAAGTCCCGTTTTTTCTCGTTCCCGTAAGAATTTCGGAAAATGCTTTATTAATGCTCCCCTACACTCCCCAAGGACCCACATGCCAAATTTCAGCTTTCTACGACCAGTAAAACGAAAAATCCCGTTTTTTTCCCGTTCCCGTGGGAATTTCAGAAAGTCCTCTCTCAATGCTCCTCTACACTCCCCGAGCAACCTACATGCCGAATTTCAGCTTTCTACGACCAGTAAAACGAAAAATCCCGTTTTTTCCTTATCCCGTGGTAATTTCCGAAAATCCTTGAAACTGATTTTTACCACTATAATTACCTACTTCTATGCCAAATTTGAAGAGTATTAATTATAGTTCATAGGATTCCGTTGAACTGAATATTATATAAATCCCGTTTTTTCTCGTTCCCGAGGGAATTTCGGAAAGTCCTCTCTCAATTTTCCTCTACACTCCCCAAGCAACCTATATGGCGAATTTCAGCTTTCTACGACCAGTAAAACGAAAAATCCCGTTTTTTCCTTATCCCGTGCGAATTTTCAAAAATTCTTTAAAACTGTTTTTTACTATTATAATTACCTACTTTTTTACCAAATTTAAAGAGTCTAGTAATTATAGTTCATAGCATTCCGTTGAACTGAATATAGTAAAAATCGCGTTTTTTCCTTATCCCGTTGGAATTTTGAAAAATCCTGAAATTAATGTTTTAACTAATGCAATACCTACTTGTGTATCAAATTTGAAGAGTCTAGTTATTATAGTTACTGAGATAGGGTCACTCGGAATCAAATATATAAATCCCGTTTTTTCCCGCTCCCGTGGGAATTCCCAAAAATCCTTCCTTATTTGATGCCTACTTTGTATAAGGCAAATCTATGTGCAAAATTTCTAGTTTCTAGGTCCAGTGGTTTGGGCAAAACCTTAAAAACGACACCCAATTGCTATTTAGACATTTCAACCCCATCGCACCCCATCCAGGGAGATGGTATTTTACGTATGCCACACCGGATTTTAAAACCGTTGTTGTTTTCATAACCAGCGACCCGATAAACCATAGAAACAATACCCATGTTGATTTTCAGACTTTGTATGTATGTATGTATGTATGTAAAACTCTTTATTGTACATAAAACATGAAAATAATTAGTTTGTTACCCCTTTCCCTCCTTTTAGGGGTTGAATTCTCAAAAAACCTGAAAACGTGTTAACTCATTTATCATTAGGATTACTTCTATGAAGTTTGGAATAAAATAGTCGAACTAATCTTGTTTCCCCATACAAACTTTGAACCTCCTTTTCACCCCCTTTGGGACAGAATTTTGAAAAATCCTTTCTTAGTGCACCCCTAGACCTTATGAGGAACCTACATGCCAAACTTTGAATCTCTAGAACCAGCGGTTTGGGCTGTGCGTTGATATGTCAGTCAGTCAGTCAGTCAGTTTCTTCTTTTATATATTTAGATATTCTGAATGCTATCGGTTTTTCCCAGATATTTAATTATTATATCATCTAAACTTACACGGACATTACCTATCCAGCTGTTAATATTAGCCCAAATCTTTCTACTGTCAAATTTACACTTAATTAAATTCACTTTGGCGATACTTATTTTTTGCGGTATTTATGTACTTATTCACCATATTTCTATATCTTGTATACTCTAATCTATAGGTCATATTATTCGGGTTTGATTTCCACATCTATACATATAATAAATCTGTAAGAAGTCGGTGTCTGTACATTGAAGATATTTGAGAAAAATTGTCACTAGGGCTATTTATTAGCGCAATAGAACCCAAAACAATGATTTAAAATTATTGTCTGTTTGTCTGTTTGTCTGTTTGTCTGTGCATTTGTGCGCGCTAATCTCGGAAACGGCTTAACCTAGAAGGATGCGGTTTTCACTGATATGTTGGTATTTTCTTGGATTAACATTTAGTGTTTGTTTCATTTGAATCGGTTCACAAATAAGAAAGATACGTCTATTTTAAGAATTTATCGAACAGGTTTTTTGTTTGAACGCGCTAATCTCAGGAACTACTGCTCCGATTTTAATAATTCTTTCAGTGTTGATAGCATATTTATCGAGGAAGGCTATAAGCTATATATCATCACGCTAACACCAATAGGAGCGGAGCGGAGCGGAAGAATGTTTCCAAATCGGGGGTTTTGGAAATAAAACGTCTATATCTCGGGAACTACTGCTCCGATTTGGAAAATTTTTTCAGTGTTAGATAGCCCAGTTAGATAGGGCTGGTTGGGAGCGGTTGGGGGGCGGGTTGAGAGCGGGTTGGGGGCGGCTTGAGAGCGGGTTGGGGGCGGGTTGGGAGCGGGTGGGTGGGCGAGTAGGGAGCGGGCTTGGGGCGGGTTGGTAGCGGGTTGGGGGCGGGTTGGGGGCGGGTTGGGGCGGGTTAGGAGCGGGTTGGGAGCGGGTTGGGGGCGAGTTAGGAGCAGGTTGGGGGCGGGTTGAGAGCGAGTTGGGGGCTGGTTGGGAGTGGGTTGGGGGCGGGTTAGGAGCGGGTTGGGGGTGGGTTGGGAGCGGCTTGGGAGTGGGTTGGGGGCGGGTTGAGAGCGGGTTGGGGGCGGGTGGGGGGTGAGTTGAGAGCGGGTTGGGAGCGGGTTGGGGGCGGGTTGAGAGCGGGTTGGGGCGGATTGGGAGCGGGTTGGTTTATTATGAAGTTTCACTTCTTCCGGAAGGATCTAAGGAGAGCCATAATTGATGAAAAAGCAAATTGGATAAAAAAATAAGCTGCCCAAATTACTAATTCCACGCGGACGGAGTCGCGGGCAAAAGCTAGTCCTAAATAATTCATCTCTTTTACTCACCATACTACTTATCTCTGCTGTAACCCATGGCTGTGAGACTCGTTTGCATTTATTTATAGTGTTATTTGACTTCGAATTTTCGTAGGCATTTTGGAAGACATTCACTAAGGCAGCATAGACTCTCGCGGAGGGTTGTGAAACCCACGACAACGCCTGTATGCTTAGTATACGTTTTTACTTCACCAAATACTTCTCGATCGCGTTTACGTAAAAATTTCAATTCTGTGGAAACATGGACGCGCGTGCGCGGAGACGCTTTCCATGTTTCCCAAGTAATTGATTTTTTTACGTAAACGCGATCGAGAAGTATTTTGGTGAAGTAAAACTTATACTAAGCGTACTGGTTTCAGAGTCTAGCACAGAAACGGGCGAGACGGCACGGCTACGATGCAGCTTCTGCTTTGTCGCCGGGCCCTCAGTTCGTGTGCCAAAAATGCGGGCGAACGTGCCGTTCTCGGATCGGACTTTACAGTCACGAACGGAGTTGCCTCTCTCAAACAGACGCTGCTTAAATCATCTGTCAATATGTAAGAGGCCTTGTATATATATAACGTATTTACAAGCTGAGAAAAAAATTAAAATCCAAAATCATCTCAACCTACCTAAACCGCCCGAAACTTTGCCGAACTCACTAGATTGGCTATATAATAGACCTTTAACTTTTGCCATGTCCACAGGAGAGACACGAACAAATAAATGTGTATGACCCATTAAATTATACTTTTTTTTACCAACTAAAGCGTGTGACAGGGACGACACGGTTTATGCCAGGCTCCCTCCTAGGGCAAACCTAGGTAGAACTCCGGCTCGGTATTTGACGGACTGAGCCGCATGTCTACGTACAATGGCTGTTCACTTGCGCGCGCGCCTTGTGTTGGCAGTCCGCGCGTAGATGGCAGGCAGGCAGTCGGCTTTAGCTCGAGCAGGCGAACGGGCACGCTTTTGTTTATTTCTTGTTAACGCTTATGACTTACTAACTTACTTACGCACCTTACCCCTGCCTATCGCTACACAACTAAATAACAAAAAAAAACCCAACGCAATTAGGTCACATATTTATGTTTGAAAATAAAGTAAATGCTCATCATGCGTCTAAGATCCCTTCCACAGCTAACAAAAGAGCTGATTGCTTTAAAACAGCTAAACCAATTTTGATTAAACATGTCTACGAACCATTGCCGAGAAATCTGCTTTCAAATAAAAAAAAAACCGCACCCAAATCGGTTAACCCGTTTAAGAGCTATAATATCACAGACAGACCCTCTTTTTGTGTCGGGGGTCAACAAAAGCGACGTAATGCCGACCAATCACTTATTGAAAATATGGTGTTTTCGCGTAACACTAAACATTTCGCTAAAATATGCAAAACTACCCAGTTTTATAGCAAACTATTGCCAGTGCATTTACGAGTCCTAAGCGTGCAATTTCAAGTGTTTTATAGGTTATTCAGTTTTGCGATCGACCGATAAAATATCGAGTTTGACTGTCATTAACGAACTTTTAATGATAGCTCTTGGAGTTATTGGTATTTTTAAGGCGACTATAAGGCTATGGTCTCCTATAAACGCCATCGGTCGCGAAAGTTTAAAACAGTATAAGTAGTAATTGGGTTTAAAGGTGGAAGGCCTATGTCCAGCAGTGGACGTCCTACGGCTGCAATGATGATGATGATTAGACCCTTCTACATTTTTATATTGGCAAAAGTTATCCTCATCAGGTCGAAGTACTTACTAAGGTCTAGCAACTTTGTAAAGGTGATTGTGGATAGTTTGTAATTAGGTACCTAATCATTTTTTTCTTTACAGTACAGTATAGGTATAGACTTTCTGTACAGGAGGGAAGGCAGGGCAGGATATTCAAGTACCTAGCCTCGGAGCATCCAAAACGGGGTCGAAGCTTCACCGGCGATATGGTCCGAGGTGGTAGAGGAGAACAATAGTACCTCGAGAAGAGGAGCGATAGGATGAAGCGGAAAAGGAAGGGCTGGAATAAAATAAAATCAACACACATCTTTGTGGAATAAAATAAATTCGACACATATTTTTGTGGAATAATATAAAATCGACACATATTTTTGTACACACCTGTCTTCGGGAAAACATAGGATAAATAAAGGAGTTAGGGTCCAAACCCCATAGTGAAAATGAACCAAAGCTCATAAAAAAATTATATTTGGTAAAGGCCGCAGATCCAAGGTGTATGTAAGCCGCTTCTGACGCTAATGACTGGGTATCAATCAGGAAGGACAATCTTCAGCAGTGGACGTCCTACAAGTAAAATTATGATGAGCATGATGATATTTTTGATCTATTTAAAAATTTATGTTCCACTGTCAAATATATTTTCAACTGGACTCAACCTTGACACTGAAAAGGAAATGACACTGAGACCCTCAGGCGGTAGTCATTCTAAAAAAAAGTTTATTCTTATATCAGATCCGCAATTTTGACTCGAGGAAAACTTTTATCGTTAGTACTGTCTCACTTGACTTCTTTAAAGGGTTAAAAAAACTTTTCTCAGTCCTTTTTGCGATGTTTATCAGACGGAACCCTTCGAGATAAGTGTGTCAGTCCTTTCTGGAAAATTACGATAGCAAAACTTTTAAATCGCAATCTAGTTCAACTGGATTACATGTTCATAATTAATTTGGAAACAATGAAGTAACGATATACATATATTTTTCTGTATATAAGCAACTAACTAGCCTTCCGTCCGCAGCTTCGCGCGCGATAAATTAATTTTTCCGTAGGAAAAGGTATTTTCCCGCGGCAAAAAGTAGCCTATGTCACTCAGTGATAATGTAGCTTTCTAACGGCAAAAAAAAAATTGAAATCGGTCCAAGTAGTTTTTAAGTTTATTCGTTACATACAAAAATACTAGTACAAATCTTTCCTCTTTATAATATTAGTGTAGATGTACCTATTTATTATCATTTTAAAGTACGCAGATCACTTTTTTCTGAATGAAGAAAATTTGGTATTTTCTTACTCTGAATGAAATCATTGATTTTGACGATAAAAAAGTGTCCCCAATTTTCCATACAATTTTTTTGTGTCCGTTTCGTAACGACCCATACAAACTATATGAAAAAAATCGCAAAATATATTTCTAACTAGTCATTGTGCAGTAAAATGAAATCGTGAAGACGTGTTTACAGAATTAATAAGCATTAAGACAGTAGTTATACTTTGTACTACGGTAATAAGACAATAATTTACTCAATGCGGAGAGGATGATGAATCAGGCATGACGAGTTAGGAATATGACCAATAAAATTAGGAATAATTATGACGAATCAGGAACAAATTAAGGAACAAAAATAAGGGCACTATTTTTCTTTATGAAAATGAATAGTGCTCGTGGTTCTGAGAAAGAAAACACCACAAGTTCCACGTTCTAAAAAAAGTTGTTTGTGCTCTTTAAAATGAAAATGCATCTACCGATCAGTCCTGAAAAATGGTTGCCCACCTCTGCTTTAGAGTAACCACGAGCAATTGTTTAGTTAAGTCATTGTCTCCCTTCCTAAATTATCTTCTTCTTCTAAATAGGACGCTCATCTAATAATAATAAGTGTCAATACTTTAGTATTTTTCAATTAAAATTACCATGGGACACAAAAATTATTATTATTACGAAAAAATACTGTTTATTACTAAAATAAGAAACACAGACCACTCTCATATGTCGAGGTATGCCCACAGTAAAATTACATAAAGTTTACCACTGACAGATGGTTTGCCCTCATTTCATATTCAACTTTAACGACCTACAAATAAAGCCAATTTTAGAATACTGTTACCCACGTTTGCAGATTTTGTAATAACTACTTTAATTGTATGGTGTTAAAGTTGGAGATTAAATGAAGGCAATCAATCTGTCAGTGGTAAACTAAAAGTAAACGTATTGTACTTCCGTTTGGCAAATTAATTTTCCCAAACTGATTCATTTGGCAAATGTTTAATTTCCCAAATGTTTATTTTTTCTGAAACTGTAAACTATTCAGGATATATTTCAGGACTATTCCGTAGGTTAGGTTAGGTTAGGTTTGTTTTATAATAACACTGAAAAGTTTATAGTTTCAGAAAAATAAACAGTTGGGAAATGAAACATTTGCCAAATGAATCAGTTTGGGAAAAATAATTTGTGAAACATTAGTAAACCATGCCTGACATACATATATTTCGATTCGATCCGTGCTACTTGAGGGTACGATGCGCACTATTTCTCCATACAAACGTAATCCCCTGTTTCCTCCCTGGATAATGGCTTTAGAGCCAAATTTTTTTTATTGTGTAATCTTTATCTACCACAGCTATGCCCCTATGTTTCGTTTTTTTCCATATTTCAATTAACATAAGAAATATGAGCTTTCAAAAACTGAAAAAAATGCCCAATTTCAACGTCATTTTCAGACATTCATCAGAAAAGAATCCCTACTATAAACAAAAAAAGGAAAACATAGGGGCATAGCTAAATCTGTCCTCTAACTATTTGTGAAAAAAATAAATTTATTGGTCCAGTTTTCGAGATGAAAACAGGGGATTACGAAATGCTGTTTTGGTCAATTTTACGCGCCTATTAACGGTCTGAGGTGCAGCTCTCCCGCTCTCGCTGTACTGACATGGAGGGGTTCGGGCGAGACAGCGACATTTCATTAAAATACCTATTTCTCAAAATTCTCTCAGCCATCGTACCCTCTTAAGAGTTGAGTCAAAAGTCAAAATTCTTTATTCAGTTTAGGCATCAATAAAATTGATGCTCCTATGAATGTCGAAGAATCTACCACCGGTTCGGAAAAACCCTGTTGAGAAGAATCCGGCAAGAAACTCAACAAGGTATTATGTTTCGAACGCAAGGCCAACTGTGAACGCCACCGAAACCGTAGAACTGTGGACGGTTTTCCGTTCGACCCAACCTTGAGAACTACAGATTGGTTCAAAAAATGTCGAGCACAACCTCTTCTACTACGTGATTAACACGTGCTTCTTATTTTTTTTTGCTTCCGACATTGGATTATTAAAAATTGAATGCGAATCCGGCCGTTAAATTTTTAACGACTAATGAAACGAAAATTATGCATACGCAAAAAAAAGAATTGTTAAAATTGTTGCCAGCGTGCTAAAATAAACTACGAAAATGTATAACTATTTTACCATTTTTACTCAACATTAAGCGCATGTTAAAATGCTTTTAAAACGAAATCCCCACGCCTCTCAAAGAGGATTCGCTGCAAATCCTTATCCCTCACACAGTGTGAACTCGTCTACCGAAACGGGAAATAATTTGGACTAGAGTAAAATTCATATTCATTATTTTTAACAAGCGAGGCTTTAGCAGGCCTCCTGTTAGATGGGCTGACCATATCGTGAGAATGGAGGGTAGGCGGGGAATGAAGTGCCGAGTTGTCGTTCATTGTAGTGTCCTAGTTTAGTGGTTTGACCTATGGCCTCTCAATCCGAAGGTCGTGGGATCGTTCGGGCTCACACCTCTGTCTTTCTCAAATTACATTTGAAACTTACACAAGCTTTACAGTAAACAAACGTCGTGAGGTTGCACAGGCTTACGAATAAATTCAATGGTGTGTGTGAAGTTTTCAATTGCACTGAGCTCGCGTGGGAACTAATATTCTTATCTTGGGAGGAGGGTTGACGTGTTGTGCCCAGCAGTGAAACGTATGTAAGCTGAGATGGTAGTGGGGTTTTAATAGTGGACGTCTTCCGGCTGCTGCTTATGATGATGATGATAATGATTTTTAACGCGTTGGCTACTCCATTGTTGATCAAAGACCTATTTGTCACTTGCATTTACCGGTTGCCAGGAACATCGCTCGCGATAACGTCAATCCAACTAGTAGATGGCTTGGACTACGCTCTGCATCTTTCGGTTTGTGGTCGCCACTCGAGAACCTTTCTAACCTTACGGTTATCAGTTATTCTAGCGATGTTACCGATAAGGTACAAATACGAGTACACTATTAATAGTGTTTTAAGTACGCTTTTATTAGATTCACTTTAATCTATCTTTAAACTTTATTTTCACCCCCTACTTACTAATTAAAATGTACCAAAAAACACTGGTTGATTAAAAGTAAATTAAATCTAAAAGCCCCATGGCATGATGCCCAATATGCTAGTAGCATTCTTTCGTTGAAAAAAAAAAGATGCCAATTCGTTGATAAAGATAGCCGCTAGAAAGTTTACAAAATGAGTTGAACAATCGGTTTCCAGTATCAACTAACAATTCGAACACAAAACAAACACCCAATTCAAAATGAGCATACATTTCAAATTCATAAAACTGTTGTCAGAAATACGTATTAAACTCCGCGTAGAAAAAGGAATGAAATGGACCGCATTCTTTGATATCGCGAGACACAGCTTCGGAATACAAGGGAGGCTGGTAAATCAGTTTCAGAATATGTTAAGGATTGTAACAGGGTTTATCATCATACACATCATATACATGTCTCCTTTCAGAATGAGAAAGCTTGGGAGTCCTGCGCGGGCCCAAGGTTGATTGGAAACTTCACACACACTATTGAATTTTTTCACTATGTTTTCCTTCACATTACAGCTAATGGTAAATTTCAGGTGTACCTAATTTGGCACATAAAGTCCGAGTAACTTAGAGGTTCGAGCTCTGACTCGTACCCATGTCCCTCTATTAATTGCAGAGGCCATATTATTAAAGTCCAACCACTAGGCTACCATGAACAAAACAGGGGTATCACATTATTTTTCAAAAAGGTCTTCATGAAAGTTCACTACCAATCCTCAACTCCACCATGTGACAAGAATGAAGTGGTTTAGAAGAAAAACCGGTGTTTTGTCAAATATCTTGAAAACGGTGCATCCTACGGCAAAATCAATGAAATTTTCATCCCCCTTTAATGCCCCCCGCAACTCCCCCGCACCTTCACCCCCCCACCCCCCATTAAAAATTACCCGAGTGCTAGTACTAAGGTTGTACATCCTGGCGCGCGCTGCTCTCTTGTACAACCTGGCGTTCACTGCTCTCTCTTGTACGGGGTTGCGTCACCCTTTTTCGTGCGTGCAACAGGCATTCATCGAATTACGAGACGTTGCCACGTCAAAAATATTTCAAACAAATACTTAGGTTTGATGATGATGATGTCTTCCATGTTGTGACCGACAAAGGCGAACCTTTTAGCTCGTTTGTTACTTGTGTGCCCGAATATGGCTGGCAAAGCCAAACTTCCTTTTGAAGGTCCTATTACAAAGCGCGCAATGTAATTGACCACTATCATTGTATGTGTAAGTGTAGGTAGGTCTTGGACGGATCTTTATAATGAGGCGCTTGGCATCCAGGCGCTCTAAGTGAACTAAGGTTTATACTGTTACAGACAGGAATACATTACCATATCTTATGTTCAAACTTAATCATAGTTTCCACGTAATCACATTGTTAACACGATATTCCCACCATCTTAATTCATAAGCAAGCGCTTCAGAAACGCATGCATTACGTCTCAAGGGTATAATGATCCTAATTGCTGACCTATAACATAACTTAACCCGAAACCTCTTCCACCCGAGTCTAAACGCGTAACCCTAACATTTTAGTTTCACCATTCGCCCCTTATTCCCAAAAGCGATCATGTCTCTTTTGCTTATTTTTGTGCCTTGTATAAGATTCTCTTAGACTACCGTTAAAAGTAATCTGTTCTGTTCCCTTGGTTCATTATTGTCGCTCTTTTGCTTTCTTTTTTATCTTAGATTTAAGTGAATAAAACGTTTAAGATGTCGTACAGTTGGTTGATAGGATTTCTTTACGAGAATAGCTTGGCCTCTTATTAGATGTTTAGGTGTAGTTACAAGTTTATGGGGATTTAGAAATAGTTATTTATGGCGGCCCAACGAATGTCGGAGATCTAAACAAACGAGCGAAGCGAGTTTGGTTTAGCCGACATGAGTTGGGAATTTCCTACTTTCGACACGTATATCATACAACTTTTTACAATGCATTAAGCGAGGAAAAAAATTGGGGCCAAGAGCGCGCGCAGACAGAGAGCGGTCTGGAGTACCGAGTTCCCCGTTCAGAGTTCTGTGTTTTCATCGCTCGAGAGTTCCAGAGGCCTGCTGTGTGCGTTATCGTAAGAGACTCAGTAAATTCGAAAGAACGCAGAACTCTGAACTCGGAACTCCAGACCGCTCTCTGTCTGCGCGCGCTCATAAATAGAAGCTGAAATTGAAGTTGAAATTGGGCATTTTTTTCAGTTTTTGAAAGCTCCTATTTCTTATCCTATGTTAATTGAAATATGGAAAAAAACGAAACATAGGGGTATAGCTGTGGTAGATACAGATTACACAGTAAAAAGAATTTGGCTCTAAAGCCATAATCTAAGGAGGAAACAGGGGACTACGTTTGTATGGAGAAATGGTGCGCATCGTATCCTCTTAAGCAACGGATTAGTTGGTGCATAACAAAAACGTGACGCATGAGGCAGTTTACAGTGCGTCAGCGTATTTGACGTACAGATGGTGCGCGCTAAATACGTAATGCATGAGGCACGTCCTTGCCTTAACGGTGCGTCAGCGTCTTTTGAGCAGCGATGTAGGTAGACGGTGTGCGACAAAAACGTGTCGCATGAGGCACGTCGTTGAGTTTACACTGCATCATGTATCCGTGGTCTGATTGCATTGTTAGATAGCACCTGACGCAATCTCGTGGCTTGGGACCCTGAATGTGGATTTATATAGCTAATTTGTAGTTTCTTTCTTTAGTGTAATTGTTTAATATTTTACGCCATACGATTAAATAAAATTGTTAGATCGATCTGACCACGTCCAGTCTTTTGTATCCTTTGTCAAATTTCAGGAAGGCAGTCTCGTAGTCACACCAATTTGTAATTTATTTTCCTCGTGGTCACACTGTTTGGTTCACTTCTATTCGACGGAGCCCTGCCTGCCTGCTGGAGGGCTCCTATTTCTGGCCTATTTACCCTTCGGGCATCTAAAGATACGTAACGAACCTAACCTAACCTACTTTTGCGGAATAAAAATGATTTCTGACGAAAGCGAAAACACAAGTCTCTATAATAGTGGTGTGACAACCTGGTGTGACCACGAGGAAAATAAATTACTATAATCATCACACTGGTGTGACAAAATGGTTTGACTACGAGTCTGCCTTCTTGAAATCTGACCAAGGACACAAAAGGGTGGACGTGGTCAGATCGATCTAACAATGCAATCTGACCACGGACATAGAAGCCACGTGACGCATGAGGCACGTCCTTTCTTTTCCGGTGCTTCAGCGTATTTTGAGCAGCGATGTAGACGCTGCACGATAAACACGTGACGCATCAGGCATGTCCTTGTTTTAACGGTGCCTCAGCGTATTTTGGGCAGCGCAGCGGCGTAGTAAGTGTGCAACATAAATGTGACGTATGAGGCACATCCTTGCGTTTACAGTGCGTCAACATATTTTTCTCAAACATGCTATGAAATATTGACGTTATGTTCCTTAAAATACGCCACGAACTATCACGTTGCAGGTGCGGCTAGACGAGAGGTCAATAATGGAATTTCATACAACATTGCTGGCCAAGGCCAGCAAAGTGATCGTCTATTGTTTTATGTGACACAGCACCATGACGTTTAATAGGTCGACGTGGTCGACGTGGATGGATGGATGGACGGACGGATGGACGGACGGACGGACGGGCGGACGGAGGGATGGATGGATGTTGATGGATTGATGGATGGATGGATGTTGATGGATGTTGATGGATGTTGGTTGATGGATGTTGATGGATGTTGGTTGATGGATGTTGATGGATGTTGATGGATGTTGGTTGATGGATGTTGATGGATGTTGGTTAATGGATGTTGATGGATGTTGATGGATGTTGATGGATGTTGATGGATGTTGATGGATGTTGGTTGATGGTTGTTGATGGATGTTGATGGATGTTGGTTGATGGATGTTGATGTATGTTGATGGATGTTGATGGATGTTGATGGTTGTTGATGGATGTTGATGGATGGATGGATGGATGGATGTTGATGGATGTTGATGGATGTTGATGGATGTTGATGGATGTTGGTTGATGGATGTTGATGGATGTTGGTTGATGGATGTTGATGGATGTTGATGGATGTTGATGGATGTTGGTTGATGGTTGTTGATGGATGTTGATGGATGTTGGTTGATGGATGTTGATGTATGTTGATGGATGTTGATGGATGTTGATGGTTGTTGATGGATGTTGATGGATGGATGGATGGATGGATGTTGATGGATGTTGATGGATGTTGATGATGTTGTTGGTGATGGTGATGGTGATGGTGATGGTGATGATGATGGCGGTGATGATGGTGGTGATGATGATGATGCATGTTTGAGAAAAACTTTATACAAGCCTTGGCCACGAACAGGGATTGCCGGCCTCGTATCTCTAGATGGCCTCGTTGACACTCGGCCATCTATAACTACTCGGCCGGCAATCCCCTATTTCGCGGCCGCTGCAGTAATGTACTATTACGTGCAAGCTAACACGTAACGTATGAGGCACATTCTTAAACAAGATCATTATCATCATTTCAGCCGAAAGACGTCCAATGCTGAACATAGGCTTCCAACAAGGCAAACAGATCGGTCCCGCGCCATCCGCATCTCGCTACCTTAACCAGGTCTTCCAGTCTCTGTCTCCGGTCCAGTGTCTGGGTCTGTGGACGCCACTCGAGAAACTTACGATACGTTAACGTTTTTTCTCAAACATGCTATGAAATATTGACGTTATGTTCCTTATAATACGCCACGAAGTGTCACGTTGAAGGTGCGGCTAGCCGTGCGGGCGGCCGTGCGGTCAATAATGGAATTTCATGCAACATTGCTGGCCAAGGCCAGCAAAGTGATCGTCTATTGTTTCATGTGACACAGCACCATGACGGTTATTAGTACTATGGCATCATAGCATTTAGCCATTAAAAAAAAACTATAAGCAATATTTGCGTTTTGGTTCATTATGACATTCTGCCACTACGTTTATTTAAGGTGAGATGATGATGATGGTGGTAATGGTGATGATGATGGTGGTGATGATGATGGTGGTGATGATGATGGTGATGGTGATGATGGTGGTGATGATGATGGTGATGGTGATGATGATTATGATGGTGATGATGGGATGGTGATGATGGGATGGTGATGATGGTGATGTGATGATGATGGTGATGATGATGATGATGATGGTGATGACGATGATGATGGTGGGTGATGGTGATCATGGTGATGGTGATGATGGTAATGATGATGATGGTAATTGGTAATGGTGATGACGGTGATGATGATGATGATGGTGGTGATGATGATGGTGGTGATGATGATGATGATGGTGGTGATAATGATGATGATGATGATGGTGATGACGATGGTGATGGTGGGTGATGGTGATGATGGTGATGTTGATGATGGTGGTGATGATGATGATGGTGGTGATGGTGATGGTGATGGTGGTGATGATGATGATGGTAATGGTGGTGGTGATGACGGTGATGGTGGTGGTGATGATGGTGATACTGATGATGATGATGACGATGATTTTATGATGATGATGATGATGATGATGATGATGATGGAGGTGATGGTGATGACGATTGTGATGGTGGGTGATGATGATGATGTTGATATTGATGATGGAGATGATGGTGATAATGATGATGATGGTGGTGATGATGATGGTGATGATGATGATGATGGTGGTAATGGTTATATGATGTGATGATGATGATGACGATGATTTTATGATGATGGTGATGGTGATGATGATGATGATGATGATGATGATGATGGTGATGATTATGATGATGATGATGATGCAAGTTTGAGAAAAACTCTATACAAGCCTTGGCCACGAACAGGGATTGCCGGCCTCGTATCTCCAGTATCTCTATAACTACTCGGCCGGCAATCCCCTATTTCGCGGCCGCTGCAGTAATGTACTATTCTGTGAGGTCTAGACGGTGCGCGATAAAAACGTCTTTGCGTTTAAATGCGTCAGTGTATTTTAATTGTCGATGTGGTTGATCCTTAGGCATCGTCCTAAGAGAAAGCGATTGCGCGATCATCGCGCGAGTAAGCGATGCGACCATTTACCTACTGGTAATAATAAGAGCTACTTTCGTTTGGTCGCATCGGTTATTCGCGCGATGATCGCGCAATCGCGTTCTCTTAGGACGATTTCTTAGGCGCGTTTGTTACAGATGGGACGATTGCGATCTAACAGCAAAGTAACTGGTACCTACTGACTTGTTAATAGCACACTTTGCAGCGATTCTAATGTATTGGCGAACAGTAACGTTGTAGTGGGATAGCAGTCCGTGTGTAATGGACCTTAAACAGTACAAGCACCAACAAATCGTACGACTACTCGCAAATTAATATTTGGCGAGCACCAGTTTATTTAAATGGGAGCCGCCGGGAACTCTAGTACTACTTATGTAACTTAATTTTAGAATACGTACTCATTGCCTTTATGGACGTGGAGCTTGGGAACGCGGATTACAGTGCTGGCGGATTTGTGATGCAACTTTTATGCTTGTTGTAGGTACTCTTGAGTAGTATATACAGGGTAAAGTTTATGACGCTTGGTTCAATGCTTTTTTTAGTCCGTAGTCGTAATAAGAAACCCTTTATGACGACTGTTTAACCTAGTAGTGAAAATAAACGGATCACTCACGTCTTAAAACGAGTTTAACTCGACATGTTTTGGGCTAATCCGTAGCCCTTCCTCTCGGAGTCGCACGTCACGGCGGCTGCCAAACGTGCACTGCGTGCTAACGCCCTGCCGCCTGTACCACAAAAGTTACAAGTGCTACAAATCAACAAAATTGTAACATTTTACTATGAGAAACTTGACAATTTTGTCGAATTGTAGCACTTGTAAATTTTGTGGTACAGGGCCCTGGTCGCGCGGCTACTCGACGCAACTGACAGCGACACACAACTACCCCCGTTTTCATCATCACTTTTATTGTCATTGTCAAATGTAGGGTAGCACACAACACTAACCACATCACTTTGTAAAGGTTCGCTCACACTCACCGTTGACGCAGTACGAACATTCAACACTGTTTTCCAACCCGGGGGTACTGACCAACCACTATCCCGGTTAAAATTTGGATGACGACCAATCTCAAACGGGGGTAGTTGTGTGTCGCTGTCAGTTGCGTCGAGTAGCCGCGCGACCAGGGCGTTAGCACGCAGTGCACGTTTGGCAGCCG
Source organism: Archips crataeganus (assembly GCA_947859365.1). NCBI lineage: Eukaryota > Metazoa > Arthropoda > Insecta > Lepidoptera > Tortricidae > Archips > Archips crataeganus. The sequence continues at coordinate 18,288,436 of OX402059.1, read as the reverse complement.
CCGTGACGTGCGACTCCGAGAGGAAGGGCTACGGCTTAGCCCGAAATATGTCAAGTTAAACTCGTTTTAAGACGTGAGTGATCCGTTTATTTTCACTATGAGTGAGTCTCACGGTAGTTTCATGTTTAAAGTGTTTAACCTAGTGATTAAAAAACCTGACTACGAAACTTGAAGTGCTTGGTTTTATCAGGATGTTATGTATGATAAATACGAATGCCTGTTCTTGAGTCTTGGTTATTATATATACAAATATTATGTTTATACGTTGCCTAGTATCCATAACATAAGCCTTGCTTACTTTGGGACTAGGACAATTGGCGTCAAATATCCCGTGATAATTATTTATTTACTTAAGTTTCGCCATGTCCTCCTCTCTGTCTGTTTGCCAGTCCGCCCGTCTTCAGCTTAGCTTAAAGAGAACTAAAACGCTGTAATTTTGCAACGCAAGCGTGCTCCATCCATCATAGGCCTCATCTCCGCTTTCCATCAGGCGTGATTGTGGTCAAACGCAAGCCTATATTGCATAAAACAAGGGTATTGTATATATTAATCACGCGGACAAAGGAACAAAATGAAATTTAAAAATAATTAGGTACCTACCACCCTTACATGTAAGGGGGGGATAATTTTATTTTCTTGGACCCAACAGCGTTGGGTATCGTTGAATAGGTCTTTTTAAATTTGAAAAGACAGGTGGACAGACAGCCTGAGCCTTGATAATAAGGTATCACTGGCATTGGCCCTTTGGTTGCAAGCCCCTGAATACTTTACCAAATCGACAGAGGCTGCAGTTTTAGTAGCTGGTTAGATGATTACCTGAAAGAAGAAGACGAAATATCAAACCATGTTTCTGTTTAACTTATTGCTTGCTTAAAAAATACACGCCTTAACTAAGCACAAAGCATAAGCATAAGTACAGAACCAATCTTGGTAAATTCTATCCTCTGAACCGTATAATGAGAACATAATTATAATGAAGTTGGAAAACATGACATTGACATTTTCAACGATTCATACACATCAAACTGTTAATTCAAAAACTGTTAAATTATTAAAAAAAATAGCCATAATATCTAACATTTCTTATTGCGAAATTTCAAATCTACTGTGTGTACCCTTTGCCTTTGTAAACACTGCAAATAAAATAAAAGCAAGCAAGCAAGCTGTAAATAAAAGCATTGAAAGTCAGGAACGATCCGACTAGAAGTGGGTCAAATTTGACATACAACGATTGATTACAGATACACAGACATCCAGACAGGTGATGGGTGATTCTTCGAGGTCGTGATTTTTGTTTTATTCCTCTGTCGTATTTTTTTTTACTTATTTGACAGAAAAATTCATGCTCCCATGAAAATAGATTTGTTCAATAACATAAATATTGTTTTGGCACTCATTTTTATGAAACCATTTTGAAAATAATTAACATTTTAATTTTTGTGTCCAGGGGAATAAAAATAGTAGTAAAAAAATACGTTAAATATTAATAAAAAAATATAAATAGTAATTAGAGTATTATTATACGTAAAAATAAACAATCTAGGTACATAATTATTCTTGAAAACACTTTCTGTGCTTATTATTTTTACTTACATACCTACTCAACGGCAAATCTAACCGCCCGCTTTAATACGTCACATAAAACTACCTAGAAATTTTATTTTTTTACTGTTAAGGCATGTTTTATTTCAAAATAACTAAATAAACTGTACTTTTATTCAAAAACTACTATGAAAACTATTTTTTTTTATTCCAATGTCCATTTATCCATAGGAATAAAGGACATAGGAATAAAAAAGTAAATAAAAATAGTGATGATTCATAATACGAACATTCTGGAAAGTTGCCGTTAATACTACAGAAAAGCAATGAATCAAGCAAAATTTAAAAAAATAAGGGTTATACAAGCGTCAAAAAACCTGGCAGATTAATAAAAATGTTACCTGAACCAAGGACAGAGAAATAAAATATTTACCTTCGTATCTCTGGAGCTAATTGCACCAGCTGAAATATCCACTACTAGACATGTTCGAAACGCGAGTAAAAACAGCCCACGTGTGGATTTATCACCAGTTTCTTAATTTTTCTTTATGAAACAACTGATTGAAACGCGCTCCAGAGTAATTTAGAATTTCCGCCGGACACATCTTATTTCCTCAGCTATAAAGTTAATACTACAAGTAAAAAATAAAAAAACTAAAAAACACGCTTTAAAAAATAAAAAATAAATTTTAATAAATTTCAATTCACTATTCTTATAGTGCAGTAAAAAATCTTAATAAGCAATTATTATATTGTTATATCCAGATCAAAATTTGTAAACAATTCTAAATATTGATAAAATAAATAATAATAGTTTAAAATATTTTATTGTAAAAAAAGCGTGGGGTGCATGGTGTCAATTGTCAAGGATTATCATTTTGATAACATCTTAAAAAGCACCCCACGCTTTTTTTACAATAAAATATTTTAAACTATTATTATTTATTTTATCAATATTTAGAATTGTTTACAAATTTTGATCTGGATATAACAATATAATAATTGATTATTAAGATTTTTTACTGCACTATAAGAATAGTGAATTGAAATTTATTAAAATTTATTTTTTATTTTTTAAAGCGTGTTTTTTAGTTTTTTTAAACTATTATTTATTTTCTATTTTTTAGTTGCATTTTTTTTCTTTCTAACTTTACCCCCTCACCTGCAACCCCAAAACCCCCTAAACCCAACCCCCCAACATACCCCACCCCATTTCCCCAAACCCCCCCAAACCCTACACCCTTACCCCCAATCCTCTAAACCCCCCTTACCCCCTCCTCATTTTACAAACCCCCGAACCACCTAAACCCAACCCCCCTAACACCGAACCCCCATACCCCCCGGAAACCCCCGCTCCCCCCCACCCCCACTCCCACCCCCACCCCCACTCCCCCCCCACCCCTCCCCCCACCCCGCCACCTACCGCCCCCCTTCCATTTCCATCATCAAACCCTTGTTACCATCTAGGCCTCTTACCCCCTCCCCATTTCCCACAACCCCCCAAAATCACTTACCCCCGAAGCCCCCAACACCCCCACCCTATTTCCCGTAAACCCCCCCCCCATCCCCTAACCCCAACCGCCACACCCTAACCTCCAACCCTCTAAACCCCCGACCCCCTTACCCCATACCCCATTCCCCCCCCAACCCGCCACCTACCCCCCTTCCAGCTTCATCATCAGACTCTTGTTACCATCTAGGACCAAAGTACTCGTCAAAACGAATCAAACGAGCCCAAACTCGATGGGGTTGTTTCGTTTTATTGTGGAGTGCCTTTGGCCATCTTCCAGCTCCATCATCAGACCCTGGTTACCATATGGAATCAAAGTGCTCGTCAAGACGAATCAAACGAGCCCAAACTCGATGGGGTTGTGTCGTTTTATTGTGGAGTGCCTTTGGCCATCTTCCAGCTCCATCATCAGACCCTGGTTACCATCTGGGATCAAAGTGCTCGTCAAGACGAATCAAACGAGCCCAAACTCGACGGGATTGTGTTGTTTTATTACATAGTTCCTATGGCCACCATCCAGCTCCATCATCAGATCAGCTCCATGTTACAATAATATTGCATTGTCATCCAATTTACACATATGTGCAAAATTTCAGCTCGATCGGAAACCGGGAAGTGGGTCAAAATCGCGCCCTAAGGAGTCGGTTACAAACAAACATACATACATACAAACATACAGGTGAAGCTAATATAAAGCGTGTAAAAATATTCATCAGTTGTTTATTACGTAACAACTAATATTCTTTGAATGTGGTCACTCAACATATTGTTACATTTGACTGATTTTGAGATATCAAACTTCTAAACTGAAGGGTTCATTAAAATTAGCCCCCGGACATCGAAAATCGGGGCCTCGAAGAATCACCCTAATACAAGATAAAAGTTGGAGCAGCATGTATGCATCTTTTTTTATACAATATAGGCTTGCGTTTGACCACAATCACGCCTGATGGAAAGCGAAGATGAAACCTACGATAGAGTACGCTTGCCTAGTAACTGCTCATCTCATCAATCTCTGTCATGATTATGAGTGAGTCCCGTTCCGTACTGCCTATCAAGCTGTAAAAGACAGCTTCGCCGCGACATTCTAATAAAAGCTTGTTATATAGTACTTTCCATTCAAAATGTTAGTTCCAGAAACAATCAGATTATAACAACATCTTGATATGAAACAGACTTCATATTTGCTTCGAAACATGTTCTGAATACATAACAATGCTAAATAGTGCACAACTTTGTTCAGCTGCCAACTTTAAACTTGTTAATTAATAATTAATAATCAAACAGTGCTACGCCCGCACCAGCCGTATAAACATTCTTACACACAAGTACATACACACAAATAATTTGAATAAACTTAACCGTTGTTCGGTAAATACTGAATGTTAAATTTGCTTATTGCCAGAGAGAGAGAGAGAGAGAGAGTTCAATGGTGCTTGTTTACGTTTTCAACAATTATTGTTAACAGTGTGTGCGTGTGTGTGCGTTTTCTCAAAACAAAAGTTTTTAATCAGTGTGCGTTGCCAGTGATGACCTGATGACATATAGATCCGAGACGTTGTGCTTCACTACGGGCCTGATGAATAGGCTCAGAGTCGCTCAACGAGCTATGGAGAGGGCTATGCTCGGAGTTTCTCTACGGGATCGAATCAGAAACGAGGAGATCCGTAGAAAAACCGGGGTCACCGACATACTCAAACGGATTAGCTCGTTGAAATGGCAATGGGCAGGCCATATAGCACGCCGAACAGACCGTTCAGACGGGCCGTTGGTGCCCAAGAGTTCTCGAATGGAGACCACGACTGGCAAGCGCAGCGTGGGACGTCCACCAACGAGATGGACGGACGTTTTGGCGAAGGCCGCAAGTTCAGGGTGAATGCAAGTCGCTTCCAACCGTATTGATTAGACGTCAATGAGGAAGGCCTATGTCCAGCAATGGACGTCCTACGGCTGAAATGATGATGATGTTGATTGTGAACAGCCGTGCCAGCCTAGTGTTTTCACCCAGCTACGGCCTGTCAAGCCGCTGAGGGTCAAGAGTTCGAGCTTAGGTTCGCACCTCTTAGTTTTTCGGAATTTATTTACATGCGAATTACATTTGAAATTTGAGAGTACTTTTTAGAGCATTGCTTAAAAATGTTGTTAAAAACGTTTAATTTTGGACTCAGACTTAAATATAAATTTACAGGCAAGTAGCGTGAATACAACTAAGACTAACTAACACAGTCTCCCAAAATGACCTGATCTATTTATATGTAAACTAGCTGTTGCCCTCGACTCCGTCCGCGAAGAATGGGGGGGGGGGGAAATAAAAAATAGCCTACGACCTATTCTCAGACGTACCGAATACAGAAAAAATTAAATAAAAACAATTGAATAAAAACAAACGTTCAATCAAAACATCTTTGCGTTATAAAGACATTTCTAGATACACCAAACCACTCTCTCACATGCCCTCCCTAATTAAACTCCAGCAAATCGCACACCATTGCGCCAACCATGTAGGTAGTAGGTACAGTCATCTCGAATTCGAGAATACGTGGATATCCGTGTAGCCACTTCCATTAATTTCAGCCTACATTCACTGAATTTGTAATTCTGCGCGAGCTAATAACGCACAAATTTATTGATCGAATAATTTCAGGTGTTATCGTATTATTAGGTTAGGTTGTTTTAATCCGTAATGTCATTAGTAGAATGTTATATTTACAGCTAACTGTATGGTGACCGCGTATCGGATGTATCGGCAAATGTAGTGGGGCGCCCTGGTAGCTAGGCAGATTAATTATACTACTACTAGCTGTTGCCCGCGCTTCCGTCCGCGAAGAATATTTAGGGGTAATAAAATAGCATGCGACCTATCCTCATTCCTGATTCGATCCCGTCGTCGTCGCTTGTGAACTCAATATTTACTTATTTATTTGTGATTTAATAAAAAAAATATTGGCCAAAAAGTTAATTACCAATTACAGTCAAACCATGGTTGGAACCGTTTCACAGAAAATGTCACAGTCACATCGCATTGCTTGACAATGATAATCATTATGACACTTACTGTGATAACATTCTATAATGGGTGAGAAATCAATTGGTCGACTGTATTTTCTATTTATTAAACTATTTACAAGTCTAGTACCCATAGTACAAGCTTTGCTTAGTTTGGGGCTAGGTCGATTTGTGTAAGATTGTCCCCTAATATTTATTTATTTTATTTATTTCTTGTAGTAAACGGATACCAGAAAAGCATGGTTTAAGAGTCAAAATCCCGGACGCTAAAACATTTTCACAATCTTTTACATTTAACGGATATTGTATCCAATCAAACCGCTAGGCCACCACGGCTAATAATAAGCAGACGGTCGTAGATTCAAATCCCGGCTCGTACCTCTGAGTTTTTCGGAATTTATGTGCGAAATTACATTTTAAATTTACCATGAGCTTTACGGTGAAGGAAAACATTGTGAAGAAACCTGTATGCCTGCGAAGAAATTCAATGGTGTGTGTGAAGTTCCCAATCCGCACTGGGCCCGCGTGGGAACTACGGCCCAAGCCCTCTCATCCTGAGAGGAGGCCTGTGCCCTGCAGTGGGACGTACATATAGAGGCTGCGACGAGACGAGACGAGATATCAATCGTGAGTAGCTACAAAATGCTACAAGTGTACGTAATCAAATACAGTAAAACGAGTTCCATTCTTCCGATCCAGATGAGAACTAAAAAATTTGCAGCTGTAAAATGTAGCAGTTATAAAGCTTCTTATATCTAGATGTCACCTGCCTCGCCGTGTCTCCTGACCTACTTTGCCCGGAGTCATATTTAATTTCCAGCATTTTTAATATCGTCTGATTCAATTTGTTGGCTTTCTTTTATTACTGAGGTCTTCATTATAGAGTATTTACCAACTTATTACGTAGTAGCTGCCGACAAATAAATATAATAAAGTGAAAGGTCATTTTTTTTCAGAGGAGTAGGTGCAGTCAACGTCATAAATAAGTGATCACTTTTGTACCTTGTCACTTTCAGTCGTTACATAAAATGTCGTATGGCTTTTCAAACATGACGTTAAAGAGACAAGGTACAAAAGTGATCACTTTAGGACCATTTTAGGATAGAATTTCTTAAAAGTTTTTGAATTTAATTTTGGACTCCGCATATAAATCTAAAGGTAAGTAGCACGAATGCAACTGACAATGAGCCTAACTAACACAGCCTCCCAAAATATCCTAATCCATTTGCAGGTATGTAATTTCCCTTTTTTTTGTTACCCACCACGAATCAAAAAAGTTTGGTAATAAGTTAAATTATTAGTTAATTGTTAACTCGTGACCACGACTGCTGCAATGTGGCCGAAACGTCGAGGTAAATAAATAAATATTTATTTCGTGATAAGTCCCGTTTATTATAGTAATTATAAAAAAATATTGTTTTTGATTTTAACTTTTTTTTTAAATATCATGAACACAAATAAACAAGGTTGGAGTTATTATGCCACTATTGGAAAACCCACTAGGGGTTTATGTAATAGTAGGCGAGTCAGAGCGATTCAGTACAAGTTTTAATTAACTAAACTAAAGTATTACTAGGTAGGTTTTTTTAACTTTTTGACATCATCATCATTTTTGTAGTGGTAGAGCCATGTTGTAGCTAGCCGCTGCATCACAAATGGGCCGGCTCGTCCGGGGCAGTACCACCCTCTCACAGAACACCGGCGTGAAGCAGCAGTACTCCTGCTGCGCTTCGTACGGTCAGTGAGAGCGCCGGGCGCCCAATACCTCTCCCCCTCCCCTATTCCCTCTCCTTTCCCAGGGCCGACAACGCACTGGCATCGTGGAAAGCGTTGTGGGTGTCTATGGGCAGTGGTGATCATTTAACATCAGGTGACCCACTAGTTCGTTTGTCTGGCCTCTTTAACATAAAAAAAAATCAATCAGCTAATTAAAATTGAAATTCCGAAATTTTCCAGAAGATCCCGTGAGAATAATCTAAAATTACCTTTTTGCTCTTCATTAACGTGACATAAAAAACGTTACACATTATAACAAAGGTAGAATATTTGTATTGTACATTATATTGTTGTGTTGTTAGAAATTTAGCTTTTCAAAATTTTTAACCCGTTACCTACTGGTGTACACTATAAAGTTGAGAGTATGTTTAGTATTTCAAACTAAATACAAACTGAAATATAGATGCACAGAAAAAACCCCAGAAAAAAGACCAATGCTGGGAATCGAACCCAGGTCCTCAGCGTTCCGTGCTGCGTGCTTACTTACCCCTACACCATCACTGGTCTAGAAGTTAGCGACGAATCTTTCCCATACATCGTACACTTCAGTCTGTTATAATCACATTTAGGCAGTGATAAAGCGCATCTATGTTAATGCCCTCTACCGAGAGACTTCAACACTCCTTCGGAGCTACCCGCTCACCTGGACCAAGAGATGGCGCTACTAGGCCAACTTTTACAAGTTAAGTATGAAGTAATTGGCCAGCATTGGTCTTTTTTCTGGGGTTTTTTCTGTGCATCTATATTTCAGTTTGTATTTAGTTTGAAATATATGGTTTCACGGGATGACCGTAAAAGTAATAAAAAAATGAAGTTGAAGAAAATAAAAAAATAAATAGAAAAAGATACTTCACACTTAACTAGTATGTTTAGTAACGAATATAAAATGTTCTTTATGTCAAGAGAGGTGCTGCTAAAAATTGCTTTCTATGCTCTTGTGCATAAAGTAAAATCTTCGTCTAAGACCAAGGCAATGAGCCGCAAACAGCCACAAACAGTAGAAATTAAATTTATGGTTCTTTTTTTATAAAAGTAGTGTTTTATATTACGAAATTAATAAAACTATCTAATCTAGTACCTACATTTGGATATGAATTGCAATGCATGAAAAATAAGAGCTTTGTTATTAAAATTGTTTTCTAATTATTAGCTCTATTCAATCATGTCATAAAAATCATTAAAACATATATTTAATTAAATTAATAATAATAATAATAATACAAAATAGCACGTTACTTACAACAGTCATAATCGAAATACTCCTTAATATTGTAAAAATTGTTAACTATAAGCCATGAATACAATGTCCGCCTAAATCTTTGTATGTCAAAAATTTCCTTTATAAATCGGTAAATTATTAATAATTTTAATTGTCATTATATAACAATTATTTTTAAAGAGTGCAATCTTAGTTTAATACTTTAAAATATTACCGTAAAATTCATGGATTTCTAACTTGGGCAAGCAGCTTGTTAAAGCTACCAGGAATATATGAGTGCGAGCTGTTTGAGTGAAAACACGGTGGTAACGACTGTACCTACTTCCCTTTAGTCACTGCAACTACGCGAACTCATAATCAAAGTTATATTCCTCTGTGCATCGTTGGCTTTGCGCCGCTTTATGGCCGTTCGTGCAATCGGACGGGGGGACTATGTTCTTAGTTCGTAGTGGAGCGCGGTCAGTGTTTATGTGTGTCATTATGGAGATACAAAACTACTTGCAGTTTATTTTGTGGTACTGATAAGCCAGTACAGTAATGCGGCAGTAATGAACAAGCGTGCAAATGTTATGTTATGCTAGCGCTTGTGAGATATACGCTCTAGAGTGCAGTGGGGCGAATCGTTTCAACTGCAAACTTTTCAATTAATCAAAACCGAATAAATATGTTTAGGTCTCATTTTACCTTGATTTCGTTCCCTATTACCAACATACCTAGATCTCAAAATAACTTGGTGTCAAAATGGCTGAATTCCAAAATACTTATATTTTTTTCTCAAAACACTGGATTTATAATACGACTGAATTTTAAAATGTCATTGTCTCATAATAACTAAACATAACAAGACCTTCATCGCAAAACAACCAAATCCCATAATACCTAAATTTTAATATTAACAGTTATCAGGACAGTTAAACTAGATAAAAGCTTGTAAAAAAATTTAGGTATTTTGGGACTGTGACATTTTGCTTTTCCGGTGTTTGAAGGAAATGTACATATCAATATTTAGTCATTTCGGGAATGGGACGTTTTCGGTCAAAGTCATTATGACTTTCGTTCATTTTAATAATGCGTCAATTTGATATTTAGGCATTATTGGTTCATGGTCATTTGAAATTTAGTCAAATTAGTTAATAAGGCATTATGCAATTTTATTTTAATTAACCCTAAGCGAATATATCACCAAGCTATGAGGTAAAACGTTTTGTGAATTCGTTGTTTAATTTATAAAAATTGCAATGCACCAGCTAGTGTGATCCTACTAAGCATAACCCTTCCTTTTGATTTGACCCTAATCCATACTCAATATTATAAATGCGAAAGTGTATCTGTCTGTCTGTCTGATGCCTCTTCACGCTCTAACTGCTGAACTGTTTCAAAAAGAAGTTGAAAACTTGGTTGGTAAACTCTTTCCATACAAAAAATTGTTAAGTAGTATAGTCAGTAGTTTTGTAAGATGTACTGTATCTATGTTTTGTGCACAAATCCATTAGAAATGACTGTATGGTTCGCCAACAAATTGTTTTGCAATTTGGCGAAATATTTCATAACGGTTGTTATACTATGCTTACAATAAATTTAAAAAAAATATTTAGATGAAATTTGGTATGGATATAGTTTGAGACCCTGGGAAGGTCATAGGATAGTTTTTTTTTCGGAAAATTGCAGTTCCCACAGGATAGCGATAAAAACGAATTCTTTGCAGACGGAGTCACGCGCAACAGCTAGTAAGAAACAAAATATTACTATGATACGAATAGTTCAAAATCCTTTGTAATGACGACCGCTTTTGCCTAGTTGGTAGTGACGCTGCCTACGAAGCAAGAGGTCCTGGGTTCAAATCCCGGTAAGGGCATTTATTTGTGTGATGAGCACGGATATTTGTTCCTGAGTTATGGATGTTTTCAATGTATTTAAGTATTTATTTATCTATATAAGTATGTTTATCGTCGTCTAGTACCCATAGTACAAGCTTTGCTTAGTTTGGGACTAGGTCGATTTGTGTAAGATTGTCTCCTAATATTTATTTATTTTAATAAAGTCCGACTCGAATAACCCTGGTTTCTGCCCCATGTTTGGGAATTTAGGGAGCCGAAGCCACATTGCACTCATAATATACCTATACTTAATTCAATATCCTTTCCAATCCTGAATGGCGTTCCATATAAATTCGCTAAGTGGCTAACAGGCGCAATTCCCTGTTTGATCTCTAAATCGTATTAATTTCGACGCCTGCGTCCCCTGTGTATACTCGTGCATTTGGGGTTAGGCCAGCATCCCAACGATCATTTATTTTAATTTGATTATTTCTAATTGTTTGCGGATTTCTTATCACCAGCTGCTATGGTTACACAAATTTTGTCTCTTGGACAACCTAACCATTTTTCTATGAAACAATAGTTGATTCACCCATAAGCTGGTTCATCGTATTGTGCGCAAAAGAAAAAATATTTGAAACTAGCCTTAGGCCGCGACTTCGCACGCGTATTATTAGGCCAGGCAGTCGATTTGGAATTCCGGATAACCCCAAATATTTCCTAAAATTATATCATATTCTTCATTAACGTTGCATAAAAACACCGTTTCATGCCTCTAAACTTAGCGGTTGAGATTTCGGAATTTCATCCCAATCCCATGGGAATATCGGAAAAAAGTACTTAGGTACCCAATCTGCTAGTCCTGATGTGACTACCTACAGTCGAACCAACTGAATCACGAACAATTGGAACTTTTTCACAGAAAATGTCACAGTCATATCGTATTGCTTGACCAGACCTTGACCAAAAAAATTGACGCTTACTGTGAACTCGTCAGAAATGAAATGGATTGACTCATCATGATTCTTCACAACAGAGTTTTTTTGTAGCAGTGCAATCCACAAATATGTGCTTCATAATATGTGCTTGTTAAAGACTAATTTTTTTTTTTTTTTTAATTACAATTAGCTCATAAAGGCTAATAAGCAATATTCATTTCACTTAATCTACTATTTTGTTTAAAGTCTCTAAGAATAACGTCCAATGACTATTTTGACTTTGAATACATGATTCAGTCTTTTTTTCTTCGGTTTATTTATGTCCTTTTAGTTTCATATTCTTCTTCTTATGTCTCTCTATTATTGGAGGTCTGCTGTCAGTTCTGCGAAGTATTTCCGGTTTCTTACCAAGCGAAATACTCGTAGCTCTTCCGTTTTAGTTTAATTATTTAAAACAAACCCCCCTGCAATCCCCCCCCCCGCACCCTGCACCCCAAATGTGATCCGGAGAAGCAATTTTATTTAAATCGGTTAAGTAGTTTATAATAATAGTCCTCTATATCTTGCGTTCGTAGATTACTCGAAAGCATTCGACAGCTTAACTCACTCTGCAATTGTCACATCCCTACGTAACCAAGGTATAGAGCCTATATACATCAATCTCCTTCAATCCATCTATAACAATAGTACAGCAGATATTAAGCTTCAAACTTCAGGTCAGTCCTTTCCTATAGAAAAAGGCGTTAAACAGGGCGACCCGTTGTCTCCCACAGTGCCCTCGAAGATCTTTTTAAAAGCTTAGCAGTCTTATGGGAGAACAGAGGCATAGTGGTTGGTGACAGGAGATTAACTAATCTCCGGTTCGCTGACGACATTGTTATTTTTTCCCAAACAGCCCAAGACCTCGAATTAATGCTGCAAGATCTTAGCACGGCAAGCCTTAAGATTGGACTAGCGATGAATAGGTCAAAAACCCAACTTATGACCAATAGCACGAAACCTAGGGTGATGGTTGATGGGCAGGTAATACAATATGTTGACGAGTATATCTATTTGGGCCAGATAGTCTCTTTCAGTAATAGGCAAGACAAGGAAGTCGAAAGACGCATCGAAAATACCTGGAAGAGCTACTGGTCCATGAAAGAGCTTATGAAGGGAAACCTTCCGTTAACACTTAAGCGAAAACTCGTCGGCATGTGTATCCTGCCCGTCCTAACCTACGGTGCCAAACATGGTCTCTGACCGAAAGTCAAAAGTCCAAGCTTAAGGTTTGCCAAAGAGCAATAGAGCGCAGCATATTAGGTGTGAAAAGGCTAGATAAAATCCGGAACACCACGCTGCGCTCAAAAACACGCATAACCGACGTTGGGAAAAAGACTGCTAAGCTAAAATGGGACTGGGCTGGACATGTCTGTCGCATGCACCCACAAAGATGGGCTCACACGGTCACTTGGTGGGTGCCGGAGAACGGCCAGCGACGACGAGGCAGACCAAGAAGGAGATGGCGGGACGATTTGGACGTGTACGCAAAGGACTGGCCTGACATTGCGCCGGACCGGGAGTTGTGCAGGTCAAGAGGGGAGGCCTTTGCCCAGCAGTGGGACACTATAAGAGGCTAACAAAAAAAAAAAGAAAAAAAGTAGTTTAGGAGTCCATCGCGGACAAACAACGTGATACGTAATTTATATAATTATATTAAGATTACGTTGCTTGAGAATATCAGTCACGTCAAATAAACTTTTAATATAATTAGCGGTTGCATGTAAATTGTCTTAATATGAGACTAATTTTGTCTAATAATCAAAGATGAAGGTACCTAAGCCTACTAAGGTATGGAATGCCTACTAGGAATTCGTCTAATAATGCCACATATCCCCCTGATATCGCAATAATTACCTCGCATAACTAAATTACAGATGTAATTTCAAAGTGTACGTTGCGTAACGTAAGCTAATTTTCACTCGAGATCCCCTAAGATGTTTTGATAAATATATTAATTGCAATCACCATATGTTTGCAAGTAAGTGGCTAATTTCGTGATATATCTGACAGAATCCTTAATACGGACTATTATAAATGCGAAAGTAAGTAAGTCTGTTTGTTACGTTTCTACGTTTAAAGTAGTGAGCTGAAATTTGATTTGGAAGTAGTTTGAGACCATGAGAAGGATATTTTTTACTCCGGGAAATTACAAAATAAGTCGCGTGCAGCAGCTAGTAATATTTTAAATGCAAAAATTTAGATTTTATCATGTTTGTTGCTCCATCACGTCAATCCGATATTCCCACTTGATCTGGATTTCATCATCACGGCCTATAATAGTATATCTCCTACTGCTGCTAAGGCGTCCTATCTGAATAAGGAAAGCTAAAGTTGTAGTTCCCACATGAGTCCAGTGCGGATTGGAAACTTAATACACACTTTGTTGTTTATTGGTCTGTGCACCTACGATATTTTCCTTCACTGTGAAGCTCATGGTAAATTTGAAATGTAATTAATATCCCACCTAAATTCCAAAAATAATAGAGGTGTGAGCCCGGGCTCGATACCATTGATCTGGATTTACTCATGTTTCAAAAACGTTTTCTTGTAGAGAAGATCATCATTGTCCCATAACTAGATTCTATGGTTCAAATGAAATGAAAAAATAGGCTTAGTTTGGCGGGATTTAGAGATGGTTTTAACGTACAGGTCGACTCAACTTATAATTCCTCGATGTACCTGCTTTTTAGCGCGGGAAACTTCGATCTAGCAACGGCAAAGCAGAATCCTACGCGCGCTAAAATCTTGCGCTCGATTACCTACTCGACTCGACCAAATCGCAGCAAGCCGTCCGTCATATTTTCGACTCGTGTAAGTGGGACAGAACTAAGAATCGTAAGGCAATTTTTGACCATTTATCCTTACAAATAAAGTTGAATATAGATTTTATTTGCATGTTCGGCTACTTTAAACGGTCTACGCTATTTTGCGCGAACGAAAGTTTGTCTCATCTCATCAACTCATCTTTAATTTATTGAATCAGGCGTTACTTTGCGGAGGTCCATAGTTATTAACTAAAACAATTACTTTGCTCACCCGCGACCTTACAATAGTTACGTTTATGCAAGAAATGTGCGTTCATGCAGTTCCTCCACCTCCACACTGTACGAACACACACAAATCACATAAACCCAACCATCACCACCACCAAGCTACACTGACGCGTTTCGAACTCAACCAGAGGTCATCTTCAGAGTTACCACAACCGTATGCTATGCTACCAAATGTTAAACTAAGTTTAACCGTGCACTAAACTATATTCATAAAATGTGAGGTAGACAAATGATAGCGCGATGTATATAATTATATGCTCATAAATTAAAGCGCCATCTAGCAGCAAGTAGGACTATCGGAAACGTCTACACTATTTTGCGCGAACGAAAACTACCGATCGGAATTTTAAGTTTTAGTCAAACTGTATGCCGCTTCCAAAGTGTTAAATAACATAACCACCTAAGTATTAGGATAAATTTTATTGTTGGTCGTATAGCTTTAAGTTACATTGTAAGAATTTAATATTAAGTGTAGGCCAATTAGTTTTGTGACAAGCGTGCTGGAGAAATAACTCACGAACATGCTTTTCGTACTATTCCTTTAAATTGAAGCTTGAATACCGTACACCGTAGGGCAAATGCGCCTTTGCCATAAGTATATATATACTAAGTTATTAAGTGGGCAGTTTGGTGGCTACCTAAAATAAGTGATGTGTAATGTCAATATTTTTTTTTAAATTGATTTTTCAGATAAATTTTGGAGGTCACATACATAGGACTTGGATAGTTTGTCTTATCTCATCCTTATTGTTAAGTAGCCACTAAACGTTGCCAAGCGTTGGATGCGGATGGCGTAGGACTGATCAGTTTGGCGAGCCTTGGGGGAGGCCTATGTTCAGCAGTGGACGTCTTTCAGCTGAAATGATGGTGATGAGCCTCGCCTCCAAACTACACGATTTGTACTGTCGAACACAAAGAAATTGTATAATTGGGTAACTATGATTCAGAAAGGTAGAAAAATATCAAAATTGTGAAGAGGATTCTGTGCAGGTTGTTTATTCTTAAAAATTAAGAATAAAAAACCAGTACAAAGCCACAGTTCAGATTTCAGATTTTAATCACAGTTTAGATTTCTACCTACCTCTTGTAAATCGTTCGTTATTCTTAATTTTAATTTGCCCTTAAACAATCTGAAGCAGACAAACGATAGCGCGATGTAAGAATACGCTCCAAAGTTAAAGCGCCATCTAGCGGCAAATAGGTGCACTAAACTATATTTAACAGATATCGATACTGCCAAAGTTACAAAAATAATGTATACATATTTTATTAACTTGGCATTAAATTTGTGTATACATATTTTTGTAACTTTGCCCGGATCCCGGACCTTTGTAATGTTGTCGCCTGTACTACAAGTTTTGCCTTGAAATAACGTGAGAAATCTGTTTTGAATCTGTCGGGTTACTTTATCGACCACAGTGTCTAAATTTTAAGAATAATTCTGAGAATTGCCTTTATCAAGAGACGTAAGAAAGCATTTTTAACCCCCGACACAAAAAGAGGGGTGTTATAGTTTGACCGCTATGTGTGTGAATGTCTGTGTGTGTGTCTGTGGCATCATAGCTCTTAAGCGGGTGCACCGATTTGGATGCGGTTTTTTTAATAGAAAGCAGGTTTCTTGCCGATGCTTAGATATGTTTCATCAAAGTCGGTTCAGCCGTTTCAAAGTTATTAGCTCTTTTTTTAGCTGCGGAAGGGATCTTAGACGCATTTACGGGCATTGACTTAATGTTGCGTTAGGGGTTTTTAATTTTTTTAATTTGTAGTTCTAAAGTTAGGGCCAAATGTTTGGCAAATGTTTGAATGTTTGGTTTGTTAGTGGTTTCGGGCTGAAAAATAGCGCTGAAGTGTTGCTCATAATTATGAGATACTTTCAGCATTTGCTAACGGCGAACCATTTGCCATAAAGTTTTTTTTTATGAACTAAAACAATTACTTTGCTCACCCG
Organism: Archips crataeganus; assembly: GCA_947859365.1. NCBI lineage: Eukaryota > Metazoa > Arthropoda > Insecta > Lepidoptera > Tortricidae > Archips > Archips crataeganus. The sequence goes on along the minus strand of OX402059.1, from coordinate 18,271,585 downwards.
CGACCTTACAATAGTTACGTTTATGCAAGAAATGTGCGTTCATGCAGTTCCTCCACCTCCACGCTGTACGAACACACACAAATCACATAAACCCAACCATCACCATCACCAAGCTACACTGACGCGTTTCGAACTCAACCAGAGCTCATCTTCAGAGTTACCACAACCGTATGCTATGCTACCAAATGTTAAACTAACAAACCAAAACAAATGTTTTAACTTGTCACTGTAACTTCTCAAGTACCCACTTTATTTTTCTTATTCTCAAACTACCCCACAAAAATTAACTTTTATTGACATATTTAAAACTACCTTGAATTTTTTGTTTATTTATTTATAAGGCATATTTAATTAATACTAACTGTTCAAATTCGACCCAAGCCGCAGTAAAGGAGAAGATACTAAATTTACCTGTTCATTAATAATAGACCCCATAGTGTTGTACCTAATTATTTCCATGCATTCCAGAGCATCCAGACGCAACCCCTTGCCGCAATAATGTAACACTTCATAAGAATCTGAATCTAACAATGAATGATTTGATTCCAACAAATGTTTTGCAAAATTCGATCTATCTGGATGCTCATTCCTATATGCCGAAACATGCTCTTTAAATCTAGTATTAAAACTTCGGCCTGTCTGTCCTACGTATATCCCATTGCAGTCATTACAAGTAAGCTTGTATACCCCCGATCTAGTTCCCTTATCTACCTGTTCTTTGTGGTTACATAGCCTAGAGTACAAAGAGTTGTTAGTCTTAAAGGCAACATTAATATTGTTTGATTTTAAAATGCCATAAATCTTATCAGACAAACCCCCGACGTAAGAGATGCTAGATCTATATTTGTTATTAGACTGAGAATGAACAGGTAAATTTAGTATCTTCTCCTTTACTGCGGCTTGGGTCGAATTTGAACAGTTAGTATTAATTAAATATGCCTTATAAATAAATAAACAAAAAATTCAAGGTAGTTTTAAATATGTCAATAAAAGTTAATTTTTGTGGGGTAGTTTGAGAATAAGAAAAATAAAGTGGGTACTTGAGATGTTACAGTGACAAGTTAAAACATTTGTTTTGGTTTGTTAGTTTAACATTTGGTAGCATAGCATACGGTTGTGGTAACTCTGAAGATGAGCTCTGGTTGAGTTCGAAACGCGTCAGTGTAGCTTGGTGGTGGTGATGGTTGGGTTTATGTGATTTGTGTGTGTTCGTACAGTGTGGAGGTGGAGGAACTGCATGAACGCACATTTCTTGCATAAACGTAACTATTGTAAGGTCGCGGGTGAGCAAAGTAATTGTTTTAGTTCATTAATATGGACCTCCGCAAAGTAACGCCTGATTTAATAAATTATTTTTTTTTATGTTTATTGCCTCAAGCAGTGGTTTCGACCAATGTTTCTTTCATTCTTTTCCAGATTTATTTTTCTTAATAATTAGTATTTTTTTTATAGCCTGTAACAATGTCCTACTGCTTGACAAAAGCGTCCCCTTTCCTCCGCATAAAAAAGTACAATATTACTAAATTTTGACTATCAAATCTTAATAGATAAAACTAGTAGCGGCTCATCTTCGCAGTGCAATGACTTATTACACTTATAATATTACCAAATAATATGTTTTACGCAATCAAAGCGGTCGAAGTCTAGTAAAATAATATAATTTCAAACTCGAACCAAGTTTAAACGGGCTTTTTTAACAGCCAGTAAAAACCGGTTTTCATTCCGCGAACGAACTGAAACAACCTGCAGCAGCACCGATTCAACAATAAACTTGTATTTTATTTACTTTAAAACGAGACCCGACTTGCGTATTAAACGGCGAATAACCAACTTTAAACTGCATAAAACTTTTTATGCTTACGTTTAAAATACAAAACCTCAGTGTGCATTCGATGGTAAAATAAAGTATACATCGTTTAAAGGAATGTTCTACTTTTGTAAAATTATTAGATTAGATAAATAAAAACCGGCCAAGAGCGTGTCGGACACGCCCAAGGTAGGGTTCCGTAGCCATTACGAAAAAATCAAGTAATATTTTTCTAAGGATTTCGTATGTGTACGAAATCATCCAAGTTTAGGTATGCTTTATACCTTAGGCTACTATTTACTCTTAAACTACAAATAATTTCCAAGCAATCTTAGCCGCTATAATTTTCCTAGTAAATTTGATATATTTACTACCATTCAGAATTTTTTCAAATTTTTCCACCCAACAGTTTAGATTTTAGAGGGGGGGGGGGACGGCCGATTTTAATGAAAATTTTCACTTTAAAGTTGAATATTTCGCAAACAGATCACTGAATAGAAAAATCATGGTAGCACCCCCTCAATGGTTTTAAAAGACCTATCCAACGATACCCCACACTATAGGGTTAGCCGAGAAAAAAAAATCACCCCCACTTTACGTCTATGGGAGGTACCCTAAAACAATTTTTATTTACTTTTTTTTATTCAATCACTTTGTCGGCGTGACTGATATATATATTCATGCCAAATTACAGCTTTCTAGTACTAACAGTCTCTGAGCTTAGCCGCGGACAGACAGACAGACGGACAGACATGGCGAAATTATAAGGGTTCCTAGTTGACTACGGAACCCTAAAAACCGGTTGTTAAGTCCGTTTACGGACGATAGTTTAACGTGACAACGTCATAACAAAACATTCATCCCCCCGCGCAAACACCCCCCGAACCCCACCCCCTTCCCCGCACCCCCGCATTGAAAATTACCCGAGCGCTAGTACTAAGATTGTATTATGTAATATTGCAACTGGCCTTCACTGCTCTTTAGGTACATGTAACGTTACGTAACGTTACATGTACGTTGCATTGCGTCATCCTTTTTCGTGTATACAGCCGGCGTTCATTGATTTATTAGACGTTGTCACGTCAAAAAATACGATTAATGCCCACAAATAAATCAACAATAAGTAGGAACATACTGTATCAGTTGTTCGCTATAAGTTTTGCGGTTCAGAGGTTGATCAAGTTGAAATACTCTTTAATTACCTCTTTGTCCTGTGGGTAGAGACACGTTGTATTGTATATAGCCATCGCGTCAAATATAATTAAACACCAACCTTATAGTGAACTGAAACAATTACTTTGCTCACCCGCGACCTAAGGTCAAGGTAAGTTTTAGGTCGTGGGTGAGCAAAGTAATTGTTTCAGTTCATTAATATGGACCTCCGCAAAGTAACGCCTGATACAATAACCCAACCTTATAGTTAGTGGTATAGAGTTGTATAGATATTACGCCTTGGTAACGTACAAATATTTATGACCTTTACTGTAAATTTGTATGCAACGAAAATGGAAAAACCAACACCTTGGTATAGAAGCAAAAGGTTAATTTCGACTCCAAGAAAAATATTCATGAACTGAAACAATTACTTTGATCACCCGCGACCTAAACCTTACCTCGATCTTAGGTCGCGGGTGAGCAAAGTAATTGTTTCAGTTCATTAATATGAACCTCCGCAAAGTCACGCCTGATTCAATAAATTAAAAAATATTCAATTTGTAACTCCAACAAGTGTAATTTTAGTTTAATTCAAATTTTTAAAGTTTTTATTCTTCTTTTAATTACCTATACGGTTATACGGTTGCCTAGCTACGAGTAAACATTTCAAATCTTGTTTACCAAATCATATTTACTCAATAATATTTTATATTTCGTTCTTAATATTAAAATTATCAGTGACAAATAATCTGTGTACTCGCTAACCCATAAATTTAAATAAATAATCATGAAAAATTGAACCTATAAATGGATTCCATTAGTTCTGATAATATTATTTTGACAAGTCAACATGAAAATCTTTCAAGTACCGTGCAGTGCCCGCATTGCCCCAGATCTTTCAAACGCAATGGATTACAACGTCATATACGTGCTGCCCACGATAACCATTCAAGCACGCAACGAATTTCTGATTCAGTTGTGTACACATCACGCCTGGAAGATGCTTTTGGATCGCCCTATCTTAACAATATAGGATCTAAGACTGGTGCTTGGCAAAAACGCTGGGACAAAGTTTGTTGTCTTCACGGTAAACTTTACGATCTTCCCTCTAACACAACTAGCAGAAAATTTATCCATACACTAGCTGATGAAATAGAACTTCTTGTCAAATTAGATTTTCCTTCAGAACGTGTTTTAATCTTCATTGCCGTAATGTTACAACGAGACAAGAACATAAAAAAAAGTAAAAGACATAACCAGATTACTTGATCGCCGCCTCAAATTATGGGCCGAAGAAAAATACGAAATCCTCATAACCGAATCTATTAAAGCAGACATCTCTCTTTGTAGTGCTTTTAACAGAAAAAATGGCAATAATGATGACGTCACCAAAATATTCACACGTTTAATTTTGAAAGGCAAAATTCGAGAAGCTCTCAGTTGGCTCTTAACAAAAGATACGAGCAAAATCCTTAACACCGATGACGAAGTTGATACTTCTGGAAAAACGGTCAAAGACGTCTTAGAAGAAAAACATCCCACCGCAATTACCCCAGACCCATCCTTATTTACGCTACCTGAAAATATTTCTGAAATGCCTCCACTACTCGATGTTGACATAACCTGTGACCACGTCGAATCAGTCACTAGGAAATTGCATGGTGGAGGAGGGCCAACAGGTACCACATCTGAAAACTGGAAAGATTACCTCTTACGTTTTGGCGAAGCAAGCTTACACCTAAGGATTTCCATAGCTCATCTAACCATGAAACTTAATAATGAATATGTTCCATGGAGCCACATACAAGCACTCATGTCAAGTCACCTTGTAGCCCTTGACAAATGCCCCGGTGTGAGACCAATCGGTATTGGTGAATGCCTTCGGAGAATCCTATCCAAATGTATGATTGAAGCCACCGGCTCCGAGGTTACCGAAGCATGCTCCAACTCGCAACTCTGCAGCGGATTAAGCAGCGGCATCGAAGGTGCAATACATGCAATGAGCGATCTATTTGAAAAAGAATGCCAACCCGGCTCAAACTGGGGACTACTTCTTGTTGACGCAAATAATGCTTTTAATTCTGTTAATAGACAACTTGCCCTTTGGCAAGCAAGATTATACTGGCCACACTGCGCTCGCTTTCTTTATAATACCTATAATGGTCACGCAGAGCTCGTCATTCGCGATTCTGACATGAGAATTTATAGCAAAGAAGGTGTTACTCAAGGAGATCCACTAGCTATGCCTTTATATGCCCTTGCTACTTTACCTTTAATAAATAAACTCAAAGATGACCATAATACCACTCAATTTTGGTATGCGGATGACTCTTCTGCCCAAGGAAATCTTAATAACCTGTATCAATGGTGGGAAAAGATAAGTAGCATAGGGCCTGCCTACGGATATTTCCCCCAAGGCAAAAAATCATTCTTAATAGTATCTGAGACAGACAAACAGAAAGCAACTCATATATTCAAGAATACTAATGTTACAATTGTAACTGGATCTCGCTATTTGGGAAGCTACATCGGAGAAGGCAAAGAGAATTTTGCAAAAAAGAACGTACATAAATGGGTTTCCACTTTAGAAAAATTATCTCTCATATGTAAAGATTCACCACAAGCTGCCTATACTGCCTTAACCAAAGCTGCACAATTTCAATGGTCATTTTTGTTACGAGTCCTAAATGATGCCGCAGAATACTTTGGTCCTTTAACAAATACCTTACGCACAACTTTTTTGCCGACCCTACTAGGGGGTGATGTGTCATCATTAGAAGCTGACTTATTTTCTTTACCAATACATAAAGGAGGATTAGCAATATCTGATGGTGCCACCACTTCAAATTTATACTATGATACATCCAAAAAAGGCTGCACAGTTCTTTCTTCCTCGTTAATTGAAATGAAACATATGGAGCTTGCAGAACATCATAATTCCCTCAAGGATGCACGTAAAGAATACCATAAACAGAAAGAAACTCGTGATGACAATCTTATGGATTCTATCTTAACCAAGCTCCCTCCCATCAAAAGAAGAGCCATTGAAAGATCAATTGCGACCATAATGAAAACAAAATCCTCCAATTGGTTATCCGTTATACCCACAAGAAAAGATCATTTTGACCTTTCTCCATATGAATTCCGTGATGCCCTTTCAATACGCTACCATCGAACACCAATCTCTATGCCAAAATCTTGTGATGGATGCGGCAATAACGATTTCAATATTGATCATGCCCTCTGTTGCAAAACTGGCGGTCTAATCACGAGACGTCACAACGAAATAAGAGATCTCTTTTGTGAATTATGTCAACAAGCGTGGGGAAATGTAGTCAAAGAACCAATTATCACTGAAGGTGATAGTGGCCTACGAGGCGATTTAGCTTGCCGCGGCGTGTGGGTTGCCCAGAGGGAGGCGTTATTCGATATCCGTGTCGTAGACACCGACGCTCCTTCTTACATCTCACGCCCTGTTGCTTCTGTCTTAAAATCTGCCGAATCGGAAAAGCAAAACAAATATGCCAATGCCTGCGAGCTGCGTCATGCCACATTTGCACCCCTTGTCACCTCCGTAGATGGAGTCTTTGCACCACAAATGGCCACCTTTGTGAAACACCTCGGGGAAGCACTTGCATCTCGCTGGGACCGCTCTTTGTCTTGCGTCTTGGGCTGGCTAAGAGCTCGGGTAATAACTTCTATATTTAGAGCGACTAGCATGTGCATTCGAGGCACCCGATATAAATGGAAGCCAGCAACGAAGCTGTTTGGCTTTGATGATGGTGCTGCCCTACCACACTCCGACTGACAGACTGACTTGACATTTTTTTTTCATAGTTTACTAATTTATTAGTTTCCATTTTTATCTGTTATTACTTCCTAATGTATATTTCTAATTTATATAGAATATGTGTAAATAAATTATTATATTTTTTTTTTTTTTTGTTTTTAATTACCTAGTGTATGTAATGTACTTATGTACTGTTCCTGAAAAGTAATTCTAAATATTTCAGCCAATGCTTGGTTGAATATTACTGTGCCGCAGGCACAACCTTTTTGATATGAATTTATGTTTTTATACTTTTTTTACCAAATTTGAATGTTTTTTGTTTTCTTTTTGTTGTCAAGTCTGTCAGTCTTATTACAGCTATTAAACAGTTACAACGTGTTTGATTTATTAAGCATATAGACTCAGCAGACCCTTAAGGTCCATTCTAAGCCCTTAAGGCCCCAGTCAGCTACATTTTGGTCCTTCTCCCGTAAAGTGAGTGAACTAGTGAAACATCAAGCCTACATTCGGATGAAGAAACAGGGAGTACACACAATACATAATTAATTAAGTAGTTTTATTGTAGTGAAAATGGTCGTAGAAACACGCGCTAGTGCGAAAAAACTCGCGACAGCCCCAGAAGGCTCGTCAAGTGCGGAGAGGGAGGAACAACCGTCCGCACCTAGCGGCCCTCTCGCCGTCTTGGCGACCGCACCCCCGACGACCTCCCGGCCCGCGAGCCCGACCACGTCCCGCTCTTCTTCGAAGGTAGCTCAGCAACCTTCCGCATCTAGCGGACTCGTCGCCATGTCGGCGACAGCAGCCCCGGCGACCTCCCGGTCCCGGCCCATGAGTACGACCACGTCCCGCTCTTCAGCCACAGTGGTAGCCAGACGGTTGGCCGCGGAGGCGCAACACGCGCGCCGCCTCGCTGACCTCAAGCAACGTCAGCTTGAGCAGGAACGTGAGGCGGCGGAGGCCGAGCTGCGCGCGGAGCTCGCTGCTATTGACGCAGACGCGAGCCGCCGCGATTCAGCCTTCTCTAGCCGCGTGTCCATCCAAGATTGGGTCGACAACAGCATAGACCATTGTGATCAAGAACGTACGCTCAATCATGGTTCTAATTTCAGATATGAAGTCCCTGAAGTCGGGCAAGGTGAGCCTGATTGTGCCGCGTTCGTGCCGGAACGAGACCCGCAAGTCCAGGCCGGCAGCGCTGCGCCGCCCTGCAAGTTCCCAGCGGGCGCGGCGCCGCCCTCCGGACAAGACGCTGCAGCATCGGACGTGCCGCAGCTAATAAAATCGTTGGATATTTTGATTTCTAGCGTCAATAAAAATATACGTCCTGATAAAGTTAGCCTGGCTTTGCCTCAGTTCGATGGAAAGTCACATTTAGACTGGTTGACTTTTAAACGAGTCTACGATTCGACCGAGAGCGCTTTTAGCCCGGTCGAAAATCTAGCGCGCCTCGGAGCCGCGCTGCGTGGCGGCGCGCGCGAGGCCGTGGCCGCGCTGCTGGTGTCGGCGCGCAAGCCGGGCGCCGTGCTGCGCGCGCTGGCGGCGCGCTTCGGCCGGCCCGAGCTCGTGGTGCTGCGCGAGGTGGCCGCAGTGCGCGCCCTTCCCAAGGTGAGCGGCGAAGGTAACGATTTCGCCGTGTTTGCCTGCCGTGTCCGTAACTGTGTGGAAGTAGTACGTTTGCTAGAACAAACCGATTATTTGCGCTCGCCTGAGCTTTTTCAAGCGCTCATTAGCAAAATTTCACCACTGTTACGGACGCGATGGATACAGTACGCTGGATATCATGACTCGAATCAATCTTCGAAGTTAGAACTTTTCGTAGATTTCCTAGAGTACGAAGTTGATTTGCAGTCTAGATACGGCGTTATTTTTGAGCCGTCTGTGGCGCCGACCGTGTCGCACGCTACGGACAACAGGCGACTCAAAGATAGAGTTCATGTTGTTGTTGAAGACCAGCGCGCTAAGTCCGCATCATCATTTAAGAGCCGGTCTTCAACGGCGGCATCGAGCAGCGTTTCTTGCTGCATTTTATGCGGTCAATCGCATAGTTTGATTGACTGTCATAAATTTAAACATATGTCAGTTGATGACAGATGGCATCTTGTGAAAAAGAATAGAGTCTGCCATCGTTGTTTAAAGGTTGGTTGGCATAGACTAAACTTTTGCAAGGCGAAAGGTCAATGTGGCATTGATGGCTGCGCTTTCCGTCATCACGTTTTGCTGCACAATTCGGATTTTGAGCGAGCCGCAGCTGCACATGTTGGGGTGGAGGACGACGCCGAGCCGTCGACGTCGGCGGCCGCGCGCCGCGCCGATCCCGTCGCCGAGCCTCACGTTACCGATCCCGCAGCGGCGCCTTGCGGCGCCGAGCCCCAGTTCAAAGAAGTTCTCACGCATGCTTCGACTTCTTTGACTTCCAGCGACCTTCCTTGTTCACAGCAGTCATTTTCTCGACCATTACTGAAAGTGGTTGCGGTTACTGTGTCCGGCCCGTCTGGCAGCGTAGACACCTACGCCCTTTTGGACGATGGCTCGACAGCCACATTTATTGACGCAGAAATCGCAACCAAACTAGGTGTTACCGGTCCTGAGAAGGTGATTCATCTGGATTGCGTGGGTGGCTTAAGGAAGGAGACGACGGTGCAGTACGTGGACTTCCACATCAGAGGTCGCAGCGCGGACGAGACTCACTTCATTCGCAGGGCTAGGTCGATTGTTGGTTTAGGTGCCGCTGGCCAGTTTGTTCGAAAGCAAAGCGTTGCTGCATTGCCTTACCTAGCCGACATTGCCGATGAGTTTTCCTACGGTGACGTGAAGCCCACTATTATTATTGGCATTGACAATTGGTCTCTAACTATGGCCAAGGCTTCACGGAGCGGTAGTAAAACTCAACCGGTCGCAATCCGTACGGCACTAGTTTGGGTTTTGTTCGGTTTTGGGTGTAGTAAGACCGCACTGGTTGACTTTGTGAATCACGCCACCTTTGACGAAACCAAGCTCAGGCAGTCGAACGATCGCTCAGAGTTGGAGCATTTAATTCGAGAACAGTATAAGCTCGACTCTATCGGTATCTCTAAGCGCGTCGCTCGCTGTGCCGACGACGACCGCGCCGTTGATATAGTTGAACGCTCAGCTCGTCGATTGCCCGATGGTCGGTTTGAAGTAGGTTTGCTCTGGAAGTCAGACAAATTACTTGTGCCTGACAGTTATAGACTTGCTTTGTCTAGGTTTTTAAATCTCGAGAGCAAAATGAAGAAAGACTCCGTCTACGCGCAAAGGTACCGTCAGAACATTCACGACATGCTTCGGAAGGATTACGCCGAACTATGCACAGAAGTATGCGATGCCAAGTCGACAGTCTGGTACTTGCCTCACTTCGGCGTAGTCAATCCGAATAAACCAGGTAAGTTGCGTGTCGTGCATGACGCTGCGGCAAAGTCGCAGGGCTCGTCACTAAACTCGTTTTTATTGACGGGCCCAGACTTACTGCAACCCCTTCTGGGAATTTTGTTGCGGTTTCGTGAAGGTAGAGTCGCATTAACCGCCGATATTCGTGAAATGTTTCCACAAATAAAAATTAAACATGAAGATCGCGATGCTCAGCGGTTCTTGTGGCGCGACGACCCTACCGGACCGATTAAAGTCTATCGAATGTCTTCAATGATTTTCGGTGCCGCATCTAGTCCTTTTACGGCTTTATATATTAAAAATAAAAATGCCACCGAATTTCAGGACAGTTATCTCGAAGCAGCCAAAGCCATCGTTCTGGATCATTATATGGACGATTATATAGGTAGTCTAGATACAATAGAGCAGGCAACGCGCCTAGCTGCTGATATCTACACTGTCCATAAGAACGCTGGGTTTGAGATGCGCGGTTGGGTATCAAACGACCCCGAAGCACTATCATCGTTGCCGAAGGAGAGTTTGCTAGTAGTACCGATAGCAAACCATAGTTTAGATGTAGACTTAGGTAGCCTAGCGACACCTGTTCGCACACTAGGTCTCATTTGGAGACCCGCTGCCGACACCATCGGCTTCTATACCGGTGTCAAAGAACAGGTGTTGCCCAAAAGTCTCACAAAGCGTGAAGTGCTAGCGCACGTCATGCGAATTTACGACCCACTCGGCATCCTTGCGCCCATAGTCGTAAGAGGCCGCATTATGTTCCAAAATTCATGGCGCAAGGGTCTCGACTGGGACGAGAAACTCTCTCAGAGCGATTGTGCCGCGTGGAGCCTCTGGTTTGAGGATTTATTGTCTGTTTCCAATTTGCAGATCCCACGCTGGTACTCACTGAACGAGCTTCAACTAGAGAAGTGCGAACTTCACATATTTGCAGACTCTAGTGAATCTGCCTATGCCGCAGTTGCATACTGGAGATTTATTTACACCAACGGCTACGTGAAACTCGCACTTATTTGTAGTAAAGTACGCGTAACACCTCTAAAGCCAGTTTCTATTCCGCGTTTAGAGCTTCAGGGTGCTCTTATTGCAGCACGTCTTGCGTTGTCGATCTGTGAAGCACATAGATTGAAGGCATCGCGAAGAGTGTTTTGGTGCGATTCCATGACAGTTCTAGGTTGGCTTCGCAGTGACGCACGCTCTTTTAAGCCTTTTGTTGCACACAGAGTGGGCGAGATTCTTGAGACTACTAACGTCAACGAGTGGCGTTGGGTGCCGAGTCACTTAAACGTAGCGGATGATGCGACTCGATTAAAACGCACGGCGCTAACTCAAGAATGCCGCTGGATCTCAGGCCCTGAATTTCTGCTCTCTTCAGATTGGCCCAGTGAACCGCAAGTCGAACAGACCCTGGGCCGAGATGAACTGAAGCCATCTTTCATAGTAAATTTTATTAGTGATATGAACATTGCAGCACCAATTTCAGGTAATCCACGCCGTTTCAGCTCATGGCTTAGGTTGGTGCGTGCCACCGCTGTAGCACACCGTTTCATAACACTACTGCGTAGGCGTAGTCTCAGTCGGAGGGGTTTAGATGTAGCTCAATTAGTGCGATGTGAGGGGGGTTTGTGTACCTTTATGTTTCAGCCCGTGAGCGCCTCCTCATCGACACCTCCCCTGATGGATTATAGCGAGTTGACTGCCAGCGACATTTGCCTAGCAGAGGCACACGTTCTCCGCCAGTCTCAGCTGGACTCTTTTCCAGACGAAGTAGCGCGTCTACGTAGTCCTGGCCAACCCCTACCACGCGCCAGCCGTCTAGCCAAAAGAGCCCCCGTGATGGGTGATGATGGTTTACTCCGGCTGTCCAGTCGCATCACTGCAGCTTCAGGAGTACCTGAGGACGCTAAGCATCCTGTCATCCTCGATGGTAGACACCCTTCTGTTCGTCTTCTTGTGGAGCATCATCACCGTCGCGCCGCCCACGCCAACACAGAGACTGTAGTTAACGAACTTCGACAGCATTATCACTTGCTCAGCCTACGAGAAACCGTCCGATCAGTTGCCTTTAAATGTCAACTATGTCGCATACGTCGTACTGTCACATTTCGGCCACCAGTTGGAAATTTACCTGAAGCCCGGTTGGCGCATCACCGACGTCCGTTCACTTTCGTCGGGCTTGATTATTTCGGCCCAATTCAAGTTGCAGTTGGCCGCAGGCGTGAGAAGAGATACGTCGCTCTATTCACGTGTCTTGTCGTTCGTGCCATACATCTCGAAGTTGTTCACAGTCTGTCTGCAGATGCAGCGATTATGGCCCTGCGACGATTTGCTGCTAGAAGAGGCACGCCTACAGAGATATGGTCAGACAATGGAACTGCCTTTGTCGGTGCCAACAGGGAGCTGCGGACACTCTACGCAAGCGCCACTTCTAACTACGCGGCTAATGAGAAGATTAACTGGCGATTCCTGCCTCCATCAGCTCCCTTCATGGGTGGAGCCTGGGAGCGCCTCGTGCGGAGCGTCAGAACTGCTCTGCGCGTGACCCTCACCGAGCGCACGCCGTCAGATGAGGTGCTGAACACACTGCTGGCCGAAGCTGAGGCGCTAGTCAACGCGCGACCGCTCACTCATGTGTCGTCCGACCCTAACAGTGAAGATGCTCTTACCCCTGCCCATTTCCTGCTTGGCGCATCATCTGGTCGACCGATTCCTGCGACGATGACGGAGACAGACCTACTGAGCAGGAGCAGCTGGCGCAGAGCTATGCTCCTAACAGATTACTTCTGGCGACGCTGGGTCCGAGAATACCTGCCCACTCTTATACCGAGACCAGCCAACGGAGAAGCCCCCACCATGGCCGTGGGAGACCTGGTCCTCATTGCTGATGGTAATTTACCTCGAGGATCATGGCCCAGAGGACGAGTGACGGCGTTATTTCCTGGTACAGACAGGATTATTAGGGTGGCGGACGTGGCAACGACAGCTGGCGTGCTTCGACGGCCCCTTAGAAAGTTAGTTAGGTTGCCAGCTAACTAAAAAGGGGAGAAATGTGCCGCAGGCACAACCTTTTTGATATAAATTTATGTTTTTATACTTTTTTTACCAAATTTGAATGTTTTTTGTTTTCTTTTTGTTGTCAAGTCTGTCAGTCTTATTACAGCTATTAAACAGTTACAACGTGTTTGATTTATTAAGCATATAGACTCAGCAGACCCTTAAGGTCCATTCTAAGCCCTTAAGGCCCCAGTCAGCTACAATTACATTATCGACCTTTGACATTTCATAGCAAATAAATAATTTATTTTCACGCAAAATTCCAAAATTAATAAAACTTAAAAAAAAGTTACCTAATCTTAACCTACAAATAGATTTACTTATCTCTTATACTTAGTTTCTGACTTCTCCCCAGTTCCCCACTAACCCGTTTGGATTGCTCACCCTGTACACCAGTGATTATATCTGTCAAGTTGGTTTTCTATTTAAAAACTCGACTCTTCGATACGATGAGGCACGTGTATTATGTGACACAATAAATCATACCCTTTCAATATACGCCGCGTCAACCGTTTCATGAACAGTGAATACGTTATCACCTCTGGATACCGACAACGTGAAATGGGACAGTTCTACCGATATGATTCGCGTGCACAAAGAATTGACAGGAGTTCACTTTGAATTTGCAATAATAATATATCCTCCTGCTTTTCGAGTGGGAGATAAATACGACAACACAGGTTTTAACTCATATTTAGACAGTCGATTGCAATTGATTCTGGCGTTAATGTGCAAATCCATGTGAAGACCAAATAACTGTGATGTTTGTTCTCGGGTCTTGGGTGTTTAATATGTATGTATGTATGTATCTATCTATATAAGTATGTTTATCCGTTGCCTAGTACCCATAACACAAGCTTTCCTAGCTTACTTTGGGACTGGGTCAATTGGTGTGAATTGTCCCGTGATATATATATATTTTTTTAATAACGAATAAACCAATAGGGGGGAGGGGCAATCTTACACAAATCGACCTAGTCCCAAACTAAGCAAAGCTTGTAGTATGGGTACTAGACGACGATAAACATACTTATATAGATAAATAAATACTTAAATACATAGAAAGCATCCATAACTCAGGAGGAGAAAACACACGAGTACCACCTAAAAACCACTGCCCGACAGGCACACCTTGGTTTCCCATATGTAATAAGTCATAAAGGTCATACATAATGTATGATTTTCCATAATTATCATTAGTCATAAAGTCATTTTTTTCTGAAATAGTATTTTCTTCAGGATTTTTTGAAATGCCATCTTGTAGGAGGGTAAATATTCAGCGTTTTTACGGCGGTTTTTTTTGTCATTACCATTTGAGCAGAAATTATTAAAATGGATGATGCTTAGGGTTAACTTTTTATGAAAACTTAAGACAGTACCGATGCTAAATCTAGTTTGATGAAATTTCGCGCGATTCGTCCTTCGTTTGTGGTAATAATCGTCGAATGGTAATGACGTTTAACCGCGCGGTCAAAACGCATGAATATTCACCCAGAATGCAATAGGTTAGGTTGGGTTAGTTTAATAACAACTACTTATACTAAATAGGACTTATCACGCAAATAATATAGTAATTATGGTAATTATTAGTAATTATGAGTGAAAATCAAGAAAGTTTAAAACAGTATATATTAGTTTCACAACAAGTCCAAAGAAAATACTGTTTCCGAAATAAATCACTTTATGACCAATGAATGACTATTACGGACAATTATACATTATGAGTTATTAAGTTATGGGATCCGCATTGGATGCGGATGGCACAGGGCCGATCTGTTTGGCGAGCCTTGGGGGAGGCCTATGTTCAGCAGTGGACGTCTTTCGGCTGAAATGATGATAAAATGACGAAGTTATGGGAAATTAAATACAAAAGTTAAACATCCACACAGCTTAATATTTCCGTCAAACGGTAGCCTCTCACAATTTTTGGCAGAGGCAACCAAGCGTGTAACCAACTCCTGTCAAAAGTGTCACGTTCACGAATGAAGCTGTAATAAAATCAGTCCGAATGGAAATTGCCAGAAACGGATTTACTCAGATCCTTTGTGAGTTATACACCCTTACCTGAGTACGTGTGATATGTAGCTGCGTAATGCGGGAACTAGACGCTTTGGATTTTTACAAGCTTTTATTTCACTTGCAACGTACGGTGGGCTGCAAAAGTGCATGAACATCTCGGGGCGATAATCGCGTGAGCGCGCGCGCGCGCGGGTATGTTAATAACATCAAACAATCAAACACTGCTTCACGCGATTATCGCCCCGAGATGTCCATGCACTTTTGTAGCCCATCGTACCTATGTATCTATATATTATTATATGTACGGGTCAAATCTTGGAAGTCGACTTTGACCCACTTCCAGTGGTCACATTTACTTGAAATTTGGTAATGCAAGTACAGTCAACAAAAGGTACAGTCAGCTCAAAAGCTTACTGTTAAAATGTTTTTTTTTAATAAAAACTTATTTACTTGTAACGTAACATTGTGTCTGTTAGCTCTTCACGATGTAAAGGAATTTGTTTTTTTTTTATTTGTATAAAACTAGCTGTTTTAACTCCGTCTGCGAAGAATTCGTTTATCGCTATCCCGCGGGAACTATACAAAAACTATCCTTTGTCATTTTTAGGATATCAAACTATCTCCATACCAAATTCCATCTAAATCGGTTGAGCAGTTATTGATTTCCCAAACAAAGTTCCATCCCTCTTTTTACAACCTTAATGGGAGATTAAAATTACTCGCTGAAAATTAAGCAATATTGTCTTACTTAATACCTACATACTTTTTTGATAACAGTAAACGGTCGCGAGTGAGCAAAGTAAAATTGTTTCAGTTCATTAACAGTCATTAAAATCAGTTAATTTTGTGGGCAATGTTATATTAAATATTTAAAAATGCTACAGTTAACTGATACAATTCCAAAACAAAAATCGACTGAACCTTAAATCTACTAAACAATAATGATTCCATGTCATTACTCTGCTTATCATAATTTATTGAATCAGGCGTTACTTTGCGGAGGTCCATATTAATGAACTAAAACAATTACTTTGCTCACCCGCGACCTTACAATAGTTACGTTTATGCAAGAAATGTGCGAAAATTGTTCGTTGAACTTTTTGAATTTAACGATTTCAAAATTAAATGGTAAACATCAATTTAAAATATAACGTAAGCCCACGTACACAGATGCTGTTATACCAGCATCTTCTAATCATCCGTGGCAGCATAAACTGGCTGCTTTCCATTGTTATGTTAATAGATTGTTGACTGTGCCTCTTTCTAAGGAACATTTTGATTTAGAGTTGAGTACTATTTATCAGATAGCGATCTCAAATGGTTATACAAAATCAATGGTAGATAGTTTAGTTCAAAAGAAGCAGGCACGGTTAGTAAATAGCATGCTTTACGCTGCGTTACCTTCTCAGTCTACTAACAAATATAGATCTAGCATCTCTTACGTCGGGGGTTTGTCTGATAAGATTTGTGGCATTTTAAAATCAAACAATATTAATGTTGCCTTTAAGACTAACAACTCTTTGTACTCTAGGCTATGTAACCACAAAGAACAGGTAGATAAGGGAACTAGATCGGGGGTATACAAGCTTACTTGTAATGACTGCAATGGGATATACGTAGGACAGACAGGCCGAAGTTTTAATACTAGATTTAAAGAGCATGTTTCGGCATATATAGGAATGAGCATCCAGATAGATCGAATTTTGCAAAACATTTGTTGGAATCAAATCATTCATTGTTAGATTCAGATTCTTATGAAGTGTTACATTATTGCGGCAAGGGGTTGCGTCTGGATGCTCTGGAATGCATGGAAATAATTAGGTACAACACTATGGGGTCTATTATTAATGAACAGGTAAATTTAGTATCTTCTCCTTTACTGCGGCTTGGGTCGAATTTGAACAGTTAGTATTAATTAAATTTGCCTTATAAATAAATAAACAAAAAATTCAAGGTAGTTTTATAATATGTCAATAAAAGTTAATTTTTGTGGGGTAGTTTGAGAATAAGAAAAATAAAGTGGGTACTTGAGAAGTTACAGTGACAAGTTAAAACATTTGTTTTGGTTTGTTAGTTTAACATTTGGTAGCATAGCATACGGTTGTGGTAACTCTGAAGATGAGCTCTGGTTGAGTTCGAAACGCGTCAGTGTAGCTTGGTGGTGGTGATGGTTGGGTTTATGTGATTTGTGTGTGTTCGTACAGTGTGGAGGTGGAGGAACTGCATGAACGCACATTTCTTGCATAAACGTAACTATTGTAAGGCCGCGGGTGAGCAAAGTAATTGTTTTAGTTCATTTCGATGAACAGTTTGTTCGGTAAAATGAAACAATTACGAAACAAACAATCGACGCAAAGCGGAGACTAGATCGTCGTACCTTACGTTCCGTAAATGCCACTTCGCTCAACACAACCTTCCTGGGCAAACGAGTACCACACATTATGTAAGTTATTTCAAAACGAATTAAAACCCTAAATCGCCGCTTTAAAATGAAAAGCCCATCCTTAATTTGGCGACAAATAACCCTGAATTTCGGCAATAACGCACGGCCCCGGGGACCGATACCGGCCTGTGACGTTTCGTCGTAATGTGCTTACGATTTAACGCATCGTCGCCTGTTAACCCATTGGAGCGTGAGGCAAATATGTTGCCGTAATGTTAAGGAATCCCGGTATTCAGGGCATGCTGGCTCCATTTACTGGGAGTTGGGGGAATTAGGCGCGTCGCTGGCACTATTGGAGTAAGCGATGGACTGGTTTATTATGGCGTGGTATCTCAGTGGTTGGATCTCTCTCAATATAGTTCTGAGTTTGAACACGGACTTGTATCTTAGAGTACGACCTTAGGGGCGAATGGATAGCCTAGCGGTTAGAGAACCTGACTACAAAACTTTGTATGAAAAATACGAATGTGCTTGAGTCTTGGATTTTTAATATGTAGGTATTTATACGTTGTGTACGTAAAGTACAGTTAACTGTAGAGAAAAGATTCCCCTCTGTTACGGCGACAACCACGCTAGGGGGGTACCTTTTCTCTGCAGCTGACCGTACAAGCTTTGCTTAGTTTGGGACTATGTCAATTGGTAGTGTCAATCGTCCCATGATAATTTATTTAGAGTTTTTCGGAGTTTATGGGGGTTTCCAGAAAAAAATGTACCCGTTTTGCCTTAATTATCCTTAATTTTCCGTACAAAATTTATTATTCAGTTTTGTGACGGTCCATACAACATGTATGGTAAACTGCGTCACAAAGCTGACAATTAAAAGAGGGACACTTTTTTATTATTGCTTAAATCAATAGTGTTTGTGATTCTGAGTAGAAACTTTGAATAAAGAACTTTGAATAACCCAAAAACTGTTAGGTTTTTAAAAAAAGTACAGGGTACACTTTTTTCTGAAAATGCCCTTATTCGGTGCGAAGGTACACTTGAAATTTACCATGATCTTTTCGGTGAAGGAATACATCATGTAAGCCATGGATGGCGTTGTTCAAGCGAACGCTATGCTTTAAAAATGTTAAATGTTACCTTTTTTCATGGTATTCTGACTCAAGCGAAGCCGCGGTATAAAGCTAACATTTTCGTAAATATTTTACCCATTTCTATTCCTACTACTAAATTCTATGTATACTACTAAAAGTTTTTCCAAGCTATTTCTCTCCACGAATTTCCATCGCAACAACAGAATGCTGCTAACCTGTTGGGCACCTGGTTATAGGAAGGAGCCTTTATTAGATTTCATTTAGGTTATTTTTTTTTAATTATTTAGTTTTTATTTAAGTTATAGTTACGATTTAATTATGTTGATGATTCTAAGGGCCGGCGCCCACTGACGGCATGGCACGGCGTGGCATTTTATTACTATCAAGTTATTTTGAATCTTATTTCAATGAGTTTAGAATTCATGTTACTTTATTGGTTATGCGTGGCATCGGCCCTCAGGACATCGCGGCATCGTGGTATCGAAATAAAGTAACATTAATTCTAAACTCATTGAAATAAGATTCAAAATAACTTGATAGTAATAAAACGCCACGCCGTGCCATGCCGTCAGTGGGCGCCGGCCTTAAATATTATGTTCTAAAGTTGCTGTGTGTGTTATATGTGCTGTTGCTGTATGTGTGCCGTTAGGCACATTGCTACGAATCCCTTTTAGATTTAATTTAATTCACAAAGTATTTAGTTTGTACTTAAATTTTAGTTAAGATTCTATCACCTAAAAGATCCCAAATATAGATTTCATAAAGTTTTTGATCGACTTGGTGCCTGTGCTGCGTGTATGTTTGGTGTGTGTTTGCTGAGCCTTTTTTGCAACACGGCACGAATATTTTTTAGATTGAATTTAATTTTGTTTCAATTTTTTATTGAACTTTTATTTAAGAAAGAAAGAAAAAAAGAAAGAAAAATATTTATTCGTGACAAAAACTTAAATTAACAAATAAAACGGTAACAGACACAACATTATCACGAAACGGTCCCAACTCAGCATGATGTCGGCCGTGAAGCTGACGCTGGTCTTCCGTTGGAACCATTTAACCCACAATTCAAACATAAACTGTTCAGTGAAACCGACAACTAAAATTTAAACAGTAAGCAAACCAAAAAATATAAAAATACAAAAGGCAAATATAAAAAGCATACAAGAAAACAAAACGCACAAAGGTGTCTTCATAGTTACGATTGTTGCGAACTCCTTGCATTTTTGATACTTTTTACTGTTTTATATCTTTTTTATAAAAATACTTTTTGTCAGTCGTTATATGTCGTTGTGTTTGTTGAGGTTCTCTAAGCGAATTTGTATGGTTTAGTTGCTTTCCATTAAAGATTTTTACCATTATTTCAGTCGCATCGTCGTTTCCATTACAGTCCATTCCTTTTGATGTTGGGAAAGGCTAGTGCGATGCGTGAAAGTGGCACTAAACGCCACGTTACACGAACGTGCGCCGAAGGAGGAAACGCTTTTGACGCTTCTATACGAAGCAGAGGCTATCGTCAACTCACGACCACTGAGCCACGTTTCCGTGGAAAGCGACACCGAAGAAACGCTGACCCCCTTCCATTTTCTTATTGGATCCTCCTCCAATCAAGCCGTACCAGAAGGTTTGGATGATGGTGACCTGCTGAGCAGAGCTGAATGGAGGAAAGCTCTGAGGTTGGCAGACCACTTCTGGAACAGATGGACAAGAGAAGTGCTGCCAACTATGCAGCCCCATCAGATGGGTGACAGAATTAACGACAATGTGAAGGTCGGAGATTTAGTACTTATTGTCGACGAAAATCTGCCACGAGGAACCTGGCCGCGTGGACGCGTAGCTAATCTCTTCCCGGGCAAAGACGGGGTGGTAAGAGTGGTGGACGTAGCTACTGCTGGAGGTTTGTTACGTCGGCCCTCGAAAAAACTGGTCTTAAAAACTTAAGGTTCAACGAGCCTTGGCTATCTGGGCTAGTTCTGTGCATTCATGCACAAGGGGCCGGAATGTTGCGAACTCCTTGCATTTTTGATACTTTTTACTGTTTTATATCTTTTTTTATAAAAATACTTTTTGTCAGTCGTTATATGTCGTTGTGTTTGTTGAGGTTCTCTAAGCAAATTTGTATGGTTTAGTTGCTTTCCATTAAAGATTTTTACCATTATTTCAGTCACATCGTCGTTTCCATTACAGTCCATTCCTTTTACGTTACAACGATTTTATTACGTTGATGATCCTAAATACCTATAGATGTCTTGGTTTCTAATCGAGTTGGTGCTTACTCGAAACCGTTAGTACCTAGTTTAAATGAAACCCTTGAACCATCCCCTTTTTTCTCTAGAATAACAACTTTGTCCGTATTTTCAGACAAAGGTTTTAAACACAAACGGTTCGCGAGTCGAGTGAGGTTCAGAAAATTCGCTTTGAATTTTTCGAGATCTCTTATTGAATGAGAATCCACTTAGGCGCCTACGTTTTGCAGCAGAGATTCCCTCTGGCCTTAAGTGCGTCTTACAATCCGGACCGGACTTAAACTAAGGGTGCTTATAAACGTTGCGTTAAAAACGCTTGAATTAAAACAACTATAGTTATCTAGGTGGGGCTCTGAAGCACTTTAACCGCCATAATCATATTGTGTTACGAAAATGAGGGGATATTAATGTCAATGAACTAAAGCCAATTGGGGATGTCTATTTCTTTGCAATGTACAGTAAATCGAAAACCATTTCGAGATAAATGATTTTTAACTCGTTTTCTGTAGTTATTTAATTTGAATATTATGTAATGAATTTATTATATAACAAATAAGCAATGACCTTCATTTGAAATTGGTGTAAATTGTGGGACCGGTCTAAGTCGAACTTTATTCTGTGTGGTTAGAATTCTTCACGATTTACGCGTGGATTATACTACGGAGTTTGATTTGGACCCGCCTGTCTGACATCTAGCACTTTGACAGTGCCAGTAAAGTGACACAGTACCACAGTAGTACAGTAGTTACAGTGTACCACTACGCAAAAAATAATTAAAGGGGTTGCCTTATCGTGCGCATTTAGATAGGTTCAGAAATAGATTACTTAGGTCAGGTCGTCGCTCAATCTTGTTGGAGGCTTACCCATACTGCACCTTCCGATCTGTAGACATCTTTCGAGAGCCTTTTAGCAACCTGCCGCGTTGCTTGAGCATTTGAAAAATTTGTGGTATTGAAATTGAGAGTACAGTCAAACCTACAACCCAGCGATAAATACGAGTGATCGCCGATGCGGCGATCAATTTTATAATACATTGCGTGCATTGTAGCTTAACCGTTTTAAGTTTAACGTCTCGACCGTGCAATGAACAGAAATTTCGGTAAACGCTCGGTGTTCGGGCGCCCTTTACGACGATTCTGCGGGAGGAAGTCAAACCTGAGCCGTGACCTCTCCAATTTGCCCTCAGTTCTGGTGAGATTTCTTTTGCATAATATCCGTAACGACGCTTATAACTGTAAAAGATTATGAGTCCTTCTGAAACGTAATAAGTTTATATTAAAAATATAATTTTTGCCCGTATTTCTTTGTAAGAAAATTTGTAGATTCAGCAACGGTTGCAATGACACTTACCTAATTCGTCTTAAGAGATTTCTCATTACATTTTTTCAAGCATGCAACGAAATATTGATGTTATGTTCCTTATCATAGGCCGCGAAGTATCACGTTGCAGGTGCGGCTAGACGAGAAGTCAATAATGGAATTTCATACAACATGAGTGTTTTTTTAAATTTTCATTCCACATGGAGTGACACAGCATCATGGCGTTCAGCCATTAAAAAAAAACAATAAGAAATATTTGCTTTTGGTTCATTGTGACATTCTGCCACTACGCTTATTTAAAATAAATATTTAAGAATTATCTCTGTTTTCTATTAAATCCGAGTTGAAAATAAAATAAATAGTAATAAATGTGTTAGTTATATTTTTTTATCTAGTTCACTTATAATTTCTCTAGAAATAAACCTTTAATTTTTTTTGGTGTTTTTTTTTATTTATTTCATTGCATGTTTGAGAAAAGCTCTATACAAGCCTTTGCTGCGAACAGGGATTGTCGGCCTCGTATATCTAGATGGGCTCGTTAACACTCAGTTATCTATAACTACTCGTCCGGCATTCCGCTATTTCGCGGCGTCTGCAGTAAATGTACTAGATGATGTTCTTGAGTGCATGCGAATTATTGCTACTACTATTATACTACTATTGCAAACAATGTGGCAGATCAAATTTTGTGCTTATAATGCTTGCGTACTCAATCTACGAAGACGTAGACGAGGCGTGGGAAGCCCCCAACAAGATGGACCGACGAACCGGTAATGGTCATAAGAACCACAGTGAAAATAAACGGATCACTCACGTCTTAAAACGAGTTTAACTCGACATGTTTCGGGCTAATCCGTAGCCCTTCCTCTCGGAGTCGCACGTCACGGCGGCTGCCAAACGTGCACACGTGAACATGTCGAGTTAAACTCGTTTTAAGACGTGAGTGATCCGTTTATTTTCACTATGAGTGAGTCTCACGGTAGTTTCATGTTTAAAGTCATAAGAACCACTTGGACACGGGCGATGCAAGACCCATCGTTGTGGTACTCTGTGGGGAAGGCTTTGTCCACGTTTTTGTGGACGTCTTTTGGCTGATTATGATGATACTCATGACTCAATCTATGGCATCGTCAAAATAAATATCAATAATCAGCTGCGGCTACACCATTTCAAAACCAACTCACAAAAAAACAATTTTGCGATTTTTGCAAATAACGTGGTTTCTAGTAAGTGCCTACAGGATACAAAAACATTTAGAGGCCTACCTCGCTCAATTTATAAGAGTACCTCCAAACCTAGTAAGTACACAAAAAAACGGGCTTGACCATTTCAAAACCTAGTATGGCACAAAACTATTTCAAAACCTAGTATGTGGCATGCACTTACTAGGTTTAAAAAAAGTCAGAGAGGCTTATTAGGTTTGATGTGGTCAAACGATAATCAATACGCTCATTTCAAAAGCCAGTATGGTACATAATTTCACATAAAACATGTAATATAAGAAATTAAACATAAATATAGGTACCTGGATATTCGCCTTAATCTAGTTAACCCAGAAAGTATCATTTTTTGAACAAATATTGCAAAATTTTGTACAGCTGAGACTAAACATGTTTTTTCAATGTCCTGTAAAATTAGCTGAATATCCCTTACTAGGTATGCTTTGAAATGGCGCAGCCGTGAAAGACGTTCACTGCTGGATGTAGACCTACTCTACCAAATAACACCACTGTGCCGTTCGCGTCTCATCTCATCAGGTCTTCTGCGGCCTTCGTCAGGACACAAGTCTACCTCGTAGAGGGCCTAATCACGCTGTCTTCCCGTGGTAGCCACTCAAGAATACATTGGCCCCAACGGCCATCAGATTTCAAGACCCATAGTAAAAGGCAATTAAATAAAACTTCTGATAAAAAAAATCTCCTTAGTAATTGCCACAGTACCCGAGAATCCAATTGAAAAAACGTTTATTTTTAGGAGACGAAGGGGAGAGCCGATAATTGATTTTATAAAGGCTAATGTATGGAAATATTAACTTTATCGAATCAATTCTGGAGGTGAACTTATTAACATATAGAGAGAAACCGAGAATATCTGAAAGGTAATTTCGAAATCGATAAGTTTAATCAATCTGTAGGTATGGTTTCTTTGTGTTTTATTAGGAAAAGTGAGAGTTAATATGCCAGTCTTTGCGGTGTCGTAAAATTCAATAAACAAAAATCAGCTAATTTCAAGTATGGGGCCGAGTGGCGTCCACGGACCGGAAGACGCAGTGTAGGCAGGTATCCAACAAGATGGAGCGACGAACTGGTTAAGGTTGCGGGAGCGCGTTGGATGCGGATGGCGTAGGACCGATCTGCTTGACGAGCCTTGGGGAGGCCTATTTTAAGCAATGGACGTTTTTCGGCTGAAATTATGATGACTATTAACGGGACACCCTGTAGACTAGGGTTTTCTTAAAGCACGTAAACATTATTACGTTCTACACCCCCTAATCGCACGAGTTCTCAAAAGCCTCGTAAACCCAAAACCGGCCAAATGACTCGCGCGTAAAGATATCCTAAATAAAAACCCGCATCCAAAACCTTAATTTTCACTTCATAAACATTCTCAAAAGAAAATTATTATTGCGCGCGAACAATAAATCCAAAAGTAAAATGGAGGGCGGGGGATTCTAAAATCCCTTCCTATCCCCGTAACAATACGGGAATTTCCTAAAGGAAGCGGAAGTGGGGAACAGACGCTTCCACGAATATCTTTGTTCACGGACAATTTCGCTGTTTAGCGATGATATCTTTTTTTGTCAGGTGACCAGGATATTGCGCCGTAAAATGTGACAGCCATTGTTTCTTATGTTTGATTCAATAAGTATCTTGAATTCGATGCATGCAGTTTTTAATAAGGTCGAATCTTACGAGTCGAATTTTAAAATCTAGGCAGATTGCTATAAAATTTAGTCGAATCACTTCGATTTCCAATATTGATTTATCAATACATATTACCAACGTTTGCCAAAAAATGTATAATATAATAGCTGTTGCTTGCGTCTCCGTCTGCGAAGAATGGGTATTAAAAATAGCCTATAGCCTGGATCCGATTATACAACGACCTTCACCGATCTGGTTAATGGATGAAAAGTATTTTATGTTAAATTAATTATGTTAATAAATATATTGCAAGTGGGTTGACTAAAAATTTCAGTCCAGTATAATTTTTTATTTTATAGGTTAGGTTAGTTCAATAACAAATACGAAGAAAATATTGTTCCAGAAATAATTACTGTATGACCAATGAAAATTATGCAGAGCGAAATCAAGGTAAACGATAGAGAACCAAACTGAGTGCATTATTTTTAAATTCATTACAAGTGTATAAACAGAAATTACATCTTATTTGAAAAGAAAAATGTAAATAATGTTGAATGAAATTAATGTTTAACTCTTTATCTAGTATAAAGTGCTTACAAAACCGCTTAATAGGATAACTGACGAATAATGGATGCCAGCACAGCAGCTGTTTTTGTATAGTCAATTAGAAAAAAATGTGTGCAGACATTTTTATATCATTAACAAAAACATTTGAAACATTACTATAATGAATGAAAATGCATGCTATGATCAGCAATGGGCTTCATCAACAAGAACTATGGTAATTAATATGTCTCACTAATTCAATACCACAATAATACGAAAAAAGATAAGGTATATGTTGTTATGACTTAACAGTCATAACCCTTGGTCCGTGGGACCCTGGTGCTCTGAGTCTCTTCAAAGACTTATCAAAGAGACTCAGAGATACCACAGGAGACCGAAGAGCTGGCAGCTTCCTCGCTCAACGCATCAGTCTTACGATCCAGTGAGGAAATGCTGCCAGCGTCTTCGGTACCATGCCACAGGGGCCATTTTTAGATTTAATTTAGTTTATTTTATTTTAAAATATAGTTAGTTTTAATTTTTATAGTTTGTTAGTGTTTATATACTTAGTTAAGTTTTATTAATTGTTATTTTATATTCTTACTTTCATTAAATTTAATACATTTATATAGCTTACAAAGTCATTATTTTCAATCTCGGTCCATATTATCTCACGTAATAATATCATACACGTAATCATCTTTAAAAAGCTGACTTGTAATAAAATATTCTCTTTGAGATTAATATTTTATTTATCCATAGAATTCTATTTTGGGAACAATAAATAACATCTTCGCTTAACCAGAGTGTATACTAAAGCCTCAGACATGATGACGTCAATAACTCAACGTTGCCAAATCAAATTAAAGAAGATGTTCCATTGAAATCAAAATGTTCATTCGTTCATTCGCCCGTTTATACATTCACCCGGTCTCTTGTGAGTACTTCGCATCTGCATAGTGATTCCAAGTTTAAATTACTTTAAGAAAGAAGTTCGTATTTTTGCGTTCTTTTTAAGGGATGTTGAATGAGTACTTTTAAAAGAGAATTGTTTATTAACAAATAAAATTTGTTTTATTGTTATCAACGTCAATTACACAATTTTACTTTTAAAAATATTCGATATCTACTATTTAGTCTGAAATTTCATGAATAAAATAACGCCATCCCGACCAAAGAATTATATATCTTTACTAAGGTATATTATTAATGCACAAGTAACTCTGTCTGTCTGTCCGTTACCTCTTCACGCTAAAACGGCTAAACCGATTTAAATTCGATTTGGTATGGAGATACTCCGAGTACCCTGGGAAGGACATAGGGTAATTTTTTATCCCGGAAAATGATAGAATTCCCATGGGATAGCAATGAATTAATTGGAACCGTAGGCAACAGCCTCGGCTGCTCCATTTATTTTGTGATGTTAAAACGTCGTTTTCTAGCAAGTACCTACAAAATACAAAAACCTTTAGAAGGCTCGCTAGCCTAGCTAGCTACTAGTCACAAATAAATGAAATTTTGCGCTGATTGTAACCGCTATAACCATAACTATAAATTAAAAAAATTAAAAACCCCCAACGCAATTATGTCACTCGTATGTTTGAACATTAAGTCAATGCCCGTTATGCGTGTCAGATCCCTTTCGCAGCTAACAAAAGAGCTCATAACTTTGAAACGGCTAAACCGATTTTAATAAAGCATACCTAAGAACCATCGCCAAGAATCCTGCTTTCTTTAAAAAAAACGCATCCAAATCGGTTCACCCGTTTAAGAGCTAATGATGCCACAGACAGACACACACACTCACACACACACACACACATAGCGGTCAAACTTATAACACCCCTCTATTTGTGTCGGGGGTTAAAAATAAAGTTATTATGCGCGCTATACAAAACCAAAGTAACTCAAGCAAATAAATGACAAATTACCAACAATGCGTCTATCTCCATAATACCCTGTAATACATTCATTGAGATGGCTTCCTCATTCGACTAGTGAACGAATGGGATGAACGAACGAGAAAAATGTCTTCCGCGCGGGCAACCGTTGTCTCCGTTCATTTTACATTCGGTCTTCGAAGCGTAAAATGCGAGGTTCGGATTCCAGCGTACTCATGTTGGTAATTCAGTTGAATTTAAAGTTAGTCTGTATTCGTCGATTCAATTCGGACAAGGTTAGTCCGAATGAAAGTTTGTAAATTCAGTTTGGAATTTTCGTGAGTGGTTTAATTTTTTGCTTAAAAGTTTTGATATTTATTTTGTTAAGGAAATATAGTTTGTTTGTTTTCTTTTTATTTAAAAAAAAAAACATAATTAATAAGAGCACTTTAGAGCACAATTATATCTATATTTTCAAATAATATTAAACGTTTAATATTATATATAAAATGAGTGATTTATAATTTTTACGAACATTATTTTACAAAAATATACATACTTAGTACCTACGGAGTGTCTAGTAATGGCCAAAAAGTATAAAATTAAGCTAAATACAGTATTAATTTCGTTCGATTTAGACTCAATTATTTATTTTATAGTAAAAATATTTTTTTTTATACAATATAGGCTTGCGTTTGGCCACAATCACGCCTGATGGAAAGCGAAGATGAGGCCTACGATAGAGCACGCTTGCCTAGTAAATGCTCATTCACCCTAGACTTGAAAGCGGCCAAATTGTAGTGTTCAGGGAGCACAGTCGCAGGCAGGGAATTCCACTCCTTAGCTGTGCGGTTGATGAAGAAAGAGCGAAAACGCACACATACATTTTCTAATCTATACATATAATAAATCTGTAACAAGTCGGTGTCTGTACATTGAAGATATTTGATAAAAACTGTCACTAGGGCTATTTATTAGCACAATAGAACCCAAAACAATGATTTTTAGAATTATTGTCTGTTTGTCTGTTTGTCTGTGCGTTTGTGCGCGCTAATCTCGGAAACGGCTTAACCTAGAAGGATGCGGTTTTCAATGATATGTTGGTATTTTCTTGGATTAACATTTAGTGATTCTTTCATTTGAATCGGTTCACAAATAAGAAAGATACGTCTATTTTAAGAATTTATCGAACAGGTTTTTTTGTTTGAACGCGCTAATCTCAGTAACTACTGCTCCGATTTGAAAAATTCTTTCAGTGTTAGATAGCACATTTATCGAGGAAGGCTATAGGCTATATATCATCACGCTAACACCAATAGGAGCGGAGCGGAGCGGAAGAATGTTTCAAAATCAGGGGTTTTTGAAGTAAAACTTCCATAGGCAGGCTTGACTTGGGAGTACGGTGTTGAATGTGAACGCGGGTGTGCGGGGGGGTGCGGGGGCGGGTATTTTTTTTTTATATCGAGGAACTAAGGAGAGCCATAACTGATGAAAAAGCAAATTGGATAAAAAAAATAAGCTGAACATATTACTAATTCCACGCGGACGGAGTCGCGGGCAAAAGCTAGTTAAGAATATACGTAATTTCTTGGGTCCGATTCAAATTGTATCCAACGTGAAATACCTAAGCACTTTTGAGAACATAGCGACATAACAATAGAACACGTTTCCTATTTCTATTGTTACAAACTTTTTACTGAATACACGTCCGCCGAGTGCAGATTTTATTTAGCAAGTGTCCTTCCTTTTTAGGGTTCCGCACTTCGAAAGGAAAAAGCGGAACCCTTATAGGATCACTTTGTTGTCCGTCCTACCGTCTGTCAAGACCCTTTTTCTCAGGAACGCGTGGAGGTATCAAGCTAAAATTTATATCAAATGCTCAAGTCTACTGTCCCTTGGAGCTGTGAAATAATCAAACTTCTAAGCCAACGCAATCAAAAGATACAGTAATTTATGCCGCAAATATTAGACAATCGCAAGGGAATCAAAACCTACAGGGTACTTCCCGTGAACTCAGAATCTTGAAATTTGGTACGAAGCAAGGTCTTATAACACAGATAAAGGAAAAATTGCGAAAAGCATAATTTTTTTGTCTATCTATCTATATCACGAACCAATCTACAATGATCCCACACTGCGCACATTTTGCTTAGGAGCAGGGGTCTGCTAAGACTGGATTTTCATAGATACATATAAATTTGTACGGAACCCTCGGTGCGCGAGTCCTACTCGCACTTGGCCGGTTTTTTTTTATTCACCCTGTTTTTAAATAAGGTATAGCACTTTATAAAAACTTACCAAATGTTAGATAATTATCTTTCTAACAGTTGATTACGTTTTATAAACCTTTATTTTGAGCTCATTTCATTATACAACGTACAAAAGTGGTTGACGTGGGTCATAGAGTCACCAAGACAAATTGCCAAAATGTCATAATATTTCAAAATGCACTGTTCGCCAAACCTAATACTTCATTTTAATTTAGAATTGAAAACCACAACATCATTATATTGCGGCTCGTCAACTATTTCTTACCTAGCAAATAGTACAGTACAATAGTCTGGGAGCCGCAAAATCAAATTGTTTTAATGTCACTTTATTTGCGTGTCGCCAATTGTTACTCTAGTACAAATTGTAAAGAGATTACAGTTCACGAGCCGCAAAATAATGTTGTTGTAGTTTATAATTCGAAATTAAATGGAGTATATATAATGCGCGACACTAAAGTTAAATCCCTCTGTATTTTTGTTACACGTGCCCTTTCCCAGACACTTGTGTCCGGGGACTCGTGTCTGCCCAACATAGTATCCGTGGACACAGCCATTCCATTTCAGTTAATACACTTCGGTTGATTCTTTGGAACATGCCGATCGGATAAATTTTTGGGACATAAAAATCCACTCCGCATTCAGACAGACTTTTGTTTAATTCAAAGCTTTTTGTGTTGTGGATAAAAATATGGCTTAATTGTGAGAGTTCACGCTGAAGCAATTATTAAAGCCTATCTACACTTAATCTTTACTAATATTATAAAGAGGAAAGATTTGATTGTTTGGTTGTTTGTTTGCTTGCAGCCTATTCGGCTCCGAAACTGCTGCAAAGCGCCATTTCGGCTTTTTGACGTTAGGGCTAGTGAAATTAAGTGCTACCTAATATAAATTTGAAATGCCAAAATTTGGCCTAATTAATGGTTAGCAAAATAAAATATTCGGCTTTTTATTTTTGGGCTAGTGAAAGTAGTGGATTGAAAATAGGTTTAGAACTTTTCGGGCTGCAATATGAAAACCTTGGGGATGCAGTAAAATCCTAGAATTATTTTTGGCCGTTTTCAAGTCTAGGTTGAATGAGCATTTACTAGGCAAGCGTGCTCCATCGTAGGCCTCATCTTCGCTTTCCATCAGGCGTGATTGTGGCCAAAGGTAAGCCTATATTGTATAAATATATATAATTCAACTGGTAGAAAAATGCCATATGAGAGCAAAGCCGTACGTAAAAAACGCCAAATAAATTCGATTCAATCTTAAATTCCCAAACACTCAAAACACCTCCATCGGTCGTATGGGCTTTTCAAGACATTCTATTATCCGTGTACACCTCGTATACTCCACATTTGCGTCGCAAGGAAATTGGTTCTTTAGCTTATCTACAGATATTCGTTTTTACGCCTTGTTAGTAATTTAATGCGACTGTGGTAATGGATTATTTGAAATTCGGGGATATATTCTAAAGGGGTTGAGGGTTTTATTTAATACTAGCGACCCGCCCCGGCTTCGCACGGGTACAACTATATTATGCATGTATTATACTTGTAGACCTTCCTCTTGAATCACTTTATCTAATATATAAACACATAAATAGCATGGTTTGAATTTGGTTAGCATTTTCATTAATGTTTAAAATGAAAAAAGTTGTTGTAGTGACATAACTACAATAGTTGCACATATGCTACCGCGGAGTTTTTTGTAGACATTATGATGTTCTTCAATATTGTTGTACATTATTTTGTTCTATCGCTAATAGTTTCGGCAGCGCATTCGACGAAAGACATTTTAAGACTCATTTTTCTACACCTTCGGTTACATTGTTCAAATTTTACCAAGGATCCCTAATTTTTTTCAAAATTAAATGTAGCCTATGTCAAATTGGAAGAATGTAGCATTCTATTGGTGAAAGAATTTTTTAAATCGGCCCAGTACTTTTTGAGCCTATTCATTACAAACATACAAAAATAGGTACAAATCTTTCCTCTTTATAATATTAGTGTAGATAAATAGCATGGTTTGAATTTGGTTAGCATTTTCATTAATGTTTAAAATGAAAAAAGTTGTTGTAGTGACATAACTACAATAGTTGGACATATGCTACCGCGGAGTTTTTTGTAGACATTATGATGTTCTTCAATATTGTTGTACATTATTTTGTTCTATCGCTAATAGTTTCGGCAGCGCATTCGACGAAAGACATTTTAAGACTCATTTTTCTACACCTTCGGTTACATTGTTCAAATTTTACCAAGGATCCCTAATTTTTTTCAAAATTAAATGTAGCCTATGTCAAATTGGAAGAATGTAGCATTCTATTGGTGAAAGAATTTTTTAAATCGGCCCAGTACTTTTTGAGCCTATTCATTACAAACATACAAAAATAGGTACAAATCTTTCCTCTTTATAATATTAGTGTAGATAAATAGCATGGTTTGAATTTGGTTAGCATTTTCATTAATGTTTAAAATGAAAAAAGTTGTTGTAGTGACATAACTACAATAGTTGGACATATGCTACCGCGGAGTTTTTTGTAGACATTATGATGTTCTTCAATATTGTTGTACATTATTTTGTTCTATCGCTAATAGTTTCGGCAGCGCATTCGACGAAAGACATTTTAAGACTCATTTTTCTACACCTTCGGTTACATTGTTCAAATTTTACCAAGGATCCCTAATTTTTTTCAAAATTAAATGTAGCCTATGTCAAATTGGAAGAATGTAGCATTCTATTGGTGAAAGAATTTTTTAAATCGGCCCAGTACTTTTTGAGCCTATTCATTACAAACATACAAAAATAGGTACAAATCTTTCCTCTTTATAATATTAGTGTAGATGTAGATAGGCTTGTAAGGAGGGGTTGTGTTTAAAGTCACGTACGAGCTTTGTAGTAAAAGAAACTTCTTTTCCAGATAGTGTATGTAAGCTGTAGATGGCAAAATATGTGCAGCGGAGATGAGGGAGCAAAAAGACAACAAAGAGTAAATATTAAATTCGCGAAACGGTCACGAGGGCAATACACCGTCCGTCCGTATTGCTAGTATATTTGCAACTGCCCTCTGATTGGACGCATGTCATGACAGTTGTTATTGACATTATTAAATATACATTTACAGGTGTCCCTCGCGCTCGCTTTGTATATGCGTTTTATTAAATATATAAACTATGAAAAGGAACACTACATGTATGAGGTAAGTACTATTACAGTTAAACATATCTATATCCTATTTTACTCTAGTTTTAACATAGGTTTTAAGCTCTCTTTCAGGTAAATCACCGAGGGGTCACTTCGCCGGCGCCTGTAGTTTACAGTGTATCTAAGACCTAGGGCTCTTCAAGGCTAGAGTGATAAGGCTGCAGTGGCGAAGGGTACTAACAACCCGATTTCCCCCGGGTTGGCTAAACTTTCGGAGTTACCAGACGCTTCCCTTCCATTACTGCACTTTCAAGAAGGGGATAAATGGGGTTTATAGGTTTTTTGCTCCGGCTTTATTTCCTCCGGCCTAGTGGTTAGAGAACCTGACTACGAAGCTTGAGGTCCCGGGTTCGATTCCCGGTCGGGGCAGATATTTGTGCGACAAATACCGAATGTCTCGTGTCGCGGTGTTTGTTACCAAACTCCTCCGAAATGGCTCGACGGACTCTCATGAAATTTTGTGTGCATATCCCTAAATGTTAAGGGTGGTTCACCCCTTAATGTTTGACGTGACAACGTCACATAAATCGATGAACGCCGGCTGCATACACGAAAAAGGATGACGCAATGTAAGTACATGAGCCGCGAGGGCCAGTGGCAAGAGAGCGGCGTTGGCCTGTTGCAAGACAATGCGAGGTGCGGGGGGAGGGGTACTCTAAGGCGGAACAAAGTTCGCCGGGTCAGCTAGTTTATCTATATAAGTATGGTTAACCGTTGTTTAGTACCAATAGTACAAGCTTTGCTTAGTTTGTTAGGTCAATTGGTGTCAATCGTCCCACGATTTATTATTATTATTTTAAAAGATATTTTAATTTTTCCCCCGTCCTAGAGATGCAGGTGATGCCATGTAAGTGACAATTACGTGTGGAATGTGTTAAAGCGCCGGAATCCATTCCATTTCATACGTGTCGAAATACTGCAGCCGCAGAATGTCAGCTTTGGGTGACTCCGTCAGAGGCTCTGAGGCAACAAGCAGTGCGACATATTTTGGACTGATGAAATTGCATTTGGCAGAATCGGAATGTTTAATTAACTGCATGTATAAACTGTACGTATAAATCGTGGTAGCTTAGTGATTTGACCTCTTCAGTATCTGAGAGCCGTGGGCTCGAGCCCGAGCTTTTTGAAATATGTGTGCGAAATTATATTTGATGTTTACCATTGATTGAAACACATTGTCCCTTTCTAACTAGTCACTGATCATAAAAGTGAGAAAAGGATATCATGCTATTTTCACTCACGTCTGGTAAGTTAGAAATATTCGTAAGACCCTGGACTTAGGTTTCTCATATTTCACGCTTAGGGCAGAAGCAATCAGGACGTTTCGGTCACGAGGCATGTCTCAATTCGGAGAAACCCGAATAAGAAAAGTAATAAAGTACAATAAGTATAAAAAAACCGGCCAAGAGCGTGTCGGACACGCCCAAGATAGGGTGCCGTAGCAAGTACGATATAATCTTTGCATACTTTATTAATGTGGTTGTTTTGGTCCCATGGTCGGCGGTACAGCGCCATCTATCGGCGAATTGGGTAACTAATCTACTGCAGTCTACTAGAACTAGTATGTTTGTTGATTGTTTTTGAGATGTAATATATTTTTATTTGAAAGAAGATACTGTTAGCGTGATCTTATAGGTACTTAAAGAAAAAAATGCTTGCAATGAAAGTTAAATTACAATCTTAGTTTAGAAATATTTTTTTACATAAACTTAAAAACTGCTCAACTGATTAAGTCGAAAATAATTTTCCTGGAAAGTTTTTATTAAGTTTAACTTACGTGATTTTTTTTCATATTTTTTAGACGTGCGGTTCAAAAGTTAGAGGGGGGGACACATTATTTTGAACTTTCGGAGTGAATATCTTCGAAAATATTCACTGTATCAAAAAATGGTTGTAGAAAACCCCTATTTATTTTCAAATACCTATCCAATGATACCCCACACTATAGGGTTAGTCGAGAAAAAAAAATCACCCCCACTTCACGTCTATGGGAGGTACCCTAAAAAAAATTTGTTTAGTTTTTTACACGCTTTATATTAGCTTCACCTGTATGTTTGTATGTATGTTTGTATGTTTGTATGTTTGTAACCGACTCCTTAGGGCGCGATTTTGACCCACTTCCCGGTTTCCGATTGAGCTGAAATTTTGCACATATGTGTAAATTGGATGACAATGCAATATTATTGTAACATGGAGCTGATCTGATGATGGAGCTGGATGGTGGCCATAGGAACTATGTAATAAAACAACACAATCCCGTCGAGTTTGGGCTCGTTTGATTCGTCTTGACGAGCACTTTGATCTCAGATGGTAACCAGGGTCTGATGATGGAGCTGGAAGATGGCCAAAGGCACTCCACAATAAAACTACACAACCCCGTCGAGTTTGGGCTCGTTTGATTCGTCTTGACGAGCACTTTGATCCTAGATGGTAACCAGGGTCTGATGATGGAGCTGGAAGATGGCCAAAGGCACTCCACAATAAAACGAAACAACCCCATCGAGTTTGGGCTCGTTTGATTCGTTTTGACGAGTACTTTGGTCCTAGATGGTAACAAGGGTCTGATGATGGAGCTGGAAGGGGGGTAGGTGGCGGGGTGGGGGGGGAATGGGGTATGGGGTAAGGGGGTCGGGGGTTTAGAGGGTTGGGGGTTAGGGTGTGGCGGTTGGGGTTAGGAGATGGGGGGGGGGGTTTACGGGGAACAGGGTATGGGTATTGGGGGGTTCGGGGGTAAGTGATTTTGGGGGGTTGTGGGAAATGGGGAGGGGGTAAGAGGCCTAGATGGTAACAAGGGTTTGATGATGGAACTGGAAGGGGGGGGGCGGTAGGTGGCGTGGTGGGGGGGGAGGGGTTGGGGGGGCAGGTGGTGGGGTGGGGGAGGGGGAGTTCCAGGGGTTTGGGGGGTTCGGTGTTAGGGGGGTTGGGTTTAGGTGGTTCGGGGGTTTGTAAAATGAGGAGGTGGGTAAGGGGGGTTTAGGGGATTGGCGGTAAGGGTGTGGGGTTTGGGGGGGGTGTGGGGTTTGGGGAAATGGGGTGGGGGATGTTGGGGGGTTGGGTTTAGGGGGTTTGGGGGTTGTAGGTGAGGGGGGTAAAGTTAGAAAGAAAAAAAATGCAACTAAAAAATAGAAATTAAATAATAGTTTATAAAACTGAAAAACACGCTTTAAAAAATAAAAAATAAATTTTAATAAATTTCAATTCACTATTCTTATAGTGCAGTAAAAAATCTTAATAAGCAATTATTATATTGTTATATCCATATCAAAATTTGTAAACAATTCTAAATATTGATAAAATAAATAATAATAGTTTAAAATATTTTATTGTAAAAAAAGCGTGGGGTGCTTTTTAAGATGTTATCAAAATGATAATCCTTGACAATTGACACCATGCACCCCACGCTTTTTTTACAATAAAATATTTTAAACTATTATTATTTATTTTATCAATATTTAGAATTGTTTACAAATTTTGATCTTGATATAACAATATAATAATTGCTTATTAAGATTTTTTACTGCACTATAAGAATAGTGAATTGAAATTTATTAAAATTTATTTTTTATTTTTTAAAGCGTGTTTTTTAGTTTTTTTATTATTTAACCACTTTGTCGGCGTGACTGATATATAATATTCATGTCAAATTACAGCCTTCTTGTACTAACAGTCTCTGAGCATAGCCGCGGACAGACAGACAGACGGACAGACATGGCGAAACTATAAGGGTTCCTAGTTGACTACGGAACCCTAAAAAGTAGAAAACTGAATGAAAAGGATTTTTTTAGTTCTTGGGCGAGCAAGCTTGGCTCCGAGATATTTTTAGGGTTTCGTACCCAAAGGGTAAAAACGGGACCCTATTACTAAGACTCCACTGTACGTCTGTCTGTCTGTCACCGGGCTGTATCTCATGAACAGTGATAGCTAGACTGTTGAAATTTTCACAGATGATGTATTTCAGTTGCCGCTATAACAACAAATACTAAAAATAAAATAAAGTTAAAAACTAAGGGGCGTTGTCATACAAGTAACTAATTTTTTCAGCGTTTTAACTCGATTTCTATAATGGTATTAACTAGATACTTGAAATATTCACCGATTATTTATAACTGTATCCACTATAAAAAAATGTAATTAAATTAAATAATAAGAGGCGTTCCGACTTACCAATATAAAATTAGAAACAGGACTCTGCTAACACTGAATTATTTTAGTTACAGCTGTTTACCAATAAGTTTGTACAAACCCTCAGCGCGCGAGTCCGACTCGAACTTGTTTTTTTTGTAGAACTCGAAAAACGCGTTGTCATAGCTACCAAGCTAGATCGATTTTTTTGCTTCAAAAACCCCTCATAGCACATTTTAAATATCAAAATCGTTACATCCAATCGGACCATCCAACCGCGATTCCCAAAATATTTAAATTAATAAATAAACAATGTAATGAGATTGGCTGATTGATTTATATGTACCTATTATTTTATTTATTATTATTTATTACAGAGATAAATCAAAATTACATAACAATAATAATAAGACCATCGTTAAACCAGAGTGGTTTGTCTCGATGCTCAATTCCGCAGTACCTACTTAAAGTTTACTAACAAAATCATGCAATTGTTACACAATAGTTATTTATGATACAAGTGCGGAAAGTAGGCTATTCCCAACGAATGGCGGAGATCTAAACAAACGAGCGAAGCGAGTTTGGTTTAGCCGACATGAGTTGGGAATTGCCTACTTTTGACACGTATATCATACAACGTTTTACAATGCATTAAGCGAGGAAAAAACGAGGCTGTGATTCACTTATTGTGTGTCATTTATTTGCTTAAATTTTTTACTACACTTTACTACACTAGCATGCAGTTTAGTAGATATACATACTACATAATAATGTACACAAAATTAGAAAAAATCACTCCCACTTTACGTCTATGGGAAAAATATTTAAATTAACGTATAAAGACTTTAATAAACAGCAAACATTAAACATTAAACATAAATCAGATGCTTAAAGCTATACTTATAATTCAATAGGTAAAGGAGACTTATTTATTAAAATTAAAATTAATATTAGTACAATTTTGTAGATTAAATGTGATGGTTTTTCCCGCTAATTGTATTGTTTGACTCAAGTTTGTGTTTGTTATGTCAGAGGGGTTGTCATTTTCACTGTGATTTTCTCTAGACAACTGCGGTTCAGCTTGTATCGGGTGGGTATGGACATGTTCATAAGAAGTAGATGGCTGGGGATTCGTGTAAATCATGTCTGGTTGTTTTGAAGAAGTTGGCTGGGGTTCGGTACAAGTTGAATATGACTGTTTAGAAGTAGACGGCTGCGGCTCACTTTGTATTTTTAAATCTACTGATCTTGATATTGAAGCACTTATGTTTCTTTTATTTTCTACCGAATCTTCAATGTAACCCTCTGCTACAGTATTAGACTTCCACCCACCATGCCTTTTAAGGGTCGTAAGGCTTGCTCCAGAGTCAGCAAGCAGAGTCGCAGACGTCCGCCTGAAGCTATGCCCGGTATATGACTCTGGCTCAGGTAAACCTAAGTAGGCAGCAATCTGTTTTGGCATAGAACCAAATTTATTAATACCTATGCATTGATTAATGCATTTTCCATTTTGGAAATTCTGGAAGAAGCGATTGCTTTTGTATTTTGCAGATCTGAGTGCTTCATATTTTTTTACAATTGCGTAAAATTCACCTTCAATCACGAATGTTCTTGGAATTTTTGTTTTAGTATCTGGAATTTTTACGATTAATATTTGCCCTTGTTGCTTGACATTGTCCATAGTTATGTTGGCAAGTTCTTGTCTCCTGCACGCTCCTGTAATACCAAAGATTAGTGCAACCTGTAAAAAAGTCAATGTAATTGTTAATACCACCAAGTATATAGGTATATTAAATTTAATAACCATCAGCTATTAACAAAAAAACTCCACATTAATCTGAGATAATTTAGCTATGGAACTGTATAAAAAAATTGGTTCCTTAATACTATAGACCTACGAGCCAATAAATAAACAATCAACAAACAAATATTAGTTTAAATAGAACAGACGTATCGGCAGATACTAGTACCTACGTAGATTATTCGATCATATTGAGATGTTTATTAGCTTAAGTATATCATAATAGTTACCTTTGTCGCCAAATATTTGTTATCTGGTGCTTCGCTAATAAATCGTCGGACATCGCTCGCAGATAAAACTCTAGATTTTTTGGACTTGAATCCATCGCTTTTTCGTTTCAAAAACGCAGTTAGTTTTACATAATGGCTGATGTCGATGTTATTTTTAGCTTTCATAGTACTTTTCAACATTGAGTATGTAGACCACAACGTTGATGGCTTGTACTTTAAAGACATTTCATTAAAATATGCCATAAAAACATTTTCTGAAAAAGATGTTGCTTTCTTATTCACTTTCCAGTGAAGAAAAGTTTCGTAGGTATTAACATATTTCAGCATTGACTTAGTCGGCAATAGGCTGTCACTGGCAATTTGTGCTTCGTGGAGGACGCCAGGCGGCGTTAAGTTTGATGTAAGTTCATCACTTGAACTCTCCATTTTAATTAAATAAACAAAACTTAATTCACCGGACTGAACTCATGAACAGTACTTTGGCGGGTTTTCATGACAGGCGCGAACGGGTACACATGATTGGTTCGTATTACGCATGCGCGCGCACTGAAAGCTCATTGGTTGACAGGCGCGAACAGGTAACCGTGATTGGTTCGAGTTACGCCATGCGCGCACACTGAAAGCTCATTGGTTGACAGGCGCGAACGGGTTTACATGATTGGTTCGTGTTACGCCATGCGCGCGCACTGAAAGCGCAGATGTCGTACGGTCCGAAAAAGACTCAAGGAATTATTTTAGTACTAAATTTTTTATTTCAAAACTTTTGACGAAATTAAAATTTGTGTGTTTTAATATTAAAACAATCTGTTTTATTATTTTATCAGTAAATATTCATTTGGTTGCATCAAACATTTTCTTATTTGTGCAAAGCTGAATTATGAAGACACAACTCTCTAGTCTTATTTTTTAAACACTAGTTTGGACACAGCTTTTTGAGAATTGGCAATTTAAAAAGTTACTTTTCCGCACGCGTGTGGAAAGTAAAATCCATACAATTTTTTTACACACTTGCGAAAGTGTGCTGGGATGACTAACTTTCTATAGATATGTTGACTCGCGTCAAGAGGCACTTTCCGAGCAAATGCATTGTAAATACCTATTTAACAACTCATGATGCAAAATTTAACTCTAACACACCGTGCACTATTTATTTTTCAATACAGTTGCTCAAAAAGTGCCCTTTTTTTGGCTGTATTGCGTCCGCAAATTCGTTTTTGCGAACTAGTGCGATTTACTTTTCTAGTTTTTTAAATTTGTACTTGTTCCAATTCATTGAAGTCTGATGGATGGATGGATGGATGGATGGACGGACGGATGGATGTGGATGTTGATAGATGTTGATGGATGTTGACGGATGTTGACGGATGTTGACGGATGTTGATGGATGTTGATTGATGTTGATGGATGTTGATGGATGTTGATGGATGTTAATGGATGTTGATGGATGTTGACGGATGTTGACGGATGTTGACGGATGTTGATGGATGTTGATGGATGTTGATTGATGTTGATGGATGTTGATGGATGTTGATGGATGTTGATTGATGTTGATGGATGTTGATGGATGTTGATGGATGTCGACGGATGTTAATGGATGTTGATGGATGTTGATGGATTTTGATTGATGTTGATGGATGTTGATGGATGTTGATGGATGTTGATGGATTTTGACGGATGTTGACGGATGTTGACGAATGTTGATGGATGTTGATGGATGTTGATGGATGTTGATGGATGGACGGACGGACGGACGGACGGACGGACCGACGAACGGACGGATGGATGGATGGATGGATGTTGTTGGTCATAAAAATGTTTTGTATTATTATTATTATTATTATTAAATGTCAAATTATTCTGTTGTATTTTTTTTTTCGCAACTGTATTAAAAAAAGTCGTTCGACACACGCGCGGAAATGTCATTCTTCACTCGTCCTGAGTTTTGCCACTCGCCTCCGGCTCGTGGCAAGATATCTCGGGACTCGTGAAGTAATGACATACTTTCCGCATTAGCATCGAAATGTACTATATTAGTTTGTTATCGCGGCGCATCGTGTATAAAAAGCAATGTGTAATACACGTGATAAACTGTTGTCTAAGTTTTCTTTTTTTATTGCCATTTTAGCCTCATTAATCTTCCGTAATTTTTTTTTTAACATAATCATGTTTTAATTACGTTCGAAATAAAAAAAAAAAAAAAAAATATAACGGGACAATTCACACCAATTGACCTAGGTAGGCAAAGCTTGTGTTATGAGTACTTTTTGGCAGCGGATAAACATACTTATATAGATAGATGCATACTTAAATATATATTAAACACCCAAGACCCGAGAACAAACATTCGTATTTTTCATACAAATATCTGCCCCGACACGGGAATCGAACCCGGGACATCAAGCTTCATAGTCAGGTTCTCTAACCACTAGGCCATCTGGTCGTCTAAATATATGATTATTTTGGATATTGATTGTTTAAAAAAATGTACAGAATATACTGCCCTCGGTAAGACAACCTCAAGCTTTTAGTAAGTATTACCCTTTGAAATTCATCTCCCCTTCGCCTTACCCCGTGGTTCTGTCCCTCAATTACAGTGAGGTGAACTCGGTGGGTCACTAATGGTACTGTGGCATTTGGGACGCCTGACCCCTTGCGTTTGATACCTCGCGTTATGGGTTAACGTTACTTACTTGAGCTTTGATTTCGGTGAGTAAGTAGTCTTTTTTTGGTTAAATCTTTTACTTACGTTTTGGTGGGCCATGTTTCTAATCCATACTTAGTATTATAAAATGTGAAAACGTGTTTGTTTGTCATTTTCTCACGTCGAAACTGATTGACGGATTGCTGTGATTTTTTGTATGACCATAGTTGAAAGGCTGGAGAGTGACAGAGGCTATTTTTTTCTACGGGAAGTAACCTCGTTCTCACGGGAAAATACGTTTTAATCTACTTCAGCGGGTCGAAATAAATAATGTAGGATAATCTAACTACATTAATAGAATAAGCGAAAATTGTATTTTGGGTGCTGACTTGTAAAACATAGTTATATTGATATAGGTACAAAAAATGAAACCCATGACTAGAGTCTAAACAAACACAAAAGTTAAATGCCTAAGAAAGGTAAAGTGGCCTATCAAGATTCGAACCCGTAATCTCTATCATTGTAGCCAGGGCTAACATGTACTAAGCTATGCGGTCCTAAAACTAAAATTAAAGTTTTAAAGCTTTTGCATAATTTCCGACGTACTAAAAGAAGGAAGAATAAAAAAATATTGTATCTATCATTTATTAATGCGAAATTTTAATTTTGTTTTTCATTGTTCACTTTAAATTTTTAGTTCTGAGGACCTATCCCATTTAGCATACGACTAATCAACCGTTACTTTTTACTATCATCCAAACCTATTTCAGAACTTAAAGTAAAACTTGCATTTAAATTCACAGCGAAAATGACCACGGTGCGGGTTAATTTGTTAAAGCAACATCTTTATTGTTCCTTCCCAGAAACTTTCTCCGTAATAAACTTTTTACGTGGAATCCCCTTAATATTAAAATAAGCTTACTCCATCTTAAACTCCAGACATTAATATTCCTTAGCCCTTTTATATATTCACTTCCCTAAATTAAATTAACTTGGTAAATAAATGAAGAGTCCGCAAACAGTAATAAAGGCCTTAAAGTTTGGACGTTTGAAACACTTTTTGCAAGTTTCGACATGTTGTAATTTGAATAAAATATAGATGTTCCCTTTCGATCTAACTTTTAGGATTCAAAGGATCTATAAAAGGCCTTTGACCAAATGAGCGTTGGTAACAAAATTATCTAAACATCTAAACATCTAAACATAATAACGTTACTAAAGAAACCAAAGTTTTTAAAATTATTTTTTATCGTTTTAACTAAAAGAGAGCAATAAATTTTTATTAGCTATCGCGTGGTTTTCAAAGACAAAAATATTATTTCTCTGAGTAATAAAAAATAAGGCGCCCTATAAGGTTGTATTCTACGCAGCCTACTATTGTATAAGCAACCATGGCAAATGTTAATATGTCACGAAAGTATATAATGCATAATTCAAATAGATGAAATCAACATAATCTATATTGAAACTCAGACCCATAGCTTTTTAACAAATTATAAGACAAACAGGTATGTATGTACTCAAATGCAAATCTATGCCCTTAAAGAATCACTTTCAGCTGACTTGAACCAGTTACAATACAATTCAAATTCAAATATTCTTTATTGATTACCAAAAAAAAAGTACAGAAAAAAAAATTAATAACAATGTACTAATACTAACTTTGACTTAGCGATACTCTGCGACATTAATAAAATTCCGCAAAATTTGTCTTCTAAATGATTTATTTATCTAATTAAATTAAATATTACAAAAGATTTTAAGAAACGTATGGAAATTTAATCAGTACTTTTATGGGTCAGATTTACTCTTAGCAATGGTATTACAATTTGATATTTCATTAATATTCATATGGCACCCATCACAGCATTCAAACGAAACTTTCAGACTTAAAAAAACACGCGTATATTAATAAATTTCTACATATAATTATGAAAAAAAAAGTCCTGACTGATTGATTGACTGACTCACTGAATGACTTACTCATCAACGCCCGGCCGAAACCCTTGGCCTAAGAAGGCTGAAATTTTTGCCTATAACTAGGTAGGTCCAACTTCGAGAAGGAGGTCAATCCGCAAATCCAACTCGGATGGGCAACGTTTGGGAAACTCCGCAATATCTTTTCGTCCAAAATAATTCAGTGCCCCAAAACAAAAGTCTTTATACAGTGTGTTGCCAGTGATGACATATGGATCCGAGACGT
This sequence comes from Archips crataeganus, assembly GCA_947859365.1. Lineage (NCBI taxonomy): Eukaryota > Metazoa > Arthropoda > Insecta > Lepidoptera > Tortricidae > Archips > Archips crataeganus. The sequence continues at coordinate 18,227,569 of OX402059.1, read as the reverse complement.
GGTGCTTCTCTATTGGCCTGATGAATAGGCTCAGAGTCGCTCAACGAGCTATGGAGAGGGCTATGCTCGGAGTTTCTCTACGGGATCCAATCAGAAACGAGGAGACCCGTAGAAAAACCGGGGTCACCGACATACCCAAACTGATTAGCTCGTTGAAATAGCAATGGGCAGGCAATATACTACGCAGAACAGATGGCCGTTGGAGCCCAGAAGTTCTCGAATGGAGACCACGGACTGGCAAGCGCAGCGTGGGACGTCCGCCAACGAGATGGACGGACGATTTGGTGAAGGCCGCAGGTTCAGGGTGGATGCAAGTCGCTTCCAACCGTAATGATTTGGCATCAATGAGGGAGGCCTGTGTCCAGCAGTGGACGTCCTGCGGCTGAAATGATGATAAATGATGATGATAGCTTCCAATGTGACCTGTTTGACTCATAACCATACAATAAATTATTTGATTTGATTTGATTTGATTTTTACTTCGTCTGCGATCAGCAGACGGCGTTGTTCAAACGACTGCGCGCGCTTTGCCTTAAAAATGTTACCGTAATCTATTTCGTAGGTTTTTAACACGAACGAAGGCGCGGGCTAAAACTAGATAGGTAATACTAATTTGTGATATTTTCACGATCGCCTTTCCAGTTCCAGGTCCAATCTTCAGTAAGTCTATGATACGACGGGTCCTGATTAAAACCGGTTTTTAATTAAAACAACTCCTTAAGTAAGTATTATCGGCAGGGCGAAAGTTTAAAGCGAAAATCTTAGGGGAAAAGGATAATGTGACTTTCTGAATAGTTAAGGGTTTTTACGGCGAAACACGAAAGTTTAAAATATAAAGCAGAAAAAACGGCAGCATTGGTACTAAGGATTTATGGCACAGAGCTGTGGGGGTTGCAGGTTACTAGAACTAACTACACTTTTTAAAGGTTTGTTTAAAGAAAATTATGAAAGAAGAAACCGGCCAGTGTCGGACTTGCACACTGAGTTTTCTGGACAAATTAAAAAGTTGTTGACTGTACTTACATCGCCATTCAAAGTGCATTTTTTGTACCTACTAACTTTCAAGTTTGAAGAGTTCCGTCCTGCGGAGACGATCCTGGTTGGATTACTAGATTTTTACTATTATTTTTAACGTCAACAGATTTACATAAATGTGCCAGATTTCAGTTTAATCAGATACCAGGAAGTGATTGAAACATGGTTTGCAAACTTTGAAACCAATACTTAATAATATAAAATGTAACGATATGATTTAAAAAAAAAAAAAAATTATAGTTATAATAAAATAAAATAAATAAAAGTGTTTACGCCAATCTAAATATTGCAAAACCATACGCAGTATTCATTTGACGAGATCGCGCCATCTAGGGGTGAAAAAGTGAACTAAACCGCGCCCCAGTGTCGCGCGACCCAAGGTCAGGAGGCCATTTTTAAAAACATCAGTTTTCGCTCGGAACTCCTACGAGACACATACAATAATTCGGAAGTGATCGTAGAAACGCTATATTCTTGTGTTAATTTGCCACCCCGGGGTTTATTTGTGTTGTGTATGATTTGTAAACTATAAACTAAAAGTTTAGACAGCAAGAAGAAGTGATAAAGTGCTTTGCGAATTGCGGCTGCTGTAAGCTTACAGCGCCGTGTTTTGTTTCCGTCGGTTGCTGATGGCGTCCTTCTGGAATAGCGTCGGATAGAAGAAGAACCTCGAGATTACTTCATCACATTCACTGTAAGTCCCCTGGATCTTTTCTGGTACATCTCGTCCATAAAAAGGCAAAGAATTACACCCCCCGCCTTCTACTTCAATTTTTAGATTTTATCTTAAAAATTTGAATTTATTTTCTATGTATTCTCATGAGACCAAGATAGGCAGTACTTTTACGAGCCTGTGGCTCATTCAAAAAGGTTAAAATATTTTTGTATAATATACTTCTATGAAGAAAACAAAGTTATTAATTGCAGTTCAGTGACAGCATTTTTTTATTTTACATAGATAAATTAAGTAGGTATGACATAATTATGATGCCATAGTTCTTGTCAAATTTAATTTCTATGACAAAGGTAAGTAAGTAGTTGTTCTTCTGTATTGTTTTCTTTGTGGTGTACAAGAAAGAGTCAATGTATTGTATTGTACAGTCAACTACAAAAAGATCGATACCGCCAAAGTTACAAAGATATGTATACACACCTTTATTGACTTAACATTAAGGTCGTGTATACATATTTTTGTAACTTTGGCCGTATCGATTTTTTTGTAGTCGACTGTACTGTACCCTATATGTTTTGATTCCCACTGTTCTTGAATCCATACTAATGTTATATATAACATAAATTCGAAAGTGTGTTTGTCTGTCTGCCTGTTTGTTACTTCTTCACGCTTAAACCACTGAACCGATTTGGATGAAATTTGGTACGGAGATGGTATGAGACCGTGGAAAGGATGTGGAATAGTATCCCGGAAAATTGTACAGTTCCCACGGATGGCGATAAATAAATTCTTTGCAGACGGGTCGCGGGCAATTTCAAACCTTTCCATAGCACGAATTCTGAAGTTATTTTTTTAGAGACTTATAAAAGTTCCTAAGAAAAATGATCTTAACAGACAGGTAGACGGAAAACGAAATGCTCCTACGAGGGTTTAGTTTTTACTCTGAAATACGTAACGTCAAAATCCTCTTAGGTCCACACCCAAACAACTAGACACGCATCTACTAACTAACAACATCCAGTCAGGGATTTAAAAAAGAAGCGTGGTAACGCCAAACCAAAATACAGACATTTTCAGGGTAACAAGGGACCGTGGCGACGGCGAGCCGTCAAAACGTTAACGTTTGGAAACGTTGACGTTTATCAATATAGCCCCAAGGGGCAGAGTTATGTATGAGTTCCGATATACCGGTCGCCACGCAAAGTTTAGCCTCCTGCCGCCCACGTCAAATTTTGTTCAATGAAATTTAAACTTTTTCACTAATTAGTCGAGTTCAATGTCACATTAGAATAAGTCCTAATAATAGGACATCGGACCTCAGGAGGTTAATGAAAGGCAGCGAATCAAAATGGCCGGTTTAGTAGAGTTTGTAACTGTTTTTGAGCATGAATAATAGCAATTTTATCATGTTGGACATGGTTCCTGTTACGACTATAATTAGTGCTTTCAAAACTCAAAGTTTTTTGCCTTTCGTGTACGGTACAATAATTTGAAAGGAAATAATACTAAAATAGTTTTAGACTACTTAAATAATGAATTGAACACGTTCGGTCCATTCATGAGTCGATTGCGCGGCTAAGCTAGTTACAATACATATAACCAATTTTGTAGTCATAACTTCCAGTTAATTTCAATAAAAACTTGGTGAATTTTTGTTTTTTTTTTTAGTAATGTAAGATCGGCTTACTGTGCCCTGAAGGTAAAGGGAATTTATAGCCAATGGCATGTACCTGGCAATGGTACGTTTAAATTGGTGCATTGAAATTATAGCATACCTATATGTTTAGTTTCAGTTGACTGCCCACGTTTTTATGATTTTATGAGACCCTTCTTACGAAAGGTTCTTTTATTTACGTAGATTTCATCATGGGCCAAAATTACCCTCCATATAGGATCAAAGTACCCTGACTTACGGTAAGTAGTAAAATTTTTACCAAGTATACCTAAGTGTTCAGGTACTTAGTCTCTTGCATATGTAAAAACGACGCGCTTCGTATCGTCGAATATTTTAGGTCTAACATCGTTTAGTATAATTTTTTTCTTGTTGAAAAATGAAAATATTTCTAAAAGTCTTTTAGGTTGGTTATAAGTTTGGACTATTCAAAGCCAGAGTGAATAATGCTTTACCGAACCAGTGAGCAACATCATTGGACATTCACTTACCATTATTTAGGTGAGTTAGAGGTCCAGCGATGGTCAGTTTCCTGATAACTCGATAGTTTCAATATACCTAAATTTATATCACACGAAACAATAATATTTTAATGATAATTATCAAAAATATTTAAGACAAAAATTACTATTGTACGTCCAATATGGGTAAACTGTTAAAAGTCATTCAGTAATTTAAAAACTTTATTAAAATTTGTAGATTAAACATTAAATATAATGCTATATTATCTTTAATAATTTATTAAAACAATGCGTTCAAACAAAAGTAACCCACATAAGCAATGTAAAACTCTTTAATGCACTTACAAAAAAAAACATAAAAGTAGACAAAGAAAACTACAAAGACCAAAGAGTACTTCACTATTTAAGACAAAAAAACTTTTTTAAAGCAGCCGTCACAATTTTTGTAACAAATAAAAATTATCAAACAAAAAATAAAGCACTAAATTTAGCACGCAATACAGTCAGACAAAACGCTAAAAACTCTAATTAAGACAGGATCATCAAAAAACTTATTCATTCGTAGAGTTAAAAATACGCGTTAATATCGCCTCATTCTGGTTCACTACTAAAAAGCTTTTTTATAACATTCCCAAGTAAACCAAAGGAAACCTTGTTCTGCTCATCTGAAGGTATACATTTTGCTACTTTAGAGATGTAACATAGGTCGTTGTGGAACCAAGGCAACAATTTGCCATTTCGGCCAGAAAAGCGTTTTTCTTTCGTTTTAAAAAAAATGAATGATGAAAAGATTCCTACCCGAGAATAATAACTGCTCTTGTCAACGCTGGAATTTTGGACAAATTAGGTCCATTGTTTCGTTCAAAAATTGAAAGTTAGCCATTTAATTTGACGGCCGGATATTGGAGTGAAATGAGGGCGGCGGTTATGACCGATAACAAGTTTGTGAAGGCCATGAAAAATAATAAATCGACGTCAGAAGCTAATGCTAGTTTTTAATGAAACTCCTTTCAACTCCGTGGAAGCTGGATTGAAAGCTACATTCTAGAAAAGTAATTAAAAACTGTCTCATTTAAAGAGTGAGGGCAAAGCAAAAAATATGTTAATAGGAAACCAAGAAAACATTTAAAATTACGTAGCTACCGTTTTGATTATTTTTACCAACGCGAATATTGAAAATATGAAAAATAGCTGTTGACTATAACTTCGTTTGCATCCTTTGGGAACTTTTAAATTTTTAGGGACGAAAAGTAACCTTAACTTAACTGCATTTTCAACTTTAAGTGTAATCATTTTTTAGAATTTGTTTTTGGTAGTTCCAGAAATTACCCCTGCATTCATATTAACTTATGAGTCATAATTTATTTCGTAAATCATAGATAGTAAACCAATATACGAAGTTAATATCTGGTAGATCCCGAACTAGGCCGAATATCTGTATACCTACAAGGTAAACGTCCCTGTGATCGACACTGACCCAGTATCTGGCACTTTCAATCTTATGGCATAGGTAAGAGAGGAGACAGATGCATTATTTTTGGAAGATGGGTCAGATCTACTGGGCGTTGAGGTGTCGAGCATTGGTACGTTTAATTTTATTTTGATTATTTGTTGTTGTAACGACAGTATACACAAGTGTATAAATTACAGCAGTTTATCTATTACGGTTTTGCAGACATATAAACAGACAGACGGAGAGTATAGCGACAACCCTAAAAATGTCAAAAAGCACGTGTCACCTAAGGATTATCATTATGACTTATTTGTTTCAAAAGCAAACTTAATCCCTTTTCAGCCGCCCGCGCACATACATCAAAGCAACAATAAAGATTTGCTTAACCCGTCATTAGCATATGTCCTCATTCAAAACCAAAACCCAATCCAACAAAATTGCAATGCGCACTGACTCAATAAAAACTCAGGCCTTATAATACGAAATCAATTTTCGAACTTCATATCTTGCTGTTTCGTTCACTCGTTAGTGTTAAACAAAGAGTGAAAGAGACGCCACGATGCGACTTCGAATTCGAATTTTGTAGTAGCCCCACAGTCCAGCGTATACCTCCAAAACCCTCAAACAGATTATACAGATAGGGGTTGATATAAATAGATTCGGATGGTGTTATAATTGCCTGAGGGCTCGCACCTTTGGTAAAAGCTTCAGTCTCACTGGTTGAAAAAAAGAGGATTTTGTTTCCACTAATGGGTTGCCGGGTAAAATGTAAAATATATACGTAGGTTTAAGCCTGAGGCATTGATGGATACGAAGTTTTTGGAATTATTAAAGGGAATTCATGCTTTTATGAAAAACAATGAGATTTGACGGGAATCTCAATTTGTTAAAATGCGTTGTGGTAGTTTTTGTTTCTATTTCTGAATAAAACACATATACAATAAGCTTTATCAGTATTAATAAAATATGGGCCGTTGTATTTAATGCATTGTGTTGTTTGAAATAAATTAAAATAATAATAATAAAAGGGAAATCGGGCTCACCCCAGGTGTTAAGAGTTCGAACTGCTATTGCGCAAGAAGACTTTTTTTCATGCCGACTACACACTTTGCTCGCACCACTTTTTCTGTAGAATTACGTGTTGCTAAATACAAAAGATGCTAGGTAGCTCTAATGACGAAAAAATAATTAATCACGGTAAATTTACAACCCAATTGCGTAATAAGTAATTTACGCGCGACAGTAAAACACATTTATTAAATAATATTCCTACAAAAACAAAACTTGTTTTTTTAATATTCTTTGTATCTTCTACCAAATATATGTTGCAATTTTTAAATTTATTTTGCTTACTTCATCGTCAATGTCCGCTTCATTTTACCTTCCCAAAATGACTCGGAATACGTAGTGGGAACAAGAGAAGCGCATTAACGCAAAATGTTTAGTTTCTTCATTAGATTCGTGTGTTTACCACATTCGGTGTATTTGCTTGCTAATGTAAACATCCCTAAAGGGATGTTACGGTTTGATGGAGCGTTTATATGGATACAGTTATGCTGAGTCGACGTGGCCTACAGTAGTCAGGCTGGCTGGTCTTATCGGATATAATTGGATTATGTTAATCATCATCACCCCAGCCTATATATATCTCACTGGAGGGCACAAGCCTCAGAATGAGAGGGCTTGAGCCGTAGTTCCAACGCGGGCATCTGCACTGATCCAGATTGGGAACTTCACACACCATTAAATTTCGAAAAACGATGTTTTCCTTCACCGTAAAGCTCATGGTAAATTTCAGATGTAATTTTCGCACATAAACCCAGTAAAACTCAGAGGTGCCAGCGCGGATTTGAATTGAATCCACGACCCTCTGCTAACCTACTACACTAGGCCACCACTCTAGGACACGATTCAGATTTGGGTTGTTTTACTGGGTCAGTAATATTAATATATAAAATAAAATTCCAACGGCACGGAAAATGTTCTCGATTTGTTTTACCTCGTATACCTACACTAACAAACTAAAATAAAAAATCGCACTGTGACAAAAAGTTATGTGAAGGATTTTTTCTTCTCTTTTTATGTAAGTACCTATGTATTGTCAAAAAATTCAGCTACACGAGCAGTTTCAATTTGCATTTTCCCATCACCCATATGTAACCTAAAACCAAATGGAATCCAACACACGTTAATACGACACCCAACCATTACGGCCCAAATACTACTGCGGACGACCAGCGGCGCGGCGAGGCATTTCCTTGTTCATTGCGCGCTCGACACGCTCAATGTAAAGGGATTAACTGGTAACACATGCAATGGATTAGGAAATCGTTCGCCGCTATTCCGGTCGCGTGTATCACGGCCGGGCCCTTTGAGCACGATGAGGAATGCCTCAAAGCATTTGCCCGTTTTTTGCGAACGTAAAGGGCTTGTGTCTCATTTAATAATAAAAGGGTTTTAACGTCCGGACACGTTAACGTTTTAACGTTTTTATCCAATTCTGTAGGTGAAAAACGTCGATGCCTTAGGCCGCTATTAGATACAGGCCGATTTTTGAAATCACATTTTTAAAAATACCATTGGTAAGTGGCGAAAAGTTTTTTTTTTATTTACGATACTAGCGACCCGCCCCGGCTTTGCATGCATGTATTTGTTTTATACATATAAACCTTCCTTTTGAATTACTCTATCTATTGAAAAAAACCGCATCAAAATCCGTTGCGTAGTTTTAAAGATCTAAGTATACATAGGGACAGACAGACAGCGGGAAACGACTTTGTTTTATACTATGTAGTGATGATAAGCTTGCGTTTGACCACAAACACGCCTGATGAAATGTGAAGATGAGGTCTACAGTGGAGCACGCTTGCCTGGTAAATACTCATTCACCCTAAAGTTGAAAACGGCTAGATTGTAGTTATCAGGCAACACAGACGTAGGTAGGGAATTCCACTCCTTAGCTGTACGGTTGATGAAGGAAGAGCGAAAACGCTTTGTGCGGATTTTGGTGCATGGGGGTATATTAGTCAAAGCTTCACGACCCGCGGGCGCCTGATCTGAAGGAAAAAACATTTTTATAGTTTGTTAAGACCTGTGAAATAAGCGTTTAGGTTCATTTCGTCCACATTTCCACTTCGTCCACATTCCCACTTCGTCAGCAATCCCATTTCGTCTACAATTAATTCCCAATTCGTCCACATTCCCACACATACCGCACATAAATTCTGAAAGACTCAGAGTTGCGAGCCGGGATTTGAACCCACATCCCTCTGCTTGAGAGGCCATAGATCAAACCGCTAGGCCAGCACGGCTTTTTTTTTTAACTTCAGATATAGTTATGTACTCTAATAATTTAAAAATCTCGTGTCACGGTATTTGTTATCGAACTCCTCCGGCTACTTTTTCTTTGCAGACGGAGTCGCAGGCAACGGCTAGTTAAATAATATTTTAGATTTATTTGAAAAATTAACTTTTTTTAATTTATTGATGGATTATTTTAACAGGTTTTACGAACCGGTGCTAGATTCGTCGACGTTTAAAGGTTCTTATTACAGCCCAAATCGAATAAATAAATTTTGACCTTTGACTTTGATGTTCGATGTTTGACAATGTTTGGTTCATACTTACTTCAATTTTAATTTGACAGCCAGATGAACAACAAAGTGTTCCTGTACGGGTTCCTTCTTTTCTCATATTATGAATTACAGAACCTTGAGAAGGTCCTTACTAACATTTGGAACACACGTTAAATGGCGACGGTTACCCCGTAAATTAGTTTTCACCTCACTAGCTCGGAAAGCCCTTTTTGTTTGTTTGACATCTATTGAGAAAATCGCTTTTTATCCACAAGTGAAGAAAGAGTTTTGACATTTGAAGGCAGCTTAAGTGATATTTGACAGCTAACAAAACGTAAAACGTTAGAAGTGCTGAATTTTTAACACCAAAATTAATGAATTGCATCGAGTATAAAACACTAAATACAGTCTTACAACTTTATTTTAATTCATAAATATCAGCATTCAACATTAACCTTCATTCTTGTTGTAAAAACGGATAAAATGTTCTCACAGTCCAAGTAAGTCGATGTGCGATCAAAACGCATCCGAAATAATAAAAAAAAACTTAAGTCAAAATGGTATACAATTTAACAGTAATACAGTTTGCTCGTATCTCAAAATCGATAATCTGGCTAATTGAACTTTACTCGATGTGCAATAAAGTTCAGTTTGGTTTATTCATTGATTGGAGATACGAGTTTTTTCAAAGTAGTGACGATATATCGGTATTGGAATAGTTCCATAAAGACTGGATTTGCTTAGGCTATTTTGCATTATTTTTGATTTTACCAATATTTTTATAAGTACTTCAAAATTATTGTATTGACAAAGAGGTAAATAAATAATAATTGATAGTACAAACCCTTTTTCTTATTTTCCTCGCTGTAGTGAGGTGAAAAGTTTTGTGTTATACACGGGTGAAAAGTTATTTTACGTCTCGTGTGTTGAAGCACTCGCTATCGAAAGAATTCTATTTTTGAACCACTCGCTTCGCTCGTGGTCAATCATAGAATCCTTTCGATAGCTCGTGTTTCAAAATTAACACTCGCAGTTAAAATACAACTTTCCCCCCTTGTATAACAAATAACTATTAGTCCATTAAAAGGGATAATGGTACTCAATAAGGTCCATTTCTAATTAATTCCACTTCCCAAATTATTAACACTTTTGCCTACTTCCTGTATAGATCCTTTTCAATTTAAAATGTATCATCTAATTTTTTTTTCAGAATCATGTAGTTATGGGGTCTTCTTACTGTTGCTGTTGATTTTAATGGTTACCAAAATGCTCATAATTTTCCATACAATGTTTTTATTGCAGTTTTATGACGAGCCACAAAAACTGTATTAAAAAAAAACTTGAATATTTTAGTATCATGATTGTACAAAACCGGCCAAGTGCGAGTCGGACTCGCGCACGAAGGGTTCCGTACCATTAACTATAAAAAAACGGCAAAAAATCACGTTTGTTCTATGGGAGCCCCCTTAAATATATTTTCATTTTAATTTAATAATTTATTTAATTTCTAAATATTCTATGAATATTTCAAGCGTCTACCTGTTACCGTTATCAATATCGAGCAAAAACGAGGGAAAAAATCACGTTTGTTGCATGGGTTTTTTAGTATTTGTTGTTCTATAACAACGCCAAACTATAAGAACTAAAATCACAAACTTATAGGTAGGTAAACATCCGAACGGCATAGGGCCGCTAGAGATGCCTTACCTAGCAACTGCTAGCTGTTGCGTTGCCTAGCAACCGTTGCCGGGGTTAAAAATGCTGAAAAAACACGTTTATTGTATTACGACCCAGACCCACTTTAATTTTTTACTTTATTTTATTTTTAGTATTTGTTGTTATAGCGGCAACCGAAATACATCACCTGTGAAAATTTCAACTGTCTAGCTATCACGGTTCATGAGACACAGTCTGGTGACAGACGGACAGACGGACGGACAGCGAAGTCTCAGTAATAGGGTCCCGTTTTTACCCTTTGGGTACGGAACCCTAAAAATTGCACTTTTTCGGATTTATTTTTATAGTTGTACATTAAAAAAATTTCCATTAATTTTAAATACCTACATGAAAATTACTAAAAAAATTCGGCAAACTACAAAAAAAAATTGCTAGCGAATATGGCACTCCTTATTTTAAATTGGTTTTAATAGGCGCACTACCACTATATCCCATTCCATTATATTTAGCCGGTGAACCAATTGGTTCAGTTACATCACTAATTAACTAACTAATGAAGTAATTAACTGATTGGTGAGTGGGCCGGCATAAAATTTATTATTTCCGAAAATTAACATCTGATTTCTCTATAAAATAAAACCTTCATTTTCACACTAAGCTCCGAGGTCGATTTTATTTCGATCTGTGGAAATGATGTTCTGTTTTGGGTCATTATTTGAGCGCTTGTTCCGAATCACTTTCATATACAGCATCATCTCAGCCTGCCTATATACATCATACTGCGGGGCACAGGCTTCCCTCAGAATAAGAGGGCTTGACCCGTAGTTCCCACGCAGGTCCAGTGCAGGTTGGCCACACATTAATGTGAAAGTGAGGCGGTTGAAACTCTCGAGTGTGTTAACATCAACCTTATGGTTAATGACATAGAGTCGTATAGATATTTATGACACCTTATTAACGTATGTAATATTTTGGCTCTATATCTAAATCCCTAATGATTGTTTGTCCTAATGATCGTTTGCCCTTTTTTTATTTAAAATCTATTAATTATTCTGTATTTTTATAAAACAAACCTAACCTAATATTATTTATTTTATTAGCAGTACGGCTGCTCACCGAATCTAAGATTATTTAAATTGTTGGCGTATGTAAGCGATTAAGAATTTCGGGGGAGTCGGTTGGATGCGACGTGGTTCAATTGGTAGAACACCCGTTGGGGCGCATACCTGGGAGACGTGGGTTCGAATCCCGCCGGCGCACCCGAAAAACTTTTTCGCTTTTAAATAATCTTAAACCTAACCTACTTAACCTATAGAGTTCTAGAAAAATTCACGGTTTCCGAGAAATAAAGTGTTAGGGCAAACGATCATTAGGACAAACATTACATTAGGACAAACGATGTTAGGGATTTAGAATGAGACCCAGTATTTTGGCACTTGACCGTACCTTTACTTTTCAAGCCCCGACAAAAAGAGGGGTGTTAGGCATAAGTTTGACTGCCATGTGTCTATGTGTGTGTATGTGTGTGTGTGTGTGTGGGTGTGTGTGTGTGTGTGTGTGTGTGTGGGAGTCTGTCTGCCTGTGTGTTTGTCTGTGGCATCATAGATCTTTTAAACGGGTGAACCGATTCGGATGCGTTTTTTTTCTATTTGAAAGCAGGTTTTTTGGCGATGGTTTTTAGACATGTTTCATCAAAATTGGTTCAGCCGTTTTAAAGTTATCAGCTCTTTTGTTAGCTGCGAAAGGGATCTTAGACTCAGAATGGGCATTTACTTTCTTTTCAAAATATGTGTGACAAAATTGCGAGGGAGGTTTTTAATTTTTTTAAATTTATATAGCTTCAACATTGTCGACTTGTCAAGCAACTGTAAAGATTTGATTTCGTGTATCGCGTCGAATCGTAGCCATGTGCGATTGATCGCGTGGAGTCGCGTGCGGCTGATGCGGCATGAAAAAGTGTATTGTTAATAACAATATTTTCGAAGTGAAACTTCTAATGCGACTTCCAACAAGGTCGCGTTAAACGTTTAACGCTACCATGGAGGGGTATGAAAGCATTTGTATATGTACTGCCGAAGCAAGTAATCTCGCACTGTACTGTCTGTAAATTTGTACTGTCTGTGCAAATTTGTATGAGACTTGATAAAAGCGCCATCTAGTGAGTAATTTAAACACATAGATGTATAAGTAAATTTAGTTCTTTAAGTTCATATTGATGTATAAGTGCCTTTTTCATTTCCACATTACAAAGTTTCACTTCTTCCGCACGGAGGAACTGCACGCACGATTTTTTTTAATAAAACCCTCAACGCATAATTGCGTTGACCTAATGGTCACAGAATATAAAGTAATTGATAGGCGACTAATGAAACTGAGCAATTAGCCCAGACTCATGCAGGATCTATTTTCAGACTTTCAAGCATGTTGTATGTATGTATGTATGTATGTATAACTCTTTATTGTACGTAAAACATGAAAATTAACAGTTAACAAGAGAAACAGATGTACAAAGGCGAACTTATCCCTTAAAGGGATCTCTTCCAGTTAACCTTTGAACGATTGACAGGACACCAGAGACAAGAGTAGGCATACAATGCAGAGTAAAAAGAGTCGAAATCAAAAGTAAACCCAAACCAATAAACTTAACATAATCAATACATAAACATACAAAGAATACACGCAAGTACACACTAATATAATAAATCATGAATACAGAAGACTAATACATATCATATCAACATAAATAGACTAACTACATAAAAATTACATAAATACATTAATATACGCATATACACTAAACAGAGAATACAATAGAGGTTGTCTCTATTTAAGAGCATGTTCGGCCTACGTAAAGGAAATCCCACTTAATTTGTTTGTATTCCAACTTGCACCCACACATTGTTTGATACTCAATAGAATTTGTTTGCTTATGTGGGTTCAGGGCCCCCGGTGAAGTTCAATATGAACGGCCACATGAGTTTATCAAAGGCTATAGAGACCGATAGAAATGTTTGATTGCAAAATGTTGCTGTATAGTACCAATCTTTACGTGTCAGACCCACCATTACCCCTAGAGCCATACCCCTGGGGGTAGGGTGGGACAGAACCATACCACCGTTAGTGCTATAGATTAGTGCTTTCAAGTTTTGTTTTTCCGAATAGTAATAAATAAATAAATATCACGGGACAGTTCACACTAATTGACCTAGTCCCAAAGTAAGCTAAGCAAAGCTTGTGTTATGGGTACTAAGCAACGGATAAACAGACTTATATAGATAGATAAAATACATATTAAACACCCAAGACCCGAGAACAAACATTCGTATTTTCCATACAAATATCAGCCCCGACACGGGAATCGAACCCGGGACCTCAAGCTTCGTAGTCAGGTTCTCTAACCACTAGGCCATCTGGTAGTCTAAATAATAATACGTACCCGATGTTAATAGCATCCGAAGTATAGGTACTTATAATTCAGTCCAGAAAATAGGTAGGTTAGGTTAGTAAGGTAGTTTCTTCTGCCCGAAGGGCAAAGCGCCTAGAAATAGTTCAGTCGAATTAGTTTAAATTAAATATTTGTAAAGTTATCGACATAGCCCACCGCATTAGCACGCTGAAGTGGCAATGGGCAGGCCATATAACCCGAAGTACCGTTATCGGTTATCCGTTGGGGTAGACGAGTTCCTGAGTGGAGACCACGGATCGGCAAACGTAGCGTGGGACGTCCTCAGACTCGGTGGAGCGATGATCTTCTCAAGGCGGCTGGCAACAGCTGGATGAGAGTGTCCGAGGATCGTGCTCAGTGGCGTGCCATGGGAGAGGCCTATGTCCAGCAGTGGACGAACATAGGCTGATGATGATGATAAATATTTGTATATGTTACCAATTTTTATTTTAAATTTTCCATCATATTCCAGCACTACTACGGTGGTATGGTTCTGTCTCACCCTACCCCCAGGGGTATGTCTAGTACGGCCTGGTGGGTCTGAAGGGAATCTTTTACACAAAAAAGCAGTCAAGAGCGAGTCGGACTTCTATATGAAGGGTTCCATACCTCCGTACAATGTTTTAAAAACAGTTTTGTAAATAAAACGCCAAACTATAAGAACTAAAATCACAAAATTATAGGTAGGTAAACATCCGAACGGCATAGGGCCGCTAGAGTTGCCTTACCTAGCAACTGCTAGCTGTTGCGTTGCCTAGCAACCGTTGCCGGGGTTAAAAATGCTGAAAAAACACGTTTATTGTATTACGACCCAGACCCACTTTAATTTTTTACTTTATTTTATTTTTAGTATTTTTTGTTATAGCGGCAACCGAAATGGTTACGTATCAAAATATATAAAATTAAAAAACATAACGTAAAATAACCTACGTTCAAAATACCTAAAATCTAAATACCTCATGATTTTTTCACTTTTATTCAAAATACCGAAAGCTTAATAAAATGCCTACGTATTACAATGTCCAAAATTAAAAAACCTAACGTAAAATAACCTACGTTCAAAATACCTAAAATCTAAATACCTAATGATTTTTTCACTTATATTCAAAATACCGAAAGCTTTCGTATATCCTAACCGGTATCTCGCTGGCAGCGAGAGAGCGAATCGAGTGAGCAAGACTTTTTAAGGCAGAAGCGACTCGGATAGGTTAGGTTCAGAAGGCTAAGGCGGGAGCGAAGCGTAGCGTAGCTCCCACCTTAGCCTTCGATGTTAGGTATTTTTTTTGTAACAGCACAGAAAATGATTATTTCCATTAGGTATTATTGTCTTTAACATTATGAAATGTACCTAAATGTAAATCATATACCAAATTTTATCAAACAAATTAGATTTTCACGTGATAATAAAAAAATAACTAACACCAAAGGCTAATGCGGGAGCTTCGCTCCGCTACGCTCCCGCATTAGCCTTTGAACCTACCATTCCGAGTAGCTTCCGCCCCGAACCGTCTTGCTCGCTCGCTTCGCTCGCTCGCCAAAAATTAAGCGATGTTCGTTTCATTTAGGTATTTTGACCATTTGGTATTTCAAATGTTGGTGTATCAAACTATGGTGTCATAGCTGTTGATATTTTAAACATTAGACATTTACTCCATTAGGTATTTTAAACTTAGGTAATTCGTAGGTAGGTGTTAGTTGCTTAGGTATTTAAAATCATTAGGTATTTAGATTTTAGGTATTTTGAACGTAGGTTATTTTACGTTAGGTTTTTTAATTTTAGATATTTTGATACGTAACCACCGAAATACATCGTCTGTGAAAATCTCAACTGTCTAGCTATCATCGTTCATGAGATACAGCCTGGTGACAGACGGACAGACGGACGGACGGACAACGAAGTCTCAGTAATAGGGTCCCGTTTTTACCCTTTGGGTACGGAACCCTAAAAAAAGTTTTTTTGGTAAATTACTTACTTTACTTTACTTTAGGTGGTACGAAGTCAGCTACGATAGTGCGAAGGAGAGTATAATATAAACATGACTGCAAAGGGTCCAAATTTAGATTGTAATTTTTAGTTTTAATTTTTGTTTAGCTATTTTAAGTTAGTTTTATTTATGTTTATTTTAAAATAAGTCCCTGTTTTATACCTACTTTTATTGTTAAATAAAGTAATATTAAAATTGACTGCAAAAATAACAGCGTATAACAGGTAACATAAAATACATGTTTTGATTAATTTAACGGTTATATATGAACGCATTGTCTTATAACAAATCAAAATGTTGTCAGTTTGTTTTGGCCCCTTCACATCGTTCAAATTGTTCTTATAGTAATATATTACTGTAATTCCACACACTTAACTTTAAAATTGGCAATAACGAAATAAGCCGCCACACGCATGTCAAGAACTTCCAGCTCCTGTTTAATATACAGGCTGATATTTGATTGGAGTCCACGATTATATTTTTCTTACTACGCAGCAGATAAGTTAGGTACATTTAAAATGGATAATAATATCGTCATCATCATTTCAGCCGAAAGACGTCCACTGAACATAGGCCTCCCCCAAGGTTCGCCAAACAGATCGGTCCCGCGCCATCCGCATCCAGCGCGATCCCGCAACCTTAACCAGGTCGTCGCTCCGTCCTGTTAAAGGCCTACTTACACTGCGTCTTCCGGTCCGTGGACGCCACTTGAGAAACTTTTTGCCCCATCGGATACCAGTTCTAAGAGCGATGTGCCCTGCCCATTAATAACTATAAATAATATAAAAATACACACACAACAGATCAGTGAGTGAATCTCTTTGATTTGTTGATATTTATGGGCGGTGGTGATCATTTTCCATCAGATGACCCGCTTGCTCGTTTGCCTCCCTCTCATAATAAAAAAAAACGATTATGAATTTTTACACCTAATTAACCTTAATAAGTTAATAATAAAAATAATAAATATCACGTGACGATGCACACGAATTGAATGAGTCCCAAGAAAATAGACATTTTTTCAAAAATATGTAGTACTGAAAGCGACACTTGCATGACTCTATTATCGTTTGAATATGTGAAAATGAATTATTTTCTTATTTTTTCAAAAATTGATAGGTTTAACTTGACTTCTTGCCAGTCAAAGTCAAAATCAACACCCCAGCCTATATACGTCCCACTGCAGAGCACAGGCTTCCTCTTGGAATAAAAGGGGTTGGGCTGTAGTTCCGACGCGGGCCCAGTGCGGATTGGGAACTTCACGTACACCATTGAATTTCTTCGCAGGTGTATGCAGGTTTCTACACGATGTTTTCCTTCACCGTAAACCGCATGGTAAATTTCAAGTGTAATTTCACACATAAATCCCGAAAAACTCAGATGTAAGAACCGGGATTTGAACCCACGACCCTCTGTTTGAGAGGCCACATGGCTATTACATTTGTAATTTACCATGAGCTTTACGGTAAAGGAAAACATCATGAGGTAACCTCCAATACACCTTAAGAAGAAATTCAATGGTGTGTATGAAGTTCCCAATCCATACTGGGCCCACGTGGGAACTACAGCCCAAGCCTTCTCATTCTGAGAGGAGGCCTGTGCTCTGAAGCGGGACGTATACAGGCTGGGATGATGATGATGATTATGTTTTTTTTTAACACAGTAGATACGCTAATTTGAGACTAGGGATCGCCAATGCGGATCTGCATTATTTTTAAACATCCCTGTCAACGTCATAAATAAACGATCACTTTTGTATCTTGTCACTTTAACGTCATATTTGAAAAGTCATATGAAACTATGTAACGACCGAAAGCGACAAGGTACAAAAGTGATCACTTACTTTACGACGTTGACTATACCAGGTTACTTTGGAGTTTGGGAACAACCTGTATATCAAACTCTCAAATAATCGTAGGTTTCCCTTCAAATCAAGGGAGGTTTATCGAGTAAGCGAATATCCCTATTTCCCCACCTCGCTCGTTAATAAAATAAAAGGGATTCGGGAGCCGGCCCTTCGGATTCCAGAAGGGGGATTAGTTCGCGTCGCCTGTTGACATCTTATGTGAGTTAACTACAGTATTTCTAAGGCGTTTTTAGGGTTCGTAACGCAAATGTGAAAACCGTGCGTGTCGGATGTAGGCACTGGGGTAACCTATCGATGATAGGTAACCAGGCACTGGTCCCACCGCCAGCGACGAGCGATAAACGAGTAGAACTAGAAATTAGAAACGAGTGGCGAGCGGCGAGAAGCGAGTGTGTAGTTTCGATAGTTTTGTCGCTCGGCTATAAGCGAGTGTTCGACTACGACGGGCGATTGTACGGTAGAATGATCGCTCTGTATGCTTAGTATAAATTTCCTTCACTTCAATACTTCTCGATCGCGTTTACGTAAAAAAAACAATTACTAGGGAAACATGGACAGCGCCTCCGCGGCCGCGCGTCCATGTTTCCATAGAATTATTTTTTTTACGTAAACGCGATCGAGAAGTATTTTGGTGAAGTAAAAATTATACTAAGCATACTGATCGCCAAGCGTTCATCGCCGAGTACCGCTGAGCGAGTTTTATCGTTGATAGTTTTTATCGCTGCGGTCAACTAGTGAAGAGAGAGTCCTCGCCGGCAGTGTGAACTAAAAATACACGGTTATTTGTAATTCACTAGCATCCTTTTAACCCTAAACTCCTACCACTTAAACAAATGTTTTTTTTTGTTTTACGGCTTTTGTCATAACTTAATATTTTTGGTGTAATATCGTTTCGAAAATTTGAGACTACCTCTTATTTTTACGACACTCTGTGTATTTGTTTGGGAAAAAAGTGCTTCATTTTAAAAAGTCGTAAAACAAGAAACATTTGTTTGAGTGATCGGAATTCAGGGTTAAGAGGATGTCAGTGAATTACAAAATAACCCTGTATATATCACGGGAGCGATTATGTTTTGTTCGTTTATTGGAAGACAAAATCGCCGATAGCTCATCGCTTACTTGCCGGCGGTGGGACCAGTGCCTTAGGGCTCTGTTCGTAAACTGGGGGGCTACTACGAATATGAGTAATTTGATTCATCATCGTCATCATCATCCTAGCCTATATACGTCCCACTGCAGGGCACAGGCATCCTATCAGAATGAGAGGGGGTTAATTTGATTATGGCTTTTTAACTTATAAAGCCTACTAGACTGTCATAATCATAATTATTTATTTTAGCATAAAAACTTGGTGTGTTTTGATGACATGAGGGACAAATAGTTTCGCACGCTTCACGCATTGATAGTTACATCCAATTCAATTTGTTATATCATTATAATTATAAATTCACAATTATGTATGATTTTTCACATTTTTCAAGCCAACGCATTCGCTTCTAACAGGGGGAGGGAGGGGGATAGGTACTTGACCTGATTCGAACAAAAATTAACACTTCATTAAGCTTCATAATTTGCAAACGGGTGCCTAAATCGAAAAAAAAAACCTTTTAAAATAGGTATATTTTGTCTTACAAAACTTATAGAAATCAAAACGTATAGTAAAATGCTACGCAAAAATTATTTTATACGATTGCGAAACCTTCGATACACTAGTCCGACTCGCACTTGACCGGTTCTTAGGGTTCCGTACCCAAAGAGTAAAAACGGGACCCTATTACTGAGACTTCGCTTTCCGTCCGTCTGTTTATCAGCTGTCTGTATGTCTGTCCGTGTATCTCATGAAACGTGACAGCTATACAGTTGAAATTTTCACAAATGGTGTACCTATTTTGATTGCCGCTATAACAACAAATACTAAAAAACCAGAATAAAATAAATATTTAAAGGGGCTCCCATACAGCAAACGTGATTTTTTGCCGATTTTATAGATAACTAGCTTTTGCCCGCGACTCCGTCCGCGTGGAATTAGTAATTTGGGTAGCTTATTTTTTATCTAATTTGCTTTTTCATCAATTATAGCTCTCCTTTCCTCGATATAAAAAAAATTACCCACTACCGCACTCCGCACCCCCAGAACCCCCCCGCACACCCGCGTTCACATTCACCATCGTACTCCCAAGTCAAGCGTGCCTATAGAAGTTTCATTTGAAAAACCCCCGATTTTGAAACATTCTTCCGCTCCGCTCCGCTCCTATTGGTATTAGCGTGATGATATATAGCCTATGTCCTTTCTCAGGCTCTAGACTATCTGTTTACCAAATTTCATTTAAGTCGGTTCAGTAGTTTTAGCGTGAAAGCGAGACAGACAGACAGACAGACAGAGTTACTTTCGCATTTATAATATTAGTTAGGATTAGGATAGTACGGAACTCTTCGTGCGCGAGTCCGACTCGCAATTGGCCGGATTTTTTGTACTAAGGGTAACTCCCAATTTGTCTGACAAATGCAGTTTCGTTTGTTAATTGAGTTCATTGGAGGACTTTTTCCTTTTGGAATTTCACGGGTCAATTGCTATCCGAGGGTGGGCTTCGGTTTTTTAAGGGGATCTTTTAGTAAAAAGACCTCAAAACAGTAAAGTACACCTTTTAGCGGTGTCAGATATTTAAATTATAAGATAAACTATAACGCGACTCCGTCTGCAAAGACTTCGTTAATCGCTATCCCGCGGGAACTATGTCTATTCTAAAACTATTCTACGTCTCAAACTATTTCCATACCAAATTTCATCCAAATCGGTTCAGCGGCTTAAACTTAAGTGGTAATAGACTGACAGATACGCTTTCACATTTATAATTATTAGTAGGGATTATTATTATTAACCCGAAGAACCGATAACCGTTGGGGTAGACGAGTTATTGAGTGGAGGCCACGGATCGGCAAACGTAGCGTGGGACGTCCTCAGACTCGGTGGAGCGATGATCTTCGCTAGGCGGCTGGCAAGAGCTGGATGAGAGTGGCCGAGGATCGCGCTCAGTGGCGTGCCATGGGAGAGGCCTATGTCCAGCAGTGGACGAACATAGGCTGATGATGATGATAAATATTTGTGAGGTTTATGATGAGGGATTATTATAAAAAAAGCAAGTCATGAAAAATATAGGATTCATTTTTTCGTTTACAATACGGCTACGATTTAGACGCCTTTAAAGCGTGAGTATACCATTTCTTGCTATCCAAATCAATCCTAATGCTGTAGATGTCCATGGGCGGCGGTGATCACTTACCATAAAATGACACGCATTGGCTTAAGCACTAAAAAAAATCCTAGGTCATAACAGGAGGGATACTTTTCTCAGCAACTCTCAAACTGTAAAATAATTATAACGTTAATAATTTTAATGGATTCAAAACCTTTCGCATTTCATGGGTTTCAAAGTCAAAGTCAAAATGTCATTATTCGAATTAAATTAAAAATAAAATGAAAATAATTTAATTCAGATCACAAAGAATCCATAGTTTTGTTAATATACGTATTATAAATTATATACATCCTATAAACTATGTTAGTAATGAATTTAAATAATAATTTAAGCTATATCATTCCTCTGCTGGAAAACCGGCAAGATCGTTTAACTGATTATTTTTTTAGTCAAAACACATCTACTGTTTAATCAGATTAGTCAAATTTTTTTTTTTATGTTATAAAGGCCAGACAAACGAACTAGTGGGTCACCTGATGTTAAATGATCACCACTGTCCAGAGACACCCGCAGCGCTTTACGCGATGCCAGTGCGTTGTCGGCCCTAAAGGAAAGGGAACAGGGGAAGGGAGTGAGGGAGGGGAAGAGGGAAGGGGTGAGGTATTGGGCCCCCGGCACTCTCACTGACCGTACGAAACGCAAGCAGGATTACTGCTGCTTCACGCCGGTGTTCTGTGAGAGGGTGGTACTGCCCCGGACGAGCCGGCCCATTCGTGATGCAGCGCAAATAACTCGACCACCTGCAGCAATTTTCAAATACCTTATGAAATTCGTAACTACCCTTCAATTATCATTACGAAATAATGCAAATATAGCCAAGATGAAAACGCTCAAGTCAAGTGTATTTCACACACCTCGCACTAAATACAAACTGAAATATAGATGCACAGAAAAAACCCCAGAAAAAAGACCAATGCTGGGAATCGAACCCAGGTCCCCAGCATTCCGTGCCGCGTGCCATACCCCTACACCACCACTGGTCTAGAGATTAGACACGAATCTTTCCTATACATCATACATTTCAATCTGCTAAATCATCACCTTATGCAGTGACAAGCGCACATCTATGTTACACCCTCATCGAGAGATTTTAACACTCCTTCGGAACTAACCGCTCACCTGGACAAGAGATGGCGCTACTGTGCAACTTTAAACAAGTTAGCTATGAAGTATCTTTTTTTTTAAAGATACTTCATAGCTAACTTGTTTAAAGTGTATTTCACTCTAGTACATAAGCATTGTTTTCAAATTAGAATAATATAATGGCTCTAACGCAGCCAAAGTGCTTTAATTTCCTTCAAGCCTTTGTGGAAAGTTTGAAATTTGAAAACTAACCCGGCTTATGTGGAATCAGTTATGGGCCAGTGTCAATAATAGTGAGGCCAAAGTTAATATTTATTAGAAGGGTAATTTGCCCGCTTTAAGCGAGGTCATTACAGTTGGCGAAGTTTGAGAATCTCTGACTGTAGAATGCTGTGGTGCTGTTGTTGTAATAGTTGTTAGTGATAGAATTTATAAACATATTCTTTGTTGCATTGAGACCCTGAATATATAATAGATGACTGACTTGGCTTTAAATAATGTTCTTTGTCCTTAAAAATCAATCTGCAAATGTATATAATCGCATCAATGCAAAACAGTGAAACCTATTTGGTAAATTCTTCTTGTGTTAAGATGATAAATAAAGTAAAACGGGACAAGGTTTATATGATTTTTACTACGCGAAACCGGGACGTGCAGCTAAGTGTACATTTATACTTTTTTGATGTACCTACGAAAGAAATAAGATTTGAATTTTGATCTCGAAACATTCCGACGGGATAGACAAAGCCGCGCGCGCATGCGTATGCGCATATTATAGTGACAAAATAAATGAATGACAAGAAATTACTTAATAGTTAAATAAGTAAATTAAATGGTAAATTGTATGATGGCATGTCACAGTAATAAACAAATTTAGCTCATTACAGTCAATAGTATAATTTTCTATGGAACAGTCCGGTGTAATTTAGCTTAGAAAGGTACATGTGAAAAGTATTAAATTAAAGTATTTGAAAACTAACGAACCTTTTCCTTCCACGACTAGAATCAGACCAAGATAAGTCTGCAACGACTTTGATAGCATACGCAGTGCAAGTGTTATATTAAACGTCAAATTTATATGCAATAATGACCTATAAATTATAACCTAAGTAAAATTGTCTATGTTTCCATGTTTTCGTTTTGGGTATATTAAATGCCAAATGGCAAGGGCAAAGGCATTCGGTCTATGCAGACGCCATTGTGCGTATTGTTTCTTTGTATGCTTATTATAGAATAAAAGAATAGAAGCCTTTTGTGTTTATATTTGACGACCAGATGGCCTAGTGGTTAGGGAACCTGACTACGAGGCTTGAGGTCCCGGGTTCGATTCCCGTGTCGGGGCAGATATTTGTGTGAAAAATACGAATGTTTGTTCTCGGGTCTTGGGTGTTTAATATGTATTTAAGTATGTATTTATCTATATAAGTATGTTTATCCGTTGCTTAGTACCCATAACACAAGCTTTGTTAGCTTACTTTGGGACTAGGTCAATTGGTGTGAATTGTCCCCTGATATTTATATTTATTTATATTTATATTTATATGTATTTTCTTTTTTGGATTGTTTAGTGATAAAATTTTAGCTGTCGGTTTCACTGATCAGTTTACGTTTGAATTGTGGGTAAAGACCAGCGTCAGTTGCATAGCCGATGTTGAGGAGGATTTTGGTTGGTTGACGAAAAGAGCTCTTAAGATGCAATGAATTTTTATTTCAGGTTCGATCTGTTTTATACATTTCATTATCGGCACAAGACAGGGACAAAAACTATAGCTGTTTCGCACGACATGCAAAAATACAATTTGCGGGTGGATTTAGGCGAACACATTTTAAAATACCCTTAAGAATAAATGTTATAAAATTATGTGTATGTTTGTCTGTCTACCGGACAGCCGACATCATGCTGAGTTGGGACCATTTCGTGATAATGTTGTATCTGTAACCGTTTTTCTCCTGTTAATTTAAGATTATGTCACGAATAATAATTTTTCCTTCTTTCTTTTCATTCTTTAAATAACACATTCACTGCGTGTGCTATCAAAAACGTTGCAGACTTATCTTGGTCTGACTCTATCCAAGTTTGTTGTGAATTAAATATCTCTGTTCTTACAAACCTATTTCCTTTTATGAGGTTACGCCGGCCGTATAAGCTGAAGGTACAGTCAGTTAATTAAATCACTATCCAGCCACACTAATGTGCCATTTCCGACCCACCGGGCTTATTAATCCAGATAACTTCAAAGACAACCTGACGTCATCTCCCCTAATTAATTCTTAGCGCTCTTTCAGATGTTAATTAGCGTATTGAATTTTTTAAGGCTTACTTACGTTTTCTTTAAGGATGTCTTTGGTGATATTAGCATTAATTTGGGATAAAGCATTTGGCGGATATCTTATATTTTTACAAGCTTTCTGTTCGCGCACTAAAACCTCCTTTTACCTTATACAGGGTAATTTTTTATTAAGTGCACAAATTTTAATATGTGATTTAGTGTCGTTAAAATAACAAATTTCAGCATTTTCCATTATAAAAAATATCACGGGACAATTCACACCAATTGACCTAGTCCCAAAGTAAGCTAGGCAAAGCTTGTGTTATTACTAGGCAACGGATAAACATACTTATACAGATAGATATATACTTTTCAATAATTTCAATTTGACATAATTTATTTCTAATCTAAATACGTTCCAAGTAAATATCTATTATACTAAATTAAATAATACTAATATAAATAATAACAATACATAAAAATAAACCTATAAGGCAAATACGTCGTCGAAAGACGTCGTAGGCATGGACCCTAGTACGCTGGCCGCCATTACCTCTTTGTACCGATATCTCTAGCCTTTGAGCGAGGTAAGCGCCAGCTTTAGGGTCCCCAGAGGCCAGAACTAACCTTTTGGACAAGTCCTTTTTAGCACCTTTTTTGTGTCCGTTGACCATGGCCCCATCGTTTCAAAAGCAAGCGCCGCAAACTCATGGTAGGTAGTCAAACCTGAATATTTGCGACGCTTGCTAACCTGAGCATGCTCGGCAGCCGCCCCGGCCCTAAGCGCAGTGCCTTGAACGTGGGACGCGGCAAAAGTGTCGACACATACATACTTAAATACATATTAAACACCCAAGACCCGAGAACAAACATTCGTATTTGTCATACAAATATCTGCCCCGACACGGGAATCGAACCCGGGACCTCAAGCTTCATAGTCAGGTTCTCTAACCACTAGGCCATCTCTCTCTCTCTCTCTGGTCTGGTCTGGTCTGGTCGTTATAATATTAATCACTTTTTTTTTGTTTTTCATAGTAACTCGACCAATTATTGGATGAATTACTATAAACAACTCAAATTTCAAAATTAAAAAAAATATATTGCACAGATAATCATGATCTATCAACGATACTGAATCACGTATCAAAATTTGTGCACTGATTAAAAAATTACTCTGTATTTATAGTGCACTCTGTGTAAGGCTCGATAAAAAGAAGAAAAAACTACAACCTGTCTGTCAGCTGTAACTTTTCCTAAAGTTACAATATTAATAATAATTGTGCTGGAAAACCTTATTACCACCAACCACATCTTCCAAGACACCCTAGCATCGCCGGAGCTTCGAACAGGTGAGTGCTTCCTGCACTTGTCCCAAATTCCATTTTGGCATCATCTGGCTCCTGGCCTTCCGCATCCCCCTTGAAAATTGGCTATTTACACGCCATAACACTTTTATGCATGTCATCTTGCAATAAATGTTTGTTTTATAGTTAAAATAGCTTTTACCTGCGACTCCGTTCGCGAAGAATTCGTTTATCGTTTTCCCGTAGGAATTAGCAATGTCCCGGGATAAAATGTTTCCTTAACGGCTCGGGGCTCGAAACTACATTTATTCCAAATTTCATTTAAATAAGGCTTGTACTATAGGCACTAGACGACGGATAAACATAACATATGTAAATAAATACATTCCAAGAGTCGAGCACAAACATTTGTATTTTCATACAAATGTCTGCCCCGGCCTGGGATCAAACACGGGACTTTAAGCTTCGTAGCCAAGTTCTCTAACCACTACTATCTTTGAGTTTTTCATATTTATGGGCGGTGGTGATCATTTTCCATCAGATGACGAGACTCGCTTGCTCGTTGCCCCCTTTCATTATAAAAAAATTATTATCTCAATCTAATATATAAAAATCTCGTGTCACGGTGTTTGTTATCGAACTCCTCCGAAACGGCTCGACCGATTTTTATGAAATTTTTCTCTTTATTCGGTAGGTCTGAGAATTAGGTCGTAGGCTACTATTCTTCGCGGACGTAGTCGCGGGCAACAGCTAGTATTTTTTTATATTTTTTGAACCTCCAAAATTATTTCATAAAATGTAGCCATCATTTCAAATGTAGTTTTAATTTTTACTATAGATAGCTTAGTTCCAACAGAAAGAAGTCAAAAAACTGTTACATAAGGTTGTATATCGTTTGTCGCTTGTATTCATAAAATGCTCTCAAACTTCAATGACGCTTCTCTCCCACTCGACCCTCACCTTTTAAAAAGCCTTCCCGACTTTATCAGTTTAAAAACGATACGTCATCTTGAAAATTACTTTGAGTATCGTTACGGTCAGTGACCTTTCCAAACGTGTGACATTATTTGATGTTTATTTTATTACGCAAGTAAATTTAAAAGTACTAAAATATGTCGAAACAATAATAATATGTCGAAAACGGAATACGTCCAAACAGCAATGTGCCGAAACAAGAATATGTCCAATCAGGAATAAGACGAAAAAGTAATCAATCTTGTAACACACTACCAGAGGATATTCCAAAATTCCCACGGTGGAACTCATCTATCATTATATTTTTACTGGGACAAAACTGGGGGCTCTTATCTAGTCTTTGATATTTTAAATAACTACGATTTCTTTTTAGTGTATAGTGATTACGAGTATGTTAGCTATTTATTTGCGCTAAAACAGTTTAATAGATTTTGATAAAAGTTGGAACGGGATGTATTATTTACTGAATTAATACAATAGGCTACCTTTTAAGTATTTCCAAAAACTAAGTAGTTAGTTCAAAACTTAGTACTTAAAAAACAACTTGAAGTTGTATACAGTTTTTTTTTAATGAGTAGTTGCGTTTGGGTTTAAAAAAGAATCCAACAAAGAAAGACATTTTTTTAATCATTTTAGTCATCCAGAATTGAATTGAATCTTTAAAAAATAGCGCAAACTTTCCATGTTTATAGTATTTTTTACGTTTATAATTTTGGTATTAAATCTATTTGATCAATTTTTTTATTGGAATATACTCGTAATAGCTAAGCATTATGTATTTAAAATGATATTAGATTTTAATACCAATTATGTGATGATTAACTTCTACTCAGAAGCACTTATAATTAATAATTACGTGTTTTTATTTTTGTAAACTTTGCTATCGTAAATTTAAAATATACGTAAACGAATATAAACAATCACTCATTGATCAACTAAACTTCGTTACTCTAAAAACAAATTTAGTAAATTCTCGCCCTAATTCTTACGTAACAGAATTATCACGGAAACAAAAACTGTAATTATTTATCATCACGCTAATTTTAAAACAAAATGCCAGAAAGTTAGCTAAACTCTCCTACATTAAACTCATGCCCAATTCCAGTTGAACCGAATTAAAAAAAATCACATTATACAACCCACTCAAAATCACTGTCAAAACATTATAACTAAGCTTACCTTAAACAAAACAGCTTATGAGTTCATAACCTCCGAAACAACACTCACACAAAACACTTCGCGAACCAAGGGAGCTGACAAAACGCGCGGCAGCCCCCTACCACCGCTTTTGCGAGACTGAGGGTATTCATCTGTATCGACGCTTCCTGATGTCAACGCCATCTGTGACACAAAACTTGTTTCGCCGTTTTGAAAATGGAACGATTGTGTTTTGTTTTAAAATGCACCTATTTGGCAGAGGCGTTCTAACTATAATGTTACTTGCATTGAGGCACCAGACTTTGGTTTGTGCTTAGATTAAAATATGCTTGGATTGAGCGGAAAAATTACCGCGGACTAGACGTTTCGCTTTAAGGACGACGTTACCTCTAAATTAAACATTTTAACTAATTTAACTGTCAGTAACACACTAACAAAAGTATATTGATATTCGAATAAGAATGCTCAAGTCTTGAAAATGAAGAAAAATTATGATAAATAAAAATCTTTTTTAATGTGTGTACTCTTGTTGTTGTAACTGAAGGATGTTTATAATTGAAGACATGAGTGGATCAAGGGGGTATGTCACAAAAATATTATTTTCGAGTAAATCGCAGTTAAAGGTTTTTACGTTGTAATTTTGTTTTTAAATTGAATAGGGTATTGTTACTTTTATAAAAATCAACCAAATAGCCCTGATCTATTGATTTGTTTAATAAATGCTTTTAAAAAACATTTTTTTATACAAAATAAGTACATAACCCCTTCTTTCTCCTTTAAGCTGTTCTGCAAAGAAAAGAAGTTAAATAAATGAAAGTGTTTGTTGTAACAAAATTTATTGATTTAGTATAATTTCTTCGTAAAAATACCTACCTGCATTCAGAGTTTAAAATTTCAGCTGATCCCTAATGTTTTCTTTTTTTGGGATATCGGATATGTCAGAATAAGAGAAAATAAAAGTTTGTCTCATAACATGGATGAAGGAGCTAAGTGCGTACATGACACTTTCTTCTGTTACATTAACTCGCAAACTGGTAACCTCTTCTAGAGTCATGTGCCCTTAGCACCTTCATTCCCGAAGAACGTAACTTATTCTTGTACATAGGTCCTTCATACACTGGGTTTAAAGCTGTTAAGTTTAAAAACATGAGAACTGATAGCTTTCGGTGTTGCATTAGGACTTAGAACGTTCAAATATGGCATAAAACCGAAAATGAAAAAATGCGACATACCCCTTAATGTCCTATGTGTGTAAACCTTTATGTAAAATTCCAACTTTCTACGTTCAGTGTTTTGGCTGTGCGTTGATGAGTCATTCAGTTATTCAAGAGTTTTTACACTAAGGACATAATGCTACTAACAATCTCTGTTATTGTAAGTGTATCGTTACTTTCTAATGTCAACGGCATCTGTGTTGCAAAATTTATTTTGAACGTAAAACGTTCGTGTTTAGTTTGGGTCCGTTTCGGAGAAATGCTCTAGTAGTTATATTAATTTACGAAGGTATCTAGAGCACGAAGGTTTATATATGAGAGAGAAGATGAAACAAAAGTTGTCTCTCCTGTGGACATAAAATTAGCGACTTCGAGTTGGCAAACTTAAGATTTATTTTAAACTAGCTTTTGCCCGCGGCTTCGCTCGCGTGTACTATGAGTATTACAAAGAACCAAGTTATCAAGCAAGCAAGCATACAGGCAAGCAAGCAAGCAGGTCCATAATTGACCGAGAAATCGGTGAACATATCTACATAAAAAAAGTGGAATGCATAACCTCCTCCTTTTTTAGAAGTCGGTTAAAGAGCCCTTTGCGGCCTACTTACAGTATAAACTTATGAATTTTGAAATTTTAGCTTTCTACAACCAGTAAAACGCAAAATCCCGTTTTTTCCCGTTCCCGTAAGAATTTCGGGAAATGTTTTCTTAATGCTCCCCTACACTCCCCAAGGAACCCACTTGCCAAATTTCAGCTTTCTATTACCAGTAAAACGAAAAATCCCGTTTTTCCCGTTCCCGTGGGAATTTTGGAAAGTCCTCTCTTAATGCTCCTCTAAACTCCCCAAACAACCTACATGCCGAATTTCAGCTTTCTACGACCAGTAAAACGAAAAATCCCGTTTTTTCCCGTTCCCGTGGGAATTTGGGAAAGTCCTCTCTCAATGCTCCTCTACATTCCCCAAGCAACCTACATGCCGAATTTCAGCTTTCTACGACCAGTAAATCGAAAAATCCCGTTTTTTCCCGTTCCCGTGAGAATTTGGGAAAGTCCTCTCTCAATGCTCCTCTACACTCCCCAAGCAACCTACATGCCGAATTTCAGCTTTCTACGACCAGTAAAACGAAAAATCCTGTTTATTCCCGTTCCCGTGGGAATTTTGGAAAGTCCTCTTTCAATCCAGCTCTACACTCCCCAAGCAACCTACATGCCGAATTTCAGCTTTCTACGACCAGTAAAACGAAAAATTCCGTTTTTTCCTTTTCCCGTGGGAATTTCCAAAAATCCTTAAAACCATTTTTTACTACTATAATTACCTAGTTATATGCCAAATTTGAAGAGTCTAGTAATTATAGTTCATAGGATCCCGTTGAACTGAATATATAAATCCCGTTTTTTCCTTATCCCGTGGGAATTGTGAAAAATCCTGAAATTAATGTTTTAACTAATGTAATACCTACTTGTGTATCAAATTTGAAGAGTCTAGTTATTATAGTTACTGAGATAGGGTCACTCGGAATCGAATATATAAATCCCGTTTTTTCCCGTTCCCGAGGGAATTCCCAAAAATCCTTCCTTAGTGAATGCCTACATTGTATAAGGTATCTATGTGCAAAATTTCAAGTCTCTAGGTCCAGTGGTTTGGGCTGTGCGTTGATATATTAACAGTCATTTAGTTTATTTAGACATTTCAACCCCATCGCACCCCATCCAGGGAGATGGTATTTTACGTCTGCCACGTCGGATTTTAAAACCGTTGTTGTTTTCATAACCAGCGACCCGATAAACCATAGAAACAACACCCATGTTGATTTTCAGACTTTGTTACCCCTTTCCCCCCTTTTAGGGGTTGAATTCTCAAAAAACCTGAAACACGTATTTACTCATTTATCATTAGGAGTACTTCTGTGAAGTTTCGAATAAAATAGTCGAACTAATCTTGTTTCCCCATACAAACTTTGGACCCCCGTTTCACCCCCTTAGGGTGTGAATTTTGAAAAATCCTTTCTTAGTGCACCCCTAGACCTTATAAGGAACCTACATGCCAAATTTTGAATCTCTAGGCCCAGTGGTTTGGGCTGTGCGTTGATATGTCAGTCAGTCAGTCAGTCAGTCAGTCAGTCAGTTTCTTCTTTTATATATATAGATGAGCCGAAATTTGAGCAGGCCCCACACGCCGATTTAGATTTGACTTTGAAATGTTGGCTATAGACCCTTAACGTTCTACCCACCCTACAGAAAACAATGTTTTTTTATGCCAAAGCTTACTCTGGCTATTTTTCGTGTAAAAAAAGTTTTACGAATGTGGGCCATATTAAACAACTTCGAGAAAGAGGCCAACAGAAGAATACAACTGGGCTGGGCAGCATATGGGAAACTGCGTCAAGTCTTCACGTCACCAATTCCACAGAGTCTAAAGACTAAAGTCTTCAATCAGTGCGTCCTACCCGTCATGACATACAGTGCCGAAACATGGACACTCACTGTAGGGCTGGTCCACAAATTTAAAGTTGCTCAACGTGCTATGGAAAGGGCTATGCTCGGAATTTCTCTAAAAGATCGAATTCGTAACGAAGTGATCCGACAGAGAACCAAAGTTATCGACATAACACATTCTTTAAGATCTTTTTTTAAAGAAATAGGTATCCTAACCCTACCGTCGTTGTATATATTTGAAATAATCATGTATGTAAGAAAAAACATATGTAATTTTCCCACTAACGTCGATAAGCCAAAGGCTACTAGAAACACAGGGAAGCTTAAAGTTCCATCTTACAGACTGGCTAAAACTAAAAAGTCGTTTCTGGGAAGATGCATACGTTTTTATAATAAAATTCCGAAAACAATAACCGAACAAACTGATACAAAATTCAAATCCATTGTGAAGAAGACATTAATATCTAAGGCGTACTATAAAATTAATGACTATATCATGGACAGGGATGTTTGGAAATAATTCCGATCCGCATTGGCGATCCCTAGTCTCAAATAGCGTATCTACTGCGTTAAAAAATTTAATTGTATTAAATACTTTAGATGTATGTAATTTAATAACAATGTAGATCTGATTGAAAAAAATATACCTTGTTGAGTTTCTTGCCGGTTTCT
Source organism: Archips crataeganus (assembly GCA_947859365.1). NCBI lineage: Eukaryota > Metazoa > Arthropoda > Insecta > Lepidoptera > Tortricidae > Archips > Archips crataeganus. The sequence goes on along the minus strand of OX402059.1, from coordinate 18,195,359 downwards.
TCTCAACAGGGTTTTTTTCCGAACCGGTGGTAGATTCTTCGACGTTCATAGGAGCATCAATTGATGACTAAATTGAATAAAGAATTTTGACTTTTGACTTTGACATAGCCCACCGCATCAGCAGGCTAAAGTGGCAATGGGCAGGCCATATAACCCGAAGAACCGATAACCGTTGGGATAGACGAGTTCTTGAGTGGAGACCACGGATCGGCAAACGTAGCGTGGGACGTCCTCAGACTCGGTGGAGCGATGATCTTCGCAAGGCGGCTGGCAAGAGCTGGATGAGAGTGGCCGAAGATCGTGCTCAGTGGCGTGCCATGGAGAGGCCTATGTCCAGCAGTGGACGAACATAGGCTGATGATGATGGGCTATATTAAAATTCGCACGTTTTTCTGTATTGGTACCTATTTATTATGTGGTATTGGTCAAACATGATTTCAACATTCTGGTTGCTAGTAAAACAATGATAAGTCAAAAGTCAAAATGATTTATTGCATAACACATTACAGGCATAAGCTGGAATAATAGACTAGGCATACATGTGACGCCCCGTAAGGGCACGGCAATATCAGAGGGCTGTTTTTACAATTAAACATTTTAGACATTTTTCCTATATTTCTGCTAATTTAACTGCATATTCTATTTAAAAAAACAACATTACTCAAAAACGAATCCAGACATATTTCAACTACTGCTTGTATTATAGCATGCACACAATTAGAAAACAGTATAGTCATAATATTATACATACAATGGTATACAATCGCTCTTCGAAAAACATTTCCAATTCAAATTCCCGAAGCGCCCATCAAGCCATCCTTCAAAACCCAAAGTTTCAAACGGTAGAATCTGTACTGTTTTATGGTCGATTACTTGTAGCGACATGGAAAAAACCCTTAAATAAGCTTAAAGGCTCCGGGAATTTTGGTCGTTTAAGGAAAATGCCTTCCCTTGTGAGCCTCATTAATTAATTCCCAAGCCGATCCTGATAAATAAGGGCATTTGAAGTCTTCCTAATTTTTTCTGACTTACTTTTTTTTTGTACATCCCTTTATTGGTATCAAAGGAAATGAGATACGACTCCCGAACTGGGAAATGTTTTTGAACGATATTTTTGCGACTTCGATATCTAAGCCTTCCTACTTTGCTTGATGGCTTTAAGCTGACACGGCCATAATAATACTTTTCACTTCGCATGGTCGTAATGTACTGTATAAAATGGCTTTTTAAGCTCTAGGGCTTAAATAAAATCTTTGTCTAAGACCAAGGCAGTCAGGCGCAAGCAGCCACAATCAGTAGAAGTTTATAAAATACTAGCTGTTGCCCGCGACTCCGTCCGCGAAGAATAGTAGCCTACGACCTATTCTCAGACCTACCGAATACACAGAAAAAAAAATCGGTCGAACCGTCTCGGAGGAGTTCGATAACAAACACCGTGACACCGTAGCAGAAAGCGAAGATGAAGCCTGCGATGGAGCACGTTTGCCTACCAAATGCTCATTCACCCTAGACTTGAAATCAGGGGATTAAGCAGGAAGAAGGCATTCAGCTTACCAAAATTACATTTGTAATTTACCATGAGCTTTATGGTAAAGGAAAACATCGTGAAGAAACCTGCACACACCTGAGAAAAAATTCAATGGTGTGTGTGAAGTTCCCAATCCGCACTGGTCCCGCGTGGGAACTACGACCCAAGCCCTCTCATTCTGAGAGGAGGCGTGTGCCCTGCACGTATATAACAGGCTAGGATGATGAAAGTACGCTAAGACCCTAGAGATTATGGTAGTATTGTATTGGTTCGACTGTACAGTCAACGTCATAAATAAGTGATCAATTTTGTACCTTGTCACTTTCAGTCGTTAAAATAATAATTTCGTATGGCTTTTCAAACATAACGTTAGAGTGAGAAGGTACAAAAGTGATCACTTATTTATGACGTTGACCATACATTGTCGGATGTTCCGTTAATTATGGACCACCATGAGCTTACGGCTAGCATAATACACGTTACTATTATATGTTATTAATAAGACTCCTTACAATAACGGTTGATTCGCAATCTCCGCCGGGACTACGGTTCGGCATATAATCAATCACTTTGGAACAAATCTTGTTACTAAGGCGTCGTAGGAATCGCGTCATTGGGTTTTTATGAGACATTGACTACAATTTTCATTGATCATCATCATCATCAATCCTATCCTTTTTTTTTCAAAGTTTACATCCAATTTTATTAATGCAGTAGGGTGTAACATTTAGATCGCTCAGTATGGGAAAGTCTGAAACTATAAGACATACGTAGATCTGTTCTTAGGAACCATGTCATTGATTTTAGTAACAAGAAAAACTGCATTCATACATTTAAAAAAAAGTTTTACTCAGCTCGGGAATCAAATCCAGACGTTTTGAAGAATAAAACTAACACTATTTCTAACTACGAAACATGATGTCTAAAATTAATAAAATGCATTGGTTTCATATCCTTTTATTTATTTTAGTAGTGTTCGAAATGACGACCATTTTTTAACAATTCAACATTCTTATAGTTTCAGACTTTTCCATACTGACCGATCTAAATGTAACACCCTGTATACTGTAACACACATTATAAAATTTAAAACATCATCGATTAATTTTACGATATGCTGTGTATTAAGATAGAGTGAGCAATGAAGCCGTGTTTTGACATTATGGCGTCTCAAACAGAGGGTCGTGGGATCAAATCCCGGCTCGCACCTCTGAGTTTTTCGGAATTTATGTGTGAAATTACATTTGTAATTTACCATGAGCTTTACGGTGAAGGAAAACATCGTGAGGAAACCTGCATACACCTGCGAAGAAATTCAATGGTGTACGTGAAGTTCCCAATCCGCACTGGGCCCGCTTGGGAACTACGGCCCAAGCCCTCTCATTCAGAGAGGAGGTCTTTGCCCTGCAGTGGGACTTATATAGGCTGGGATGATGAAGTTTACAGAGAAGGAAAAACATTGTGAGGAAAGCTGTAGACGCCTATGAAGAAATTCAATGATAAGTGACAAGTACCCAATCTACACTGGGCCCGCGTGGGAACTTCGGCTCAAGCCCTCTATGCTGAGAAGAGGCCTGTGTATCACAGTAGAACGTCTATAGACTCGAATGAAACAGGAAACAAAAACACTTAACAACGTAACATATTTTCAGTATTCCTCGTAAATATTTCAATAGACGACAAATTTTACTCGAAAAGGGTAACCCAGAGCGTACCTACATTTCGCATGCGACTTAATAAAGCAGAGGCCCAACTTTTAATAGGACCCCATCAAAGGATGTCTCGTCGTAAAAAAACCAGCCAAGTGTAAGCTTTACTCAAACACGAAGGTTTTCATACTCAGAAAATACTTAATTTAGTTTTAGTTATTCATTCATTTATGCTCATTTGATTCTGAAAGGAGGCCTGTGCTCTGCAATGGGACGTTGATTAGGCCAAAGATTTTATAAATGACAATTGTATCTCCTTTGACATTATTAATAATATTTATGAGAACCAATAGATTGGAATAGAATTAATATTTTTAAAAATTTTGCATTAGTGGAATTCTCGGGTGTGTGATGATAGATATAACAACATTTGATATAACTGTAACATTTGGTATAATGCTACATTTGACATAATTCGATTTACTCGAGAAGTAAAACATTCTACGATTCTTTTATAAAATAAACTAACCTAACCTAACCTAATGCATATCAAATAGAATTAATATCAATCCTCCGAAGTTTACTTTTTGAGTAAATCGCATTATATCAAATGTAGCAGTATACCAAATGTTACAGTTATATCAAATGTTGTTATATCTATCGAGGCGCACCCGGAATTCTCTGAGCTGAAATCTAACTAAGTACTAGGGGCGTTCAATAAAAAGTGAGAATGAGTATGTTATAAACAACTTTTACTAAATGTCATTTTATTTTTCGACATAGTCACCTTTTAGCATAATACACTTAGTATATCTTTTTTCTAAACATAAAATTCCATTTTTAAAAAAGGTCTCATCTTGAGTACTTAAAAATTCTTGTACTGCAGCGACTACCGCGTCGTCGTCTTCAAATTTCTGGCCTCTCAGGTATTGTTTCAATCTCGGAAATAGGTAGAAATCACTGGGAGCGAGATCTGGTGAATACGGAGGATGCTTAAGGATATCGAACCCAGCATCACGAATTGCAGCCATTGCAACAGCGGACTTGTGTGCCGGGGCATTGTGCTGGTGGAACAGCATAACTTTTGAGAGTTTACCTCGCCGTTTTTCGCGGATCTCATTGCGCAATGTTGCTATTTGTTTGGCGTATAAAGTGCCCGTAATAGTGGCTCCATGCTCGAGATACTCAATCATTAATACCCCTTTACCATCCCAAAAAACAGAGCCCATGACCTTACCGGCAGATGGGCTCACCTTGAATTTCTTCGGAGTTGGAGATGATGGCCTTTTCCATGTCATAGACTGCAGTTTCGTTTCAGGGTCGTAATAATGGAGCCATGTTTCGTCCATTGTTATAAATCGCGCCAAAAAAAGTTCCCGGTCTTGCTGCATCAGGTTCAAAGCTTCTTGACAAATCTCTAGTCTAGTTTGTTTTTGCGTGTCAGTAAGCATTCTTAGTACCCAACGCGCAGATACCTTTTTCATACCCAAGCGTTCATCTAAAATATTATGCAAGCTCCCCGTTGAAATCTTTACATTTTCAGCAATAAAACGAACTGTGACACGACGATCCGCCAAAACTGAGTTTTCGACTTTTTTCACAATTTCTTCAGTTACTGCTGTAGTAGGGCGTCCGGAGCGGGGGTCGTCCATTGTCGATGTTCTTCCACGTCTAAATTCGGCGCACCAACGTGCGACTGTCGAATACGGAGGAGCATTAGACCCTAAAGTGTCCCGCAAATCCAAATTGACTTGGTCCGTAGAAAAATTTTTCAAATACAAGTATTTGATAACGGCGCGCAGTTCAATTTTCTCCATTTTCGCTAACGTACTCAATAGCATTGCAAAGAAATTACCGTATATTTTTTTAAACAAAAGACAGTTAGTTTTTTTTTTCATAGCAATCAGCTAGATATATTTGCTTTACCGGCCAGTATTTAATTTCGTAATATTAAAAGAGTTTGCATCTCATTCTCACTTTATATTGAACGCCCCTCGTATAATGTATTGCATGGAATTCTTTTAAGCATAGTGAATATTGTTTAGTAGCCATGTCTACCTGTTATGATTCGAAATAATATAGAGCTCCGGACAGACAGATGGAGAAAAGGGTCTCGTTGGCACCTATTGATTTAGGAACCCTAAAATAACTGTCTCAGTCAGCTATGGAACTTTCATGCGAAATATGTCTAAAAATGAGCATTAATCCGACTGACGTGAACGAGGACGGAGCATGTGACATTTTGCGTGAAATCTTTTTGAAGTCGTTAATCGAATTTGGCTTTTGAATGTTCGCTGTAAACGGAGCGGAAATGTATTTTTTTTGTAGTTTTATTTTATTTGTAATTAATTTATTGTCATTGCGTGGATTCAAAGACTGTAGAGGAAAATAAATTGATTGCTTTATTTTTAACTATAAAAAGAAACGCGCAATAACTTTTTTTTTGGAAAAATAGTGTTCTATAAAAATTACTTCTTAACTTATGCGTGATTACATTTTATTGAATTGATTGATTCAGGTGATTAATTTACAGAAGTCCATATATCAATGAACTATTACATTTTTTCCTTGCTTATACATAAAAAAAAAACACAATTTAGTAATAAAGTAAACTAAGAAGGAACGAGGCGTGGTGGCCTAGCGGTTTGACCTATGGCCTCTTAAGCAGAGGGTCGAGAGTTCAAGTCCCGGCTCGCACCTCTAAGTTTTTCGGAATTAATGTGCAAAATTACTTTTGGAATTTACCATGAGCTTTACGGTGAAGGAAAACAACGTGACGAAACCTGCATACACTTGCGAAGAAATACAATGGCGTGTGTGAAGTTGCCAATCCGTACTGGGCCCTCGTGGGAACTACGGCCCAAGCCCTCTCATCCTGAGAGGAGGCCTGTGCCCTGCAGTGGGACGTATATAGTATATAGGCTGGGATGATGAGAAGAAAAGTTCAAAGTCAAAATTCTTTATTAAATTTAGGCATCAATTAGGCATTAATATTATACTTTTAGTTTTTTTTGTTACACTGTTTTGAGCTGCATTTTTTTACAGCTGCTAAGGAATGGAATTCGCTTTCGTCTTTATATTTCCAGATAAATACGACCCTTTTCATCAGGTGAGATAGTGGTCAATCACGAGTTAGTTTTACGAGTATGAAAAAAAAACTAGTTGACAATGAAAGATAGTTACCTACGCATCAATAACACACCAATTTGACGTTAAGGGCTTTTAGTATTCAGGGTGAAGGCTCTTTATACCCTTAAGTATTCCAAGGGAGAGTACTTAATCCTCATTTAAAGACCTTTACTGTGGGTAACTTAACTTCAGTTAAACGCAATTCCGAGCCATTAAAACAAACTACTGTCATTAGTGCTTTTTTCAAATACTAGTGCGTATCCAAGCAATTTACGGTCTGATATTATTACAAAAGTAGAAAGCAATGAAATTTGCCGACCACGATTTTACGTTTTATAATAGGTAGGTAGGTCGATGAAGTTATTTCATGATCTCGGCCTATAATATACATCCCACTGTAGGACACACGCCTCCTCTCTGAATATGAATATTTTTCAGGGATTGTGAATTTCATACACACCATTGAATTTGAACTTATTTAGATATTTTAATTCTGCATTACTCTGCGACTGGCAGACCAAAACGGAAATGGCGGGATGATGTCACCCATTTTGCCAAAGTTTTGCGAAGTATAAAGACTTTCGGAAAGAAAAAGGAAAGGGCTTTTCTCAGCAGTGGGATGTCTAATTGGCTAGTAAAAAATCTCATATTGCCTTGCCGATTGAAAATTAAAATCGATATCGTCCAAAAACCATCGAAAAGCTTACGAAGAAAAAGATACGGTCCTACTTTAAAATTAAAATTTAAAAAGTCCTTTTCCAAGTGCCGCAGCACGGTAGACGTCACTCTAATTCACCTTCAATTTAAATTTCTAAATTTAATAGAGAGATCGCAGTAATCGTCGGGTTCTAACTTTATTAAATGGTTCCCTTTTGTATGAAGCGAGACGTTCAGCCTAAGTGGGACCAATCTTACTGATACTAAAGAATGTAAAGAACTAACATGTTTTGTTTTAAACATATTAATTTTTATACTAAGCAAAAATTATAATTTCCCCAGAAGGGCTGAGAATGTATCATATCGTCTTGGCGGGGGCACTCCCGTGCCCCCAGATACATACGTATATTTATTATTATTAATAATAATAATAATAAAATTATTTTAAATCATCTTCGGCCTGTTATTCGTCCCACCCAAAAAGCGATAAAACTTGGGCTGTAGGCTGTAGTACCCACACGGCCTCAGTTCAGATTGTGAACTCCACACACACCATTGAATTGCTTCTCAGAGTGCAGCTCAAACACTTTATGATGTTTGTAAATAAGTTTCCTCGTGATGATTTCAGTCACCGTAAAGCTCATGATAAATTTCAAAAATTCTTTCGCACGTGTGTTTTGAAAAACTGAGGGGTTTTGAGGCATGGATTAAAACTCACAATCCTCTACTTGAGAGACTATAGTTGGACATCTAGACTACCAATGGCCTTTTAGACTTCCAAATTTGTCAGAAAAATAAACAAACAGACAACTAATTTTTTTTTGAGGTAAGGAACCCAAAAAACACTCGATTCGGTTTCATTTCAAAAGCCAAACTCGAACTTAAAAAAGATTCTCTACTTAACAAATTAAATACTGTCTCCATGTTAATTGTCATGTTTTCTTTGTCGGCGGCCATTTGCAATTCAAATATGGCGGACGGGTGAAGCGTCTTGTCCGAACTTGTCACGGAAATTCATGAGGCCTTAATCGAAGGGGTTTCAGGAGGGGTTGTTAGTAAAATGGGGGGTTGATTAAATTGCCATTTTGCTTAGAGAGTAAGGAGTGGTTGAATAAGTTTTTGTTATTTTGACGTGACAACGTCTAATAAATCGATGAACGCCGGCTGCACGCACAAAAAAGGATGACGCAATGTAACGTACATGTACGTACATGTCCCGTACAGAGCAGTGAAGGCCAGGATGTACAAGAGAGCAGCGCGCGCCAGGATGTACAATCTTAGTACTAGCGCTCGGGTAATTTTTAATGGGGGGGTGCGGAGTATTAAAGGGGGGATAAAAATTTCATTGATTTCGCCGTAGGATGCACCGTTTTCAAGATATTTGACGAAAAACCGGTTCTCGTCCGATCACCGAGGTTAAGCAACGTCGGGCGCGGTCAGTACTTGGATGGATGACCGCCTGGTTTCATTTAAGTTTTTATAATGTTTTGTTAAATGACTTTATCACGTTAAACTATCGTCCGTAAACCGACTTTACTGACAACTGGTTTTTTTAGTACAATATATTTTGCTAACTGTACTTTTTGTTTGCGTAAACTTTTATTATGTGTAATGAACTAAAACAATTACTTTGCTCACCCGCGACCTTACAATAGTTACGTTTATGCAAGAAATGTGCGTTCATGCAGTTCCTCCACCTCCACACTGTACGAACACACACAAATCACATAAACCCAACCATCACCACCACCAAGCTACACTGACGCGTTTCGAACTCAACCAGAGCTCATCTTCAGAGTTACCACAACCGTATGCTATGCTACCAAATGTTAAACTAACAAACCAAAACAAATGTTTTAACTTGTCACTGTAACTTCTCAAGTACCCACTTTATTTTTCTTATTCTCAAACTACCCACAAAAATTAACTTTTATTGACATATTTAAAACTACCTTGAATTTTTTGTTTATTTATTTATAAGGCATATTTAATTAATACTAACTGTTCAAATTCGACCCAAGCCGCAGTAAAGGAGAAGATACTAAATTTACCTGTTCATTAATAATAGACCCCATAGTGTTGTACCTAATTATTTCCATGCATTCCAGAGCATCCAGACGCAACCCCTTGCCGCAATAATGTAACACTTCATAAGAATCTGAATCTAACAATGAATGATTTGATTCCAACAAATGCTTTGCAAAATTCGATCTATCTGGATGCTCATTCCTATATGCCGAAACATGCTCTTTAAATCTAGTATTAAAACTTCGGCCTGTCTGTCCTACGTATATCCCATTGCAGTCATTACAAGTAAGCTTGTATACCCCCGATCTAGTTCCCTTATCTACCTGTTCCTTGTGGTTACATAGCCTAGAGTACAAAGAGTTGTTAGTCTTAAACCGACTCACAGAACCTTTTGTTGTAATGAGGTTCTATATTGGATCAAAGTTAAAATTATTTGCATTTACGGCACGATTCAATAGGGTAATTTTTCATGCTCGCAATAAAAATCCTTAACCTCTAGTCTATGTCTACATGGTTTTATGACATGTCGCAAATGTGACATAAAACAAAAGTAACGAATAACAAGGCAGTAAACTGGTACTTATAAAAATTACCAATACATCTGTGTATGTGGTCAAAATCTGAACTAACGGTCTCATGTACTTGTTTGTGAAGAAAACGTTGACAGTGGCGCCGATGCCAGCGGAAAAGATTAGCTTGTGTCGACGGGTGCTTAGAAAATTACCAAGATATTGTTTGCGCGTGGATGAAAAATGAACTATTGTGTCGCGTGCAGAATTGAAGGCGAGGTTGCGGTAGTGGTGCCATTTTTGATGTTAGAGATAAGTTTGTGTGTACACTTAAGTTGCGCTTGATCGTTTGTCATGTTTATTGTTTGGAAAAACTTGATATTTATTGTTACGTAGGCAATTGGAGTAAGTTGCTATATTATAGAATCATAATATACAGGGTAATTTTTTAATCAGTGCACAAATATTATGATACATGATTCAGTATCGTTGATAGATCATGATTATATGTTCAAGATTTTTTGTTAAATTTTGAAATTTTGGTTGTTCATAGTAATTCATCCAATAATTGTTCAAGTTAGAAAAACAAAAAAAAATAAGTGATTAATATTATAACGAAAATTACTGAAATTTGTTATTTTAACGACACTGAATCACATTAAAATTTGTGCACTTAATAAAAAATTACCCTGTATAAGTTACTATAAAAATATTTTTCGAACTGAACAGATAGGCAAGTTTCATAAGTTCAACGTCAAAAAAAACCGGTCAAGTGCGAGTCGGACTCGTACATGAAGGGAAGGTGTATATTTTATTTTTATTTGTTGTAATAGAGGCTACTAAAGTATTTAGTTAATTCCATTGTAAAAATCAAGTCAAAAACGCTGAACAAAAAACAGTTCTTATAATGAAGACCCCTTTAGTTTTAAATTTGATGTTTCTAGTAATTTTGTTATTATGGCGGCTATGTTACTATTACGGTTCAAGGGATGAGCCCTGTAACAGACAAACACAAACGGATAGAAGATGAGACAGCGGAGTTTCAGTAATAGGGTCCCTTTGGCAACCTTTGGGTATGGAACCCTAAAAACAGAAAATTAGTATTCAGAAAATATGTTCTCAATAAAATTCGAGAAAGTTTAGGTATATATTTTGGAACACCGTCACCCTTGTTACGAAATAAAATTTTGTAATTTTACCCTGAATCTTTAGGTGAACTAAAATATAGTGTTGAGGAAACCTGAATACATACAAAGCAATTCTATGGTGTGTGGGAAGTTCCCAATCTGTATTGGGTTCACGTAGCCCAAGCCATCATAAACTGAAATGGAAAAGAGGCACTCTTAAAATATAAAATTGTCAGTTTTGTTCGAACCACAAAATGTTCGTCACGTAAATTTTAAAATACAATATCTGAAACTTAATCCTGGAGAATCAGGTTGTGCACCGAAACAATCTGCTACGGCGTAGACAATCCGTAGCAGTAGCTACGAGACGTAGCCAATGCTACGAACTCTGGCTTTGCAATGGATTACGCGAAAGTCGCATACTGCCCTGCACTATAAAACGCAGTAGGAGGGTTTTTACGTTTGTTGAATATTGAACTATAACAAGCACAGCGTAAGGAATATAATGGTCTAATCGCTTTTTTGCTCTTACTGCGTTTTAGGGTCTGCAGGGTAGCAGTTTAGAAGCGATACGTTTTGAATACGGCAGTCTTTTGTTGTAATATAATTTTCAACATTTTATTTTTTACGCTAGTATTAGTTTTTACCCACGACTTTGTCTGCGTAATCCCACTAATATCATGAACATTAATAATTATCATCCGTGTATGGATGGATGAATCTATGGATATTTGTTACTCTTTCACGCTAATACGGTTTGACGGATTCTGATGAAATTTGGCACACAGATAATATAAACTACTAACTATAAAAGTAAGTATAAACTACTAACTATAAAAGTAAGTAGTAGGTAAAATACAGTTAAGATTATTTCCACTTTGGCACTCGGCAATTCTCGACATACATCAAGAGAGATCGGAAGTGCACTACTTAGGCTGAGTTTTTGTTATTAATTATATTAATTTATTGAATCAGGCGTTACTTTGCGGAGGTCCATATTAATGAACTAAAACAATTACTTTGCTCACCCGCGACTTTACAACAGTTACGTTTATGCAAGAAATGTGCGTTCATGCAGTTCCTCCACCTCCACACTGTACGAACACACACAAATCACATAAACCCAACCATCACCACCACCAAGCTACACTGACACGTTTCGAACTCAACCAGAGCTCATCTTCAGAGTTACCACAACCGTATGCTATGCTACCAAATGTTAAACTAACAAACCAAAACAAATGTTTTAACTTGTCACTGTAACTTCTCAAGTACCCACTTTATTTTTCTTATTCTCAAACTACCCCACAAAAATTAACATTTATTGACATATTAAAAAACTACCTTGAATTTTTGTTTATTTATTTATAAGGCATATTTAATTAATACTAACTGTTCAAATTCGACCCAAGCCGCAGTAAAGGAGAAGATACTAAATTTACCTGTTCATTAATAATAGACCCCATAGTGTTGTACCTAATTATTTCCATGCATTCCAGAGCATCCAGACGCAACCCCTTGCAATTAATTATATTTTATGATTAAATTCTAGGATTTTATATAAGTAGCCTATGAGAAAACACGAATCTTTACGGTTAAAACTGAGACGTCCTGAGTGTCAAAGTGGAAATAGTCTTACTGTAAGTAAGTAGTAGTAGGATAATTTATACCGGCAAATAACATAATTCCCGCGAAACGCGTTAAACGAATTATTCGCAGATGGAGTCGCGGGCAGCAGCTAGTATAAATATAAATTTGATATGAAACAGTTTGAAACGATAAGAAGGACATATAGTTTATTGAGTCAGGCGTTACTTTGCGGAGGTCCATAATTATTAATGAACTGAAACAATTAGTTTGCTCACCTACGACCTTAAAAAAAGGTCTTTAACAAAGTTATTTAAGGTCGCGGTTGAGCAAAGTAATTGTTTCAGATCATTAAGGACATATAGGGTAATTTTTATCTCGGTATATTGTAATGTAGTTCCCACGAGCGTGCGGTAAACAAATTCCTTTCAGAGAAAGCCACGGCTAACAGCTATTATTTAATAATACTTTTGTTTCCATTGTAAACAAGGAAATTGTTTACGATGTATACCAAATGTCATTATTATACATTACAATCTATTCGTACTAAATTGACACTCAGCCATAGCTATTTCATGAGACTACAAAATGATCTCATAACTTTAACAACCTCGCATCGCATGCACACCATTCAAACATGAACCTTATTCAATAGTAATACGTACGATTTTGTTATAAAGCTCCAAGTCAATATTGTTTTAAGAGCCTCTATTCAATACATTTCAATTGATTATAGAACGACGAGTAAGCGAGATTAAGGGGCTATTTCACCACTTTTTTTATAGTTCGGATTAGCTTAATTATATCTTTGTTTGACAGTTTGTTATTTTGAATTAAATTACATAAATAAATAAATTAATAAATATTAAAGGACAATCTTACACAAATCGACCTAGACCCAAACTAAGCAAAGCTTGTACTATGGGTACTAGACGACGATAAACATACTTATATAGATAAATAAATAGTATATTAATAGTAGTACTGAAAATTAAAAAAATAATAACTTTAATACATAGAAAACATCCATAACTCAGGAACAAATATTCGTGGTCATCACACAAATAAAATTCCCTTACCGGGATTCGAACCCAGGACCTCTTGCTTCGTAGGCAGGGTCACTACCAACTAGGCTAAAGCGGTCGTATGAATATGATTATGATATACATATGATTAATTTTACTACAACAATAAAATTATATAACTATTTTGCAATTATGTTCTCTTTTTTAAACCATTTGTAGTCATATCCATATTACGTATATCGTTTGACAATTTTGACGTATATTGCATCCGTCGGCCGCCCATTACTTATGACAATAATGACAGTGTTTGAAATCACTTGTCAATAAAAATGCATAAAATTAAAACCAACTAAGTGTTTATTAAGCATAAGGCCAAATTCTTGATCTACACATCGCTACCGTATCATCTGGCGATGCCGAATAATCCGAAATGTCCGGTAAGGAACCGACGTCTAGATGGTTTGTTTAATAAATTATGAGCCGGTATAGAACCCACAGCCTGTATCGGACATGCTGTCCCGAACGTGCTATAACATTCATACCGACTGACGAGGTAATTACATGGAATGCTTTTATATTGATAAAGCCAGTTTATTTATCTGACGTGGCGTGATGCATCAGAATACAAGAGGTTTATCATCATCATCTCAGCCTATAGACGTCCCATTGCAGGGCACAGGCTTCCTCTCAGAAAGAGAGGGCTTGGGCCGTAATTCCCACGCGGGCCCAGTGCGGATTGGGAACTTCACACCATTGAATTTCCTCTCAGGTGTACGCAGGTTTCTTGACGATGTTTTCCTTCACCGTAAAGCTCATGGCAAATTAAAATGAAATACAAATTACGCACATAAATTCCGAAAAACTCAGAGGTGCAAGCCCGGAATTGAACCCACGACCCTCTGCTTGAAAGACCATAGGTCAAACCGCTAGCCCACCACGGCTTACAAGAGGTTGCAAGCGTTTAATATCGTGAGTATCAAGTATCGTGTATCGTGGTCTGTGTGAAGTTCCATACCCAGACTGGGCCCGCGTGGGAACTACGGCCCAAGCCCTCTCATTCATGACCTGTGCCCTGCAGTGGGATTTATATAGGCTGGGATGATGACTGTACGGCTGCTTTTCGTGGGAGCTTCCGTAATGCTGCCACGAAATGTTGGAACAATATACCACCACCAATAAACAATTCATGTACCAATTGGTTCTTTCAAATATAAATTCAAGAAGTATTTGCTGGACGTGCAAAAAAATCACACTCAGTCAGTCCATGCAGTGCTATATCCTTCTAAAGATATGTAATAGTATATAATATTGTGTAGGTATGTATATATATGATGTAAAATTGATATTTTATTTTCCACCACACCTTTTGCTTGGCGCCCATCACTTTAGTTTAAAACAAATGCTTAAGCCTAGGTTGTGTGTATTATTTATTATTGTAACAGGTGGAGCTGTCGTGTAGCAAATCTAGGCTCTACAGAAAACCAGCGTTGCTGCACTCACTGTGTAGCAACACATGCTGAGTGGAGACCCTTTTTCGGTGACAATTGGTGTCACTACCATAAAAAAACTTGTTTATTAGGTGTATTAATGTTGTTTTCTTCTGTTTGGTGGTGGTACTCTTGTAACCTTAAATAAAATATTTTTCTTTCCTTCTTTCTTTCTGTAATGAATACCGTGAGATTAACTTTGTTCTTATTATTTGATTTCATTTCTAATCGTGGTAGTAGGTCAGAAAACTTTACGACGAATCTTGAAACCCCATTCCCTTTCGAACCAGATATAAATTAACAATAACAAATCAATGCGTTGTAAAATCCATTTTTATAAGAGATGCACAATAATTTCGATAATTTTTTTTTCACAACTGTAAACTGTTTTGCTCTGTAGTTTTACAAAAACAAAAAAACGTTACTGTTGTTTTATGAAAAATAATATCGCAAACCGCGACCACACGCGGCTTGTTTAAATGAAAATAGTTTCGTTTAAAGTTTGCTTAACTCACAACTGTAGGTAAGCAACATTTTTCATAAATTAAAACAGTCAAAACAGAAATCCGGCAAATGCTACTGATGAATAAAAACTTTTTAACAAAAAATTAAACCGCCGAAAAAACTGAAAAGCAAAAAATAATACCTTTTTTGTTTGACCTTAATCTAGGTACCAGTTTGAAGTCGGTGCCTCAGCACTTAGCCAGGAGGAGTGGACCTATAATCGTCTACCTGATTGGCTTCTATCACTCCTCCTGGCTCGTGCTGAGGCACCGACTTCAAACTGGTACCTAGATTAAGGTCAAACAAAAAAGGTATTATTTTTTGCTTTTCAGTTTTTTCGGCGGTTTAATTTTTTGTTAAAAAGTTTTTATTTTATACTTTTTTTCCATCATTGGGGTAATTTTTTTTCCAAATTTATAATACCAACTTCAAGGTATACCCTATCTATCCAATAAAAAAGAATTATGAAAATCAGACTACTCTGTAAAAAGTTAGTCAATCATCCCCTGTTTTCCTACCTTTAGGGTAGGAATATTATTTCCAAATTTAAATGGGACCACCCTTGGGGTATACGCTTTCCAATAAAAAAAGAATCATCAAAATCCGACTATTCTGTAATAAGCTATGCGTGGTCATATAGTGCAATCACTAACTGAACAATCAATCATCCCCTGTTTTTCTACCCTTAGGGTAGGAATATTGTTTTCAAATTTAAATGGGACCACCCTCGGGAAATACGCTTTTCAATAAAAAAAGAATCATCAAAATCGGGCTACTCGGTAAAAAGTTATGCGTGATCATACATAAAAAAAAAATATATACACGTCGAATTGAGAACCTCCTCCTTTTGTTTTCGTCGGTTGAAAAACACAAAGTACCTAATTTTTGGCTATCAAAAACTAACCCTATCAGTTCCATTGCAGAGTCCAGTTTCAAATAAACTAAAAGTAAAGCATAGTGTCAGTGTTGCTAAATGTAAATAAAAGGAAAATAGCTGAGTATCCCAAAATAATTCTACGACCAGCAAAGACCTCGGCATTCGGCTATAGAGCCTTATTCTGTAACTTTTCTTTGTGATAGGACTGTTTTTACATTTTACTGTATTGTAGGTATTGATTCAGGCATTAATTTGCGAAGTTTCATGTTAAAACAAATGGAATACCTATTTTGGTCCTCTGCGATGTAGTGAGTCCATGTCATGCGAAATAGGTACTTTTTCGTTGAAAAAATGTGTGAAAAAGCATTTAACACATTCGCTGCCACGTATTGCTACGCGCTACGCTCGTAGCCCGTAGCAGCGTTTTTCCGCTTTGTAGCGAAAACTGCCTACGAACGGAGACGTTCAGTGTGCCGTTGAGTGTGTGTGTGGGGGTGTTCAGTGGCGGCGGTTGGCGGCTGTAGCGGGAACGTTCAGTGGCGTTCCCGGCACTGAATGTGTTAACGCAAACGTAGCTATTTCGCATAACTGGGCCTCACTAACAAGGAAAGGTACCCAACTGTCCGACTCCGATTTTATTTATTTTGATATATTCCTTGACAGTATAATAGCATTTTATTCATCAAAAACCTCTTTAGCCTTTTTTTTATGTTAGAAAGGCCAGACAAACGAACTAGTTGGTCACCTGATGTTAAATGATCACCACTGTCCATAGACACCCGCAGCGCTTTACGCGATGCCAGTGCGTTGTCGGCCCTAAAGGAAAGGGAACAGGGGAAGGGGGTGAGGGAGGGGAAGAGGGAAGGGGTGAGGTATTGGGCCCCCGGCACTCTCACTGACCGTACGAAACGCAAGCAGGATTACTGCTGCTTCACGCCGGTGTTCTGTGAGAGGGTGGTACTGCCCCGGACGAGCCGGCCCATTCGTGATGCAGCGGCTAGCTACAACATGGCTCTACCACTACTACTTTTGGCAAATGTATATAATTATTTTTCTTCATTTAATAAATCTTTAGGTAAATTATTGTATATTCTCTACAATAAGTTAAACCTTGTTGAGTTTCTTGCCGGATTATTTACAACAATATTTTTCCGGACCGGTGGTAGATGCTTCGACTTTTGCAATGTTTTTTGTGGCCTAAATTGAAACAGGTAGCCTTTAATTTTGACTTTGAGAGATGAGGTGACAATCATATGAAAAACTTTTTTTTCAAATAACCACGGTATAAATAATCCTTCTACAAATTCGAAGCCGCTGGCGTAACCTAGTATTAAAGTTTGGGCAGCTATAGTTAGTAATAAAGTTAACTAACTACATTTTCACTTGCCTAATTAATTAGATTAACACACAACTTGGCGCAAAGTTTCCCTTTTTCTCGGCTAGTGAGGATTTTCAGCAACATTACAACGAATTGCTTTTGGAACTAACCCTCGGAATTACAAAGTTATTTGTTTTGTTTGCAGTATGCGTTTAATATTGTAACATTGAAATGGGGGTTTTAATTGACTTCAAAAGAAAAAGAAGTTTGCTGTTTTAAAAACAAAAGTTGTTTTAAATTAAATTCTGTGTAAACGTTTATTGGTTTCAATTGGTACCCAAAAAATTTAATAGCATTATCAATAGTGAAAATAAACAGATCACTCGTCTTAAAACGAGTTTAAGCGTATGCGCGCACGAGCAACATAGTCGCAAGGCGATTTTTTTTGTGTTATGTGTATTTGTATCCCGGGAGTCGCGGCGCACTTCCATACTAAACCATAGACTTGATAAAAGTTGCCCGGATACAAAAGTTGCCCGTGCGCGCATACCCTAACTTGACATGTTTCGGGCTAATCCGTAGCCCTTCTTCCCATAGTCACACGTCACGGCGGCTGATCCGTATATTTTCACTATGAGTGATACTCACGGTAGTTTCATGTTTAAACATCATCAATTATATCAATATTTTATGAGAATCGTCCTTTCCGTCGTTTTGGGTCTTCCCGCTTCAGGTACGGCTTCCGGTTCGCGGTGGCCACTTTTGAACCTAACAGCCCCATCGCCCGCCGGTTCAACACGCCATCTATTAGATCATTTATATACTTCGTGTCATTATGCCAATCTCTAGCTCGATAATTGGGCATCTTAGAACTTTAGTTAAAACGCGTTAGACAGCGCCACTTACGACGCTTTGCTATATTAAAAATGGCGATTGTCGAAGGCCTCTTCCAATAAAACCTCGGACAGGTAAAGACGCAAAATATTATTTCCCCCGTTTCCACACCCCAACCAAACTAAATGTGATCCGAGATCCTACATTGGACCGCGCTCCAACATTGGTGACCCCGACGTGATTACTAACGCCTTTCTCATGCTTCCGGGCTGTCTGTGCTCGACCATGCCACTGTGGCACTGTCAGGGTAGAGCAGATCTCGAGGGTCGCGGATTCAAGAGTTGAGTCTTCGGTCCGGTTCCAGGCAGCCAGCCGAAGAAATAGCGCAGAGGAAGATGTGCGGATGTTGGAGTTGGTGTCGAGGTTCCAATCCGTGCTGTGCTGCCCAAATTTGGGCAGAATAACACTGAATTTAATTTTTTAAAATATTAAAAAGAAAGTAGAAAGTACTGGAGTTGTTTCCTTTTTCTTTAGGATCCGAGATCCTACATTGGACCGAGCTCCAACATTGGTGACCCCGACGTGATTACTAACGCCTTTCTCATGCCTCCGGGCTGTCTGTGCTCGACCTTGCCGCTGTGGCTCAGCCACTTCCACTTAAAGTTCAAGATCCAACAAGATGAGCTCGCATGAACCACTTGGTTGGGGACAGCCGTAGGACCGATCTTTCTGGAACTCTTTGGGGAAGGCCTTAGTCCAACAGCGCACGTCCATTGTCTGATAAAATGATGATGAAACAATTGAATTTCGATAATCGACTGCCAGTATTAATGCCAACTGTAACTCACTTATAACGAAAGTCGAATACGGACGCCATTTGCAATGCAGATACGTTTTCAATTTACAATCAACAAGAACAGTATAAAATTAAGTCAATAGGCCGACTAAAGAATATCGTGGACTCAAAGGAGTATTATCCTGAGAATGAATTTATAATTGGCAGCTCGAGCGTTCCTTTGCTGAGCATAATTTATAAATAACTAGCGATTCGCCCCGGGGTCGCACGGATGCAATTTTGACAAGAAAAGAAGTGAAAGAACTAAACTTAAGGCGGTAACTTTGGGTCCCGTTCGCTATTACCAGACATAGGAATTTAGGGGGCAAAATTTAATGACAGTAGGGAATTCCTATATCGATTAACTCAACTATCGACGCTTTTCCCATATGGTATAGTGATAGCCCCCAGCTTTGTTTGTAAGTTTTTATTAAGTAAAAAGTAAGTCTTATTTCGGAGACAAATATGATAAAGTTTACACAAAGAATATTTTAAATGATAGGTGGGTAATGATTAGGCTCTATCGTGATATATAAAAGAAGAAACTGACTGACTGACTGACTGACTGACTGACTGACTGACATATCAACGCACAGCCCAAACCACTGGGCCTAGAGATTCCAAATTTGGCATGTAGGTTCCTTATAAGGTCTAGGGGTGCACTAAGAAAGGATTTTTATAAATTCACTCCCTAAGGGGGTAAAAAGGGGGTTCAAAGTTTGTATGGGGAAACAAGATTAGTTCGACTATTTTATTCGAAACTTCACAGAAATACTCCTAATGATAAATGAGTAAACACGTGTTTCAGGTTTTTTGAGAATTCAACCCCTAAAATGGGTAACAAAGTCTGAAAATCAACATGGGTGTTGTTTCTATGGTTTGTCGGGTCGCTGGTTATGAAAACAACAACGGTTTTAAAATCCGACGTGGCAAACGTAAAATACCATCTCCCTGGATGGGGTGCGATGGGGTTGAAATGTCTAAATATATGGGTGTCGTTTTTAATGTATAGCCCAAACCACTGGACCTAGAAACTTGAAATTTTCACATAGACACCTTATACAATGTAGGCATCCACTAAGGAAGGATTTTTGGGAATTCCCACGGGAAAGGGAAAAAACGGCATTTATATATTCGATACCGAGTGACCCTATCTCAGTAACTATAATAACTAGACTCTTCAAATTTGATACACAAGTAGGTATTACATTATTTAAAACATTCATTTCAGGATTTTTCAAAATTCCCACGGGATAAGGAAAAAACGGGATTTATATATTCAGTTCAACGATATCCTATGAACTATAATTACTAGACTCTTCAAATTTGGCATAGATGTAGGTAATTATAAATTCCCATGGGATAAGGAAAAAACGGGATTTTTCGTTTTACTGGTCGTAGAAAGCTGAAATTCGGCATGAAGGTTGTTTGAGGAGTGTTGAGCTGGATTGAGAGAGGACTTTCCAAAATTCCTACGGGAACGGGAAAAAACGGGATTTTTCGTTTTACTGGTCGTAGAAAGCTGAAATTCGGCATGTAGGTCGTTTGGGGAGTGTAAAGGAGCATTGAGAGAGGACTTTCTAAAATTCCCACGGGAACGGGAAAAACGGGATTTTTCGTTTTACTGGTCATAGAAAGCTGAAATTTGGCAAGTGGATTCCTTGGGGAGTGTAGAGCTGGATTGAGATAGGACTTTCCAAAATTCCTACGGGAACGGGAAAAAACAGGATCTTTCGTTTTACTGGTCGTAGAAAGCTGAAATTCGGTATGTAGGTTGCTTGGAGAGTGTAGAGGAGCATTGAAAGGGGACTTTCCCAAATTCCAACGGGAACGGGAAAAAACGGGATTTTACGTTTTACTGGTTGTAGAAAGCTGAAATTCGGCATGTAGGTTGTTTGGGGAGTGTCGAGTAGCATTGAGAGAGGACTTTCCAAAATTACCACGGGAACGGGAAAAACGGGCTTTTTCGTTTTACTGGTCATAGAAAGCTGAAATTTGGCAAGTGGGTTCCTTGGGGAGTGTAGGAGAGCATTAAGAAAACATTTCCCGAAATTCTTACGGGAACGGAAAAAAACGGGATTTTGCGTTTAACTGGTTGTAGAAAGCTAAAATTTCAAAATTCATAAGTACTGTAAGTAGGCTGCAAAGGGCACTTTAACCGACTTCTAAAAAAGGAGAAGGTTATGCATTCCACTTTATGATTTTTTTATGTAGGTATGTTCACCGATTTCCCGGTCAATTGTGGACCTGCTTGCTTGCTTGCCGGTATGCTTGCTTGCTTGATATCTTGGTTCTTTGGAATACTCATAGTAGACGCGAGCGAAGCCGCGGGCAAAAGCTAGTCTTAATATATAAAAGAAGAAACTGACTGACTGACTGACATTTCAATGCACAGCCCAAACCACTGGGCTTAGAGATTCCAAATTTGGCATGTAGGTTCCTTATAAGGTCAAGGGGTGCACTAAGAAAGGATTTCTCAAAATTCATTCCCTGAAGAGGTGAAAAGGGGGTTCACAGTTTGTATGGGGAAACAAGATTAGTTTGACTATTTTATTCGAAACTTCACAGATGAATCTAATGATGAATGAGTAAACACGTGTTTCAGGTTTTTTGAGAATTCAACCCCTAAAAGGGGGGAAAGGGGTAACAAAGTCTGAAAATCAACATGGGTGTTGTTTCTATGGTTTATCGGGTCGCTGGTTATGAAATCAACAATGGTTTTGAAATACAATGTGGCATACGTAAAATACCATCTCCCTGGATGGGGTGCGATGGGGTTGAAATGTCTAAATATCAATATCGGTGTCGTTTTTAAGGTTTTTCCCAAACCACTGGACCTAGAAACTTGAAATTTTGCACATAGATACCTTATACAATGTAGGTAGGCATCTACTAAGGAAGGATTTTTGTGAATTCCCACGGGAACGGGGAAAACGGGATTTATATTTTCGATTCCGAGTGACCCTATCTCAGTAACTATAATAACTAGATTCTTCAAATTTAATACACAAGTAGGAATTAGGTACATTAGTTAAAACATTAATTTCAGGATTTATCAAAGTTCCCACGGGATAAGGAAAAAACGGGATTAATGTATTCAGTTCAACGGAATCCTATGAATTATAATTACTAGAATCTTCAAATTTGGCATAGAAGTAGGTAATTATAATATTAAAAAACTTTTTTAGGATTTATGGAAATTCCCACGGGATAAGGAAAAAACGGGATTTTTCGTTTTACTGGTCGGAGAAAGCTGAAATTTGGCATGTAAGTTCCTTGGGGAGTGAAGAGGAGCATTGAGAGAGGACTTTCCGAAATTCCCACGGGAACGAGAAAAAACGGGATTTATATATTCAGTTCAACGGAATCCTATGAACTATAATTACTAGACTCTTCAAATTTGGCAGAGAAGTAGGTAATTATAATAGTAAAAAACAGATTAAAGGATTTTCGGAAATTCCCACGGGATAAGGAAAAAACGGGATTTTTCGTTTTACTGGTCGTAGAAGCTGAAATTCGGCATGTAGGTTGCTTGGGGAGTGTAGAGGAGCACTAAGAGAGAGGACTTTCTGAAATTCTCACGGGAACGGGAAAAAACGGGATTTTACGTTTTACTGGTCGTAGAAAGCTGAATTTTGGCAAGTGGGTTCCTTGGGGAGTGTAGGGGAGCGATAATAAAGTATTTCCCGAAATTCTTACGGGAACGAGAAGAAACGGGCTTTTGCGTTTTACTGGTTTTAAAAATGTAAAATTTCAAAATTCAAAAATTTATACTGTAAGTAGGCCACAAAGGGCTCTTTCACCGACTTCTAAAAAAAGGAGGATGTGATGCATTCCACTGTATGTATTTTTTTATGTAGGTATGTTCACCGATTTTTCGTTCAATTGTGGACCGATTTTAAAAAATATTTTTTTATTCGAAAGAATACCTATAATATACTCCTGAGATGGTCCCATTGTCACCAAATCAAGATCTGATGATGGGATCTCAGGGAAATAGAGGGCAACCTTCAAATTTTGTAGGCACGCATTACGTTTTTCATATATTTTGTCAAGCTATTTAAGTGTTTGCGTCTGGTAGACATCATCTCTTATGTTGACGAGCTGATGATGGAAGGTAAAACTCCTTAACGGTTAGGAGTTGAGGATATTTTTTCAAATATTATATGTACGTATAGACGGATAGTTGTATTTTTCAAGTTATCCAGGTGAGCTGATGATGGAAGGTTAAACTTCTTAACGGTTAGGAGTTATAGGAAGTTTCTTTAAATATCATATGCACGTATTCTTTCTGGTTATTCAGATTTTTAGTGCCAGCTTCCGAATTAGTGAAAAACATTGTATACAAAGAAATACTGTAAAGGACCGTATCTACCTGAAGTTTAGTCGTGCTTGCTTGCACGCTTGCTTGCACGCTTACTTGCTTGCTTGCGTGCATGCATGCTTGCTTGCATCTTGCTTGCATGCTTGCATGCTTTCTTGCTTACCTGTATGCAAGCTTGCTTGATATCTTGGTTCTTTGGAATACTCATGGCACGCGTGCGAAGCCGCGGGCAAAAGCTAGTTACACTATAAAATATTTACAATAAACTCGTAAGACCCAATTTGCTAAATTTAATACATAATGTCAAAGCAAATTTCGACTTGTCTTGATTGACCATAAGTTTCAAATTATGATAGTCGAATTTCGACGCGGGCTTTACGAGGATAAAGAAGAAAAGATTTGATTTATCATCTTGTTTAATTTTTATACTTTCTATATAAAATTATATTTTTACAATAACTTGGAGCGATCGCGTAAAAGCGTCGATAGTTGAGTTTATCGATAAAGGAACTCCCTACATGTCATTAAATTTTTCCCCCTAAATTCCTGTCTGTTTATGATGGTTTGTCATTATCTAACAATGCTACATGTCAATGTGACAGATAAAGGCAAATAAAAGGTAACCAACACGTAACAAGCCTTATGACAAAGGGAGATCTCTTCTTCTACAATTTTTTCGTCCAACAACTGTAGATCGTTCTAAATTTATCACTGCTAAAGGAAAATCCAGACGCTGACATACGCATCGTAAATCCACTTCGATTATATCCCAAAACAATATCAGTCACTGTGTACAATTGACCTAAAAACGCGACACAACAATTTAATGAAAGAGCGAGCGATAACTAAATAGGCCCCCACTCATCCGGGCCTACAAGGGGGCTATTCGATAAATTGAAAGAATAATTCATTTTTCCGCTCCATGGCACATGAAAGAGTTCGCTCGTCGCCCCGAGGCGGTTGAGGTTTCACGGGGGTGTATTACGTTAGAAGACGCTGTGGTTTTTGCGAGAGTTAACGTAGTGTAGTCAGTCTTTTTTCAAGGCGGGGAATGTATACGTGGCATAACAGTGCTATTCCTACCGGGTTGCCCAAATTTTCACCTACATCTCTTATTCACCCTTTCTGCATTCGTGTTTTTTACTCTGGATTGTCTACCGACCGCTGGCGTATTCGTACAGTGCACTTTTACGTATTAAGCACACCTAAATGTCAAAATGCAAAACACAACGATTCATATTACTAAAATTTTTGACTTGCAATTGCCAACAAGTCTTATTTAAGTTAATGTAGTACTTGGCACATAGTAAAATTTCTGCACATTGGTCTAATGAAAGAGCAAGCGATAACTACTACTACTACAGGTCGATTCACAAGAGTTGGCACGAATGGGTCGAATGAGTGAATGAAAGTATCTATGTGTTACCTATTTGAATACACTTCACACAAATATGAAAATGTCATGCATCAGTCATTTTCCTACAAAAATGTCAAAGTGACATTGCTTTCGTTCATTCCATTCGTGCCAACTCTTGTGAATCGATCTGTACTTTATGACTTAAAATGGAAGATAGACCGGAGGACGCACGAAACTTTGGTATTAAATAATGGTGGTTGGTTAAGGTATGCATTGCTCATTATTCTCATAGCGATATACCTAAACAAAAAAAGTTTTAATGAGTTCAATGCAATTTTAACGAGTTCAATGCAATTTCAACGAACTCCAGTCTTTCGAGTATCCTTTCTTCCGTTTCAGCTGTAGATTTTTTTTGTTTGCATGAATTTAAAGTGCATGAGACGGGAACGTGCGTAATTTGAATCTGTATTTTGTACTCTACCGTTTATCGTTTTAAAATCACTACGGTAGTCTATGTTCATAGATTTTTTGTGTATCTCTCGATTCCAAACATTCGAAAATCAGTTTGTGTTAACTGGAAATATTTGTGTTCTTTATTAAGTTTGGGATGGCCGTTCTTTGTTTCGTTGCATTTCGTTTTTGGTTTGTGAATGTTTTACGGTTTTGTACATGAATTCCGAAAAACGCAAAAGTGCGGATTTGACCCGCGATCCTCTGCTTGAGAGGCTATAAGTCAAACTACTAGGCAAAACTCACTTTCCTAAAATATGTACTTCTCTTAAAGTACACTTTCCCCAATATGAACAATCCCGAAACACTTTGTCTATCAGGACATTTTCTCGAAATGTACACTTTATCAAAGATACACTAGCCCAATAAGTGCATTTTCGCATAAAGTACACTTTTCAAAGCGCACTGATGTCCGCGACCTCGTCTGCAAAGAATTCGTTTCTGGCTATCCCGCGTGGGATTAAAATTATCCTATGTCCTTTCCAGGGTCTCAAACTATCTCTATACCAAATTTTATTTAAATCGGTTCTGCGGTTTAAGCGGTAACAGACAGACAGACACACTTGCGCATTTACAATATTAATAGCTCTTGCCCGCGACTCCGTCCGCGGAGAATAGGATATAAAAAGTAGCCTACGACCTATTCTCAGACCTACCGAATATAGAAAAAAAAGTTTCATAAAAATCGTTCAAGACGTTTCGGAGGAGTTCGATAACAAACACCGTGACACGAGATTTTTATATATTACAGATAAGTATGAATGCACAAATACGGCTCTTTGAAAAAATGCACCTTCTGGGAAAATGCCATCAGAGAAATTGCATCTGAGAAAGTGCAGTTTTTGGGAAAGTGTAGTAAGTAAGTACCCTTTAGGAAGTGCATTTATTGAGATAGTGCAGTTTTCATAAAAGCGATCCTTCTAAAGAATTGGAAATGCAGATAAAATGTTTTTTTTTTACACAATAAGGCTTGCGTTTGACCACAACTGCTAAGGAATGAATTTCGCTCCCGTCGTCTGTATTTCCAGATAAATACAACCTAGGGCTCTTCAAGGCTAGAGTGAATAGGCTGTTACTGAACCAGTGAGGTACACCTTTGGCCTCATCTGCACTTTTCATCGGGTGAGATAGTGGTCAATCACGGGTCAGTTTTATGTAATAAAATAACCGGCCAAGTGCGAGTCGAACTCGCACACGAAGGGTTCCGTACCATTATCTATAAAAACGGCAAAAAAAAATCATGTTTCTTGTATGTGAGCCTCCCTTAAATATTTGTTTTATTTTAATTTATTTATTTTATTTTATATTGAATATATTACTAAATATTTCAAGCGTCTACCTGTTGCCGTTATCAATATCGAACCAAAACGAGCAAACAAACGTTTGTTGTATGGGAGCCCCCTTAAATATTTATCTAATTCTGTTTTTTGGTACTTCTTGTTATAGCGGCAACCGTAATACATTATCTGTGAAAATTTCAACTGTCTAGCTATCACGGTTCATGAGATACAGCCTGGTGACAGACAGGCGGACGGACGGACGGACAGCGGAGCCTCAGTAATAGGGTCCCGTTTTTACCCTTTGGGTACGGAACCCTAAACAGCACGCATGCCTAGTAAATGCTCACTCACCTTTGACATGATAACGAGGTTTTACAAGCCTAAACTTACTATACCGCGGCAATGGAAATATCGATTCAATTTCGACACGAGACGTACTAAACTGTATGTATGCCTTGTTTAGTCTTAGCTAAGCCTTGGACCGGACGGCAAATATTTAAGCTCATGCGCCGTCGATTCCAGCGTTACAGCTGAGCCTAGAATAGATTAGACGTGAAGTGTTTGCCGACCTGGGTTAGGTGTTATGGACTTTGCACAAGTCGATAGACAATATTTGAGTGAGTTGACAAGCAGTTTTAAGCGCTTGTACCCTAAATAACTGAATTGCAAAATACTAGATTGCCGACTTACCCTATTTCTAAAATACTAAATTCCCAGAATACCAGACTCTCCTGTCTGCCAAAAAAGCTTGTTTTCAATACACCATGTTCCATTTAAAACCGAATTCCCATAATACCAGATAGTGAAATCACCAGGCTCGTAAAACACGACCCCCTGGCCTCCCCACGACACCACGACCTGCCTGACGAGCCTGGTGATTTCACTATCTGGTATTATGGGAATTCGGTTTTGAATGGAACATGGTGTATTGAAAACAAGATTTTTGGCAATCCGATATAGAGAAAAACACGGTGACAGGAAAGTCTGGTATTCTGGAATTTGGTAGGTATTTTAGAAATATGGTATGTCGGCAATCTAGTATTTTGCAATTCTGATATTTAGGGAACGAGGGGTTTTAGGTTGCAATGTATAGTGATCACTCGATCAGTACTTTTAGTAGTTTAGAACTTGAAAATTGGTATGGATATGTAAGCCATTGGTCAAGCCTAGCGGTTTGACCAATGGCCTCTCAAGCAGAGAGCCGTGGGTGGTGTTATAAGTTTGACCACTATGTGTGTGTGTGTGTGTGTGTGTGTGTGTGTGTGTAAGTGTGTGTGTGTGTGTGTTTGTGTATCTGTGGCATCATAGCTCTTAAACGGGTGAACGATATGTTCCATCAAAATTGGTTCAACGGTTTCAAAGTTACTATACATACCCACTTTATTTTTATTTACTTACTTTATTTTCATACATAATTTGTGACCAAATTGTGTTGGGAGTTTTTATCTGTGCAAGAACTAAAGTACCTCCGACGGTTCCTACGGTACCGACGTAGCTCGAAGAATCGTCATACTCAAGTAGCAGTGAGCATCGCCGATGGGGACAAAATGTCCTCGAATGTCGTCTACGAACCGAAAGACGCAGATGGAGCGACGACCTGGCTGCAGTCGCAAGAACGCGTCGGATACACATGGCGTAGGACCGGTGTGTTTGCCGAACCTTGGGTGACGTCGTTCTGCTGAAATGATGATGATGATCCATCGGTGCTGGGTGTTACAAAATAGTTATGCCACTGTCGCCATATCACAATCAAACTCACCTCTAATATCGTTTGCGATGCGACGTCGCATGAAGCGCAATCGACGCAGCCAGACGTGTACAGCAGGCGCTGTCATAACGCAGAGTAGAGTGAAATAGAGACAGTAACTGACACTTATACTCCATTTAATTTAGAATTATAAACTACAACAACATTATATTAGTTATAACAACATTTGTATAATTATGAGTCGGATATAATGTAAACACCAACCTTATGATTAGTGATAAAGAGGTGTACAGTTGTACACAGATGTTTTTGACTCCTGGGTACCGTGCGTGTGTTTGTGACCTTGACTGTATACACAAAAAGACTTCTTAACTCAATAATCTTTTTAAGTTAAGATTAAGTAGTTAAGATCATGCATGCAATATTGTATTTTTTTTTAATGAAATAAACAGTCTAAAATATTTTTTTTTATTGCTGCTCGTGAACTGTAATCTTTTTACAATTTGTACTAGAGTAACAATTGACGACACGCAAATAAAGTGACATTAAAACTATTTTATTTTGCGGCTCCCAGACTATTGTACCTACTGTACTATTTGCTAGGTAAGAAATAGTTGACGAGCCGCAATATAATGATGTTGTGGTTTTCAATTCTAAATTAAATGAAGTGTAGGCAACTATAGGCTGTATTTTGTGGGGAAATTCTCAAAATAGAGATTTGGACAAATCTCTAAGGGGGCTCCATATTCGAGTTGCATAATTGTTGAAGGTCATAATAAAAAGAAAATAAAAATAAAAATTTCATGGGACAATTTTCACACCAATTGACCCAGTCCCAAAGTAAGCTAGGCAAAGCTTGTGTTATGGGTGCTAGGCAACGGATAAACATACTTATATTTAATTTTTTTTTTTTTAATTTATTGTAAATTTTATTATACACATTTATACATATGAAATATTTCGCCAAATTGCAAAACAATATATTTTATAATATATTTTGCAATAGATAGATACATACTTAAATACATATTAAACACCCAAGGCCCGAGACCAAACATTCGTATTTTTCATACAAATATCTGCCCCGATACGGGAATCGAACCTGGGACCTCAAGCTTCGTAGTCAGGTTCTCTAACCACTGGGCCATCTGGTCGTCTAAAAAATAAATACAAAAATCTAAATCGTCTAAATGTTATGATTCATCGTCATCATCATCATCATCACAGCCTATAAACATCCCACTGCAGGGCACAGGCCTCCTCTTACAATGAAAGGGCTTGGGCCGTAATTCCCACGCAGGCCCAGTGCAGATTGGAAATTCACACACACCATTGAATTTCTTCGCAGTTGTATGCAGGTTTCCTCACGATGTTAAACTTCACCGTAAAGCTCATGGTAAATTTCAAATGTAATTTCGCACATAAATCCCGAAAAACTCACTGTGCGAGCCGGGATTTGAACCCACGGTCCTCTGCTTGAGAGGCCATAGGTCAAACCGCTAGGCCACCACGGCTATTTTATGTTTGTCAGAATGTAATGTTTGTTATACTCATAATGTATTGTTTGTTATTCATGACCCTTATTACTCTAAATCCATTGATTGTACAGAATTGTTATAAAACAAACTTATCCTAACCTAAAGAGTTCTACAGCATGACCATTTCAAAAATTCTGAAAAAATTACGTTTTCTACGGGGAAAAAAATATGACAAACAAAAATTATAACAAACATAACATTATGACTGAAGTTTTATGCCACCAGACAGACACGCTCCCCTCTAAGGGATATAACCAAAATGGGGAATCCATTTAATAATTAGACTAGAAACAGGTTATTGTTGAAAATTTCATTTTCAATGCAAGCTTTTTCGCTGACTGTACTTTTAGTTGACTGTACTTCCATTGTCATCCAACATCATCATAAGTATTGTCATAAGTATAACAAATTTCAAGTAAATCCGACCACTGGAAGTGGGTCAAATTCAACTTCCAAGATTTGACCCGTACATACATATATAATTTCTGTGAGCTGAATTTCATCAGAACCCGTCAAACTGTTTCACCATGAAAGTGTAACAAACATCTTGTTCTATGTATACATCCATCCATAAAAACTTTCGGTATCCTATTATCTCTTCTCATTCGTTTTTCGTTTAAATAGTACATTTCGATGCTAGTGCGGAAAGTGTGTCATTACTTTACGAGTCCGGAGATATCCGGGACGAGTGAAGAATGACATTTTCGCGCGTGTATCGAACGACGTTTTTTAATACAGTTGCGAAAAAAAAATACAACAGAATAATTTGAGACTTAATAATAATAATAGTAATAATACAAAACATTTTTATCACCAACAACATCCATCCATCCGTCCGTCCATCCGTCCATCCATCCATCCATCCATCCATCCATCCATCGATCCATCGATCCATCGATCCATCGATCCATCGATCCATCGATCCATCGATCCATCGATCCATCGATCCATCCATCGATCCATCGATCCATCCATCCATCCATCCATCCATCCATCGATCCATCGATCCATCCATCCATCCATCCATCCATCCATCAATCCATCCATCCATCCATCCATCCATCCATCCATCCATCCATCCATCCATCCATCCATCCATCCATCCATCCATCCATCCATCCATCCATCCATCCATCCGTCAGACTTCAGTAAATTGGACAAGTACAAATTTAAAAAACTAGAAAAGTAAATCGCACTAGTTCGCAAAAAAGAACTTTGCGCACGCAGTACAGCCAAAAAAAGGACACTTTTTAAGCAACTGTATTGAAAAATTCTTTCTTCGTCTCATTATGTATTCGTCTTCGTCTTGTTTGCTATCCGTCACTATCTTTTTTGGTCAAATTCTGCAAATTGTCTATCTCTTAATACGTCTTACTCATTTTTCGTCACGGTCTTCCTTGGACTCATTCGTCGTTCTTCCCTTTCGTTTTTGTCTCATTTACTTATTCGCCAAAATTATTTCGATACGTTCGGTGCTGGTTCGTAAGTAAATGAGACAAAAACGACAGCGAAGAACGACGAAGCAGTCCAAGAAAGACCGTGACGAAAAACGAATAAGACTTACGAGAGAGACAATAAGTTACAGAATTTGACCAAATAAGATAATGACGGATAGCGAACAAGACGAATAAAGAATGAGTGACGAATACAGAATGAGACGAAATAAGAATTAATTGAAATGTAAAACGAATGAGGCGAGATAATAGGACACCAACCTTTCGCGTTTATATGTATTATTGGTAAGATATGACACCTTCTTCAAACTTACCCAAGAACAAAATAAATGTTTCAAACCTACTTTTGCGCGACCAAAGCCACTGGCGAAGACTAGTCGTATCTGAAACCATAAAACTGCAGTTCGCTATCTCAATTTGAAACAACATCTGTTTCATAAAGATGAGACGTCCGAGAGTAAGTCTCTATTATGTTCATACTCTACACCGTCATGTGAAACGATGCGAAAAAATAATTTCCTTTCTACACTCGAACGTATGTAGCTTCTCGCGGGATGAGAATTTGAGCACAGTTTAAAGACAATCTTAAGCTGTTCTAGGAGTGTTACCGTTGTAATATCATTTAGTAATAGATAATCTAGTAAAAATTGTAAATTTTAAAAACCCCCAACGCAATATTGATTCGTTGAAGAAAAAAATCGTGCGTGCAGCTCCTCCGCGCGGAAGAAGTGAAACTTCGAAATGTGGAAATGAAAAAGGCACTTATACATCAATATGAACCTTATTGCAATAACCCAAAGCAAAAAAGCGGCTAGCAAACTACAGCGCTAGCGAAACAAGTTACATAACTCGTCGCTAGATGGCGTTGCTCCTCGTGCGCACGTTATTTCCAATAATTTTTCTTGATTTTTCGTAATTCTCAAAGATATTCAATACTTTTTTTTACTAAATACGTTTAAAATACTTTATTCTACGATCTACCATTAAAATAGTTTTGATTTTTACAAGTTTTGATACTAAACCACGCAATTGTTCTGGATCTCACTGACGAAGTTTTTAACATCTGTTAGTATTATATACTAACGTACGTAACGTACGTACACGTTTACGAGACGTTCGCATTGTATATACAATGCTCGTAAATACTCGTAAATCTCTTAAACTTGCGTTGCATTACGTTGCATTGCGTATTTAACGCAACGCATTTAACGCAACGCTTGTTGGAAGTCGCATTAGAAGTTTCACTTCAATAAAATTAAATATTTACATCAACGCTCTTATTCTGATTTATATCTCAAGGGTTTACCGCTGCATGAATAAGTTTAATTTTCATTTAAATAAAAATATATTAAGACACCTTTCAATATTTCTGCAAGGAGCTTAAACTTAAGCTTACGTGATTTAATTTTAGCAAATTTTCAAGAAGTAGTGCGATTTTATATTTTTTGAGAGTTCTTTATAAGCTTAATTGAGTCCGTCAAGTGTAGAGCTTAAAAATTACGAGAGAATTTCAGACAGCTGTTAACAAAACTGTCTAATTTTATTCTTAGTTTAATTTTGCTACTGCATTATGTCTAATAAGGTATTAAACGGGCCACTAAATATTAAAAACTAGCTTTTTCCCGCAATTTTACCCGTGCAGAATTCAAAGGCCATGCCTGGATAAGCTAAGTGAATCTGCCCCCAGTGAGTTTTGACTGATATTTTTTTTTATTGATATGGGTTTCTATTAGTAACTAGTATTCAAAATTTCAGCCGTCCAAACTTTATAGTAATTTGTAAATAAATTAATAGTTTAAAAAACACCAGAAAAACACGCTTTTATAAATGCACGAAAAAACAAAAAATTAAATTATGGATCGTTCAAGTTGTCTCTATTTCTGGGCTGAAGTGTAAACTGCTTTTAATTATAATATTTGATTGTAAAAGCGTGGGGCGCTGGAACAGGAAGACGTTCTTGGATGCGTCAACAGTGGCAAAATGTAGAGTTCTTGATCTTGGACGAGATATATTTTGTTCCCTTTGGTAACCCTTTGGCGGCATAAACGTTATGCTCTTGTGCAACTTCATGCAGCTTCCGCCAGGAAGTTAGTATTAGTATTTGTTAACAAGAACTTCTTTCCTGTTCCAGTGCCCCACGCTTTTACAATCAAATATTATAATTAAAAGCACATAGTTTACACTTCAGCCCAGAAATAGAGACAACTTGAACGATCCATAATTTATTTTTTGTTTTTACGTGCATTTATAAAAGCGTGTTTTTCTAGTGTTTTTTAAACTATTAATTTATTTTATACTTTTTGGTCTTTGATTACGAAATATTTTTAACATTTATACATGGCATGATTTCCATGTGCTAAAAAGAGACACGTGAAGGTTTTTTTGTTCGCCTTAAATAGAATCGGTCTATATTATACTTTGTCTTTGGCGCGCGCGCACTGCTCTACAGTAATATACCAAACGTAACTCTCTGTTTCTATCTTCACCCCCTCGCCCCCAACCCCTCCAATCCCCCAACCCCCAACCCCCTAACATCTGGGATCAAAGTGCTCGTCAAGACGAATATCAAACGAGCCCAAACTCGACGGGGTTGTGTCGTTTTATTGTGGAGTGCCTTTGGCCATCTTCCAGCTCCATCATCAGATCAGCTCCATGTTACCATAATATTGCATTGTCATCTAATTTACACATACGTGCGAAATTTCAGCTCAATCGGAAACCGGGAAGTGGGTCAAAATCATGTTCAAAGTTTCCATTACATAGTTAGTTACATACAGGTCGACCTAATAAAAGCGTGTTAAAAAAAAATGGTTTTAATCAATATTTTTTCCTAGCCAGCCGATTTTGACGTTCGTGCGTATAATGTGCAGACAAAGACAATTATATGACATCAATTTTAGATACTCCCACGGGAAAGGAATAAATGGGATTTATATTTTCGCTTCAGAGTGGCCCTATCTCCGTGACTATAATTATTAAGACTTCAAATTTGCCATGCATTATAAAAGTTAAAAACTTTTTATTTTTTATTTATTTAAATAAAATAATAATGAATCCGTCCGACCGATTTCAGTCACGGCGACCGATTCGACTCCTATTCATTACGGCGCTGATGCGCCCTAAGATGGCTTACGTAGCCAATTTTGGCGGTGAATCTTCGTGCGCATTTAGGGCACGTAAGAACACCGTCCATAGGAGATGGCTGCTGGTGGTCCAGCCTTCAATTCGTCTCGTTTGGCATCTAGGTCAGCTCTTCGCTGGATTTCGAAGTCCCCAACCTGACGATTCACGAGACCTCTCCACTCAAGACGCCTTGCCGCCAAATCTTCCCATAGAGCGGGCTCAATAGAACATCTCTTCATATGCCGTTTCTGAACATCCTTAAATCTTAGAAATTGGCCGCCTTGTTTCCGCTTGCCATTCTCGAGTTCAGAGTAAAGATGCGCTTTGCCACACGCTCTGCTCCTCTGCCGCGATACATGTCCGCACCACCAAAGTTGTCGTCTTATCAGATACGACTCAATGCCACCTACATTGGCACGACGCAACACTTCTGTATTCCGCACGCGATCGGACCATCGGATTTTCATGATGTTCCCGTAAACATTTGAGATGGAAGCGATCTAACGTACGAATGTGACTGCGGTACACTGTCCACGTTTCAGCAGAGTACAAAAGATTTGGCAGCACGATCGCCATGTACACTGATATTTTGGTGGCCAGCCTTAAGTCATGCGAAGAGAATACCTTGGTACTCAGTTTGCCGAAAGCTGCTGCAGCGGCACTAATGCGGCTGTTTATCTCAGCGTCAAGGTCGCAATTTGATGTGACTGTGCTCCCAAAATAGCGGAACCTGTCCACCTGCTTCAACAAATCCTCACCAAGCTTAATTGCCAGTGTCGCATAACCATTGTTGTCTAGTGACATCACTTCAGTCTTCCTGACACTGATTTTCAGGCCGAACTTCCGGCAAGCCTCTTTGAAGCCAGACATTAGCTGCTGTAGGCCATCTGGAGATTCCGCAAGAAAACACAGATCGTCCGCATACATTATTTCCGTTACTAATGCGTACGACACTTTTGTGCGCGCCTTGAACCTAGCCAGATTGAAAATATAGCCATCTGTGTGAAACCGGATGCGAACTCCGAGTGAAGAAGTCTGTAAAACCTCTTTGAATACAACTGCAAAGTAAAGGGCAAACAGTGTGGGCGCTAGCACACAGCCTTGTTTTACCCCACAGGTAACGGAGAAAAACTCCGACTGTTCGCCGTTCACAGCGACGCAGCATTGCATATCGTCATGCAGGAGTCGCAGAAGTCTGACAAACCTCTCCGTGCATCCTAGCTTATTTAGTACAATCCAGAGGGCTTCACGAGGCACACTGTCAAAAGCTTTTTCCATATCAACAAAGCAGAGATAGAGCTGACGACTCTGTTCTCTGCTTTTCTCCTGAAGCTGACGAACCGAAAATATTGCCTCACAGGTGCCGCGGTCAGGACGGAAGCCAAACTGGGTCTCAGGCAAGATCCTTTCAGAAAGCGCTCTCAAGCGGTTCAAAAGAACTCGCGCAAAAACTTTACCGGATGCTGACAGGAGTGAAATGCCGCGGTACGAATCGCAATCAGAACGGTCGCCCTTGTTCTAATAGAGAGTACTAATAACAATTACACAGTGTAAACATGAACCACGAACACATTTTTTCGCCAAACTGCATGACAGATTGTTGGCGAAATGAGACACTCAAAACACTTCAATAAACAAATACTGTGCAAAAATTACTTTTTTTTTATTAAGGTTCAACAACAATAGTTTACAACAATACATTCATTGTATTTATTTTTACAGAATGAACTAATATGGAACATTGTAACTATTACTTAAAGGTAAACTCAGCATGCAAAACTTACACTAACAGTATTGTGCAGGGGATAAAGTAGAAATAGCCGTAGGAGTTAACTAATACAATATTAAATGATAAATAAATCTAAAGACATTATTAATAAAGAAAACAGTGTCATTTTGGCAATAATTGAGCTGAATTAGGTTTGTTCAGCGCGCTCTCTAAGAATTTTCACTATTTTACCAGGCGGATCGAAGTGTATATCGAGGTCGATGCATTCATTGGCTATCCGACACATTCGGCTTATAATGACTAACCTAGAAAATAATCTTAACTTACATTTATATGTATAGTTATATAACAAAGTAGGTGGGTACTTATTCAATTTGATACTTAGGTGATAGTGGGTACATCTGTGGGTTATGTCTATAATTACTTATTACATTAAATTAAGGACTAAGTGTTTTACTAATAGGATTACTAGGGGCGTTCAATAAAAAGTGAGAATGAGTATGTTATAAGCAACTTTTACTAAATGTAATTTTATTTTTCGACATAGTCACCTTTTAGCATAATACACTTAATATATCTTTTTTCTAAACTTAAAATTTCATTTTTAAAAAATGTCTCATCTTGAGTACTTAAAAAATCTTGTACTGCAGCGACTACCACGTCGTCGTCTTCAAATTTCTGGCCTCTCGGGAATTGTTTCAATCTCGGAAATAGGTAGAAATCACTGGGAGCAAGATCTGGTGAATACAGAGGTTGCTTAAGGATATTGAACCCAGCATCACGAATTGCAGCCATTGCAACGATGTACTTGTGTGCCGGGGCATTGTCCTGGTGGAACAGCACAACTTTCGAGAGTTTACCTCGCCGTTTTTCGCGGATCTCATTGCGCAATGTTGCTATTTGTTTGGCGTATAAAGTGCCCGTAATAGTGGCTCCATGTTTGAGATACTCAATCATTAATACCCCTTTACCATCCCAAAAAACAGAGCCCATGACCTTACCGGCAGATGGGCCCACCTTGAATTTCTTCGGAGTTGGAGATGATGGCCTTTTCCATGTCATAGACTGCAGTTTCGTTTCAGGGTCGTAATGATGGAGCCATGTTTCGTCCATTGTTATAAATCGCGCCAAAAAAAGTTCCCGGTCTTGCTGTATCAGGTCCAAAGCTTCTTGACAAATCTCGACTCTAGTTTGTTTTTGCGTGTCAGTAAGCATTCTTGGTACCCAACGCGCAGATACCTTTTTCATACCCAAGCGTTCATGTAAAATATTATGCACGCTCCCCGTTGAAATCTTTACATTTTCAGCAATAAAACGAACCGTGACACGACGATCCGCCAAAACTGAGTTTTCAACTTTTTTCACAATTTCTTCAGTTATTGCAGTAGTAGGGCGTCCGGAGCGGGGTCGTCCATGGTCGATATTCTTCCATGTCTAAATTCGGCGCACCAACGTGCGACTGTCGAATACGGAGGAGCATTAGACCCTAAAGTGTCCCGCAAATCTAAATTGACTTGTGTAATATCTTACAAATGAAAGCTTCCAATTAATTAATGGTTTTTTATTCGCTATATTAACAAGTCGACACTTAATTGTACGCCATCTTGCGTCAGAGAGAGCGAGAGCACCGAGAGCGAGCGAGACAACTAATTCGACTCACCATAGACTATCACACTCTCCTCCGCCTGTTCCCCGACATTGCCTTTCCTCCCCTTAATAACATGAATAAGAAAGGAACTAAGGTCAAAAATTTTAGTTAAATAAACAAAGTTTTAGTGTACAACTAAACTTAATAATATACGTCTCAAATACCTTTCTGTGTTATAAGCTATGGTAAAAAGATTACAGCTATGGCAAAATACTCATACTTATATGATAATTAAACTCTTGGCATCACACTGACGTGCACACCAGTGTCCCACGAGCTACATTTGAAATGTTGAACTCTTGGCACACTAGTGTCCTACGAGCAACATTCTTCCTATTCTTATAAACTATTACTGCAGCTTAACAGTTGATTTACATGCCTTTTCCATTTACAACCCTCATCTACTATGTATGTAGTATCTGGCACTGATTCTTCAACAATTATTCCTTGTATCCAAGGCTGACGATTCTTCCTATAGTCTTTAACCATGACCTTTTCTCCAACCTCAAATTTGCAATTTCTGTTACCGGAAGCAAAGTTCCTCTGTTTCTCTAGCATTTCTTGAGTTTTTTCCATTACCGGTGGTGGTCTTAATAAAGAAAATCTGGACCTTAGCTCTCTATTATACATGAGTTTTGCCGGTGACATTCCTGTTGTACTGTGTGGCATGCTCCGGTAATCAAAAAGAAAAAGATTAATTGCGGATTGCATTTTGTTACCACTGCTTTCTTTTATTTTTGAAACATGTTTTTTAAAATTGTCCACAAAACGTTCTGCAAGGCCATTAGTGGCCGGATGATATGGTGGAGAAAAGGTATGTTTAATGTGTTTTAATTTACAATAGGTTTTAAATTCTTGACTGGCAAATGATAGTCCATTGTCAGTTACCAAGTGAACAGGGTAGCCATGTCGTGCAAATAACACATTTAAAACTTCAATTGTGCGGTTTGCTGAAATCGTGTTCATTTCCATGACTTCTGGCCACTTAGTGTAACTGTCAACCACCACCATATACATTTTGTTATAGAATGGACCACAATAATCTGCATGTATTCGATACCATGGTGTTGGTGCCACTGGCCATGATTTTTGGTTTCCCTTAGTGGGAGTATTTCGAACTGACAAACAGGTTAAACAGCTATTAGTAATGTCCTCTATTTCTGCGTCAATACCGAGCCACCAGAAGTAAGATCGCGCTACTTGTTTCATCCGTACAGTACCAAAATGACTTTTGTGTAGGTCCATTAATATTGACTGTCTTAATGATTTGGGTATGATTATTCTATAGCCCCAGAAAAGACAACCTCTATCACAGCTTATTTCCGTTTTCTTATTGCAATACGGTACTAGCTCCTGTTCCTCCACACAATCTGGCCAACCATCCATACAATATCTTATGATTTTAGCTAAAATTACATCTTTTTTTGTTTCTTCTGCTATAATTTTCCAATCTAGGTAATCAATTTCACAACTTTGTATATGATATATACTACTTATCTCTGCATCAGAACAGATTGGGTGTAATTCTGCTTTATTGTTGGTAGATACCGGAGTCCGCGATAAAAAATCGGCAGGATTTTTATTTGTTTTTATGTGCCTAATTTTATAATTAAAAGCGGACAAAAAAATTGCATAATGTTGTAATCTTTTTGCGGCCATTTTCGGAATAGCTTTAGTGGGACCAAAAATGCGCACTAATGCCGCGCTGTCAGTTTCCAATTCGAAATTTCTGCCATATGTATAGTTATAGAATTTAGTTATACCAAATACTATAGCCATGGCTTCCTTGTCGATGGCTGAATATTTAATCTCTACTTCATTTAATTTTTTACTTGCATAAGCAATTGGTTTCACTACTCCATTTAAATCTCTATTCGATATAACTGCAGCCAATCCAGTTTCTGATGCATCACATGTCATAATCAATGGTAAACTTGGGTCATAATGGTTTAAATTTTCCATATTTGCCAATTTACTTTTTATCATTATAAAAGCATTATAACATTTTTCCGTCCATTTGAAATTATTATTTTTTGTACATTCATACAATGGTGCGATAATACTTGACATGTCTTTTAAGAAACGAGAATAATAATTCAATTTACCAAGAAATGAGCGTAACATTGTAATATTAGTTGGTGGTTCAGCTTTTAACAATGGTTCAATATTCTCCTTATTTACTCTTATACCATTTCTGTCAATTCTAAATCCAAAAACATCTATGTATTTTTCAAAAATTTTACATTTTGGTAATTTTAACTTAAACTCACTTTCTTGTAACTTTGTAAGGACTTTTGATAAAGTAGCCATTGTGTCATTTAGATCTTTACCACAAATATATATATTATCTATGAATACTGCAGTATGTGGAATGCCAGATAATTTTTTACTCATGAGTCGTTGAAAAGACCCTGGACCAGTGCTTACACCATAGGGCAAATAGTTATACCTAAATGTGCCCATTTCGGTAACTATAACAGTGCAATCTTTTGAGCCTTCATCTAGTGGTGCCTGATGATAGGCCTCTTTAAGGTCAAGCTCGCAGAAGTATTCTCCATTATTTAATGACTGAAAAATTTCTTCTATGTGGGGCAAGGGGAAATGATCAACCTCTAAGTGTGGATTTACTGTTAGTTTATAGTCTCCACATAATCTTACCGAACCATCTCCTTTTAGGATTGGCACCACAGGTGTTCCCCATTGGCTAGTTTCTACTGGCTCAATCCTACCATTCTCTAATAATCGAGAAATTTCAGCCTTTACCTTATCTTGCAGTGCGAATGGAACTCGACGTACTGGAAGACTTTTAGGTTTAGCATCTGGTTTCAACTTGAGGTTGATGGTCTCACCCTTAAAATTCCCCCATCCTGGACTGAATACTTCTGCGAAACTTTCCTTTACTGCGGCTCTGGCTTCTGAAACATTATTGAATGATTTACTTACATTAAACACATCATTTGTCATTATAAATTTAGGTGGCCATAACATTAATTCTTTTAACCAATCTCTTCCAATAATGCATGGGGAACTATTTGTTACAAAGGCATTCAATAATTTAGTGATACCATTCAAGGTCACAGTTAAATTTTTTAAAATACCTAATGGGTGTGACACAGTTTGATCGAAATTTCTAAATTTAACCTCACATTTTTGAATATCCATACAAGGTATTATTCTTTCTTTTATTTCTAATGGAATTACTGTAACATCTGATCCCGTATCTAATTGAAATTCTACCAGTTTACCTTCGACACTTAGTTTTAATATGTGTGGTGGCACTTTACTTACATTAACGGCATACATTTGATACTCATTGATATTTTGTTCCAATGAATTTACTATTTTTTCCTGGTTCATCTCCGTTTGGTCTACTTCAGTTGCCAAACAATTTATTTTGCCTGTTCTTTTCTTGGGGCACATTTTAAAAATGTGGCCTTGCTGTCCACAATCTGAACAAAATTTCTTCTGCAGCCGGCACTCCGAACGAATATGATTATCATTTCCACAACAGTAGCATGTTATCTGTTTAGACGCATAAGACTTTCCTTTGAATGTTTTATTCTTCATTGTATCTATTTTATTACTTCTGCTGTTCTGTAGCTGATTATAAAAAATCTCTGATGTTTCTGGTCCTCCCTTCAAATTGGTTTCCCGCAAAGCTGCTTCGACTGTCCTGGCTAGTGTTAAAATTTCTTCCAGGGTTTTGTTTGTGTCTGCTTTGAGTAACTCAAATTTGACCAATTTTAAATACACACCATCAATTAATTTCTCTTTAATTTGATCTTCTGTGTCTTTGAAACCACAT
This sequence comes from Archips crataeganus, assembly GCA_947859365.1. Classification (NCBI taxonomy): domain Eukaryota; kingdom Metazoa; phylum Arthropoda; class Insecta; order Lepidoptera; family Tortricidae; genus Archips; species Archips crataeganus. The sequence goes on along the minus strand of OX402059.1, from coordinate 18,153,789 downwards.
TTTCCTGCTAATTTTCTTAATTCCAGTACATACTCTTCAATTTTCTCGTTTTGTAACTGATTCCGACTACGAAACGCAGCACGTTCTAGAACTTCAGATTGTTTTTGCACATATTTTCTTTTCAGCACTTCAGACAACTCAGTGTAAGACAAACTAGCTGGTTTCTTTGGTGTACACAGACAATTTACGGTTTCAAAAACTTGTGGTGTTAATTTCGTGAGCAGCAATGGAACTTTCTTGTCTTCCGTAATATCATTTAATTCCATGCAGCATTCGAACTGCTGTACAAAACACTACCATTTAGTGCCATCGAATGGTTGTAAATTGATATTGGCCATGTTTATTGTTCTTATTTCAGTCTTTTTTCCCTGCTTGTTCTTGCAGTATTTAACTAGTAACATTCGCAATTCTTCTACTGTATTCTGGTCTTCATATGGTAAATCCAGTTTAGTCAAATTTTCTTGTAATTGTAATTTCGATAATTTGTAAATCCAACTAGTTTTTGATGTTACGACACTGTCCGTCGATTCGTTACTGTCTGAGGATGTTGAACTGTTGCCGTCCAGCATTGAAATTCAGTAATTTTCGTTTATTTATTAAGTTGTAGTAACAATTATATATGTATAATTATTTTTCGTTTAGCACTTAATTTGTTTTGAGACACTTCCGCCGTAATGGCGGCCAGGGCCGGCCGGCGCAGTTCTTGTTGTTCACAGCACAGCACACTCCAGTTCAATTTCACAACACTGTTTTCTGATTTTACCGCTTATTTTGGGTTCATGAACTCGTCGCCAATTTGTAATATCTTACAAATGAAAGCTTCCAATTAATTAATGGTTTTTTATTCGCTATATTAACAAGTCGACACTTAATTGTACGCCATCTTGCGTCAGAGAGAGCGAGAGCACCGAGAGCGAGCGAGACAACTAATTCGACTCACCATAGACTATCACAATGGTCCGTAGAAAAATTTTTCAAACACAAGTATTTGATAACGGCGCGCAGTTAAATTTTCTCCATTTTCGCTAACGTACTCAATAGCATTGCAAAGAAATTACCGTATTTTTTTTTAAACAAAAGACAGTTACTTTTTTTTTCATAGCAATCAGCTAGATTAGATTAGCTTTACCGGCCAGTATTTAATTTCCTAATATTGAAAGAGTTTGCATCTCATTCTCACTTTATATTGAACGCCCCTCGTACTAAGCAAAAACAAACTTTATTTTATTTGTATAGGTACTAGTGCAGCCTTCCTCAGAAGGGATATTGTTTAGGATTCTCGGTATCAGGTAGGCCCGAGTCCATTTCCCATAATAATTATTTGCTCGCGGTTCGGTATATTTTCTGCGCGATAACGGTAACTTTCTTAGGTTACCCTAATTTTAGAATTTTCGAAAAGTCCCACGGGATAAGGAAAAACGAGCTTTACATATTGAATTCAATGGAACCCTATCTCCGTAGGTAACCATTTCTTTAGGATAGTAAAAGTGCAGTAAAAACGGAATTTCGGGAATTTCCCGCGAGACAGAAATCGGGAGTTGGCTTTCAAACTTTTTGTGCCCAGACGAAGTCGCGGGGAAAAGCTAGTTGCAAAATTACAGCTTTCTAGCACTAATAGCCACTGCGCTAAGCCGCGGACAGACAGACAGACAGACGGACGGACGGACAGACAGACGTGACGAAACTATAAGGGTTCCGTTTTGCCATTTTGGCTCCGGAACCCTAAAAACATCAATCGATGAACAAAATACGTACTTACAATATTGCAAAAAAGTATTACCTTGAATCCGGCAACAAACAACATGGCCGCTTTCAATTTAGCAAATCGTGCGAAAGTTTTTAAAAATGTAAATCAAATTTAATCTAAAAGCGAATTGAATGAGCAATCTCGTAGCAAATTAAATCTTTTTTCCCGAAAAGAACAACCTATCTAAAGGTTTTTCCCAGAGACCGTGTAAATACCGAAACTAAGTGCTTTGAGACGTTTTCTCGGATCCCACTGGGTATTTCGGTGACAACTGCTTGTACAAAAATAAGCTTTAAAACTCTTAATGTGGATTTTAATATTGGAAGAAAAAATATTCAATGGTAGACTTGGAGTAATAAAATATTTAATTTTGATTACAGAATCTATTGCTTTAAGTACTTTATTTGACCAGTCATACACGTAGTCACTTTAGTCTCCCGTATATTTAGAAGGCTTCATATTTTTACAAAAATAATTTCCCCTTGTCGCCACTGATGGAGAAAAATTCAAAAAAAGTGAATAAAAAAGACTTTTGAAGAGAGTTTAGGCTTAGGCTAAGCCATTTGTAGTGTGACATTGATTTTAATCAAAATTAATTTCCCCTTGTCGTCACTGATGGAGAAAAATGACAAAAAAGTGAATTAAACTGACTTTTATTATTTAAAAAGTAGACATTTTGTTCCACGTAATTACGACTTAAACGTAATCGCCACTAAATACTGATCTAGAAAAATAGGCTCCTGATCACCGACACAGAATAACTAATAGTACTAGCGTAGGTACAGAACGATCACTCTCGAACAAAAGTCAACTATAGGTATAAAAATTTGCCTACTCTTACGACCGTTAACTGCTTGCACGCGAATTTGAAACTTATTGTCTGATACGAGCGTTCATATTCCGTTGGGCACCATTGATCCGATACCAAGAGCACAAAGTTCCCACTCGCCGATATTTAGGTAGGTATAATATAACAGTGTGTATTAATTCAGTAAACTACTTTTAGTAAGTAAGTAAGTTAATTATAAAATCGTTTAGAAGTCATTGTTTGTTGCAAAAATCACAGAAAAAAGATGCTTAATTACGCGCGACGCGGCTAGCGTGCATACCGATAGGCGAGCAACAACCTACTACCATACGCCTGCCCGGGAGGCGCGCCGGCCGAACATACCTAAACGGCGGAGTGAAACCCCCTGTCACCGAATAAAATCATCGTGTATATGAATACGGAATCCTGCGCAGGGCCTGACTCACAATTGGCCAGTTAAGTAAACTCATCCCGCTTGTTATAAATGATCCTGTATCGCGACGTATCACCGAAACCTGTAAAAAAAATGACTGCAACGCTCACGTCATTAAAACTTTCGTGATCCTTGGAGCGAGTAAATCGTTCCCAAACTTTTAATAGCTCTTTTAGGGCATTTCCTCAACTAAGGCGTTGTGATATAGCAAATTGCCATTTTTAGCCTAGAGCATTCACCTCCTCAAAACGGCCTATCTCCACCTGCAAGCCGTTTCAAAATGGGTTTTACGACAACAGTGTTACACCCTAATTTGGAATAGCGTTCAAGTGGATATAAGTCTATGAAGTGTCGTCTCTTTTAAAGACTCGTACGTGATCAAAAGTGTCGAAGTCATTTTGAGTGACATTCCGGTTTTATAGATAATATTAACTTAATATTTGTGCTACAATTCTTTCCTAACGCCAATAGGTACATACGACTCAAAAATAGGTAACAATGACAAAAAAACCTTGGGTAATGGTGATTTTGGTAGTGAAAACCTTGGCCTTGTGCTATTTTTTTGTCAAGTTTCTTGCGGCGCATTCTTTTTCCTCACTGAACTGATAGTACCACACTCACTCACTGTTCTTTATAACACAAGCAAAATACTTCTTGCCGCGATATCAATTATCGATGCAGTATAAATAATATTTTTTACTAATCTTCCAAAATTTATTAACGTGTTGCTGCCGCAATTGACTGACGAAGACTTTTTTTTATCTTTATTTAGCTCTATGTAGGCACCTGAGAACCAAAGTTATCGACATTGCCCACCGCATTAGCACGCTGAAGTGGCAATGGGCTGGCCATTATATCCCGAAGAACCGATAACCGTTGGGGTAGACGAGTTCTTGAGTGGAGACTACGGATCGGCAAACGTAGCGTAGGACGTCCTCAGACTCGGTGGAGCGATGCTCTTCGTTAGACGGCTGGCAAGAGCTGGCTGAGAGTGGCCGAGGATCGTTTTCAGTGGCGTGCTAAAGGAGAGGCCTATGTCCAGCAGTGGACGAGCATAGGATGATGATGATGATGAGGCATCATAGAGCACGGCGCGGGCGGAGGTTGCATGGGTGGCGAAATACGTCCCATTTCAAATTAAATTACTCCATGCAACTTTATAGGCTCAAACACGTGCTATCGTATCTATAACATCCGCATAATGCTTTATTGAATTGCTTTGAGTTTAACCCATTTTATTCTCAAGCCATTTCCGTCGAGCGACACGTCACGTACAAACGTGCGTCGACAAAAATTTAATCGACCCTCACTAGATTTATCGAGTGACGGAGAGGTCGCGTCTATTTACCCTGCCGCGTGACACTTGTCAGTTTGTCTGTTTGTTTAGGATTGCTGAGTCTTACAGTTCGATAAATTGGGTTTTGAATTTTATGTATTATACGTAGAAAGTGTGATATGTGGTAGATGAAATACTGTACAAGTTACGGAATATATTTCGTTCGTTCGTCATCAACGTTCTTATTATCATCATTTTAGTCGTAAGGCATCCACTGCTGGACATAGCCGCCCCCCCCCCCCTTATTGACTGAGGCCGGAATTCTCGTGGCTCTTTTGAGCTGTAATAGGGACTTCTCATTTATCGACTACCGATATACATACTATCATCATCATCAGCCTTTGCTTTGCGGTCCACTGCTGGACATAGGCCTCTCCCATGGCACCCCACTGAGCACGATCCTCGGCCACTCTCATCCAGCTCTTGCCAGCCGCCTTGCGAAGATCATCGCTCCACCGAGTCTGAGTACGTCCTACGCTAAGTTGGCCGATCCGTGGTCTCCACTCAAGAACTCGTCTACCCCAACGGTTATCGGTTCTTCGGGTTATATTGTCGGATCATTGCAACTTCAGCGTGCTAATGCGGTGGGCTATGTCGATAACTTTGTTCTCTGTTGGATCACTTCGTTACGAATTCGATCTTTCAGAGAAACTCCGAGCATAGCCCTTTCCATAGCATACATCTCTCATATATGATTCTTTTGTTAACTGTTAATTTTATGTTTTTTATGTACAATAAAGAGTTTACCTACATACATACGAGTACATACTATATCGATAAACAATTTCTAAAGTATGGTTAAGAGTATAAGTTAACAACAGGCAGGCAGTCTCATCGCGACTGAGCAATCTCTTCGAGATAATTTTAATAATTTTGGAATTTTAATAATCATATTTTATTGTTCCTTATAACATTGAACTACAGAATATGAACTGATTAAATGTGAAATTTTTAACTATTAACTTTTCATTGTTTTTGTTTCATATCTCTTATACCTACATTTTCTACAACTGAAAAGCTATCTGAAAGAGATCGCCTGTTGTTTACCTCTACTTTTAATCTTCTTTAATATGTTTTGGTCTGTAATGTATCATTGAAAATGTCGCTTTGCCAGATCATCCGTCCATCTTGTTAGTAAACGTCCCGTGCTGCGCTTGCCAGCCCGTGATCTCTATTTGAGAACTACTCGGCCCCAACGGCCATCTGTAACGGTTTTTATTTTTTTAATTAATAATATCCTTCCCACGTTTTAATACACGGGGTACGGCAGTTGAAACTTTCCAGAGCCCCGCATGGCTATACAATAACTTATAATAATCTTCATTTCACCCGAAAGATATTTAGTGCTGAACGTAGGTTTCTCGAATGGCGTCTACGAACCGGAAGGTGCAGTCTTCCGGTTCGTGGATGCCATCCGCAAACTATTTGGCCCCTTTGAGCGATGTGCCCTGTCCGTAGTGCCCATTGCTACTTGAGTCTGGCCAATCTTCGAGCTTAATCGATGACTTTAGTTTTTGCGCGGATTTCATCATTGTAATGTGATCCCGCAAAAAAACTCCGAGCATAGTCCATCCATCAATCCCTCGTCCATGTGTCTACAAATAATTAAAAATAATAAAAAAAAAGTAAAGTCAGCAAAAAGTTCGTATAAAAATGTTTTTTTTACAAAAGCATATTTTCTTGCACATGTTAACTTTCATAATCTGCTTGGCATATTCCCGACGCGCAAACAAAGTTCGTCGCTGTCGTAACTCTACATACACCGCTCGATGACAGCAAAGCTGCTACCGGCTTAGCCGACTTCGACGTTAAAGATGTACTTAGATGTGGGAGACATTGATGTTCTATAAATTGAACGCTTCGGTCCCGTAGTTAAACTTGCTTCAATTTTGTATCGATTCTCCTTAGCATAAATGAGAGAGTTTGCGAAGATGTTTGCTGGATGTTGGATGTCGAATGTCTGGTTCTTTGATTTTTTTATGTTTTAATGAAATTTGGCGTATTGATACACAAAGATCTGGATTGAGACATAAAACACTTAACATGTGTAGCACCGTAATTCTTTAACTTTAATAATAATAATTTAATTCAGACGACGTCCACATTTTGTTAGCTACATAATTCTTACATCCTATGTTAGTAATTGACACAATAAAAACACAGTCTTTAAATAATAATGAGTGTGTAACAATTTAATACATTAGAATTATGTTGTACACTTTTCCCCGCGAGCCCATGTGTCAACATTCCAATGTCTCGACATTGCGCAGACAGGGTACTCCAACACCAGGCGCAGGACTGTTGGAACTGTCCCGCACGCGTCGCATCAAGGAGGCAGTTCTATTGCGTATTATTGCACCGAAGCTATCGGTACTCGCCTCAGCGAACATACCTGACACGCTGCATAAACAAGGATAGCGGGCGCAGTCCAAGAACGTCGAAATTTCACGACTTTAGGAGGATGAGATGAGACGAGTTACCTTATTCTGCAATCAATAGATAGATGGCGTTGTACGAGAGAACATTGTGGTCTGAAAATGTTACCGTATCCTTTTTTTCTCGTGAATGTATTTATAGCGTGGACGAAAACGCTGGTAAAAACTCATCATCATTTCAGCCGGAAGACGTCCACTGCAGAACATAGGCCTCCCCCAAGGCTCGCCAAACAGATCGGTCCCGTGCCATCAGCGTCCAACGCGATTCCGCAATCTTAAACAGGCCTTAACGATGGGCCTCATAAGAAAGCTCAAAGTCACTCAGAGGGCAATGGAGAGGGCTATTCTCGGAGTTTATCTGCGGGATCGAATTAGAAATTATGAAATCCGCGCATGAACTAAAGTCACCGACATAGCTCGAAGAATCGCCAGACTCAAGTGGCAGTGGGCAAGGCACATCGCTCGTAGAACTGATGGCCGATGGGGCAAAAAGGTTCTCGAGTGGCGTCCACGGACCGGAAGACGCAGTGTAGGTAGGCCTCCAACAAGATGGAGCGGTAAAAACTAGTAGAACATAAATAGAATAAAACATAGCCGTGGTGGCCTAGCGGATAGAAAAGCCGTGGTGGAATTAGCGATTTCACCTATGGCCTCTCAAGCAGAGGGTCGTGGGTTCGACCACGGACTCGCACCTCTAAGTTTATCGAAATTTACGTGCGAAAATACGTTTGAAATTTACCGTGAGCTTTACAGTCAAGAAAAACATAGTGAGAAAACCTGCACCACCAGCGAAGACATTCGTCCTCGAATTAAAACTTGTGTGAGACCCACAAAATTACTAAAGCAAGAAACACGAGACACTCACGTATTATTAGTATTTTCAGGAAGTTCACGTTTGGTTTCCCGTTCAAACTAAGTATGAAAATGAACGACGAATTTATTCGAAACATGTCGTGCATAACTCGACCACTAACAAATTCAATGGTTGGGCATTTTCACTTAAAAAAACACAGAATTTTTGGTGTTTTCTTATTGAGAGTCAAGAGCGCTAAGATTTTGTCGATATAAAGAGTCCCTTATTTTCCATACAATTTTTTTGCGTCCGTTTCGTAACGAGCTATATACAAGCTATATAAAAAAGTCACAAAACTGACTCAAAATAAGGATATTTTTTTATAAAAATGAATTATAACAGTGCTCATGATTCTGAGTAAGATAAAATCCAAATTTCTTCATTTTAAAAAAATGCCCTGTTACGTAAAGTTTTCAAACAGCAGAGAGGAGGCCTGTGTCATGCATTGGGACGTATATAAGCAAAGATGATGATGATGATTATTTATGAAAAATAAGATTATTAACAGCAAGACTCGTGATTACAAGTGAGACGTTCAAAATAATGAAACATGATAAGCCTTTTCACGTTTAAATATAAATCACATATAAATAGTAATAACGTTACTCCGAATAATAAATAATATATGGGTTATATCGAAATGAGACACAGTTAAGGCATAGTTATTACTTGTGAGAGGAAGCTTGTACTATCCAGTGGGATAATTATGATGATACACATACACAGTAGTATACAGTTTACGAACATGTTCATTCCAACTTTGCTTATGGGTACTATTAGCAGACTGTAACCACAGGTAGCACTGAGCTTGAACGTAGATTTTAAACTTGTGTAGGTATGTATATACATAATCAATTACTATATTATATATTATGTACCTACATATATTATTGATTTATTTGGATGTATTATTATTAATCGTATGGCATTATAAATATGAGGGCAATCAGAGAACAGCCTTGAGGTTGCTAAGCCAGGCAGCTACGTCAGGAGTCAGATCGTCCAAGTCCTCAGCAGGTCCGGAGTAGGAATGAAGGGGGCAGCGCCGGAAGATGTGCTCGATGGTTTGTTCCTCCTCACCGCAATCGCAGAGCGGAGAATAAATTTCTAATCTAATTTTTGGATGTATAAATTTCTAAGAATGAACTAAAACAATTACTTTGCTCACCCGCGACCTTACAATAGTTACGTTTATGCAAGAAATGTGCGTTCATGCAGTTCCTCCACCTCCACACTGTACGAACACACACAAATCACATAAACCCAACCATCACCACCACCAAGCTACACTGACGCGTTTCGAACTCAACCAGAGCTCATCTTCAGAGTTACCACAACCGTATGCTATGCTACCAACTGTTAAACTGTTAAACTGTTAAACTGTTTAACAGTTGGTAGCATAGCATACGGTTGTGGTAACTCTGAAGATGAGCTCTGGTTGAGTTCGAAACGCGTCAGTGTAGCTTGGTGGTGGTGATGGTTGGGTTTATGTGATTTGTGTGTGTTCGTACAGTGTGGAGGTGGAGGAACTGCATGAACGCACATTTCTTGCATAAACGTAACTATTGTAAGGTCGCGGGTGAGCAAAGTAATTGTTTTAGTTCATTAATATGGACCTCCGCAAAGTAACGCCTGATCCAATAAATTTTCTAAGAATGTCAAATTATTATTAAGTGTGTAAAAAAAGGCGTTAATAATTTAAAAAACCAGCCAAGAGCGTGTCGGACACGCCCAAGGTAGGGTTCCGTAGCCATTACGAAAAAATCAAGTAATATTTTTCTAAGGATTTCGTATGTGTACGGAATCATCCAAGTTTAGGTATGTTTTATACCTTAGGCTACAATTTACTCTTAAACTACAAATAATTTCCAAGCAATCTTAGCCGCTATAATTTTCCTAGTAAATTTGATATATTTACTACCATTCTGAATTTTTTCAAATTTTTCCACCCAACAGTTTAGATTTTAGAGGGGGGGACGGCCGATTTTAATGAAAATTTTCACTTTTTAGTTGAATATTTCGCAAACAGATCACTGAATAGAAAAATCATGTCAGGAACCCCGCAATGGTTTTAAAAGACCTATCCAACGATACCCCACACTATAGGATTAGCCGAGAAAAAAAAATCACCCCCAGTTTACGTCTATGGGAGGTACCCTAAAAAAATTTTTTTTACTTTTTTTTATTCAATCACTTTGTCGGCGTGACTGATATTTATATTCATGCCAAATTACAGCTTTCTAGTACTAACAGTCTCTGAGCTTAGCCGCGGACAGACAGACAGACAGACAGACAGACAGACGGACAGACATGGCGAAACTATTAGGGTTCCTAGTTGACTACGGAACCCTAAAAAAAGCATTTAATTCGTTATTCTTAATACGACGTGTTAACTGATATTGATATTAATTTTCACTTTTCATCTTTACGATGAAAAAATATATATTGTAAATCGTATTTCCCTTAATGCTTTTAACAATGGTACTACATATCAGTTGAATCATTATTCACGATATTGAATATTCGTTCGTTAACTTACTCAGTTATATTTTTCCCAGAATTCCCTTCAAATTATACCGGGTGTTGGGCAGGTCGTATGCCAAATGACTACTAGGTCTAGTAACAAGGTACACCTTGGGCCAATTAACAGGCACCCTTTTATATTTTATTTTTTATATTTTCGGTTTTTTCCAAAAGTTTGCCATTTTTTTAATAATCTAGCAAAAAAAAATTTTATTTTTATTTTTCAAATGTTTAAGTTTTGTTAAGTTCTCTTTCAAGTCAAGTTAAAACAGTTTTAGAAAAAATAAGTAAAAATTCCATGACACTCAATTAATCAATAATAGCGTCAGATAACAATCACTTTTAACATAAGATATTTTCTAAAAAATGTCTATTATCGCTTAACTAAGTGACATTGTTTTTTTTTATTTCTTCCAGAACTGTATCAGGTTCCAGACACCAGGCTATCGTTGAGTTTTGGGACACCCTGTATAAGCCAAGAAGGTGATGGTTTACAATTTTTTGGAGCTGTGAAAAAAACTAGTCATATACAACATTTTGAATAGACATTTTCATGCAAAAACCGTTGGCATCAAAACCTATACAATAATTCCCGTAGACAGAGATTTACGAAATTTAGAAATAAGAAAAGCTTGTAAAAACAACAAAACAGCAAAAAAAAATGTTTGCATAGAAATCTTCATCTTGGCCTAGTGCAGATTAGAATATTAATACAATGCTATCGAATTTATTCACGTGTATACACAATATTTTCCTTTATCATATCCGAAAAACTCAGAGGTGCAAGCCCGGACTCAAACTCACGATCCGCTTGAAAGGCCAAAGGCCAAACCACTAGGTTACCACGACTTTTCGTAAAGAACCTTCAATGCGCCAATCCGAATCACAAGGGGCTAGTTTGTTAGAAATAATCTGTCGTTCTGGCTACGAAACACAAACATCTCTACTGTTCTCGGCACAAAACTCATATTTTTCGCAACTGACAACCCTCCTTAGTAAGATAATTATGACGGAATCATTATATCCCTACAAAGTTACTTTTGCAGTTGCCAAAATCAGAAACCAATGACTTTTCCTCCAACTCCCTGTAAGGTTGTTTAGGAACGCCGTTTCTCCATCAGAAAAACAAAACTTGTATGATATCACGAGGCAGAAAGCAATATATGAACATCAAAAGCTTACATTCGGCAACAACACTCACCTAGTTACAAGCTAGAGGAAACATGGCAATTTCAACTGAGTCGTCAGCTCGTATGGCTTAAAATCGTTTCATGAAAACCATAATTGCAAGATAGCACTTTAAAAACAGTATCAATAGGAGGTACTAAAGCCAAAGAAAAGATGGTTAAAAAATGTCCTCACCTGCTTGTATGCTAAATTTAAGTCTCTAATAATTAAAGTTACGGAGTAGAGAATACCATTTTGAACCGAAAATATAAATCTCATTTATTCCGTATCCTGTGGGAATTTCGAAAAATACCTTCTTAGTGACCTCTTTGGCGCTCAAGATATTTAAATGTAGGTATTTATATGTGCCCAATTTCAAGTTTTCAGCTTCAGCGGTTGATTGTGCGTTGATATACCAATCAGTCAGGACTTTGGATTTTATGTATTAGGTAATAGGGATTATGTAACCACTTACTTAGTAGTCGTCCACCTGGCAAGAGGCCTGCCAACGCTACGTCTTTCGTTTCGTTTTCGTCTGGAGAATCTTTCTCCTCCAATGATGAATTGTTCGAGCACTTCAGCTTAATTATACTTCGAGCAATGTAGGTGACTCTAGTTCTTTAGCATATTTCCGCATTTCGGATTCAACCGCGCCAAGAAACACCAACCTTCACATTAGTAACAAGCTTTGACCTCAGGTCCTTGATTACCTTTTATCATCTCTCTATTCTTTGTTTTTTGTACCAATCAAAGTCAGATGTTTTAGTGGCAATAGTTTGAGATCCTAAGCAAATACAGCGGGCAAAGTTATGTAAACAGTTTGGATTTGAAACAATATTGGTGCTTAGTTGACAGCCAGTCTTTATTGCTGTCATGATTTTTGGCCTAAAGAAAATACGAGGGTTCATACTTGATATTGCCAAGAGGGACAGAAGAATTATTGTTTGCGTGGAAAAGATTTAGTGCCGTAAGGCGTTTTGAGCAAGTATATAAAAAATGCTTAATAACCGACAAAACTACTACATTTTCGTTAATGGCGGCGTCGACGTGCCAATATCGTTAGAGGTATAAAAATTTGACGTTACGCGGGAAATTCTTGCACATGATGGACTGACGATCTTATAAAGGTCACAGGAACCACTTTAATGAGAAGAGCCCAGAAACGATAGTTGTGGAACTCCTTGGAGGAGGCTTTTGTCCAGCAATGGACTTTTTTGGCTAATATAATTGATTGATAAAAAATCGACAGTGAAACATATCGGAACGGCCTAGCATAAATTAGCTAATGGCGTCAGAAAGTCATTGACCGATGCCCAGAGTGCAGGTATAACATCGAATAGTATAATACTATTTTTATAGTGTAAATGAAAATCAGGTAACGTAACATTTTTTACAGAACTGTGTCAGGCAGACGGACAACTAGCGGATCTTCAGCACTAGAGATCTATTTCCGCCCTTTAGGCACGCAATCCTAAAATATTGTTAGAGCAGAATGCTATCATGAACTTGGCTTGCACGTAGCAATAAGGCTTCAGTACACAGCTTACATAACGGTTCCAGATCTTGGTACAAATACCACCTTTTCCATAAGGGCATTAGAGCCCTGACCTTTCGGGGGCCCTCAAAGTCAGATGTGGGTCATACACTAGAAACAAAAGTTGTCCTTCCTGTGGACATAAAAAGAAAGAAAGAAAGAAAGAAAGAAAATACATTTATTTACAACAACACAAGACACATAAATATTTTTACAAAAAGGACAATACAAAGGCTAAAAATAGAGTGTGTCATTGCGGTTACAAATTGGACACTACCTACCCTAGCCAGTACCTACCGTCGGTAATACCCGGAACGCCACATAGATAGATAAAATGTACGCTTATAAATATAAGCGATAAACTACATAAACTACATGCGTAAATGGATAATTTGTAGATCATAAAAACGAATAATTTTAACAAAATTACTTAATCATAAATTACTATACTATAATATAACTCACTTGCCAAGTATACAACTCTGCGCGGATTAAAACAAGAAGTGAAATAGCCGAGACAAAGAAAAACAAAACATCGTGTGTGAAGTGGAAAATCCGCAATAGGCTCGTATAGGAACTACGACTCAAGCCCCCTCATTCTAAGAGGAGGCCTGTGCCCTGCAGTGGGACGTATACCTACGTGACATAGTGCAAAATTAAGTATGAAGTATCTTTTTCTATTTATTTTTTTATTTTCTTCAACTTCATTTTTTTTTTTTTTTATTTCTTTTACGGTCATCCCGTGAAACCATATATTTCAAACTAAATACAAACTGAAATATAGATGCACAGAAAAAAACCCAGAAAAAAGACCAATGCTGGGAATCGAACCCAGGTCCTCAGCGTTCCGTGCTGCGTGCGTGCTGCGTGTTTGTGCTGAGGACCTGGGTTCGATTCCCAGCATTGATCTTTTTTCTGGGGTTTTTTCTGTGCATCTATATTTCAGTTTGTATTTAGTTTGATATAGTGAAAAATTTTTTTTTGTTGTTAATGACATTCACTTTGATACTTTCTAACGGGGCCCCATATGCATTGGTGGCCAAGGTCTCTGGCAGAGCCCAAGACTGCTAACTTAGTCTGCACGCTGAGCGAAAACCCGTAAGTCTCCGAAACACCAACTAAAGCAAAAATTAAAAACAACACCGATCATGCCAATTGATTTTACAAACTTCTAACAAACATTCCCGTTCGAATCCCTACTAATTCGAAAACAAATTTAACTTTGCCGTTCTGGCGGGGCATCCACTTTAAACTTCTGTCTTGTTGCTAGTCTATTAGATGTGTTATTATTGCGCGTGGGACGCATGATGAATTTGGCAAACTAGCGAACGTCAGAATCCGTTCTGAAACCCAATTTGCATGTAAATTCGTCGAAGTCGCCTCTGATAAACATTACTGCGGCCGAAGTTACCACAGTCGTAGACTGCGCGTAAACTGTTTATGCAATATTAGTAATGTATGAGACAGATTTAAGACAAAAGCATAGTCATGAATAAACCCTGTCATTTTATTTATTTTTCCCACGGAGTCGCGGGCAACAGCTAGGTAGTATGTATACAATATATGCAAGTGACAATAATATTTTCCTGGCTTACTTGCTTGCACTTGCGTGCTTTTACCAACCACACTAATTCAAGCGCTTTTTAGGGTTCCGTAGTCAACTAGGAACCCTTATAGTTTCGCCATGTCTGTCCATCTGTCTGTCTGTCCGCGGCTAAGCTCAGAGACTGTTAGTACTAGAAAGCTCGCTATATCAGTCACGCCGACAAAGTGGTAAAACAAAAAATAAAAAATAATTTTTTTTTAGTGTACCTTCCATAGACGTAAAGGGGGGGTGATTTTTTTTTCTCGACTAACCCTATAGTGTGGGGTATTGTTGAATAGGTCTTTTAAAACCATTTCGGGGTTGCTAATATGATTTTTCTATTCAGTGATCCGTTTGCGAAATATTCAACTTTAAAGTGACAATTTTCATTAAAATCGACCGTCCCCCCCCCTCTAAAATCTAAACTGTCTGGTGGAAAAATTTAAAAAAAATCATAATAGTAGTAAATATATCAAATTTACTAGGAAAATTATAGCGGCTAAGATTGCTTGGAAATTATTTGTAGTTTAAGAGTAAATAGTAGCCTAAGGTATAAAACATACCTAAACTTGGATGATGCCGTACACATACGAAATCTTTAGAAAAATATTACTTGATTTTTTCGTAATGGCTACGGAACCCTACCTTGGGCGTGTCCGACACGCTCTTGGCCGGTTTTTTTAAACAAAGTTTTGCTAACTACTGTTACTCAGCTCAGCAGGGTTGGGAATTGTATAGACCGACTTTTTATGTGTAATTTTATTACTAGAATGCTGCGTAAACTAACCCCAGTAAACTTTTTTAAAACATTTATTTACTACCAATATTAAATACGGAATTAAATACAGGGGTCTAGGCTCCGAATATGATTTTGTCCCATTCGGTGTCGAGACCCTTTGTCCGTGGGGTCCTAGCGCTATAGCCTTATTATAAGGCTTTTTAAGGAAATACCATAAAGGCGACAGCACAGGAGACCGAAGAGCTGGGAGCTACCTCAGACAAAGAATTAGTTTAGCTATTAAAAGGGGGAACGCTGCCAGTAAATATCTTCGGGATCTTGCCTAAAGGGACTCCCTTTAATATTATATTTTAGTATTATTATATTTTTAGGTTTTTAGTTGTAGGTTAATTTTATTGTTCTTGTATTATATACAATTTTTATTTGTGTATATTTGTTAATTATGTTTATGTAATATATTATGTACCATTAATTATGTTTATGTTTTTTCAGGTCCACTGTTCAGTTGATGCACCACCTGCTGTAAACTAGTCCTTCCTTCTTTCTGTTAAAGGGTTGCCTGGAAGAGATCGCTCTTAAGCGATAAGGCCGCCTATTGCTTACCTTGTAACTTACTCTCTGTGTACCTGTTTTCTGTATTGCTTACTATTCCTGGTGTACAATAAAGAGTCATAGTATTGTATTGTATTGTATTGTACTCAGTAATTAAACAAGAAGGTAGATTTTGCGTCATTAGACATTCGTGGAAGTTAAAAAAAAATACGGAATTACATGTGAGTGTGCGTGCGTGCGTGCGTACAGTGCGTGTGTCATGCGTGTGTTCTTATGCTAGTGGGTAACGTGCGTACATACGTGCGTCCATGCGTGTGTGTATTTAACTCTTTGTGTGCGTTTGTAACTCTTTCACGTTAAAACAGATTTGGATAAAATTTGGTATGCGGATTGCTGGATCTCGGGAATAAGATTAGGATGCAGTGCGCATGTATAATTCCGAAACCTGAGTTGCTAAGTCTACAAACATTAAATTTGGCTCGGATGTTTTCCATGCAACTGTAATGGAGACCACGCTGTAATCCCATTTATACTTCATTTAATTTAGAATTAGAAACCACAACAACATTATATTGCGGCTCGTGTAATGTAATCTCTTTACAATTTGTACTAGAGTAACAATTGACGACACGCAAATAAAGTGACAAAAACAATTTTATTTTGCGGCTCCCAGACTATTGTACTGTACTATTTGCTAGGCAAAAAATAGTTGACCAGACGCAATATAATGTTATTGTGGTTTCTAATTCTAAATTAAATGAAGTATAGTGAAATCCTAGGATTTTCAGTTCAAATGTCTAACTTGGTTCGCACAAGCAAAGCCACGTGCTAAAGCTAGTTATAAATAAACTACAGAATACGTACGAGAATACAATAATAAAGTTTAAATGAACTTTCTCTATATTGCATACCGCCGTTCCACTTATATAAAGGGTACGAGAATTTTAGAGTTAATATAGTTTTAATGAAATTTTCAATGTTGTTTCAGCCATGCGTGAATATTCTGATTTGATTAACCTTTCGGTGTATATTTCAATTATTTCAAAACTTTCCCGCTATGAAATACAAATGATCGCGATTTTGGGGTACTTGATAAAGTTGTTTATTCAGTCACTTTATTCGAGCGAATCCGGTTAACTAAACGGAGGGGAGTCATGTCAAAGATCACATTATTAATTACTACGTAAGTATTGTCAATAGGTTTTCCTCCGCCGATTAATGAGACTACACTGCGATCTTTTTGCACTAGATTCCTTACAAATTAGGGAGGAAAGGAATTTTTAAAGAAACAAAAGCGAAAAAGAAATCGTTATATTATTTTAATTTTTATGATATCACGAATAAATGTTTTCTTTCTTAGTAGTTCTATGGGAGAGGTTGCAATAGACAAATCTCTTTCCAAACAGATGTTATGCCTGTGGACCAAAAGTCCAAAGGAAGAAACTTGGAAATTGTATTTATGCATACAAGTTGAGAAACTTCCATAATGCGATGTAGGAATGTAGTGGTTTCACTAATTGGTGACTAGATGGCGCCAGGAGTCGCTAAAGTTCCGTTAAATAATATTAATATCATAACTACTTACATTACAATTATGAATGAAAATCACGAAAGCTCAAAACAAAACATTTAATTTATCAAATGGTCTATACTTTGAGTAGCTACTAGCTTACTCCAAACCAATTGATCGGAAATGTTCCAGTTAAAAAGGATTTAGCAAAATACGATTCGCGAACTCCGCCCGTGTATCAAAACAGTATTGTCCTTTTGTGTCAACAATTGCGAATTAAATTACTTTACGTATACAGTTTGTTGTCTTGTGCTTTCAAAGTCGTTTGCGTCATTGGAAGTTAAGCATCGTTTTTATTTACCAATAGGCTTATGCAATTGATCAAGTTATTCGAGCGGGTTAGTTAGGGATGCTATGGTGTAGTTGGATTTGGCATGCTCGGCATGGTAACCCAAGAGCTGCGACTTTGAATTATCGATAAGAACGCCCGAAAAACGCTTCGTTTTTACAAGCTTTTACTTATTTAACTTGCAATGTTCATATACAATGTATGTACACCTTTTAACCTATTATAAAAGCTTTCTTACATTTTTCATGGGACTTAATAACATCCTTGTAGTTAACTGCTGAGGAGGAGTTAATGTAGGTAGTTCAAAAGGGCAAAAAATGTTTTTTTGCGTAGAATTTTCATTTTTTTATTAACTAATACGGGCAAGAGGGTCATATGATGGGAAATGATCACCTCCGCCCATGAATCACTGATCTGTTGCCGGCCTTTAAAGAAAGTATACCCTTTTCTTGAAAGGCCCGATGTCATAATTGTCTGGAAACACTGCTGCCGGAAGTTGATTCCACAGTGAATGGCGTCCCCAATGACCCCAATCAGTGATTTAACTGACTTTTCAACCGCCAGTTCATTCTGTGGGGGTAATTGAACTCTGCTCCCAGTAAGCCCACCTTAGGCCAAGATTCCCTATCTTAGTTTAAAAATATCAGAATTTTATTGTATTCTTTGTACTCGATCTAAATATAATTTAAAAAACTGCACTGTTTCTCACGGATTACATTCTACAGAGTACAGATTCCTATTTAGCTTTATTTCCCATGATTGAATGAAATATAGTGATTTACTTCATATATATCCCTATACCTATTTTACGATACTTCGCGAACATTCAAGAACATTGTACGAAAATGCAAGAGTTTCATACATTTCAAAGTAAAAGGTAGTAAGTGACTTAAATTGGGCTCAGTTTTATTATAATTATGTATACAAAATATATAGAGACCGACAATGTTGCTCATACATAATGCGGGCTGCATTCAATTTGACCTGACCGCGACCGCAGAACGCATCCAGAGTGGCAAATCCTAAGTTTAAACGCTAGTTTAAGAACGGTTATTGGTTTTTCTAAATTAAATCTTGCTATATGAATCTTGTCATCAAGTGACTTCCAAATAACAGAAGTCCTATTGTCTAACGCGCTGGCACTTGCCTTCGCTTCCACCGTCTCTTTCTGTCACCATCTTATGCCGTTTGATAGAAAGAAATAGTAAATGCAATAGCAAGTGTCAAAACGTTAGACAATAAGCCTACATTTCTCGATTCGTATACAGCGTGTAACAAAAACCATGTAACTATTATTTGCTATGATCTTAGATTATTTATACACTAGATAGAGTGTCAGTAGCAAACACTGGCATACAAAACGTCCAAAAACCCATTTGACAGCTTCATATTAATATCACGTTACGTCATTCAGACTGAAGGGGGACAACTGACATATAAGCCAACAGTTGGCTTATATTTTTCGGGACGTTTTCATGCCGCCTAAGCTCTATCTAGTGTATAAATAATCTAAGGCTATTGGTATACACCTGCGAAGAAATTCAATGGTGTGTGCGAAGTTCCCAATCCGCACTGGGCCGGCGTGGGAACTATGACCCAAGTCCTCTCATTTTGATTATGCATGTCTTGTGCATAGTAGTATATTTTAGAACAGGCTTTTTTTTAAGAGTTCGTGTTTGTAGGCATTGAACATTGTATTGTATTATTTTTATAATAAAAGCTCCAATACAATTACGGAGCTTTCAATATGACTTTTTAAACTTACTCTTTGTCGGTCCCGAACTAAATGCTTTTCTCATTCACTCAAAAGTTGACTGGTAGAAGTGAGCATTTGTATTTATTTGCAAATTCACAAACTTGAAATATATTTATATCTCAAGTTTGTCAATTAACTATGGGTATGTGAGCCTCATCAGTGCGTGTGCGGTTGCGAGTTGCGGGAGCGGCTGCCGAAGGTGCGGCGAAGTTAAAACACGACAAATATTCGGAATTGAAGATGAATTATGACTTCGTTCCGGTCGCTGTTGAGACTGGTGGGCCTTGGGTTGTTGAGGCCAAACGTTTTGTTAGGGACTTAGGACGCCGTATAAGGGATAGGGGGGGATCCGCGTTCCGGTGCTTATTTAGTCCAGCGAATATCTCTAGCGATACAACGGGGTAATGCGGCAAGTGTTTTTGGCACGTTTGGCCCAGGGTTGAATCGACTTGGAGGGTGGGCTGTTTAGGTTTACATGACGAAGCTTGTAGCGGATTTTATATTTTTTTTAGCTGACGAAGCCTGTTGCGGATTCCATTCTGTTGCTATGACGAAGCTTGTTGCGGATAACAATATTATTATGTTTGCTTGACGAAGCCTGCGCTGTGGATCTGATTTTCTTGTATCTTTTTGGGTTAAATTAAATTTCCTTTTTTATTAACTATGTTTCTTTCTTTATTTTTGTGCAGTTAAGTGTAATAAATACATACTATTTTCGGAGAAATATTTGCATGAGTGAAAGAGATACACTATATCTAGTGAGCACGACGGAGATAACAAAAGTACCTACAACCCAAATACGCAATGTCATGTGAAGTACCGGCATCATAACAAAATAACGTTTTTCATTCCATCATCAATAATCTCAATTGATATATAAACTAAGAACACATTACGTTTATGGATAACGATATCCATAATCAATCTAGTAAAAGCCATAACAACTTGTCACCTTACTTGAGGATGTAATAACTTAATAACAAAAACTTGTCAAGTGCGAGTCGGACACAATCATGTAAAGGGTTTCGTAAAACTGTTCAATTTGGGTAGGTAACACCAGAATCAACAATAATCACACACAATTACTTTTCGGGTGGTAAAATCTTGCGCATCCAGATCGCTACCACCATCTTACTGTTTAAACTGGTTAAGTACTGGTTAAATGATACTGCTGGAGACTCAAACATCGAGTGAACATTAATTTCACAGGTTTCATTCCATTTTGACCCTGTTTAACTAAATTAAATTAAATTAACTTTATTTCGGATTGTGAATCCATATTATGTATTAAGTAGTCAAAAATAATTAGCTTTGGTATAGATATCGTCCAAAAATGCCAAAAAAAAGTGTTACTTAAATTTTCAACTATTTTTAATTTTGTTGTTTGTTGTGACAGCGCGTACCTACTGCGTAAAAATTAAGAACCTCTTTCTAGAACGTTTCAAAATAATATAGCTCTCCTCCAAAATTAGAACGTTATTGGAAACCTTTCATTACGGACCCCTAAAAATAATGAAACCAAACGACCGACCAAGGCCGGACAGTCCTAATTGTAAACAGTCATCCATTATAGAGTGCCAATAAATACGGTGTACCGTTCGGGCACTAAAAAGTTATTATGAAATGAAAGATACGGCGGGTTTTTGTATGTAAGGAGAAGGACAAAGCGATAAGAAAATGGCCTAGTGGTTTTAACCTATCGCCTCTCAAGCAGAGGGTCGTGGGTTCGACTCCGGGCTCGCACCTCTGAGTTTTGCGAAATTTATGTGCAAAATTACATTTGATGCGTGAGCTTTATCTGCGAAGAAATTCAATGGAGTGCGTGAAATTCGCAATACGCACTGTGCCCGCGTGGGAACTACGGCCCAAACCCTCTTATTCTCAGAGGAGGCCTGTGCCTTGTAGTGAAACGTATATAGGCTGAGATGCTCATGATGATGAGATACCTAGCTTTATCTCGCGGATTCACTCGCATAAACCTTTAGGCTTGATTTCCTCCTACGCTGACATCGGTCGCTGACGTCGGTCGCGCGTACGAATATACACAATACTCTATGGGGCACCGCACAGCGACGCCGACGTCCGCGGCAGATTTATTGCTACGCGCCGCTGATGGCGCGCGTCGGTCTCGCTCGTCAGCGCGCGCGCGTCGGTGCGCTGACGCGCTATACACCAATATCGCGCGCTCAGTGCGAAGCTGACCGACATCGGTTGCTGACGTCGGTCGAGCGTACGAATAAACACAATACTCTATGGGCCACCGCACAGCGACGCTGATGGCCGCGCATTTGTCATACGCGACCGACGGTACGCTCGACCGACGTCAGCGACCGACGTCAGCGTAGGAGGAAATCAAGCCTTTGGTCTGCGATCGGGTGCGGTTAAAAGACGACCTCGTATTTTTCGTCCCGGAATGAATGACAATAATGTACACCTGATAATTCAAATCCTCGTGTTATTGCCCTAAGGTTATAAATTATTAGGTCGTGCAATCATTACTGTTGTTCGTTTCGGGTAGACAAAGACTTCTTCTTCTTCGTTTCACTTTTGACAGAGTGGTCGTGGACATCATTTTTTAGGTGCCGGTAGCAAGCTTAACAACACGCCTCCATTCTTCTCTGACAGTCGCCTTCCTTGTGCTTCCGAGTAGTGGTCTTTATAATGCAGCTTTGTTCTGGTCTACTCGTCTTATAGGCTATCTGTCTCGTGCCCTAGTGCCTTTGGCTTTCCCCTGGATCACAAGTCGCTCCATAGTTACGCCTCCTCGACGGCATTATAATATTGAGAGATATAATGTTGTGTGTGTGAGAGAGAGAGAAAGAGAGAGAGAGAGAGAGAGAGAGAGAGATGGAAAAAACGCATTCGGCGACAATACTGCCTGGATATTGTATACCAATTCATGTACAAACAGCTCGATGCTTTTCCATTGCACCAAAAACAAAAGAGAGAAAAACAAAAGCGAAAAACAAAGGTCTCGGCATCAATTATTACTATTTCGGCTTCACCACTTGCGAACTACAGTTAAAAGAAAAAATAAAGGGGGATTTATTTCGTTTACTTTCCGATAAACATGACGAAAACACTGTTATATAACTACTAGCTGTTTTGCCGGGTTATAAAGGCATCGTGGGAGTAAATGGGAGTTTATTCTTTGTTTAACGCGCCGTTTTCCAGAATGTTCTTCACACAAAATGCTGTTTGGTAAGCTCTGTGTGGTCTCTTATCTGCTATAATAGATTCATGAGGCTTTGGCGCGATTTAGGGGCATTCGAGCCAGTATACGGAGCGCAGGACCATTTTTTACGGTAAAATGTGGTTAAGAGGACCAATTTATATTGAAATCCGGTGCAAAGACCATCTCATTATTGAAATTTGGCACGGAAGACCAATTTTTATGAAGTATTTATTCACTTATTTAAAAACGAAAGCTTTTGTATGGGTAATGGTGTTTTTATTTCATCTTAAGTCATTGTCAATGTACGTATTCTGCTGGTCATTTTAGCACACGCCGTCTCCATTATATGCCGAATACTAATACAAGGAAAGTATGGTCAGTATGGGAAAGTCTGAAACTATAAGACATACGAAGATCTGTTCTTAGAAACCATGTCAGCGATTTTAGTAACAAGGAAAACTGCATTCACACATTTAAAAAAACTTATACTCTGCTCGGGATAAAATAAAACTAACACTATTTCTATTTAGATATCGATTGTGAAAGATCTTAAGCAGTAAATGATACTATGACACATGATGTCTAAAATGACTAAATTGTATTGTACCTATTGATAACATGTTTCCTAAGAAAGAAGAGATCTTCCTATGTCTTATAGTATCAGACGTTCCCATACTGACCGATCTAATTGTTACGCCCTATATGTTTCAAATACTACGAATATTACAAGTGAAAAAGTTTGTGAGGATGTGTGGATATTTGAATATTTATCAGTCATCATCAACATCATATCAGCAAAAAAACGTCCACTGCTCGACAAAGACTTCCTCCAAAGAGTTCCACAATGATCGGTTCTGCGCTGTCTGCGTCCAAGTGGTTCCTGTAAATTCCGAAAAACTCAGAGGTGCGAGCCCGCGGGATTCGAACTCACGACACTCTGCTTGAGAGGCAATAAGTAAAACCACTAGACTAGTTAGTGCTCAGAATTGGGATGCACCAAAAAAAATAACGTATAGTTTTTATATTTTTTTTGGAAAGAATAGGATATTTTAAGATACCATTTTCATCGATTTTGAATTTGGTTGAGTATTTAATTTTTTATATTTTTTTTAAGAAATACGTTGTATGATGTCACAGTGAGAGAGCCACGTGCCATTGTCTAGAAAAATTCAAGTCGTACATAACATAATCTGTGCCACTACTGATTTGTCTTGTCACTGTCAATAATACAAGCACGGCTTAGGGTCCTAAATGAACCATGACAAATAGGTAGTTTTATTTATTTCTCTTCGATTATTCCTGTTTGTTTAATGGTGTGATAGTAAATAGATATTTTTTATTAAAATCTGATATTTAAATTCTTTTATATTTACTTGTAACGTAGTAATTTAATAATTAAATTTGTAAAATACATTGGAAATACTCGTATACATTTCGGACTTTACGATAAATGACAACTGTATAAGTAAAGCCAGGTGCGCATCATGTGATTAAAGTTCTGTCTTTGTCACTCTTTGCTATTATAAGCTCCTGCTTATAATACTGCCAGCAACATTAGAAACTGTCAATTTGCTTTAGAGTGTAGACCTGCTTGATATCTGCCTTTGTGACGATTCACTGCAGGGGTCAAATGAAGGTCATTACTTAAATTGTTTTTATTTAATTCAGTTTATCATACTTTTGGAATCTGATTTCTGAAAACGCTTCACAAAGCCTATTTCTCCAAACGGTTTTCGATTTATTATATCTGGAACGTCAATTAGTTTATACGGACACGTTACTAGTTACTACATACAACAGGTCAGGTTACTTAAGTTTTTCACCTATACCACTTTTTGCAAAGCTTGGAATGCATTATCATTTACCAGTCCCAATCAATGATACTGTACTTACGTATACGTGGGCGGCGATGATCATTCATCAACTAAACCGCATTTTAGTATGTCGGGTTTTAAAAATTATAAAAAAAAATTGCTAGAACATTCTCATAGATTCTCCTACGAGTTTCAAATTAGCGTTTCTTAATTTATATCATCACGACGCTCTAGCCCCGCCCCCCTCCCCCCTAAGGACCGTTGATGTCGTTATACAAACTATCTATCATCTATCACCAATATCGAGCAAAACGAGCAAAAAATCACGTTTGTTGTATGGGAACATTCTCATAGATTCTCCTACGAGTTTTAAATCAGCGTTTGTTAATTTATATCAACACGACGCTCTAGCCCCCCCCCCCCCCCAAGGACCGTTGATGTCGTTATACAAACTATCTGTTTGTGAATCTCATTCGTTCTAGTAGTTGACTCACAGCCTCTACTCTGATGGCACAGATAATGCAATGCAGATGTTTCATTTCAGCTAAACTAACTAAATGTTGAAAGTTATTATTTACGTGAAAATGAGTAGTGCTCAGTGGCGTGCCATGGGAGAGGCCTATGTCCAGCAGTGGACGAACATAGGCTGATGATGATGATGATGATGAGTATTCCTACTTAGCTAAGATAGTGCTACACGGGTAAGTAATATGAGATATAAGGACGTATGATATATAATAGACATAATTTATATGCTCACTTTATTTAACGATCACTGAATATAATGATAATGAACGAAAGATATTATTTCAAAATATCTAATTTTGTAAGGTATAACGGAATTATTTATATATTTTGTTGTTAAATCTCATGAGACGCACCCGTTTGTTTTGTGTAGGGATTCAGTTGCTGATACCAATACCGAGCAAAATCGAGCAAAAAAATCACGTTTGTTGTATGGGAGCCCCCCTAAATATTTATTTTATTCTGTTTTTGTAGTATTTGTTGTTATAGCGGCAACCGAAATCTGTGAAAATTTCAAGTTTCTAGCTACCATGGTTCATGAGATACAGCCTGCTGACAGACGGAAAGACGGACAGACAGACGGACAGACGGACGGACAGCGAAGTCTCAGTAATAGGGTCCCGTTTTTACCCTTTTGGTACGGAACCCTAACAATATTGCCTATTGACCTTTAACTTTTCCCATGTATACAGGAGAGGCGCGAACAAAAATTGTGCATGACCCAGATATGAGTTACATGACACATATAAATAAAATATCGGCGGTGTGTGAATTGGATTTGATCCAAATCTTTTAACTTATCACAAACACAAGCACAAGCTTTCAGGTTTATAATATTGTCTAGTATAATACTTATCCAATTGAACTATTACTTCTTATCTACGTTGGCTAAATCAAGTTAAGGGTCTAGAAAACAAGGCAAGAAAGAGCCTCGCAACGCCGTCATCTGTCACCCGCCAGTTGGCCACTTCTGTCTACCACTCTCTATACAACACGGCACACCCGAAAAACAACTCCAAATCACATACAATAAAGACTACGTCAACCAATTCAGTAACGTTGCAAATCTTGTGACGAACAGTTACTGTCTGCGCGTGGGATTCTAGTCTTAATTGCTATGGTCCTAAGGTTTGAATGGTATTGTACGAATTTGCTAAGTACTTGCTGGTAGTCACGTCTTCTGGGCGATAAGCAGAGGAGACAAACGGGACCTTTCACGGCAAACTATTGCCTTTCTACGAGAGCCTGCGATAGTAGGGGGAATATTGTAAATTGCAATAATACTGGGTTGATCAGTCATTTGACAGCAGCCACTAAGTTTGAAAGAGAATAAAGAAAGAAAGAAAATACATTTATTTAAAACAATACAAGACACATAGCCCAGTGATACTAAATACAACCTGAAACATGAATAAAAAAAAATAAAAAATAAATATCACAGGACAATTCACACCTATTGACCTAGTCCCAAAGTAAGCTAGGCAAAGCTTGTGTTATGGGTACTAGGCAACGGATAAAAATACTTATATAGATAGATACATACTTAAATACATATTAAAAACCCAAGACCCGAGAACAAACATTCGTATTTTTCATACAAATATCTGCCCCGACACGGGAATCGAACCCGGGACCTCAAGCTTCTTAGTCAGGGTCTCTAACCACTATGCCATCTGGTCGTCTAAATGAATGCACAGAAAAACCCAGCAAAAAAACCAGCGCTGGGAATCGAACCCAGGTCCTCAGCATTCCGTGCTGCGTGCTAAACCAGTACACCACCAGACCACCACTGGTCAGAAGTTTAGAAACAAAATTTTACTATGCATCACACAACTCAGCTTGCTTAATCACTTTTGCAGCGATACTATACTCCTTTCACTGTAGCATGGTGCAGGTGACACTTGACACACCGTTTCGTTACACTTAGACAAAATTGCTGCGGTGTATTTAATAGCGATTTATTTATTTATTTAATCGTATGGCGTAAAACATTAAACAATTACACTAAAGAAAGAAACTACATACTACTTATAAATCCACATTCAGGGTCCCCAGCCACGAGATTGCGTCAGGTGTCAGATTGTATAGATCTCCAGGGGAGCCCGAGTATGAGTGTAGAGGGCAGCGCTGTACAATGTGCTCCATAGTTTGAGCCTCCTCGCCGCATTCGCAGAGGGCCGAGTCCCGCCAACCCCACTTGTGTCGGAAGTAGTTACAGCGTCCGTGCCCTGTTCTCAGTCTGTTCAAGCGACACCAGAGCTTGCGTGGCAGACTGAAACCATCTGGTTTAACCGAGGGGTCTATAGCGATTTATTTAAATTCCAGTCTGAATTTTTCTGGAGTTAAACATTAAAACTTCGAAAACATTATCGTGCGCGAAAGAAATTTAACCTAATTATTTTTTATCATCAATAAAAAAAAAATACGATTAAGTCAAGAAACGTAATATGCGTGTAACAGAACATTTAATGATGAGACACAATCTACCACGAGAAGAAGATTTATCATTTGTCAGCGTTTTTACTCGATCTTTATAATGGTATTAACTAGATTCTTGAAATCTTCACCAATAGGGATGTTTCCTAGGTAAAAAAATAATAATTCTTATTAGTCCGTATTTTACATTATCAAAAAATATTAGACACGTAATTTTTCTTTTGACAATTAAACAAAAAATGACGAAGATATGGCGCGTTGAAGTTCCGCGTGGCGAGGCCTGACGTCACTTGTTCCTAAAACGCTCATACAAAGTGTAGGAACAAGTGACGTCACGCGAAACTTCAACGCGCCATATCTTCGTAATTTTTTGTTTAATTGACAAAATAAAAAATACGTGTCCAATATTTTTTGATAATCTAAAAGACTGACTAGTTAGGAAAGTAGCCTATTATGTTAATTATGGCCGCTACAACAAAAAATGATAAAAATATAATCAAATTAAACATTAAGGGGGTCCCGACTGACCAATATAAAATGATACCCGAATGCGTAGGTAAATTTTACTTAGAAGCAGGGCTCTGCTAACACTGGATTATTATAGTTACTGCTTTAGTTTTGTTTATTATAGATTTATTTTATGTTACGGCCTATTTTCGATATACCTAAAAATTTGTACGACCTCGACTTTTTTTTGCATTATATAAAACTCTGGTACTTAGTTTGCTTTACTTAATTTCATGAAGTAATCGTAAATTTATATTATTAATTACACAATATACCTAATTAAAGTTATAAATTTATAGTTTTATCGATTCGAGTTTTATAGCTTTCACTTCTCTAGTCTGTGGGTTTTGACACCTGCCACCCGCACCATGCTACAGTGAAAGGAGTATAGCGACATAGCGACATAGCCTAGTGGTTAGAAAATCTGACTACGAAGCTTTAAAGTTTTACCTCCCATGATATTTACATTTATTCAAGAACTGAACTAATTTAAAAAATATTTCTCTTATAAGCTACACTGTCCGAGATTAACACAGACTAAAAATTCATCGTACACTTCATTAACGTTTCATAAAAACAGCCGTGCGTGTTTTTCTAAACCCAATGGTTCAGATTTCAGTATTTTTCCCTAGTCCGTGGAGGAATATCGAGATATAAAACAGGCTTTGAGTTATTCCAGACTTTCAGCTACCCAAATTTCATTCAAATCCGTCCAGATGTTTTAGCACGAAGAAGTAATAAACACACACATGCACAATACTCACTAACTTTCACATTTGTAATATTCTTCTTTATTGTTTTCATATGGGTGTCCTCTATAACTACTTAGGTACCCAATTTCGTTTATTTTCACCAATAAAACTTCACCATTTCAGATTTAAACGAGCTACTTTTTATCCCTAGAACGTACAAAGTTCTGTTATGTATGAGACTTAGACAAAGCTGCTTGCAACAGCTAGTTTGGTTATTTTTTGATTATTTGATTGACTAAGAACCACAATATATCTACTTTAGCGTATGTTTACATCAAATCAATATATATGGGTTTGTCTAGACAACATTCGGTAGGTACTAACAAGATTACTGTACGAATTTCACTCGCTGATGTTAAACAGTCAATAAAACAAAGTAGAGTAGGTACTCTTCTTACTTAAAATATTGGTCTGCTTGCGATCTTCATAACATTGTCTGAATTCTAGTCATACATATTTCTTGGAAATAGCTAAGAGGTTATATAGTAACGTCACAGGAGACCAAAGAGCTGGCAGCTACCTCGGACAAAGAATTAGTTTAGATATTCAAAGGAGAAACGCTGTCAGTATCTTTCAGAACCTTGCCTAAGGGGATTTAGTTACCATTTTATTTTCTGTTTCTTAATATGTCTAATTTGAGTTTAGGATAGTTTTACAAAAATAATTACTTAACAACTTCCCTGTCCAAAGAGTCATATATGACTCATATAAAGCTGCGGAAGCCTATCTTGGGCGTGTCCATCACGCTCGTGGCCGGTTTTTTAAACAAACTATTCAGGCACATAATACGTTATACTACGTATATTTAAATAAAAGCCATTATTATCAAAAATATCGTCAACAAATGAACTCCCTATACTCTTGAGCAAAGTATTGAAAATTTATCAAAAATTTACCATCGTAATTTGACCCCTGGCTCGTAAAACGATGAAGGCACTTTAATTTTAATTCCATGGAGTGGATACGTTACAAGGGACCCATTTAAATTGGTCAAGGGTGAAATTGTGAAATTAATTTTATGGAAAATACTTTAATAATTTTAATGGTTTTCGAGAGGCCTTCACTGAATTTAATGTTCTTAATATAAGGAATATCGGTTACGCAAGTCATAGAAGTGGCAATTAATTAATTTGGCAAACGAATAAGTAATTCGGGCTCTAAATCAGGCCTAAAATGTTTATGTTCATCGTTCTTTTTTTCTATTTACATACTTTTTTATACATTCTACCGCTCTTTTCCGCCTAAGATTTACAAAAGAGTAAATTCGGTTTTTTATGGCCAGCAGTGGGATAAACATAGGGATGTGTATCCCACTGCTGGGTACAAGCGTCCTCTCAACATGAGAGAGGTTTTTAGTACTACTAGCTGTTCAACGCGACTCCGTCTGCGAAGAATTGGGGTATAAAAATACTGCCTACGACCTATTCTCAGACCTACCAAATAATAGACAGAAAACTTCATAAAAATCGGTTAAGCCGTTTCGGAGGAGTTCGATAACAAACACTACGACACGAGATTTTTATATATTAGAAAGATTACTATACGCAGTATTAGCTTTTACTCCCAGTTTTTCCTGCGTTAATACTTATACGAAAAACATTTACAATCTTGGAGTATCATTTTCAAAGCAAAACATTCGCTCGAACAATGCCATCTATTGATTGCGAACGGAATCAATTACGTCATCTAGTAAGCTGAGGTAGTTTAACGTTCTTGGACAGCCCCTTTTTTCTTGTTGTAAGTTAAAATGGCATCCCATTGGACCGCAATACATAATTATACCACGAAATGTAGAGGTAATTACTACTCACTAGCTGTTGCCCGCGACTCCGTCTGCGAAGATTTTGTTACCGCTATACCGCGGAAAGTATACAAGTTTTCGAGATAAAAACTACCCTATGTCGCTATGTCCTTCGCAAGGTCTCAAAATATATCTATACCAAATTTCAGCGAAATCGGTTCTGCGGTTTAAGCTTAAAGAGGTAACAGACAGACACATTTTTGCATTTATAATATTAGCATGGATATGGATATGGTTGACAGGTTGATAATTGTCAACCTGTCAGCGTAGTGGACTAAAGGCCAGATCTAATGGCAAACGGGAAGAGAGCCGCGGGTGAAATGTAGTCACAAACAAACAAATAACTTAGGTACTTATTAATCCAAACGCATTCAGAATTAAATAAACATACCGCATCGTCGCAGAGGGGTAAAAAAGTCATCCGCACGTTGACTCCTTAAAAATAGGTCTTCATAAATTTCTATTACGACCCGGCCCCGCCCCTGTGGGTTCCGTATGTCACGAAATAAAAGCTTCGTTTGTAGCCCCCGCATAATTTTCGTGTATTCTTTACGCGTAAATTTACCGGGGTGCCTATTTGCAATTCTGATCGGAACCCCAAATGGGCTGGCGTTTACACTAGTGTTGTGGGTTAAAGTTTTACAAGATATCATCCGGGATTCAATCGTTTGTCTGGCGAATATACGGAGATTTAATAGGAATTATGACTTATGACACCACCAATCTACAGTTATTATTTTAATAAAAATACATTACATTCAATTAGCTGTCAAAACATGATTTTCTTGACATCACTCATTTGCCAACTCAATCGACTAACTAACTATTTTAAAGCAACTCATAATCCTTTTATTATTTAATTAGGCGCTTTAAATACCAGGACATAAAACAGTGAACAAAATGTAATTTCGTTGCTGGTGGCCTGCTAAGTAGGGAACAAATCACTAGATTGTGATGCACAGTTTTAAGATGATTTGATGGACCTTGTTAATGGACCTACCAAGATTCGTGAGAGAAGCTGTTGAACTTTAGAAACACAATTTTAATCGTAAAAAAAAAGAAGCCCTTTCAAGTCTTAAAGTCCTTTTCAAGAGAAATGGTGAGTGCTGTGTGTTTGAAGCTCGTGATAAACGATATGATAACGCATTCAATGGCAGCAAGTACGTATGCAGTGGGCACGTAAGTATGTAAGAAAGACAGAACTCCGTTTACACAACAATAAGATCCACCTTGCAAGTTATTCAGTATACTCATGTCATGACTATGACTCTCATGCATCAAAATATTGGGAGCTTATTAATGGTAATCACGGTCTAAATACCACAAAAACTATCGTTTTGACTGTAGTCAGAAATAACAAAATTGTTTTTATTGCTTTGATTGACAATAAGTTTTGTCTAAAAAATTTTGAGGAATATTGCGAGTTTTGGACAGAAAAAAAAGGGTTTTGTTTGTTTTTGTCCAATTTGTTCTTCTTTTTACGGCTCTCCATTACTGGAGGTCTGCCGTCAGCTCTGCGAACTGTTTCCGGTTTCTTGCCAAGCGTAATAGCTCTTTAACGCTGGCTATTCCTGTCCATTCGCGGACGCAAAGCCAGGACTTTTTTCTTCTCTCCACTCTCCACTCCACTCCACTCTCTAAAATGATTATTTCACTATCTCTCGTACAGATTTCAAATAATCCCGCAAAAACATCCAAACTTCTAAAGTTATCCAGTTCCACATCCACATCCAGAATTCGCATCCCTTCACTGACTTCTGGCACAAATTGGGGTCCATTCTGATTCGGTACACTTTATGTCCATCTGACCACCTCACTAGATAGGTCTAATAGAAGGTTTGGGCTCGATGCTCGGAGGAAATCATTTGGTTAAAATATGTTATCGTGTGGGCGATACAAATTGGTGTTAATTCTGTTGATACTGTTTTCTTATTCAATAGCACGTGAAGAACACAATTTAACAATTAATAATGTGAAATGATTTACTCCAGTAAATCTAGCTACGAGATAAATAAAGATCATAAAGCATAATAAAGCGAGCGATCGCGTACTTAAATCATAAAACCGGCAGGTTGATAAAAACTACGGGTTTTAACTTAATACTCACAAGTTTCCCAAAAATTCCATCCTGGTCTTTATTTAAAGAAAGAAAGAAAAAAAGAAAAACGTTTATTTTATAACAACAATAACTCAAGGCAAAAATAAGATTACAAACATAGACATAGACATAGACATAGAAATGTACATATTAGTGCTGCTACAAAAAGGGACCCGGCTCAGCGTGTCGCTAGTTAAAAACCAGCACTGGTCTTCAGTAATAATATCACGGAAGGCCACACAAAACAGACACAAATTATATAATTATTATAAAAAAAAAGAAAACTTATCATTCTAACATAAAACTATCTGTCTACGGAACCCTAAAAACTAAACATTCAAACATTCAAGGCTACCACAGACCGAAGCGCGGGGCGTGCGCGCGACGGCAACGAAAACGCGTCGGTCTGTGGTGGCCCTAAAAGAATTGGCTGAATGTTCCTGAGACCTATTTAGGTTTTTTTTTTACATGGTGAATATTTAAAAATTTGAAATATGTACCCAATCTTGAAATTTTACAATGTATATAGCGAGATAAAAGTAGCATTTGCGCTATTCCAGAGATCCAGTTGTCTACGTTGTATTGTTATTTAATAAAATACTCGATGAACTTGAAACACTTTTTATTTAGATCTTCCTTACACTTATTACATGTTTAATTATTTTGTTAATACAATGTGCACCCGCTTGCATGGGCTGTCTTTAGCAAAGAGGTAGCTGTCAAAAGTGACAGCTACAGATATCATATTTAATGGGAGTGCGTTCGTAAACGCCACTCCATTACATCATCCCCTTTTTAAACGAAAGTTAAGTTATACAGCACTACATTTCCAATTTAACAACAGAGACAAGCTAGTTATAGAAAATAAGTTATACAGCACTAGTATACCTACGTTTGACTACTGCGACAAGAAAGTACACACAATATAACAAGACAAATTTATTGTTACCTACATTAAGTTGCGTTACACAGAATTACTATTTATTAAACTAAATATTTATTACAAGGTAGTGAGATCCCCTTTCTTATATTTGACTATATATTATATTAACAAACTCTCTTCATCCCCTTTTTAAAGGAAAGCACTTATATATAATACAAACTTATAAAAAAAAAAATCACAGAATGCCAAGATGTATTCACAGAGTGAATGCACAGACTGCACATTCGACCGATTGTGGTAGACCCAACTGTAGAGTCCGGTGAGGCACCCAGCCTCACTAAGGAGGTCTGATATGAAAAGAAGTTCGGCAATATATAACATTATTCTTATCAACTATACTATATGCTCTATTACCATTATTACTAACAATTTTTCCCTGCTGCCATACATTCTTATTCGGATCTTTTTTAAACCAAATTGATTGACCAACCAAAAATGAACTTTTATATCTACTTGTTTTATTATAATTTCTGACATTTCTATTTTTAGTCTTATTAAACTCTTCTTCTACGTTAACATTTATCTTTGGCTGCAAGTATTGACTGTTTACTATTAACTTTGTTTTCAAATTTCTATTTAACATTAGCTCAGATGGGGACAAGTTTGTACCTGATACGGGTGAGGCCCGGTAGTTAAGTAATGCTAATCTATAATCAGTGTTATCTTCATGACACTTAGTTAAAATCTTTTTTGCTATTTGGACTCCCTTTTCGGCCATTCCGTTGGACTGGGCATATCTCGGGCTAGAGTACGTAAAAATAAATCCATTGTTACGAGCAAAGTCTTTACATTCTTTAGAGTCGAACGGCACATGGTCTGAGACTATTTCTCTGGGAAATCCAAAGTTTGCAAATATTTCGGTTAAAGCCTCAATAATATTCTTCGCGCTTTTACTAGGTATCTTTTTAATGTCTAACCATTTAGAGTAATAATCATAAACTACGAGGTAACTTTTATTTTTATATTCCATAATGTCTGTGGCTATCTTTGCAAAAGGCAATGAAGGTATCTTATGTGGGAGTAAAGGCTCCTTTACATTATTATTCTGATGTGTTTGGCAAGGGAAACATCGTTTAACAAATTCCTCAATATGTGAATCGATATGAGGCCAGTAATACAATTTTCTAGCAAGTTGTTTCATTTTTGTCATGCCAATGTGGCCTTCATGTAATGTTTTAATAAAAGATAATCTTAAATTCTTTGGCACAATTAATCTGTCATTGTAAAATACTAAACTGTTATCCACTGAAAGCTGACCTCTTAATTTATGATAGTCATGCAAACCATTAGGAATATTTTTATTATTAATTGGCCAACCATTTTGTACAAAGTTTCTTAACATGTCTAACTCGCTATCAGTCGAGCTTTCATTAATTAACATTGTTTTTTGTTCTTCAGTACATTCTAAATTGTTGGCTAATCCAACGCAATGAATGACCTCATACATATAAGATTCATCTATGTTATCATCAGAGACCAAATAAGAACGAGATAGAAGATCTGCTATAAACATTAATTTTCCTTGCAGATATTTAAAGTTAAGGTCATATTTTAAGAGTTTCAGCTTTAGCCTTTGTAGTCTGGGTGACGGAACTTCATGCATGTGTTTTTTCAGTAAACTCTCGAGAGGTTTGTGATCATTTAATACTGTGACTTTACGACCATAGATAAAATAATGAAACTTATGTGTGCTCCATACTACACTTAGTAATTCCTTTTCTATTTGTGAGAAATTACGTTCAGCGGGTGTCAGGCTTCTTGAAGCAAAGCAAACAGGTTTGCCTTGCTGCAATAAGCAACATCCCAGGCCATCTTTTGATGCATCACATTGTATCGTAATCGGCAGTTTGTCATCAAAATTTTGTAACACTGGGGCTTCACTAATTTTATTTTTAATTTTAACATATACATTTTCATGAACTTCCGTCCACAGCCATTCCACATCTTTTTTCAATAACAACTGCAGCGGGGATGCAATATCAGCCAAGTGAGGTATGAATTTCCTTAAGTAATTGACCATACCGAGAAATACTTGTAATTCTTTTTTATTATTAGGACTTTTCATATTTATTATGGCAGTCACTCTGTCCGGATCAATTTGCATGCCTTTGTCTGAGAAAATATGGCCAAAGTATTTAACTTGTTTTAGTTTATACTGAAATTTATCCTTGTTAAAACGCACATTATGCTCTTTTGCTCTACTAAATACCTTGTCTAATATTGCATCATGTTCCTGCTCTGTGTCTGCACATATTAAAAGGTCATCGCAGTAAACAATGACACCAGGAATGTCTCCAAAGGCATTCTCACTGTATCTTTGGAACACCTCCGGGGCTACTGAAATGCCAAATGGGCATCTTAGAAACTTGTAACAACCAAATGGACTGTTAAATGTACATAAATCGCTCGAACTGTCTGATAACTTAATATTATAGAAGCCGTCTGACAAGTCTAATACAGAAAATATTTTTTTATTACTCAATTTTGGAACAATTTCATCCAAAGTCGGAATTAAGTGATGTTCTCTTATTAAGACTTGATTTAAATCCTTGGGATCAAGGCAAATTCTGAGTGAGCCGTTCTTTTTCTCTATGACAACCAAATTACTAACAAAATTTTTTGGGTGATCGACCTTAGCAATGACTTTGTGCCTCACCAGCGCCTCCAGTTTCTCCGCAAGACGTGTGTGCAGCGCGTTCGGCACTCTGCGCGGAGGTCTCACCACTGGCTCCACTCCCGGTCGAATGCGTAGCTGCAGCTCATTTTTAAACTCCCCAACACCCTGGAACAGTTCAATATGTTTATTAATTATATGGTCTTTACCATTTAAGTTACTTATATCATTGACACTGACATCATTAATTTTTTTAATATTAATATCTTCAATGTTAACTAATTTCAGCTGGACCATGGAGGGTAAACCCAAAATGGGGCGTGCATTTTTATTAATAATTATAAAATCAGTGTCAAAAAAATGTTCTTCATTTTTAGAATATAATTTTAGTGTGACTTTGCCTAAAGGTATTATTTTAGCACCCCCATAAACCTCCAGTAAAATTCTTGTCTCAGAAATTTTAATATTATTATCATCATTGACAATTCTCTTAAGAGTATTTAGGCTCATTACGTTTATTTGCGCTCCGGTGTCACATTTGAAGTTGACCCTCTTGTTGTCCACTCTGAACATTTCTGACCACTCTATATTATTCAAATTTATTGAATACACTTTGTATGTTACTAGTCACAAATTCTGAATGTCATTACAGGCCTCTTCGCTTTCCTCTTGAGTAACATAATGAACCTTTCGCTTAACATAAGTACAACCCACACTAAAGTGATTTGGTCTGTTACATTTGGAGCACATTTTGCCAAAGGCAGGGCACTGCCGTGGCCCATGTTCAGTATTGCATTTCCTACATTTATAAAAGAACTTGTTATAGTTATTGTTAGTCTTTGGGGACTGAGACCAAACTGTGCTACTGTTATTGTTAAAATACTTAGCTTTATTGTCCTGCCGTTCATGGAATGCTGGCCTGCCAGCCTGGACCGCATGCACCACCGGGTTGTTAAGAGTCTTGACAAACTCCCTAGACAGCTCCGTTGACCGACAGATATCCACCGCCTTGTCCAGTGTGAGGTCCTTGACTTCCAAAAGCTTCTGTTGTACCCTTTGGTCCCGCACTCCGATGACAATCTTGTCCCTCAGCATCCTGTCCTTCTTGTCTTCAAAGTTGCAGTTCTCTGCCAATTTTCTAATAGCCGTATAATATGCATCGAATGACTCGCCCTCTTCTTGGTTCCTCTTGTTTAAATTATAAGTATTAATGACTTCATTTTGTCTTGGTCTGAAGTAGTTGTCAAAGATTTCAATTACATCATCCAGCTTATCTTTTTCTTCTTTCTTTAGCACGTTGAAATATAGCTCCTGGGCCTGCTGTCCTATGCAGTTTATTAAAATGGCAGCTTTCCTGGCTTCCGACAGTTTCTCGAAGCCCGCTGCTAGTACAAAGTTCTTGAAAGATAGTTTGAATCTTTGCCATTGTGGCCAGCAGTTTTCAATATCGTCTAGATTCAAACTCGATGGCATTTTATATTCCACCGCACACATGTTGTCTACTTTTAATTGTATTGGCTCTTCTTTGTTCTCATTTTCTCCCATGATGGCGGACCGGTGATTCGCGTGGTTTTACTAATCTGCATCAATCTTCGCTGGTTCGTGGTTTTTACGACTGCGCCATGTATTGTTATTTAATAAAATACTCGATGAACTTGAAACACTTTTTATTTAGATCTTCCTTACACTTATTACATGTTTAATTATTTTGTTAATACAATGTGCACCCGCTTGCATGGGCTGTCTTTAGCAAAGAGGTAGCTGTCAAAAGTGACAGCTACAGATATCATATTTAATGGGAGTGCGTTCGTAAACGCCACTCCATTACATACGTAACGTCCATAGATTGAAAAAAACCGGCCAAGAGCGTGTCGCACATGCCCAGGATAGCGTTCTGCGGCCGTTACGAAAAAATCCTTGCATACTTATTGACTATACTATCCATATTGAATTTTTAGTCCAACCATGAATTTATTCAAAATTTCCTAACCAACAGTTTAGCTTTTAGATGGGGGATGCTCTAAATTACAACTACGAATTACAAAAATGCAATAGGGGAAATTACAGCTTTCTAACATAAACATGGCGAAACTATAAGGGTTCTGTTTTTGCCATTTTCTCTCCGGATCCCTAAAAAGTAACACATACACTCACACACACAATCATCAACTTTCGCTTTTATTTTTTTAATGTCCACTATTTGATTTTTAAAAATCCTGTCTCTATTTCATCTAGTCAGAAATTTAGACCTGTTGTTATTATGCTTAAGCACACTGCACAACATTCATCGATGGTTTATTATACGAACCAAAGTTTACCTCGCATCAAAGTGCGCAACGTATGCTGCACATCTCGAAATTAACATTTACCCTGAGCCAAAGGACCATAATAACGTCACGTGGCTAAGTGGTCCGACCACCATAGTATCGGTAATGCATCGGTTAATTAGTAAATGGGTTCTCCAGGTGACAAGAGGGCGCTTGAGTGTGGCTCTGAAGCATTTCAATCGCCATACCTCGTGTTTTACGAAAACCAAAGGATAATGTCCATGAACTAAAAACCAGTTCCAACAAAAAAAACCGGTGCCCCTTTTCTCCCATAAAATTTTAAGTCATAATGTATCATTAGTCATAATCAACGTTAGTCATACAATGATTTTTTTCCGAAACGGTATTTTTTTCAGGACTTTTTTAAATGCCGTCTTATAGAATGCAGTAGGTTAGGTTAGGTTTGTTTTATAACAATTCCGAAAAATAAATGGTTTCAGAAATAAATCACTGTATGACTAACGTTGAATATGACTACTGTAATGATACATTATGACTTAAAATTTTATGGGAGTCATTATAGACCCCAAAAAACAATTTATCAGTTTTTGTGAGTGTACATTCAGGGTGCAAAAACCTTCGTTAGTTAGTAAAATTATTCCTTTATAAAGTCATAGACGCTTAATAAGACGGCTAACGATGGGCCTCATAAACTCAAGGTCACTCAGATGATGATGGAGAGGGCGATGCTCAGAGTTTCTCTGCAGGATCACATTAGAAATGATGAAATCCGCGCAAGAACTAAAGTCACCGACCTAGCTCGAAGAATCGCCAGACTCAAGTGGCAGTGGGCAGGGCACATCGCTTGTAGAACTGATGACCGATGATGATGATGGCTGATGGCCAATGGTTGATGGGGAGTGGCG
The DNA here is from genome assembly GCA_947859365.1 of Archips crataeganus. Classification (NCBI taxonomy): domain Eukaryota; kingdom Metazoa; phylum Arthropoda; class Insecta; order Lepidoptera; family Tortricidae; genus Archips; species Archips crataeganus. The sequence goes on along the minus strand of OX402059.1, from coordinate 18,114,604 downwards.
TCCATGGACCGGAAGACGCAGTGTGGGTAGGCCTCCAACGAGATGGAGCGACGACCTGGCTAGGGTTGCGGGAACGCGTTGGATGCGGATGGAGCAGGACCGATCTGTTTGGCGAGCCTTGGGAGAGGCCTACGTTCAGCAGTGGACGTTTTTCGGCTGAAATGATGATGATGATGAGACGCTTTATAACTTTTGAAAAATGGGAAACATCAATGCGATATTCTGTTTCGTTTTATATAAAATGTTGACAGGACTGAGAATTGCTTTGGCGCAAGCAAAAACTTTACGGTGGTAAGTAAATAAATATAAAAAATAAATGTGGCAGTTGCATTTCTTAATCACAGAATGTCAGAACGATTGAACGTAGTCACAAAGCTACAGCAGTAAGAAAACAAAATCCCTTTTAACATTTTCCCTGTCCCGAAGCAATGTGCGGCGTTCTTTCGACACGTCCCCATACTAACAATGACATTAAACGCTCATAGAGTCATGAGACACATATGCCTCATGGACGTACCTGTAAAGTCACACATGAGGCACATGTGCCTCATGGGTCAGGGAACCTGTTAAAATTTTAGTTAGCTGGTTTACCGTTTACAAAGTGTATATAGAGCGTAAAGTGCTGTGTCAGTGATTTTGTGGCAGTCGCTTTTGCGAGCCACTGAGCTACGAGTATTTCACGCATCACTCCGTAGCTGCAGGGTATAGTTTAGGCTAGAGTATGGGCTATGAGAAGTGATCGTAATATTTTTTTATACCTATACCTACGTTTTTATGGTGACTTTGTTAATTTTTCTTGACTCTACTTTCAGTTTCATTCAAACTTCGTATCCGTATCAAGTTTCTAGTCAATCCGATCAATAGAAATGCGTCAAATATAATCATCATCGTCATCATCCCAGTGTATATACGTCCCACTGCAGGGCACAGGCCTCTTCTCAGAATGAGAAGGCTTGGGCTTTAGTTCCCACGCGGGCCCAGTGTGGATTGGGAACTTCACATACATCATTGAATTTCTTCTCAGGTGTATACAGGTTTCCTCACGATGTTTTCGTCACCGTAAATTAATGTAATTTCGCACATAAATTCCGAAAAACTCAGAGGTGCTAGCCCGGACTCGAACCCACGACCCTCTGCTTGAGAGGCCACTAGGCCACCACGGCTTCAGTAACTTAATTGTTTTAATTGATCTGACTGTTTTTAGAACGTTCATAAGTACCTTCGTTGAAATGAAATCACGACCCAAAAGTATGAACACCTTAAATCAAACAAGACAAATTAAAAAAAATATATTACCTGAACTAGAAATATTGATTTTGTAACACATAAAAAAAACAATCTGTATTTCAAAAGCAAAGAAAACCAATCGCGACTTAACCCCAAAATGCCGCCCACGCCTAACAACACAGAGTCAAATAAAGAACATTTTAAAAGCCCATTTAAAATAATTCCGGCCAGTATTTCACTCGTATTGCTACTTCATCAGGCGTATTTTGTTGGAGCGTCAAATTAAAATTTTGCATTATTTATCGCGCTTCGCAGCGCGTGAACCAAATGGGATACCATTTTCCCAATTGTCTACTGAACTGCATTTAGCGTAATTATTATGAATTATTTAGGATTGTTTAATGTGTGCGGTTTGGTGTTTTCAATGCTTCGTTATCTGGTCATTGAATGTTTGTTTAGAGAAAACTTTTTTTTATATTTTCAGATTGTAATTGTCACAAGGTAGACAGGTATTAATTTGAAATAACTGTCACTTTAATAATTTAATCGTGACATTGCCTTTGTTTACATACAAAATATATAAACAGAAAAGTTTGTAAAAAATAAAAGAAAACAAAACTTAAACTAACTTAATCGAAACCTAAAAATCTATGTTTACAAGTTTTACCTGTATAATTAATTTTATAATCTTTACTAGCTGTTGCCCGCGACTCCGTCAGCGAAGAATGGGGGTAGGTATAAAAAATAGCTACGGCTATACTCAGACCTAACGAATACAGAAAAAAGTTTCATAAAAAGTTCGGAGGAGTTCGATAGCAAACACCCGTGACACGAGATTTTTATATATTAGATTTTATATACATAAGAAATGTTTACATGATGGACTGCCTGACAATATACAGCTAAGCACTGTGTTTAAAGAATTGAAATTTGGAAAGCGTATTCTGGAAAACGTATTCCTTAAAAATTACAACTGTGTTCTAAAGTGTGTCTCTGTGTTAAAAAGAGATTTTTCGAAATTTATTCTTCCGAGGAGGCAAAATCGCGAGCTATTGTTCACTAAATAAAACAACTAAAAAAAACACGGAGCTGTAACCAAGTATAACATACTTTAATAAGACTAACGTAGATTATGTTACATGAAACAATAGATTTTTCAAGAGAAAATCCACCATGACTTAACCTAATTTGAACGGCGGCGTCTCCACAGCTCCCTCTAAACCTGAAATATTTCCAACAGCAGCATCGCTTTAAAAACCACTCGCTTTTAAAGAAATTCCCCGTAGTTTTAAACACATATCTCAGACCCGAGGTGATCGGTCAGCCCAAAAGGGCAATTTGAGGGCCTACTTAGGGACATGTCAGCCGAGATAAGGGTCCGCCGTATGGACAGATTGATTTAACTGCGTGTTCTCGATCGTAAGTCGATACGGCAATATACAATGGGCACGTGCAGTGTTACTTTTAGGAGCGTGTGTAAAAAAACGTTTTTCTACTATTTTTGACGTGACAACGTCTAATAAATCGATGAACGCCGGCTGCACGCATGAAAAAGGATGACGCAATGTTCCGTACATGTCCGTACGTATGTCCCGTACAAGAGAGAGCAGTGAACGCCAGGATGTACAAGAGAGCAGCGCGCGCCAGGATGTACAATCTTAGTACTAGCGCTCGGGTAATTTTTAATGGGGTGGTGGTGCGGGGGGGTTTAGGGGGTGTGCGGGAGAGGGGGCATTAAAGGGAGATGATAATTTCATTGATTTTTCCGTAGGATGCACCGTTTTCAAGATATTTGACAAAACACCGGTTCTCGTCCGATCACCGAGGTTAAGCAACGTCGAGCGCGGTCAGTACTTGGATGGGTGACCGCCTGGTTTCATTTTTGTTTTTTGAATGTTTTGTTATTTTCCAACTAGGTTTACTTGCACTACGTTTCTACCTCACATAACATTCTCAATTATACAAGTTGTCTGCTTTACTACTAAAGTGTCTGTTGTATTTACTGATAACTATATAATGCTAAGTCCACCGATCGAAAGGCCTCCAACAAGATGGTGCGACGAATTGGTTAAGGTTGTGTTATCCTGCTTATTTTAATTTATTTTTGCATTATCACAGTACCACTAATGAGAGGTGTGTAATATACATGCGGAACATTTGTACTGTATTCTATCATTTTTAATATAAAATACACTGTGACACGAGATTTTTATATATTAGAAAGAAGATGGCATTTACTTTACTTTATTACCAGACGTCAAGTCAATATAACCGCAGGAAGTTGGTGAAAATTCGATTACCCGCAAACAAGCAGATGAAACTAGAATCATAAAACTGTTTTTCTTGATACACTTACGAAATTTCGGATTTGAAAATATTTTTAATACTTTACCTACCAGTACAAAGCCTCATTGAAGGGTGACTTATTGCAAAAACCCTACATTAATTGGCCCACCAACTTCTTTCTTTAAAATTGCCATCCGAATTTTACGTCCTGTTGGCTGTCAATCGTCTGCAAATGATTTCGCAAACTAAGAATAAAAGGGTTCCAACTGCAATGAAGACCCAAAAGAAATTTGAACTCTATGTCAGTTTTCTTAAGAATCAAATGCCTACTAACCGCATATGTCAGAGAGAACCATGTTTTTCTAAGGCCACGTTTCGACGATTCGGAAAACGCGACTTAAGCTGTGCATGATTGACAGATCTCAAATGATGCCCAGTTTTTCACGACTTTAACAAGTCTTAGAGTGAATGTGAACTTTAATGTTTTAAAAACTTTACCGTTAACTGACTTGAAACCTCCTTAGTCTGAAATTACTAACTTGTTATACTAACTTGTTTGCAAATTTATAACTAATGCTATAACTCCCTGGGGAGGAAAAACTATTCGTATACTAGTGGCTATAATTCGAGAGACAAGCTTGACAATTAAAGGGTTACCAGGGTTAGACAAAATTAAATAGCGATGTGGCCGATATCGATAATCAGTGTCGACTGGACTATAAAGACGGACTTTTTACTTCCTTTAATGATATCTTACATTGAAAAGTAAATTGTTAAATTAATTTAATCATATTATCACCGTAAGTAATGAATAAATACCACAGGTAGCCAAAGCCGTAATGTTTTTTTAATATCGACACGAACAGCACTAACCTGTCTGTGGCAACATTTGAGCAAAATTAATTGTCAAAGTTGTCTCTCGAATTATGGCCACTAGTATAAATCCATAATTCCCGTTAGAACAATTTAGGTCATTGTCCTTTAGAATACAGGCATAGAATAACACCACTGACGAGCAAGTGTGATGAAAATGTTAGTAACAAGCATGTTCTAGAAGGCCTATACCAATTAATTAAGAACTGTGAGTTCCGTTAGTAATATGCCAGTGGAATTACCCAAATTGATGCCTAGACCAATGCTCTCAGCTTTGAGGCCGGTACGATCTAATCAATGGTCATGTATCGTGTACCGTACCCAGATCTGGTACATTGTTCTATTATCGCGATATCTTTGATAGTGATTTCCATTATTAAAGGACATTTTATTTATTTATTGAACTACATTTTACCTTTCCAATGGCGTCCACTTGTGCAAGACAGTCATCACTACAGTAAATATGTGTCTTCATGCACAAACCCGCCCTCATTCATTTCCACATTAATCAACATACCTAGATAATAATAATGTTACGCAGACAGACAGATTCTATTAAGTTTTTGTAACTAAGGCTGGATTTTACCAAACTTTTATTGCGAGAATAACGCTTACTCTCAGATAGTAATATCAAACCGCCATAGTAATTCGACTTTACTATCTAAGAGTAAGCGTTATTCCGGAATAAAAGTTTGCTAAAATCCAGCCTTAAAGGAAAAAGTATACCCTCATACAGTAAGATTCTTTCCACTTTGACACTCGGGACGCTTCAGTTTTAACCGTAAAGGTTCGTGTTTTCTCATAGAGTACTAATATAAAATCCTAGAATTTAATCACATAAAATATCCAAACCTGTTTAATGTAATTAATAACAAAACCTCAGCCTAAGTATTGCACTGCCAATCTATCTCGATGTATGTCGAGAATTGCCGACTGCCAAAGTGGGAATACTCTTACTGTACGCTCATCCCATTATTCGTCTGTAAATATCCTTTTCTCAAAAAATATCCGTAAAAGTTGACATTATTCTTTACATATCAGAAAGTGAAGTGCATAGTTTATGGTCAGTAAAAAAAATTAAAAAGTTAAAAACATTGCAGGCTCGATAAACTCTACAAAAATGTCGCATACAAATTCCATTATTGTCGAGTCTCAAACTTTTTAAAAAGTTAAAACAGCCACGGTAGTAAGTTGGCAATATTCGTATACAGACAACTCAAATGACAGGTATCAGTTGTTTTGTTGGAACTCCAGACTTTTTGTATTGTGTTTGAAACAGCTTGTGGTGTTTTCGGTAGAAAAATACACCTACAGTTTTTTTTTAATGAAAAAAGGCGGGAAAGGGTTTAATGACATTTAATTTTAAGTGATTTGCAATTCTTTGTACCTATTTAAGTTAATAAAAGTTTATTCTATTTTTTTTCCTTCACCATTTTGAGAAAAGCTTTATATTAGTCTCGGCTGGAATAGCAATTGCTGGCTTCGTATTAGTTAAACGGACTCGCAAGCTCGTCCGTTTAATACTCATACTCAGCCAGCAATTGCCTACTTCCAGGCCACGACAATAATGTACTATTTTTTTTGAACGGGTGAAGGTGTTCATTTGAAACTAATATCAAATATCTAAATAATAAAAATAATAATAAATAATATATAAATATGAATGAGAAAAAAAAATATTCACGCGATCAGAAGATACAACCTTTTTATAGTTTATTTTCATACAACACCCGTGGGGATCAAAACCCCTCTGAATAGTCCCATGGCGATGCAAGTACTGGCAACTAAAAAAAATATCAAGGAATATCAAATACATATATTATATCAAGAATGTCCGTAAAACCCTTTATTGTTGCCTACAAAATAAAAGGCAAATTGGGATGTCCCAATTTTTGACAACGTATAAATCGAAAACCGTTTGGAGAAATAGGCTTTGAGGAGCGTTTTCAGAAATCTGATTCCAAAAATATGATAAACTTAATTAAATAAAGAAAATTTAAGTAATGACCTTCATTTGACCCCTGCAGTGAATAGTCACGAAGGCAGATATAAAGCAGGTCTACACTCTAACAGTTTGAAATGTTGCTGTCCTGCTTATAATAGCAAAGAGTGACAAAGACAGAACTTTAATCACATGATGCGCACCTGGCTTTAAACAGTTGTTGTCATTTATCGTAAAGTCCGAAATGTATACGAGTATTTCCAATGTATTTTTACAAATTTAATTTAATTATTATTTAATTATTTAATTATTACGTTACAAGTAAATATAAAATAATTTAAATACCTATCAGATTTTAATAAAAATATATCTATTTACTGTCACACCATTAATAATCGAAGGAATAATCGAAGCTAAAAGAAGAGAAATAAATAAAACTATTTGTCATGGTTCATTTAGGACCCTAAGCCGTGCTCGTATTATTGACAGTGACAAGACAAATCAGTAGTCACAGATTATGTTATGTACGACTTGAATTTTTCTAGGCAATGGAACGTGGCTCTCTCACTGTGACGTCATCGCACGTATTTCTTAAAAAATTATAAAAAATTAAATACTCAACCAAATTCAAAATCGATGAAAATGGCATCTTAAAATATCCTATTCTTTCCAAAAAAAATATAAAAACTATAGTTTATTTTTTTTGGTGCATCCCAATTGCAATGTTGACCGTTTAGCTAAAAAAAATGCTGAAGCGCTAAACTCTGTAGCAATGTTGCATACTAATTTCGTTGTTCGTTAGAGGACAACTTTTTTAAAATTTAAATACATCAATATTAAACGACGATACAAAACTTTATACGTCTTTATATGTATAATTAAGAGCAACGTTTTTATGTAGTATGTCTGCAATAGCTTTAGATACGTATTTGGTTAAAAAACACCACTTCTGGCATTTTGTAAAAAAAGAGGTGGATTATTATGTTGATAAAAATAATACCTAATATCAATTACTATTTTTTGAAAAATAAATTCAATGAATTACTTTGCTCACCTGCGACCTTACGATAGCTAGGTACTTGTATGTAAAAAAAAATGCGTGTTCATGCAGTTACTCCACCTCCACACTATAAACACATACAAATTACACATTTGGGTTTGTATGATTTGTGTGTGTATACAATGTGGAGGTAGGGGAACTGCATGAATACGCGTTTTTTTACATAAACGTAGCTATTAAGGTCGTGGGTGAGCAAAGTAATTGTTTCAGTTCATTAATATGGACCTCCAGAAAGTAACGCCGGATTCAATAAATAATTAATAATAATAATAATAAATAATAAATATCAGGGGACAATTCACACCAATTGACCCAGTCCCAAAGTAAGCTAGGAAAGTTTGTGTTATGGGTACTAGGCAACGGATAAACATACTTATATAGATAGATACATACTTAAATACATATTGAAACACCCAAGACCCGAGAACAAACATTCGTATTTTTCATACAAATATCTGCCCCGACACGGGAATCGAACCCGGGACCTCAAGCTTCATAGTCAGGTTCTCTAACCACTAGGCCATCAGGTCGTCTAATAATTGAAAAATAAAAAGATTATATTCGACTCGGCCGAAACGAATATATCGTCCGTTTCAATACTCAGTCGGCAATTGGCAACTTCCAAGCCTAGGCAACAATGTACAGGATCACCACACTCGCTAATAAATAAAAATCACGGTAAAAATAATTTATTTGTTCAATCATTGTTCACACGTGAATATGAGGTTGTTTTAGTCCCATTTAATCCTAACTTAACCAATTTAATCACCTCACGTTCCCACATTCAAAAACAACAATGACATTAAGCACGCGGCATTAAAAATGCGAAATAAATCAACAAACAGGGTGTAATAAATTTGAGAAACAACACGTCAAGTGCGCTCGATAAAATTCATTGTGGCTTTGCCAAGTGCCAACGTGGCCGATGTGACCGAAGTGACAATAAGTGACAATGTTAGTCAATGGAATCCTGGAGTATTGACGCTGAAGACAGATTTATTGACGTGACATTTGGATTATTGCGAGCGGGACAGGGGCGGCGTGGAGTCGTATTTTTTTGCCGGACGATGAAAAAAAAGTCGTACTCGTACGATGCATAGCAACATCGTGCGCGGTCGCAATTAGTACTTTAAAACTTATTTGTTCGAGCACAGGGGTAGTAGAGCGGCTCAGACAGCCAGAGATAATGAGACTGTATTAGCTTTAACGACCAGGAGCCTGTTGCATAACAAAGTACAACTAATATTACAAGCGGAACTCTCGCTTTTAGTTATATTACCTAGAAAAAGAGTTCCGCTTGTAACATAAGTTGTACTTTGTTATGCAAACAGGCCCCAAATGGCTTTTTGATGACCAGATAGCCTAGTGGTTAGAGAACCTGACTACGAAGCTTGGAGGTCCCGGGTTCGATTCCCGTGTCGGGGCAGATATTTGTATCAAAAATACGAATGTTTGGTCACGGGTCTTGGGTGTTTAATATGTATTTGTATGTATCTATCTATATAATAAGTATGTTTATCCGTTGCCTAGTACCCATAACACAAGCTTTGCTTAGCTTACTTTGGGACTGGGTCAATTGGTGTGAATTGTCCCGTGATGTTATTTTTTTATTTATTTTATTTATCATTCTTTGGCACGCCCTGCAGCCAAACGACTCAATGGATTTCGAAGTGTGAGGTGTCTTTAGATTCGTCGTTCCGCGAGTGACATAGAATATATATTTTCCCAGAATTCCCAAGGAAATGGGAATTATACAGGCGGGTTTTTCATCTAGTATTGAAATTAAAGTTATTAATCAAATGGACAAAACCATTGACGTTCGAATGTATAAAAAAAATCTTGTACAGCTCCAAGCATTGCCCAGTTCTTTACCCCTCGCACGCCACATTACCCCGACGGGACTCGATTCGATAATATTCTCATTTTATTTTATTAAAGCCCCAACCCCACGTTTCCGATCCAACGGAGCTCGCTTTCATGCCCTTTTGGGCAAGATTTTGACACATAATTTGTTGATTTAATGAACTAAACACTTAGTGTCAATGTGGAGTGGTTGAACAGTTGCGGAGCGATTGGGTAGCGGTCGTGTTTTGTTTAAGTATCACTGGATTTGAATTGTAGTTCTTGTAGGATGACGTTTTGTGTTAATACTAGCCCCTAAAAATTTAAAAGGTCTTAAGTTCTTAAACTAATATCCCGGTAATGAGTTCCCGTGAGATAATATTGTTACTTTAAACAAGAAAAGAGGGCGCTGTCTAAGAACGTTGAAGCACCTCGGCTTTCAAGATGACGTATTAACTTCGTCTGCTATCCATAGATGGCGTTGTCTGACTAAATGTTGTGCTTTAAAAATGTTACTAGGCTGGCATAGTCACACAGGTGCACTTAAGCCTCGGAAAAAAAAGAGAAAAAAAATGAAACTTCGTAATGTGGAAATGAAAAAGCCACTTATACATCAATATGAACTAAATTTACTTATGCATCTATGTGTTTAAATTACTCACTAGATGGCGCTTTTATCAAGTCTCATACATTTGCACAAACAGTATGATTTCTGCATCGCACTATCGAAGTTTTTAACATCCGTTAGTATATAATACAATGCGAGATTACTTGCTTCGGTAGTACATGTATATGCTTTCAAACCCTCTCCATGGTAGCGTTAGCGTTTAACGCAACCTTGTTGGAAGTCGTATGAGAAGTTTCACTTCAAAAAAATGTTACTGCACAGAGGGGTACAGAGAGGTGCGAGCGGCAGGCACACGAGGCGCACTCGCCACCCGCACCTCTCTCCTCTCTCGGCCCCTTTGTCGTCATACCCCCCCCCCTGTACCGCGCGGGCGAGGACACATTTAAACGGTCTAGCTAAGGGAACGTGCATATAGACGGTGCTGCCAACTGGTGCCATCAATTTGACTGTTTTACCCTGATAAGTTTCTTTTACTGTCTGCATAGTGTCTCTTCTGCCGCTTTGGTGCTGCCGCCTATAGTTTATGTACGTTCCTTATAACTAAATGTATTTTTCTCTTTCTTTCTCCCTGAAAAAAAAAACATGGTGATCCATTAACAAACTACAAATACATAGCAATATGATATTAATTAAGCTGGCATCAAAACGAAGCTCTACTACAAAGCTTTTATTCGGAACCACCTAAAGCCCTAAATTAATTTAATCATCGCTCCCGGTCACACGCATGGTTGCATTTGATGACGATTAAATTGGTAATGCAATTTCAGTTCACGGTTTTCACGGTTAGTTTCTGTTTGAAAGTTTTCCATAACAAAGTGGCTATTTTGATTATTTGCAAAACATTGCTTGGCTCATGTATTTTTTGTTATGCTTACCTACCTCCCTCATATTATTTTTATATATGTAGGCACCTTTTTAGTGTACAATAATAATTTCACTTTTTTTTTAAATGTATGATGACCTTATGGTGCCAAAGGAAAATCAGCGCCGTGCGTAAGACCAGCACTTTGCTGATATGGGACCATTACGTGATATGAGCATTTTCTTGTCTTATTTTAATTTTTATGCTCTCACGAATAAATGTTTTCTTTCCTTCTTTCTTTCAATAAAGAGTTATTGTATTGTGTTGTACAACTCAAACATAAACATCTAACTGCGGTGGCAGAAAGTCTGCCGCATATCCGCCGGGTACTTCCTCCTCTATGCCAAAAGGACTCCACAGCTCTGGATTAACATATTGAATACATTTTTAGGGTTCCGTAGTCAACTAGGAACCCTTATAGTTTCGCCATGTCTGTCCGTCTGTCTGTCTGACTGTCTGTCTGTCCGCGGCTAAGCTCAGAGACTGTTAGTACTAGAAAGCTGTAATTTGGCATGAATATATATATCAGTCACGCCGACAAAGTGATTGAATAAAAAAATGTAAAAAAAATTTTTTTAGGGTACCTCCCATAGACGTAAAGGGGGGGTGATTTTTTTTTTCTCGACTAATCCTATAGGGTGGGGTATCGTTGGTTAGGTCTTTTAAAATCATTGTGGGGTTGCTAACATGATTTTTCTATTCAGTGATCTGTTTGCGAAATATTCAACTTTAAAGTGAAAATTTTCATTAAAATCGAGCGTCCCCCCACTCTAAAATCTAAACTGTCAGGTGGAAAAATTTGAAAAAATTCAGAATGGTAGTAAATATATCAAATTTACTAGGAAAATTATAGCGGCTAAGATTGCTTGGAAATTATTTGTTGTTTAAGAGTAAATAGTAGCCTAAGGTATAAAACATACCTAAACTTGGATGATTCCGTACACATACGAAATCCTTAGGAAAATATTACTTGATTTTTTTGTGATGGCTACGGAACACTACCTTGTGCGTGTCCGACACGCTCTTGGCCGGTTTTTTTGACTTAATAAATACCTCTCAATTTCGTCTGGGCATTCTCCGGCCATTGCCACCCAGATAGCTTTCAATGCCAACAAAGCGATATTGCCCACGATGAGAAGCTACGTACACAATGGTCTTCAAAGTAGGTACAGAAATTTACCAACATAACGACAAATTAATTTCCGACCGGAACTTACTTCAGCGAAGAAAGACATCGAGGTTATTCCATAGACGAAATGGCGGCAATAGACGCGAAACGTTTAATTAATAACAAAAAGACCTGATTTACAAGTATAAAATCATGAATCTACATCCATCAAGGCGTTATCTCGTTGCTTTTATTTAAATCGGCCGATTGCGGACAATAGGCCTTAATTTATTCGGAGCAATTTTGTGTATTTTCGGTAGTGCGAATTGTGGGGCTGATTTTACGACGGACGGGCCAATACTATCGTTTTGGAGAAGAAAAATGTCAATTTATGTTTAAGTCAATTTAACGGGACACGAGTCTAAATACATGAAGTTTAAAAAGAATAATGGACGAAATACATAATAGTCATTTGATTATTAAAAATTTTTGGTGAAACTAATAATTGGATGACGAACTTTTCGGGTCAAAATCAAAACGTTTATACGGCAAGTAGGCCACAAAGGGCACTTTTACTTGCCTTTTTCCTTACGCTTAGCGGAATTAGAGGAAAGTCATATTGTTACCATTAAAGTAAATTCAAAAATATGTAAAAGACTAAATTTAGAGATTTAGAATCCTGAAATAATACATAGACTTTTACACATCATGTCCAATCCTTAACTTTTACCATGGCCACCGGACTGAGATACGCCAGCACAAAAAAATGTGTATAGCCCAGATAGAGCCCTGTTACAGACGGACAGACAGCGGAGTCGCAATAGGGCCCCGTTGCCACTCTTGGGTACGGAGGCCTATTTAAAAACTCCGTAAATAGAATTACTACAAAGTGCAAACTAAATTTCGTTGTTTTCGCTAGAGCAAATCTCACTCTCTATCGGCCGGTGTTATACCTTTTTTTTTTTTTTTTTTTTTTTTTTTTTTTATTTAAGAGGTGGCAAACGAGCAGACGGGTCACCTGATGGAAAGCGATCACCGTCGCCCATGGACACCCGCAACACGGGGGGCATCACAGGTGCGTTGCCGACCCTTTTAGGAATTGGTAGGCTCGTTTTTTAAAGATCCCTAAGTTGTAACGCTCCGGGAATGCTGCCGCAGAAAGCTGATTCCAGATCTTTGTCGTGCGAGGAAAGAAGTTTCGCTTAAAACGCACGGTACTAGAATGCCAATCATCAAGATGGTGAGGATGGAAAGACAAAAGACAATACCTACCTTATTTCGTTTCAAACCAAGCAACAGGTTATACTTTAAGCATCAAATACCCGTTTAGAAACCATAGTTCGAAACCACACAATTAATTTGAATCGCATTGGCTATCGGTTTTGCGAATGGCCGTTATCGGTTTGTTCAAATTAACTGTGAAACCGCTAACCCATTGCAATCGGTTAAGTTAACTATAGGCACAATACACACAGAAATTGCTTGAACATTGGACAATCTATGTTATTAAATTTGTAGATTTAATAATCTTGAAAAATGCATAACGTGATAATAATATCAAGGGTTTAAAAATATATTTTGCCATATCATTATAATGTAAAAAAAATTTGATCATGTCAGAATGAGCTTGAGAATCGAAAGCAGTTTCTCATAATTCCATTATTTGTGTCCTTCACTATAATATGCATTATTGCATAGTGCAGGGGGCTCCTAGCGCCATCTTGTCATTAAAAAGAGAACTAACTACTACATCCTGCATCCCACTATCGAAGTTTCTCAACTCGGCTGCATAAATACAACTTCAAACTTTCTTCCATCGGACTTCGGTCCCCAGGCATAACATCTACCTGGAGAGAGATCTCCCTATTGTGGCCTATTCCCCACAATAAACTGAAGAAGTTGGCTTAGGAGCCGAATTTTTTAAATATTTTCTAGAAATAGTTATTATCAATTTTGACTTAGCAATTATTGTCACAATGCGTCTTCTGTAATAAATATGCAATGTACATGACTGTGCAACATCATCCCAGCCTATATACGTCCCACTACAAGATAAGGCCTCCTCTGAGAGTGAGAGAACTTGCGGCGTATTTTCCACGCTGGCCTAATGTGGATTGGAAACTTCACACTTACCGTTGAATTTTTTTGCAGGTGTGTGGCTTCTTCGCGATGTTTTCCTTTACCGTAAAACTCATGGTAAATTTTAAATGTAATTTTGCTCATAAATTGCGAAAAACCTAGAGGTGCGAGCCCGGGTTCTAACCCACGACCCTCTGCTTGACTACCACGGTTTTTTTTTGATGGCTACTATTGTCACTCTGTTGGTTATACACCGTGAAATTTTAGTGGTTGTTTTCCCGAAACGAGGCGATTTAGTATCGATTGTACATTCGATTTATAATTACTATTTTGACTAGAGTCAAAAATCCAATTGTGAAAAACGAAAGTCGAAAATGACCGCAAACCAATAGTAACGCTTCGTTGGTACCTAACCTGTCGTACGATCGTACGCTACTTGTACCAACGAAGCGTTACTATTGATTTGCGGTCATTTTCGACTTTCGTTTTTTACAATTGGATTTTTGACTCTAGTCAAAATAGTAATTATAAATCGATTGTACAATCGAAACTAAATCACCTTTTTTCGGGAAAACAACCACTTAAATTTCACGGTGTATCTTTTTTTTATTGTAAGAGTGAAGCAAACGAGCAATCGGGTCATCTGATGGAAAATGATCACTATCGCCAACTCAACGACAACTCAAAGAGAGTCGACAATCTGTTGCCGGCCTTTAAAGTAAGTATAAACCCTTTTCTTGAAAGCCCGATTCCGGTTATATAAACACTCGATGCCATAAACACAAGACGAGAGGAACAGAAAGCTGTTTTAATTCACGTAATAACCCTTTTATTATTAAAGTCAACCTTTATACATAAAAGATGACAGCATTTCCACCCGTCAACCTGTCTCATTTATCCCTTTGGTTTTCCTTTTCAATCTGGAATGCGTGGAGATTCCTCTATTTTCAATCTTATTAGGACTGTGATAAGGGGTTGGGGGTCGTAGGGGTTTGTACTAGAACTATATAGTGACACGTCCGACCGCGAGGGGTTCATAAAACCCCGATGAGCCTTCATTGTTTAGGGCCGTTTTTGGAGATAAAGGGTGCGCGCACGCACTTGCTTTTTAAACGCAACTGTCAAATTTATATTCTTGAGTTTGATTATAATTTTATTTTAAAATAAATAATATCACAGAATACTTGACACTCAAAGCTCGTTCAGGCTGGTGAGAACCACGCGGCTTCAAAGTTTCGTTCCCGTCAGTCTGAACGATCTCTAATTGATCTAATCCTAAAATAAATGTCCTAAAACTCTGCTAGCTCAATAACGGAAACTAACTAGTTGGTTACTAAGTTCTGTTACTCGATTAATCAAATGCTACTAAAAAAAATGTCACATTAAGTAATGTCTGATTTTTATGCTATAATTCTATACTACACGTAACACTTATATCTTGACGTATTTAAAATAAATTGGTATCTGAAAGAGAATCGTGTTGCTGTAATTGCGTTCCACAAGGTGTGGAAGTGGACACCCACCTGATGTGACTTTGAAATTGCTTCAAAACCTAAAAATTAATAACCAATTCTTTTATTGTACCATTCATATGTAATAGTAGTATCCTGAGCTTTAATGACCGCAAAAGATCTGGAAGACCACGCACCGTTCGGACACTAGCCCTATAAAGGCAGTGAATCACGAAGAATCCACTACTAGATACATCTAATTACCTGCTATCCGGTCGTCAGAAATGTATGTTGCTTCATTTAGGAGTAATTTTTGTATTAGTAGGAACATTTTGAAAATAAATAAATGAAATTGAATTGAATTTATAATGTCTTATTAATTAGTGAGGAGCGAAAATTCAGCTTTTGATGATTTCAGGGCCGGGCAGTTACCTTTCTCAAAAACTAGGAATAGCAGTTCACAAAGTAATGCGGCCAGTGTCTTAAGGTCAATAAGAATAAGGATATAAAAAATAGCCAACGACCTATTATTCTTAGACCTACCAAAAATAGACAATAAAAATCGGTCAAGCCGTTTCGGAGGAGTTTTCGATAGCAAACACCGTGACACGAGATTTTTATATATTATTAGAAAGAATGATAAATAGCTAAATACATAGATTATTGTAGTAATTGTAATTTAGAAGAAAACGGTGCAAATCAAAATATCGTATTTATAAATTCACCGTAAGAGTTCAAAGGGTTATCCAACAAAAGGACTAATCTATATCTATACATATAATAAATCTGTAACAAGTCGGTGTCTGTACATTGAATATATTTGAGAAAAACTGTCACTAGGGCTTTTTATTAGCGCAATAGAACCCAAAACAATGATTTTTAGAATTATTGTCTGTTTGTCTGTGCGTTTGTGCGCGCTAATCTCAGAAACGGCTTAACCTAGAAGGATGCGGTTTTCACTGATATGTTGGTATTTTCTTGGATTAACATTTAGTGTTTGTTTCATTTGAATCGGTTCACAAATAAGAAAGATACGTCTATTTTAAGAATTTATCGAACATGGACCGTACATAGAAAAAAATCCAACATAAAATGAGCTGACAACATTATAGTAAACTATACTAAATAGGGCTCATCTTAAGTTGGAATGCACACAGGTTTGTTTGTTTGAACGCGCTAATCTTAGTGACTACTGCTCCGATTTGAAAAATTCTTACAGTGTTAGATAGCCCATTTATCGAGGAAGGCTATAGGTTATATATCATCACGCTAACCCCAATAGGAGCGGAGCGGAAGAATGTTTCAAAATCGGGGGTTTTTGAAGTAAAACTTCTATAGGCACGCCTGACTGGGAGTACGGTGGTGAATGTGAACGCGGGTGTGCGGGGGTGGGGGTTGGGAGGGGAGGGGGTGCGCGGGGGGTGGGGGTTGGTTGCGTGGGGTATTTTTTTATATATCGGGGAACAAAGGAGAGCCCTAATTGATGAAAAAGCAAATTGGATAAAAAAATAAGCTGCCCAAATTACTAATTCCACGCGGACGGAGTCGCGGGCAAAAGCTAGTAGGAAAATAAAATAAAAAAAATACAAAAAGTTACTTCATATCAAACTTGTTAAAAGTTTGGCTTAGTAGCGACATCTCTTGTCCGGGTGAGCGGATAGTTCCGAAGGAGTGTTGAAGTCTCTCGATGAGGGTATAACATAGATGGCACTGTATCACTGCTATAAGTGATTATCTAACAAACTGAAATGTGCGATGTATGGGAAAAATTCGTGTCTAAGCTCCTAACCAGTGGTGGTGTAGGGGAATAGCACTCGTCACGGAATGCTGAGGACCTGGGTTCGATTCCCAGCGCAGGTCTTTTTTCTGGGATTTTATCTGTGCATCCATGTTTCAGTTTGTATTTAGTATGAAATATAGGCCTAATAGGATGTGAAACCTCAAGAAAATAAACGCAGCGTTTGTAAATAAGGTTCCTGTCGCTAGAGAGTCATTAGAATTAATGGAATAACCGCAACCGATTAGAGCGGCCGCGACGGAACAACTAACTTATTGCTACAAGGCTTGGGGTTGGGACAAATTAAAACTTAGCTCAAAGAACATTGTACATACACGCTCTATACGTACAATGTCATAAGTAATGGACATTTTACAACATGACTTTTAGCAACGGAGTATTTAATAGGACATCTTATATCTATACATGTAAATATACGCAGGGCTCTCAAGAGACTACGTATTTGCAGCTCTTGCTGTAGAAACCTTCGGTCCGTGGAGCCCGGACGCTCAAAAACTTTTTGGCCAAATAAATCATAAATTGTTCGAAATTACCCGTGACCATAAGGCTGGTGCATTTCTCGCCCAACGTATTGGCATCACAATCCAGCGCGGAAATGCTGCCTGCTGCCATTCGACGGTGCGTTTTAAGCGGTATTTTTTGCCACGAACTTGCAAAATCTGGAACGAGCTTCCCGCTGGGGTCTTCCCATCGAGTTACGACCTGGGTGCCTTTTAAGAGGCGAGTGTACAATTTTCTGCAGGGCTGACAACGCACTGGTATCGCGTAAGGCACTGCGAGTGTCTATGGACAGTGGTGTTAATTTTACATCAGGTGACCCACTACTTCGTTTGTCTGGCCTCTCTAACATAAAAAAAAGCCTTATGGGCACTCTTCCGCAGGGACAGGACTTAGGCGAAATAGATAGAGGTTTTTTTTAGGTTAGTATTTTTTGTAAGACACAACAATTCCTATAAATAATAATAAGGGTTCCGATTTTTCCTTTTGAGGCGCGGAACCCAAAAAATGAATCACCGAAATTTATGCACCCAATGTGTTCCCGCCACCTTAACCAAGTCGTCGCTCCATTTTATTGGAGGTCTACCTACTATAATTTTATTTCTTCTGTAACTTCATTTATACATTATCATATTAAAAAAAAAAGTTTTTCACTCTTGAGCTGGATTTACATTGCTAAAAAGTATTGCTTTATTTAGCGCCATCTCGTGGCGAGTGCCAGAACTATTTGAACACGAGTGTCCCGCTTCGTTTATAATTAGGTTTGAGTTGGATAGATGTCGCTAGTTCACTCAGCCTTCCCTGTTAATAAATATCAAATCAACGAATTAGTTTCATGTCCATGTCCACATAGTAGAACTCAATTGCATAAAAAGTATAGATAAGTATTTGGATTGAAAATCAATAATACTCGTATTATTTCCTTATATTATATTATGCAATGGGCTCCAGGTTATTGAATAAATAAATACTAGGTAATTGTGTAAAACATTATTGTAATTATGTATTTTCGGTATTTACAAAGTTTAAATTACTTAAATCTAAAATAAAATCTTTTCAGAAGCTTAAAAACATAATTCATATATGAATATTGCTTATTACAGATGTATACAAGTTCTTAATCTCATGTCATGCACATTTTATGCTTCATCTCGTAAAGTCACCCTAAACGTGATTTATATAAGTAAAAAATTACAATAAAATAATAAGAGTCTTTCAATGATGACATTTTTTGCGTTTTTAATCATAAAAAAATAACTCTCATTCATTAGTCGTCTAAAAAAATATTATATTACTAGCGACCCGCCCCGGCTTCGCACGGGTGCAATGCTGATACTAAATAATTATGCATGTATTATACATATAAACCTTCCTCTAGAATCACTCTATCTATTTAAAAAAACCGATAGCATACATAGGGACAGACAGACAACGGGAAGCGACTTTGTTTTATACTATGTAGTGATAATAAGTAACTTGAATGTGATATTTACATAAAATTGGTTTAATAATTTATGTATTTAAGTGCTCCTAAATAATTGAGTCTCCATCATAAATTCAGCAGGTTCTTCCTTATTTGTTTACCTTACAAAATGAGAGGCAACCTCTGAATTTATAATAATATTCACCTTAACGCTACGATACCATTTCAAAGTAACTATTTTTTAATAACTTAAATAAATCTCCCTGTTTTATCTGAATCCTCTCCGAAATCATCTTTCGTTTTGCAATATTTAGGTACTTAAACAACCGATTTGCCGGTTTCAAGTACGCATAGAGGTTCATTTCTAAAATTTTACAGCAAATTAATACTTACTTTTGCATAACTAAAACCATATTGCTTAACGATCAACGTTTAGTTTTAGTGTAAGCGGCATTTTATTCCAATTTTATTCCAATAAATTCGTTTGTATTCAGAAAACTCATTCATATTTTACTTAATATGGATCAAAATGCATCTATGAGTATCTAAAATCCTTTATGTTCAAATTTAATGTCTAAGCTTTAGACGCTTTTGCCACTTTCTGTACCGAGCTTTCCATACTTCGAAAATATCTGTTCAAAGATTCGGATGTATTTTGAATAAGACTCAACCCTAATCTGTATTTGAATTCTATTAGGCGCTTTAAAAATGTGAAAATGCTATTTTCTTGATTCAATGGTGGATAGGTTATAACTTCGGGGTGTATAGTAGGTTTTGGCCTCTGTGTACTTGATGTAGGAATCTTGATTTCAGATGCCGGTGATGTTGGAGGCATAGTTGAAGTGACTTCCGATTTGAGCTCAGTTGTAGTCTCAGTCATCATGTTTTTAAGAGTTGTCGTCTCTGTTTTTGTGTCTTCAGTTGTCTTCATTGAGGCATCCGAGGGGCTGTTTGAAGAAAAAACTTCATACACCCTAAAAGCTTTAGTTGTAGTATCTAATTCGTTAGAAATGTCCGATTCTGTCGTCGTTTCTTGTTTGTTTTCATTGATAGGAAGTGTAGATACACTTTCAACGAATTCTATTTTCTCATTGGTCACGGGCACATCAGTAGTTGTTTTTGTTTCGAGTGTTGGATCTACAGATACAGCGTAAACTGGAACAACTTCCCTCAATTCTGCTGTTTTATTTTCATTAGTATTTGGAGTTGACTCTGTTGCAACTGGCACGTCTTTTACTGTAATGCCTAAAGCTTCATCGATTTCATTGCTTAAAAAGACATCTTTATTTTTATCTTTTGCTGCCTTCAGAAATTCTTCGATCGAACCAGTAATGCTGCGTTTTTGGAAAACCGGGCTTCTTTTCTTCCTGTTCAAATTTCTCGGCCCATGTTCGGGCACCACAGCAGGAGTGGCTGAATCCGACAATTCTTTAGGAACATTTCCTACCACAAATTTATTATCAGCATTGTCAGTATCATCATCAGTATTGTCATCATATTTATGATCCTCCGGTTGTTCTGAGTCATTATTTGAACCAAGGTACATAGATGTTGGTGGATAAGTTATAGGACTGTTTGTAGTTTGATGGTCTCCGTAATATTGACCTTCGTAGGGATATACAGGCTTGAAGTCTGTGTCAGCTGATGGTTTAACTCCATAAACAACTGCGTTAGATGACTCACCTCCATACGACGATATGCCAGAAGGGCCTGTCTGTGGCGCTGCATAGATTGGCTCTACTGCTGGGTAAGATGGAGTGTATGAAGTAGGGCCCTTGTCGTAAGCGTACTTGCCTTCGGTTGTGTAGACATGTCTTGTCTCATATTGCGGTTGTGGATTATAATTGATTGGCTCAGGATAAACAGCACCATGTGCAATTCCAGTCTTTTGTTGAGGATAGCGGACATTATAATTGGGCTCGTAATTACTGGTAGATACGTGGCGATATCTTATATCTTGTTCTTTTTTCACAGGGTACGGGTTTCTATTAACATGGCTAGTTTGACCGGCATAAGGATTCAGTTTATGCTTTGAGTGTGCAGGCATTCCAGCGAGAACAGTACCAAGCATTTCTTCTTCAGCCTGTCCGTTTCCGTCGTTTGCATATTCTTCCGCATTGTGTTTGTACAAATCATCTTTTTTATCTACTTCAAAAGTTCTTCTCACCGGTGTTGCGAAAGGATAGAGGAAATAACTAGCCAATCCGACCAAACTTGCCAAACCTATCACGCCAACGCCTACAGAAGGCATAACTTCTCTTGAGAAGTAATTGTAAATTTGCGACGTGACACCTGTTACATCAGTCGTTGGCTTCTTTGAAGGTTTGCTTGATTTCGTTTTGTTGCTAGTTTTAATTTCACTTACTTCAGTTTCAGGTTTGGGTTTTGATGTCTTGCGCTTTTTTGTCTTCTTTTTCTTGCTGGAGGTTCTTTTTGGTTTCTTAGTTGTTGTTGCAGGCGTACTTATTTCTAATTCGATTTCTTGCTCTTTCGGTTCCATTGGTAGTAAGGCTGATTCATTTGACACAGTGGCTTCAGTAGTAGTACTACTAACTTTTTGTTTATTTTTGTTCTTTTTCTTAGTTGGTTTTGAGGTTACTGTTACAACAGGCACGGTTGACGTAGCTTTGCTGGCAACTTCTTTTTTGGTAGTGGTAGGCTCAGTCGTGGAAATAATAGCTGTTGTAGTTGGTGTAGAAGTACGTTGAGTAGAAGGACTTTTATTTTTCTGTACGTTGGACAAAACGGTATCCTTGATTTTATTGTATACATTTTCATTAATTGCTGACCCACCAGCTACTAAATCTGATTTATTAGTGCTCCCAATAATAGGACGTTTAGCTGCTGGAACTTTATTTATCGAAGGTCGTTTAGTTTTATTTTTAGAAGGCACAGGTTTCGTCTTCTTTATAGTTTCATCTACTTTAGTAGGCTCTGTGGTCGAAGATGTATTATCTTTACCCATTGGGTTGCTAAGAAGAATCCACGTAGAAATGCCTTCGTTAGAAGTAGAAGATTCGTTTGACACTTCACTCACTTTATTTTCAGATTCCAGTTCTTCCATTGTAACAGGTACAGCAACGCCTACATGCGCGTTTTCAAGAGGTTCCTCTCCATTTTCGTTTCTTGTTTTTATTTTATGTTTAAGAGCCAATTGGTTTTTAAGTTTCGGGGGAATTCTCGTGTCAGCTACAATTGGAGCTTGTACTGATGAATTAGAGGGATTTCCTAATAGTTGAGTTGCCACCATCTGGATAGAGTCACCGATTCCTGATCCCTTATTCTTGACATCTCTGGAGGAGCTGTTAGTAGTTGCTTCTTTTTTCGCTTCATCTGGTGTCTTTTGACTGGTTATCCTGAAAATGATAATTGAATCATATATATAAAGATACTGTTTGAAAAATAAAATATCAATTCTCTGTTGTCGTGGATTTTACAAATGGTACAGTTATTCAGATAGCGATGCTAGGATGTACAAATTGAAATGCTTATTATTACTTAAAAATATGCAAAAAACATGACATCAAAAAACTTTTTAACAAAAAATTAAACCGCCGAAAAAACTGAAAAGCAAAAAATAATACCTTTTTTGTTTGACCTTAATCTAGGTACCAGTTTGAAGTCGGTGCCTCAGCACTTAGCCAGGAGGAGTGATAGAAGCCAATCAGGTAGACGATTATAGGTCCACTCCTCCTGGCTAAGTGCTGAGGCACCGACTTCAAACTGGTACCTAGATTAAGGTCAAACAAAAAAGGTATTATTTTTTGCTTTTCAGTTTTTTCGGCGGTTTAATTTTTTGTTAAAAAGTTTTTATTTTATACTTTTTTCCATCCTTGGGGTAATTTTTTTCCAAATTTATAATAACAACTTCAAGGTATACCCTATCTATCCAATAAAAAAGAATTATGAAAATCAGACTACTCTGTAAAAAGTTAGTCAATCATCCCCTGTTTTCCTACCCTTAGGGTAGGAATATTATTTCCAAATTTAAATGGGACCATCCTTGGGGTATACGCTTTCCAATAAAAAAAGAATCATCAAAATCCGACTACTCTGTAGTAAGTTATGCGTGGTCATATAGTACAATCAGTAACTAAACAATCAATCATCCCCTGTTTTTCTACCCTTATGGTAGGAATATTATTTCCAAATTTAAATGGGACCACCCTCGAGGTATACGCTTTCCAGTAAAAAAAGAATCATCAAAATCGGTCAACTCTGTAAAACGTTATGCGTGATCATACATAAATATATATATATATATATATATATATATACACGTCAAATTGAGAACCTCCTTCTTTTGTTTTCGTCGGTTGAAAAATAAATAAATAAAGATTTTTATTTTATTTCAACTTCCAAGCCTTTATAATGAATTTAATGCAAAAATATAATGAAAAATTTAAATAAAATCAAAGAAAAATCCTGTTTCTTACAAAGTTTTTAATTTACATGTTTTTTTTTTGTTTTCATTTAATCTGTAAGTTATATTTGAACAGGTTTTATCTACAATAAAACTCAAAACACATTATAAAGTAAAATTTATTTAAAAAGAGCAAGAATTAAACCAAAGCTCAGCAATAATAAAAATTCTCTAAACATTCAGTACAATTAAGAAGTATGTGTGATAAATAAATACATAACAAATACATAGTAGGTAAGTAGGCTCGAAAACACACATCAATTTTGTTTTTGCTCCAAAACCCCAGAGTAGTAAATTTCATTGAAATATTCAAGAGCCGTTTCTGAAATAAATAAATATACAAGAATTGTTCATAATAAGGTATTATTTCATTACTATTGTACTCGAGTTTTTATCATGTAAACAACCCAGACATATAATATCTATAATTACTATAATAAACGGGACTTATCACGAAAAATAATATTTACCTCGACGTTCGAGTTAACTCGTGACCACGGCTGCTGCAATGTGACCGAAACGTCGAGGAAAATATTATTTTGCGTGATAAGCCCCGTTTAATATAGTAATTATGAGTGAAAATCACGAAAGTTTAAAACAGTATATTATATCCAAGCATATAACGAAGAGCAAAAAACGAAAAGGTAAAAAATTTATCATCTTATTACTAAACTTAAAAGTACCTAATTATTTTTTTCATTTGTAAATGAGTTTATCGATATGCACACATTACTTAATATATAATTATTTCAGGTGAATATAAGTATTATAATTTTTATTTAGTGGATAGGTTTAATGATAAAATTACATAATACCAATAGTCACAATGTTAAAAATATCGAATTATTGGCACAGTTAATGTTATTTAAACTCAAAGTACTCATAGTCATTAGTTATTAGTTTAATTCTTCAGTTGTCATTTAAGACATAAATAAACCGAAATAGCTGATTGATTCAGGCGTTATCTTCCAGAGGACCGTATCAATAAACCTCCTGAACGAACTGAACGACTGAACGACCGCTTTAGCCTAGTTGGTAGTGACCCTGCCTACGAAGCAAGAGGTCCTGGGTTCAAATCCCGGTAAGGGCATTTATTTGTGTGATGAGCACGAATATTTGTTCCTGAGTTATGGATGTTTTCTATGTATTTAAGTATTTATTTATCTATATAAGTATGTTTATCCGTTGCTTAGTACCCATAACACAAGCTTTGCTAAGCTTACTTTGGGACTAGGTCAATTGGTGTGAATTGTCCCATGATATTTATTATTATTATTATTATTATTATTTATTATAATAAACCACGATATTTTAATCTTCTACTTTACACGCCGAGTCCAAGCTTCCCTTTTCTTACGTTCACTTCTTCGACTGTTTTGCATCATTTTTCTATCGCTATTTTCTCGTAACTCTTTAGTTTTTGCTTTCATCCATTCTTTTATTTTAAAGAACAAAGTTGGTCTTACCGAATTTTCTTCGTTACTGTTTTTTGGCATACGATATTCGTAATTTCCGTCTACGGGGAAAGAGTTTAAATGCCACGCTTTTATTTCATCGTCCCACTGCCATTGTGGTTGAAAGGCATGCACAACTTTGGGTGCCTCCCTAGCAAATGGTAAACTACTGAAAAATGATGCTACACCGTAAGCAGCGGCAAATATCATAGCTATAGGGGAAAAAAAGAAAGACAACAATCCGAAATTAAACGGGTTTAATGACACTAACCAACTTAGGGCACTCAATGAAGGACGAAAGAAATCTACAAAACCAGAAAAAGAAAAAAGATCGTCTAAATCACTACCAGGTTTACTTGGTTTATGTAATGAGGCTAAATTAGTACTTGGTGAACCAAACCCGCCTGCTTCAGGTGAATCTGATAGTATTTCTTCATTAGCTGCGTTATAGTTTGTTAATTCGGTCCCTTCTATAGAGGCGCTATCACCCTCTTCCTCATCTTCCTCAGACTCGAAATAATCATTAGCTTGGGTACTTTCTGCTTCTGAGTCGTCTATATCATCAAACGCATTCGGGAATAAAGTTTCCGTTTCTTCTTCGTCAGATTCTATTACGACGTTTTTGTTAACCACGTTTGTATTAACAGCTATGTTTAAATCAGGACAAGCTTCTTTTCCTTGGCCTTGGAAAGTGTTGTTTAGAGTAAGAAATATTGTAGGGCACTCGTCAGGTGACGCAGCGTACTCTTCCGGTCGTATTACGATCCTGTCTGTATATGCAGTTGACGGCGGGAAAGTAGTGACCTCAAAATTATGGTACGGGTACTGAACATTATTATGCACAGAGTTTTGATAATTATATTGATTTTGATTGGGTATTTTAGTTTGAACAGGTTTTTTTGTTGTTTTTCGATAAACGTTTTGAAAGCTGGGTTGATGCCAAGGTTGAGGATTGCCTACATTTGTAATTATAGGCGTCGGCATGGGTGTAGAAAAAACATAAGTGGGCCTAGAGCTTGGAAACGGGTATCTATCTACTATTTGAACGTTACTTGAATACACTTGGGTTTCCTCGGAGTAATCCGGTTTAGGTTTATACCTATTGTTTACTAATTTGTTATAAAGTTTATTCAAGTTTTGTAATTTATTACCTTTTTCAGCAGCTTCTGTGGAAATTTCGTTCTTAAAATCTGTACTAGCATCAGGCGCATATGAATTTCCAAAAGGTGATACAATTTCATCGAACGTTGTTGTGTCTGAATTAAAATCTAAGTCTTCGTATTTAGCTTTGTCTCTCCATTTAGTAACGATCTTCCGAATCGGGGGTTTCTTTAGTGCCATAGGTGTGGGTTCCGACACTTTAAAATTAGTTTTGTAATTTGCAACCTTAACTTTATTCTTTGTATTTTTGATTAATGAAGAAACAGAGTCGTGTTTTTTTCTAGGGTCATTCCTTTTAATTTTACTAGAAACTAAACGGCTCTTCCTTGAAGGCAAGGTATTACTGAAGTCTTTTGAGTTTAAATAAAAAAAAGGATCTTGTAAACTTTCAGATTGAAATGTAAAATTAGTTTTGTTTTTGTTATCAGGAGTTTTAGTATTGGAAAAAGAATTATTTACAAAACTAATGACTATGGGTGACTTAAATCGAGCTAATTGTTCATTACTTCTAAATCTATACCTTTGTGGATTTTCTGTGGTTTGTACATTATTTGTTGGCGGAGTGCTAACTGGAGAAGACACTTCTTGGGGTCTGGAGTGAACAAACTGACATGAAACAACTACTAATAAAACTAAAGTCCACTTTGAACACACACTTTTTCTTCGCGTCATGGCGTTCGTGTCGAAGATTACCTGGAAAGAAAAAAAAGAAAATTAATGACAAGAAAAAATACACAAAATAAAAGGAGAATATTATTTATTTTATTAGCAGTTACGTCTGCTCACCGAACCTAAGATTTAAAAGCGGAAAAGTTTCCGGGTGCGCCGGTGGGACTTGAACCCACGTCTCCTGGGTATGCGCCCCAACGGGTGTTCGGGTGATGGATGTTACCACACGCCACTGTTGGCGTATGTAAGCGATTAAGAATTTCGGGGAGGTCGGTTGGATGCGACGTGGTTCAGTTGGTAGAACACCCGTTGGGGCGCATACCCAGGAGACGTGGGTTCAAGTCCCACCGGCGCACCCGGAAACTTTTTCGCTTTTAAATCTTAAATAAAAGGAGAACCTGATAAACTTCATCAATTTTTAATATTCAAAGTAAACTAGATGCGGTGGCTTTAAGATTAGTTTCACAATATTTTCGTCATTTTATAACCTCAGTTATTTGAAGTAAGTCAAAGAATAAAATAGTAGAGGGAGTAATGTGAAACAGAAATAGAATTTATTATTTTGCTGGGTAAATCGTGAGAATAAATGTAGAACTATGAAGGTCACAACATTAAAACCCATTATAAACAAATTATATTATGACAATAATATAATAAAGGAGCACAAGATATAGAATAAAGGAAACGAGAAAAACTATTCCGTTAGGCCGTCGTTAGCCGTGTACAAGAATACCGTTACTCCGTGGGATTCCGCTGTATACGTAATGATGTTTAAGCCTACAACAATTTAAATAATTTTATTTAAATTTAACCCACATTTAAAATTCCATGAATCGTGAGAATTAATTGTCGTGTTTAACTGTCAAATTTGAAATGCCGGTTGCTAATGTCTGTTAGGTACGGCAGGGCGAGAATTGTAACGTTCTTAAAGATCTATGATGTTCTGACATTCCTTGCAATAAAACTGTTTTTGTGCTTTGCGAAACATCAAAAAGCAACTATATGTTTTCTACAAAAACAAATCAAAACACTTCATAATACATTTCCTTATGTTCCATGTTTATGATTTATTTAGTTAATGTTATGATAACGAAATCAGCGAAAGAGACGAGCATAATTTTTATTCATTTATAAAGGATTTGCCACACTGGATGCGTTCTGCGGTCGCGGTCAGGTCAAATAGAACTCAGCCCACGTTTATGTATGAATAACATTGTCGGTCTCTATATATTTTGTATAGATATGCGATCTGACCGTGCGGACGCTTGCACGCGCAATATATAGAGACCGACAATGTTGTTCATACATAATGCGGGCTGTGTTCAATTTGACCTGACCGCGACTACAAAACGCATCCAGTGTGGCAAATCCTTAAAACACGCGGCTGGTTGAAAAGTAATGTACTTATATACTAGTTTTTAGACTAGACAGTCTATATAAAAATTAAAAATCGGTTTAGTCCATCGTTGTATGTAATTATTATCCTCTATGAACCACGGGTAGCTGTTGATACTTTGTACCACATGTCGACTTTATACACTTTTCAAATTTTATGCAATAAATATTTCTATTTCTATCTTCTTAGTTATGATTAGGTGTTTTCATAGCTATCTTGTTTTATAAGTAAGATCATAGGTACAATTGGCTTCTTGTCACAAAACATATCTAGGCTTACACATAGTACTATTCAAACATTAGTATGACTAACACAAAATTCTCTAAGAAGTGCGCTTTCTACAGATCTTGACCTAATACAAGAAAATAATAAATAGAACACTTCTTGAATACTGCTTTTACCTAACTACCGCGTAATCTACTCAACAACAACACGATTCACCTTGTTCATTATACATTGACGACTTCATATTACACTGTCCAAGATTTTCCTCAGAAAGAATTTATTGGTCGTCTATTGAGAGTGCTAAGCGGTTATTTCGTGCGGCGTAAGATTATGTCCAATTAAGATAGATCCTTCGCGGGGCTTAGCTTAGCTAGTATGTGGGGTCTATCTTTAGTTGGTATGGGAAGGTTGAACGACCGTGCGGCCCTGACCGTCAACTGGTTCGTGCGTGGTTGTTTGTGTATAGCATTACTGACCTCGATAGCTAAAACAGGCTTTTTGGGTTTTTGGTCCGTTAGTGTGACAGCCGTTAAGGCTAATTGGTCATATTTTTTATCCACTTATCATATTGTCGCCTATTGATGCACTATTAAGTTATTCTATAATTTTCTCCTATGAGGCCTGTCTGATAATTTAGTGTTTGCAGAATAAAGCCAATTTGGGTCATTATTATCATGCGTGAACTATACTAACAGTTTATTCAATTTATGTTAGTTTTTCTGTATCTTTTTTATTTTGGCTTGCAAGATACATTTGCTTGCTTGTTTTTTCTAATATATTGTCATTGTCATTACGTTACAACAATGTTCTCTGTTAACCAGACATCCATGATTCAGTAACAATAATGTTGATTCATAGGTTCTGGGATTTTTCACCACAACCTTTCTCTTTTATTTAATTTATGCAAAAATCACAATTCTCACCACGACAATTATTAAACTTTAGTATCGTGTGAGAGCCCTCCTTTTGAAATATTTTCAAGTATCGTTTGACATTAAAATGGCAACTTCCCTTTTCGAAGATCACGTAATCACCTGTTTCCTTTACATCACTAATTATGATGTTTCTAAGATCTCAACGTTTTCCTGTAACGGTGGTGCTTGGCCATAACATTCAAGTACTTAATTGTAGCATGCAGCGTATTCACACTCCAGGTGTATGTCATAAGTTTTGTTGGAGTAAATAGAATACTCGTTTGTTTTATATTTTTGTGTTTAATTTTAAATTGAATTTTAGTTTTGACTCTCACTTCTGGAGAACCAATTTAATTTAAATTGTTATTTTCATCACGGATTTTCTTTATTCTCCTAGCTTTTATGTGCCATTGATAACATAAAACCTAACTGAAAGAGTAGCTGAAAATAATAGACGCAAAATAAACGTTTTTCAGTAATACGGGGACATATTTATTGGGAACGCTAATAACATTATTTTAGGTACTATATCGCGACTTATATAATCAAATAATAATGTAAGACATCTTAGTACTGAGAAACCGCTGCCGTCTAAGCCTTACGCGCGCGGACGCAGTCGATCATTATGTTAATAATGTAACTGCAGCGTGTGCGCATCGGAATGCGTTCTCGTTTGCAGTTCGAAGCTATCTGTTTTAATTTCTCGAACAAATGGTAGAAAAGTTCCGCGGTGAATGTTTAGTGAGAAATTATCAACACTCACAAAAACCGTTAATTTTCGTGGAACTGAAAACTTAGAGAAAAATGTGAAAACATTTTTGGTGATTGCTTCTGTCATTAGCAAAAAAGCGATTTGATAATCACCATGATGATGATACCCCGTTTGAGATTTGCCTAAAAACCTAATGAGTTCTACTTTCAATTTAAAGTTAAGTAAGTATATAAAAATCATAATGTGAACTCGAGAATAAAACGTACTCGTGAAATTGTGAATCTACAATAATAGAATAGTCAGAAAATAAAAATAAACTTGCAAATTTACTATGAAAGTGGAAGTACATATCAAATTACTAGTAGAAAAACAACAACTCGGGATCTTCAAAAACGAGCTACTAATTTCACAAAGGGCCGGCAACACATACGTAGCTCAACTTGTGTTATGGGTATCCATGGGCCGCGGTAATTGCTTTTCTTCAGGTGATCAGCCGGTTCGTTTTCCCCTATTACATATGTAAAAAATTACTGTTTCAAACTACATACCAAATATCAATTGAGTGTGGAAACTGTAAATCATTACAGCAATGGTGTCTGATAGCACACACTTAATAAGGACCGTAGACGGCAATGGCTGTCAATTTGCGTGCAATACTTGGTTCATCGCAGACGGAAACGCTTTCCAATTTATGTCACTTTACGCTCCAAGACACTACACCTTCATACTTTAATTCTACTGTATCATCACTACCTTTGTTACTTCGCGATAGAGTTCCTGTTTGAGGAATTTTATTTGTATTGGATTCAATTGGTGGTTTTGAGTTAGTTGAATGCATGGCTTGGTTTTTTATTTCCTGTTGTTAGTTAAGTAATTGATTTTGTAACTGTATGTTAGAGAACCATGGTGTCATAATATAATGACTGTTTTGTTATTTATAATATTAAAAATAATATTATCTGTAATATTATCTGTGCGTGAATACTTATTTGAATTGACTACTACTACTACATCAGCCTATGCTCGTTCATTGCTGGAAATAGGCCTCTCTCATGGCACGCCACTGAGCACGATCCTCGGCCACTCTCATCCAGCTCTTGACAGTCACCTTGCAAAGATCATCGCTCCATCGAGTCTGAGGACGTTCTACGCTATGTTTGCCGATCCGTGGTTTCCATTCAATAACTCGTCTACCCAACGGTTATCGGTTCTTCGGGTTATATGGTCGGACCATTGCCACTTCAGCGTGCTAATGCGGTGGCCGTAAAAGATATATAGTCAAATTTTTAGATATAATTTGTACGGTACACAGTCAGCGTCTACATTTGCTAAGCGCCTCTTTCTCGCTCGAAACATCAAGCTCTCCCGTAGAAAATAATATAAGTCTCATATTATAATTAAACGCGAATCGTTTAAAACTATTACTTATATTGCAGTCAAAACTTCTTGTTCATTTTATACAAAATCTTCAATAGTCTTATTCAATCCTTAAAGGTGTAGGTAATGCTCTTTAAGTAACTGTTTATAACAGAAAGGTAAACAAACTCTATATTGCTTATATATATGTTAGGTGTATATTGACACAACCATGTTAATAAAAAGTAACAGTGAAAACTGACGTCATTGCACATTTTATCAATGTAGTGAAAATACGAAAGTGCCAAACAACAAATTAGGTATAGCACGTAACACTGAGAACACTGGATTTGGAATTATAAAAATATCATTATCAGATTTAGCAGTTAATATAGGCCTCGCTCTAGTAAAATTAATGTAAAGTCTAGATGCAGGTGAAAGTATACTCGCAAATATCAGATGACTTTAAATTGAACAAGTATTTAATTCAGTGTACTCGCTTTAAGGATTAAATCTATCGAAGCTTTCTCTGCATCGGTTGCTTTACATCTTACTAAGCTTTGCACTTCAAGTGAAGGTTTTAATTCACTTGGCCTTTGTTTGCATTCGTGTTCTCATTTTTTGACCTGTATTTTTCAACATAAATTATCAAGCCATTACTAGAATCAAATATGCATTTATTTGATTTCAATCATAGATAAAGTCATCATAATCTCGTGCATTTTTATGTCTTCAATCTGAGCTTTTGTTTTGTTTATTACTCGTACTTTCTTTAAATCGATTCTGAAACGATTCCCAGCAATAAAATTATGTCAAGCGTGATCGTTTATTAGAACTGTGTCACGTCATTGTCTCAAGCAAGAAACCCGTTAGTACGCACTGATCGGTATTTGGCACACTTTGCCTTAAATAAATGGGTACTTTTGTTCTATGACCGACTCATGGGCTGAAAGGATGGCTGTTTTGTTTGAACTGTCCTGACAAACATTTTCTCTTAGCATCACATTGTGTAGTCGCTAATGTATAAGCATGACTTGCACTGGAGAAAGGATCCCACAATCAAAAGCTCATAGCTAAAAGACTATTGAAATGTTTTTGTATTTACTTGTGCGCAAGGGTTGTCATTAAACAAAAAAAACTTTTTTTTTCTATAAGTTAGGCAAGAGACCGAAAGAAATTGAGAAAAATAATTATTATATTCATTAAGGCAACATAAAGTTTTATGAATATAAACTTTTGGTAAAATTCAATTCTTGATCCATTCTATACTCTCTGATTCTCTGATCTGATTCTATACTCGTACAAATTGAGTTAAACACCAAAAAAAAATCATCGCGATACATTATATGAATTGATAAATCGTGCAATGAAGACCCAAAATGCCAGTCTATCCGTGATGAAACAGTATTTCCCCCAAAATTCAATTAGATCGTGGCAATAGAAAGAACATATCGACATTGTGAGCAATAGCGGTTAGGGATGTTGAAATGCACAAGCGACTACTACATAATGTACCATCACTTTTGGAGTATGCATCGGTCAATAAGGTCAATACGTTAGATTGGTTAATGCTTCCATCAGTCTTGAAAGTATTTTTACATCCTGTTGTGAAACATTGTTAAGACAAGTAATATCAATTTACTCTATTGAAGATCTACTAACGATGCGTTGATTGAATTATAATAATAGATCTTCTCGAGTTATATTCGTTTGATTATTGACATTGATGACTTCATTGGTATGTTGAAAAGCTCCAATGAAGCTGAAGTCTGTTAACTTAAATTAGGAAAACTTCGCAGACTTGACACCATTATCAATTTCCGAAAGACAAGCATTTCAAAATTCAGCTAATTGACAGAGGATTTCAATTAAATTAAAAATTAAGTTAATTCTTAGCAGGTTCTTCTTGCTTGAGATGGTTGGTGACTATCATTTCAACCATGAAGATATTAAAAATCAGTATAAGATTGTTCTAGATAAAGACTTAAATCAAAGACGCATTGTGATGTCGCGTAGGCTATAAAAAATCCGAGAACTGTGAAACATTTTAGAAAAGTTATTTG
This sequence comes from Archips crataeganus, assembly GCA_947859365.1. Lineage (NCBI taxonomy): Eukaryota > Metazoa > Arthropoda > Insecta > Lepidoptera > Tortricidae > Archips > Archips crataeganus. The sequence goes on along the minus strand of OX402059.1, from coordinate 18,081,154 downwards.
AGGCAGCGTAAAAACTTGTGCAATACTTTCTTTATGACGTCTAAATATCAAAACACAGAACTGACTGGAGGATCTATAAAGTCATAGTAAAAAAAATCTTTATTCAAATAAGGAAATAACAAAGAGGTTATCGACGTCACAGGAGACCAAAGACCTGGCAGCTACCTCGGGCAGAGAATTAATTTAGCTGTTTAAAAAAGTTTCTGTCTGTCCGTCCATCTGTCACAGGGATTTATGTTTTGAACCGTACTTAATAGCAAAGCTACACACTTGAAATTTTCACCGATTATGTATTACCGCTAACTAATATAAATACTTTATTGAATCAGGCGTTACTTTGCGGAGGTCCATATTAATGAACTAAAACAATTACTTTGCTCACCCGCGACCTTACAATAGTTACGTTTATGCAAGAAATGTGCGTTCATGCAGTTCCTCCACCTCCACACTGTACGAACACACACAAATCACATAAACCCAACCATCACCACCACCAAGCTACACTTAAGGGTTAACATTTGGTAGCATAGCATACGGTTGTGGTAACTCTGAAGATGAGCTCTGGTTGAGTTCGAAACGCGTCAGTGTAGCTTGGTGGTGGTGATGGTTGGGTTTATGTGATTTGTGTGTGTTCGTACAGTGTGGAGGTGGAGGAACTGCATGAACGCACATTTCTTGCATAAACGTAACTATTGTAAGGTCGCGGGTGAGCAAAGTAATTGTTTTAGTTCATTAATATAAATACTGAAACTAATACTAAAAATAAAATAAAGTTTTAACTTAAAGGTGGTTAGAAACGTGTATTTTTCAGCGTTTTTAACTCTGATAACGGTTGATAGGCGACAATCGGCAGTTGCTAGGCAACGCGGGCAACCCTATAATGTATGCTGTTGTGATGTTTACCTACCTCTAAGTATGCGATTTTAGGGCTTATACATTTCGGCGATTTTTTTACTGAATTGTTTTCAAAACATTGTACGAAGGTACCGAACCATTCATGTACGAGTCCGACTCGCACTTGACCGGTTTTTTTAGTAATTTTTAATAGATTTTATTCATTTTTTCATAGTAATAGGTACGTTTAATTTAATATCTCAAGAGCGAAGAAATACAGCTAGAGAAAATTTAGTCGGCTCTACTTCGTCAGATGTTTTAAAAATTATACTCCAAATAGCCCTAACAAATGTATTCGACGTTGAAATTGTAACATATTGGTAGGTACCTGATAATGGATATATTAAAAAAAACAGTCACCTCATTTCAGTAAGACATTCTATCTACCAGGTGACCGAAAATAGTGGCAATAAGCACAGGGTATAATTATCGTTCTGCTAGATCTGTTTGTATGGTATTAAGATACCATAAAGAAAGAATTGTACAAGCTTTTACGCTGCCTTAAATACTCTGAAATGTTTACCAGTTCCCATTATATACATGTGTTCTAAGTCACGACTTATGGTATTGTTTTGGTCAGGTTATCTATGCTTCAGCAGTATCATACCTACACAGCACTGTAACAGTATGCAGATCGGTGAAAGTGCTCTGTACATTCTGTCAACTTGTTAGCTCTAAGGTGTTGTGTTTCCACGCAGTTCTAGAATTAAGGTTACTCTCTCTAGGGCATTCAAGGGTCACTTTCATTCGTTATTGATTGTAAATAGAACCTATTTTTGTTGTAACTCTTGCCTGCTACTTTGTTTGCGTTTCGCGGAAATTCTGTAGCAGTATAGATGAAGCGTAGTGTGGGACGCCCTGCAACACTTTGGACTGATGACCTTAGGAGGACAGCGGGCAGTGGATGGATGAGGGAAGCCCAGGATCGCGAATGTTGGCGCAATATGAGGGAGGCCTACGTCCAGCAGTGGACGGACAATGGCTGTAGATAAATAGATGAAGATTGTGTAGCTTTTATTAAGTAAAAGAAGTTTAAGAATCGAGAGGGGTTCCAAAGATTATTCATAAACACAAGAAAGCCAACAAGGAAAGTTTACTAATTGTTAATTTTCTTGCAGAAAGTAATTTTTTAAGTTGCGTACTCAAGTAGGGTACCCGTCACTAGGCTCCGCCGTCTGTCTATCTGTCACAGGGCTATATCTTTTGAAACGAAATAGGCAGACACATAGTGTGTGGTTACTATAATGCTAATAAAAATATAATCATCATTTAAGGGCTCCACTTCTGTCAGTGGAGAAATTGCCACTTATTCCATTTCTACTACTACTTATTGAATTAATTTAATCTCAGCCTAACTTTTCTTCTCCTTCTCCCAATTTTTCTCTCTAAAATATTTGTTCAAAAAACTGTCATGCTAAATGTATCCATTACTATTGCTATCGTCATTCCTCTTAATATAACAAAAAATAAAATTAAGTAAAGAATAACAAAAAATAATTGAACGGAACAACTGGACTAAGTAACTACTCAGTGGTTTTTTGAAGGAGAATCAAATATAGTAACACTAATAAACTTAATATAATAAAATAAAAAAGAAAGCAAGGAAACAACCCCATTATGTAAAAAACATAATCGTACATCAACAGTGTACCGTTATTAATCCGCTACTCAACCTTAAATTTCTATTTTATATCGTTAATTAAATAGTATTAAGTTAAAAATAAATATTAGAAGAATAGTAGTATCGGAATAATTTTTTTACGTAGATATTAGCTGAATTTCTTTTCATTCCTATACCTAATACCACAGGATGGGAATGTACTCGTAATGTAGCTGAGATGTTCCGGTAATCATAGCAATATTTAAGTAGGTAATGTTTATATCTCTCATGCTACTATGGGTGACACACACAATCATTGTTTTAGGTCAAAGTTTCAACTCATTAAACTGTTATAATAAAATTAGCATTATGTTTCTTTGCTTTTCAAATGCTCTCAAATATCGATAACCGTGAAGTTATTGAAATTTTATGGCATTCAGTGATTATTATACTGTTACGATAATTTAAGTAATAAACGACACGCTCCATGATATTTATTGCGTGTCAATCACGTAAATTGGTATCGCAAATTAATAATCAGTGCTGCTCCGTGTAATTAATTAGAAATAATTAGAAGTTAGACATTTTTTCTACGGATGTAGACCGAAAATACTTTTAATGAGTTCTCCATATTTCGATGCACTTGCATGTCATGATCGCAGCTAGATAGTAAACCCACAGACAGATATTAGAGCTTATCGTAGTTTAATGTTTGTCGGTTGCTTTGCTATCTACAGATAATTAAGATGCATGCAACTACAACCCGTAAAATATGTCTAATGAAATTAACCGTGAATCTTTTTAAACTGTAGACCGGTTTTGTGGAGGTCCGTATAAATAAACTGAAAGAATTTATGCTTGACGGTACTATTCAGTTGTTTCAAAGACTAAATCTTGAATTAGATGCAAATCCTTTCTCGAAAACATTTTGTGAGTACATACAATTTTGTCTTAGTGGATCTAGATAGTAATTTTCATAAAAAAATCTTTAAACAATGAAAAAATATTAACGACGGACGTTTGTTTATTTACTAGTTCATTATAAATTATCAATTAAGTAAAATGTAGATTTTATTTATTTTTCAGGAAAATCGATAGTTGATATCGTTACGTATTGAATCGAATTACCGCCAAATAAAATTTACGTTTTTAAAACAATTTTTCTCGATAACACTCTTAATATTAAGAAACAGATTTTTTTTCTGTGAATAGTTTTTGATGTGTAACTTGATTATAGTTAAACGAACATTTGTTTTTTCATATTTTTACAAGAATTTTTAACATTTAGAATTTAGAGTATAGTGACCGTAAAATTGTCGAGTTTCATACATAACAGACCACAAAAAATTAAAAAAATAAATAAAACAAATTTAAATTATTAACGATACTGGATGATGTAACAAAATTTGATGTAAAATGTTTACACTGTTAAAAAAATGGCAACGAAAATCTAAATATGAAAAAAATGTATAACTCACCGTTTTAAAATTGAAAATACGTTGGAACACACGCGCGCGCGCACACGCAAGCGGAGTGACTGCGCCGGCGCAGCGAACGGTACGCCGTGCCACTTACCGGCACGCCAGCGGCCTATTTGGACCCGGGTATATCAGGGTGTATGTGGATTTTATCCACCAAAAAAGGACGAGATTTTCAATGTTTTTTATGAGTGCCCGATGTATTCGATGCGTTTCACTACCTTCATGTATTTTTCGCGTTCCGTACGTACAGTTCAAATGTAAAAATATCATCATCATCATCCAGCCTATATACGTCCCGCTTCAGAGCACATGCCTCCTGTCAGAATGAGAGGACTTGGGCCGTAGTTCCCAACTTCCCACGCGGGCCCAGTGCGGATAGGGAACTACACACACACCATTGAATTTCTTCGCAGGTACATACAGGTTTTCTTACGATGTTTTACTTCACCGTAAAGCTCAAGACAAAAATGTAATTTCGCACATAAATTCCAAAAAACTCAGAAGTGAGAGCCGGGATTTGAATCCAGGATCCTCTGCTTGAAAAGCCATAGGTCAAACCACTAGGCCACCAAGGCTTGTAAAAATATGGGTGCATCAACTTGCTCATAAATTATGTCACATACATATATCTTATGTCGGTGAATTAAGGTAGCGATACATTATGATATTTATGATTATGATTTTTGCACTTGACCGTACCGACATGAGTTGCGAACGGGACCCTATTACTGAGACTCCGCTCTCTGTCCGTCTGGCCGTCCGTCCGTCACAGGGCTGTATCTTGTAGATTGCATAGTTTACGCGAGATAGCGATAAGCAAATTCTTTGCAGACGAAGACGCGGCCTCATAGTTTAGGGCCATTACAGACAGACTGCATTCCAACCGCAACGTAACTGCCAACTGCTGTCTGCCCATACGTATCGATCACAGCTAAGTAGCATGCAGTTTGCCTGCAGTTTTACTGACTGCAACGGAGCTGCAAAATTTATGGGCAGTCGGCAGTTGACAGTTACGTTGCGGTTAGGATGCAGTCCATCCATAATGGCCCTTAATTTCAGACAAAAAAAAATTTCCTGTAAAAAAAGTAGGCCAATAAATACTACTACTATAAATTAAAAATTTTAAAAACCGCCAGCGCAATTAAGTCATACGTATGTTTGAACATAAAGTAAATGCCCATTACTAAGATCCCTTCCGCAGCTAACAAAAGAGCTGATAACTTTGGAACGGCTGAACTGATTTTATCTAAGAACCATTGCCAAGAAACCTGCTTTCTAATAAAAAAACCGCATTCAAATCGGTTTAGCCGTTTAAGAGCTATGATGCCACAGACAGACACACACACGTAGCGGTCAAACTTACAACCCCTCTTTTTGTGTCGGGGGTTAAAAATATGGTCTACCACCCTACGGTTGAAGTTCATTTGCACGTCATGATACAACGAGGTCGGTTGAGACAGTGTGTGTAATGACTTCACTCAGTTAGATAAGTACTTAACATTAGCGATATTTTGATCTCACAGAAACTTTTGGCAAAACTGGCCGACCGTACAGCAAAATAATAATAATATGCAACTTATTTACTGTGGCGCCACTATCGTATATTTATCGCCTAATCGCGAATTATAACACCATTTAATTTTATTGCCTAGTAATCATTAAAGTAAAATATTTTTTAATAACAATTATGCTTGTTAAAAATCTCTTTTGTAAATAATTTGTACAGTTTTTTGTTGTTGAAATAAATTAGAGGTTTTAGCAGTGACACCTATTAGCCAGCAGCAAAACGAATGATAAGCTGCGCGGTCCGAGTTGGTTGACTGGCGCGTGCAAACGTAATAGCTTTCACAGTTTCATCCATTCCACGTAAGATGGCGCTGTATCAGGAGTTCTCACATCGGTGTATAGATGGCGCTGTGAACTAGACGAGAGGGTTGTTTGTTAGCAGTGTAAATCGGTGAACGGATACCAGGCTTTGTCTTAGTTATTATAATACATCACAATAAAAGCACTGATTGACTGACTGTCTCATCAACGCCCAGCTCTCACAGTTAGACGTTAGACGGCTGAAATATTATCTCAATTATGTAGAAAAATGTGGACGGATTAACGACGTCACCACGTACAGCTTAGAAAGAACGACGAACAACTCGTACGTGTCTCAGTTATATTAAAACCTCACAACAAAAACACTGATTTCTTTCTTTCTTTTGATTGACTGACGGATTTCAAACAATTTCCACGGACACCCTGCAGGTGAATATTCGAGCGTTTTAAACGCTTGTGTCAAACGTCACTACCCTCTCACGGTTCTTACGACGACGGAATTACAAATCGCAACAACTTTGATCAAACTAACTCAGATCGGCACAGTTTCGTTTTCAAAAAAATTCAAAAATTTGAGTATCAATGTTATAATACTTATAATGTCCTTCAACAATTTTTAATTTTGTTGAGATGTTAATGACGAAATTAAATCTAGATGGCGCTGAAATATAGCCAGAGGCTCTGAAGGCAAAACAATAAGACTACAGGTGTTTCATATTACTACAAATGTATAATTTTTTTAAAATATTGCATAATAATACATTTGCAGTGAAATGAAATACCTGTAGTCTTATTGTTTTGCCTTCAAAGCCTCGGGCTATATTACAACGCCATCTAGATTTAATAATCGAACAACACAGACCGCGGCCGATCCGTACTATGGCGACTGCCAATCCAGTCTATATCATCCTTGGTTTTACTACAGGACGAATTTCTGGCAAAACTGAACTATCTGTCACCAATAAAAAAAGTAAAACGTCATAAAGACGTCAAACATTACACAGCTCACATCGAATTTTGAATAAAACCCACCGCATGCAGGTAAACATTTGGGCATTTTGACCGCTCGTGTCAACGTCATTACCCTCCCATTGTTGTTATGACTACAGAATAACAAGTCGCAATATCTCCTGTCTCTGTCTGTGTCTGTTCCTTCCAAATGTATTTTTTCCTGTGTATCGAATATGTGTAAATCTTATCTTAACATCACGTCTTTCAACAATATATTTATGTTATTGAGATGGTAATGATAAAAAAAATTATACACCGCGCGTATTGACTGCAACGAGAACCAAGCCTTGCACGTAAACTATTCTAACTAAAGGGCTATTTTCGGCCAAAATGAACCATCTGTAACAATAAAAAAAAGTAAAACGTCATCCAGCCATCAAACATGACAGCTCACATAGAATTGTCATTACAATCATAACTCGCAAAGAAAGCGGAGTGAATCGCTTCGGAGCACTTTCCTCAGGCAAATCGGTTTTATTGGATTTAACACAACTCTACCGATTTTCCAGCCAGCAGGGGCGTGACCTTAGGTAAGCGAAAGCCTTCACGGCTGATATTAGTATTAAATAATAACTACTAGCTGCTATTTCAGTCAAAGGAAGATTCATCTTCATCACCCCGTCAAGATTGCAAAAGTTACATTTTAAAAGTTATCGATCTTATGTGTCTAATCAACAATACTGTATCTGACTAACAAACTGACAATGCACGGTTTAAACCACTAGAGCTAGAAACTTGAAATTCGGTGAGCACATACTTTGCGGAACAATTTTAAACAATATCATCACCATCATCATTGCAAAACAGATCGGTCCCGCGCCACCCGCATCCAACGCGATCCCGCAAACTTAACCAGGTCGTCGCTCCATCTAGTTGGAGGCCTACCTACACTGCGTCTTCCGGTCTATCATAAGGAAGCTCAAAGTCACTCAGAGGGCAATGGGGAGGGCTATGTTCGGAGTTTCTCTGCGGGATCGCATTAGAAATGATGAAATCCGCGCACTAAAGTCGCCGACATAGCTCGAAGAATTGCCAGACTCAAGTGGCAGTTGAGTAGGCAGGGCACATCGCACGTAGAACTGATGGCCGATGGGGCAAAAAGGTTCTCGAGCGGCGTCCACGCACCGGAAGACGCAGTGTTAAACAATATAAACTAATATAAATTGGTACCTAATAAAAAAACCTAAACTAATGTAATAGAACACCGGCGTGAAGCAGCAGTAATCCTGCTTGCGTTTCGTACGGTCAGTGAGAGTGCCGGGGGCCCAATACCTCACCCCTTCCCTCTTCCCCTCCCTCACCCCCTTCCCCTGTTCCCTATCCTTTAGGGCCGACAACGCACTGGCATCGCGTACGCGTAAAGCGCTGCGGGTGTCTATGGACAGTGGTGATCATTTAACATCAGGTGACCCACTAGTTCGTTTGTCTGGCCTATCTAACATAAAAAAAAAAAATTATAAGTAAACTAATATTAGGGTCTTAGTCTTACACACCATAAGTAACAAAGTTGTCTCTCCTGTGGATATAAAAGTAGCGATTCCGAGTCAGCAAACTACTTACTATACTTACACTTAGTCATCAGTCAGTAGTCATATTTATACTTAGTCATCGATAAGGAGGGAGGGGAAATAATTTATATTTGCATTGGCGATCCCTAGTTTTGAAATAGCGTAGCTACTTTGTTAAAAATGTAGCTGTGTTGAATACTTCAGGTGTATCCTATCCTAACTAATTATAAATGCGAAAGTAACTCTGTCTGTCTCGCTTTCACGCTAAAACTACTGAACTGATTTAAATGAAATTTGGTACACAGAAAGTATAGAGCCTGAGAAAGGACATCTAGGCTATATATCATCACGCTAACACCAATAGGAGCGGAGCGGAGCGGAAGAATGTTTCAGAATCGGGGGTTTTTGAAGTAAAACTTCTATAGGCACGCTTGACATGGGAGAGGTACGGTGGTGAATGTGAACGCGGGTGTGCGGGGGGTGCAGGGGGGGGTTTTATGTTGGGGGGGGTAATGTTTGTAAATCGAGGAACTAAGGAGAGCCGTAATTGATGAAAAAGCAAATTGGATAAAAAATAAGCTGCCCAAATTACTAATTCCACGCGGACGGAGTCGCGGGCAAAAGCTAGTAGTATATATACCTTGTTGAGTTTCTTGCCGGATTTATCTCAACAGGGTTTTTTCATACCGGTGGTGGATTCTTCAACATTCAATAAATGTTTGATATACGAGGGGCGTTCAATATAAAGTGAGAATGAGATGCAAACTCTTTTAATATTACGAAATTAAATACTGGCCGGTAAAGCTAATCTATCTAGCTGATTGCTATGAAATAAAAAAGTAACTGTCTTTTGTTTAAAAAAATATACGGTAATTTCTTTGCAATGCTATTGAGTACGTTAGCGAAAATGGAGAAAATTGAACTGCGCGCCGTTATCAAATACTTGTGTTTGAAAAATTTTTCTACAGACCAAGTCAATTTGGATTTGCGGGACACTTTAGGGTCTAATGCTCCTCCGTATTCGACAGTCGCACGTTGGTGCGCCGAATTTAGACGTGGAAGAACATCGACAATGGACGACCCCCGCTCCGGACGCCCTACTACAGCAGTAACTGAAGAAATTGTGAAAAAAGTCGAAAACTCAGTTTTGGCGGATCGTCGTGTCACGGTTCGTTTTACTGCTGAAAATGTAAAGATTTCAACGGGGAGCGTGCATATTATTTTACATGAACGCTTGGGTATGAAAAAGGTATCTGCGCGTTGGGTACCAAGAATGCTTACTGACACGCAAAAACAAACTAGACTAGAGATTTGTCAAGAAGCTTTGAACCTGATGCAGCAAGACCGGGAACTTTTTTTGGCGCGATTTATAGCAATGGACGAAACATGGCTCCATCATTACGACCCAGAAACGAAACTGCAGTCTATGACATGGAAAAGGCCATCATCTCCAACTCCGAAGAAATTCAAGGTGAGCCCATCTGCCGGTAAGGTCATGGGCTCTGTTTTTTGGGATGGTAAAGGGGTATTAATGATTGAGTATCTCGAGCATGGAGCCACTATTACGGGCACATTATACGCCAAACAAATAGCAACATTGCGCAATGAGATCCGCGAAAAACGGCGAGGTAAACTCTCAAAAGTTGTGCTGTTCCACCAGGACAATGCCCCGGCACACAAGTCCGCCGTTGCAATGGCTGCAATTCGTGATGCTGGGTTCGATATCCTTAAGCATCCTCCGTATTCACCAGATCTCGTTCCCAGTGATTTCTACCTGTTTCCGAGATTGAAACAATACCTGAGAGGCCAGAAATTTGAAGACGACGACGCGGTAGTCGCTGCAGTACAAGATTTTTTAAGTACTCAAGATGAGACCTTTTTTAAAAATGGAATTTTAAGTTTAGAAAAAAGATATACTAAGTGTATTATGCTAAAAGGTGACTATGTCGAAAAATAAAATGACATTTAGTAAAAGTTGTTTATAACATACTCATTCTCACTTTTTATTGAACGCCCCTAGTAGTCTGTCCAGCCTATGAAATAAATAAATATTCTTTGACCACTTTTCTTTCTTAAGTTATTTCCCAATGTGTTTTTTTACCTTCTCCGCATTCCATTTTACGCAAAAAGCCCTTTCTTTAGGTTACTGACGGTCTTTTACTTACTTTAATGATCTTATAGTAAGCAGATACGTGTTTGTTGGAAATAGTATGGTTTTACTTGAATAAAAGCCCTAAGCGGTTTAGATAAGGTTTAAATTGGATAATCCAACTAGTTAAAATATTCCTGGGACCGAAGATGTACTTGAGTGTTTTTGTTCAAAATAATAGAAGCAGTACAAAAAGTTGGAAAAAGAGTTTCAACAAAGTAAAAAATACAATACATTGCATTCTAAAGGTGTTGTCATTACCATATCTCTTTGATATCAAAAGAACTTGTTTAAGCCTACAGATTAACTTATAGTTATAGCAAACTTCTTGATTTTAAGCTTTGTTTTCGCATTATTACGTTCTTTTTAATTATTTTTATGGAGTCATATTTTTTGTGATTTTTTACATTACGTTCTGTGTAGTAATTGTAATATGTTATAGTTTACCTAAAATATTATGTTCAATGTCAAACAATTACTTTGCTCACCTGCGACCTTATGATAGTTACGTTTAAGCAAGAAATGTGTGTTCATACAGTTCCTCCACCTCCACACTGTACGAACACACACGAATCACACAAATCTAACTACCACCAAACTACACTGACGCATTTCGAACTCAATCAGAACTCATCCTCAGAGAGAGAGAGAGTTACTCTGAGGATGCTCATGAGCTCATGAGGATGAGGATGAGTGTAGTTTGGTGGTAGTTGGGTTTGTGTGATTTGTGTGTGTTGGTACAGTGTGGAGGTGGAGGAACTGCTAACACACATTTCTTGCATAAACGTAACTATTATAAGGTCGCGGGTGAGCAAAGTAATTGTTTCAGTTCATTGATATGGACCTCGACAAAGTAACGCCTGATTCAATAAACTAGTTTCTTGAAATCGAGAGTAAATTTAGTTAAACAATACTTTGAAGCAGGTTATGTTTTTTAATAATACTTCTCTTTTTAACTACGCTACGCTTCACACACACCATTGGATTTCTTCGCTGGTATCTTCACGATATTTTCCATCACCACAGCAAATTTGTAATGTAATTTTGCACATACATTTAGTAAAACACAGAGGTGCGAACCCGGGCTCGAACTCACGATCCTCTGCTTGAGAGGCTGTAGTCAAAGCACTATGCTACCACGGCTTTTTATTTTTTTATTTTAATTAACACATTGTATAACTTGTAAACAGTTTTTTGGATAAACACTCCTTATGAACTGCAATTTTGAAACTAAATATAGCTGAAATTGACGATAACCCTTACGGTATTCGACTCAAATTAGACCAGCAAACGTAAGATTAGCCACCAAATAAGGATCGAGTCAGTTTTCAATTTCATCGTGACTTTCCCATGAACTCGAATCCAATACGTTCGAAAGCCTGCACAGAGCCATTCTGGTTTAAATAACTACTATCCATTTCCTTCACAACCGGAATTTTGGACTTTATATAGAAAATTATTAGGTTTCTATTGCATCTGTTTTATAAAACACATAAATACTTTTCAAATGCTGCTCTTTGAGTAAACTACAACACTTGTTGTAGGTCTTTAACTATGTGTATAAGAAGTATGAAGCTTTAACTTATTTGTTTTATGCCTCTGATTTTAAGTGGCTAAAGAACTAACGACCGCTTTAGCCCAGTTGGTAGTGACCCTACCTACGAAGCAAGAGGTCCTGGGTTCGAATCCCGGTAAGGGCATTTATTTGTGTGATGAGCACGAATATTTGTTCCTGAGTTATGGATGTTTTCTATGTATTTAAGTATTTATTTATCCATATAAGTATGTTTATCGTCGTCTAGTACCCATAGTACAAGCTTTGCTTAGTTTGGGACTAGGTCGATTTGTGTAAGATTGTCCCCTAATATTTAATATTTTTTTATATAATATACACGTGAAACTACGAAAAATTCGAATCATTGATTTCGCGGTTTTGAATAATACAAAAACAACAGTTTCAGAAAATTATTTTATAAATTATAATTAAACGCCCCTGTGCTTAAGTGCACCTGGCTCAAGTAACTCTAAGGATAATGCCCACAAACTAAAACCAACTGCAATTCTACGACCACACACCACACCAACTGTAGTTAGTCAATCTTCGTTACACACGGGATACGGTGGTAGGAATGCTTTAGAGCTCCACCCAATTACTACAGAAATATTTTTTTGTTATCATCACTGATATTATAGTTAAAATTTTATACGCTGGGGGTTTAGGACTACAGAACTCATTTTGGTAAAGATAACATTGTTCTAGTTTGTTGAAGCCTACCGCTAATAACAAATCAGAACAAGTAACAAAAAATGCAAACAAATAGCTACCGTCTTCTCTAACTTACAAGGTTGAAATTGCAAAAGCTTAACTCATTAAGAAAGGCCTTTCGTCATTGTAAGCGGTACTCAGGTGGATCGTCGGCGTTGTAGTGCGCCCATAATAGAACAAACGAGAACAATGTTATCTTTACCAGATGAGTTCTGCAGTCCTAAACCCCCAGCTTATAAAATTTTGACTATATGAATTTCGAGAGTATGATTCAGAAAAACGCGTACGTTTTATTTATGACATTGTCAGATGTTTTTGAACTACTTGGGCCGCCAGATTAACCACGACTTGCTTAGTCGCAAATTGATTGATTGAAAAAGATTGTATCCTATAGTCTAACGACCGCTTTAGCCTAGTTGGTAGTGACCCTGCCTACGAAGCAAGAGGTCCTGGGTTCAAATCCCGGTAAGGGCATTTATTTGTGTGATGAGCACGAATATTTGTTCCTGAGTTATGGATGTTTTCTATGTATTTAAGTATTTATTTATCTATATAAGTATGTTTATCGTCGTCTGGTACCCATAGTACAAGCTTTGCTTAGTTTGGGACTAGGTCGATTTGTGTAAGATTGTCCCCTAATATTTATTTATTTATTATTTTATATATAGAGTACTTACCCCTCCAAACCATTGGTCTGCTTTCCGTCGTTCTTCACGGCACTTCTTCTATCCCCGTTCTCTCCGTCCTCCATGAGTTCACCTTCCTTTCCTTTGTTTCCATCGATCACGATCCATCCAATTAAATAAGTAAAAGTAACTCCGTGAACTGCAGTTTATTATAGCATTACATCCGTAATGTCAGAAATGATATCTATGGTAACCTTTCGTAATAAAGGTTAGGTACGCCTATAAAATTACGAGTAAACTCCGTTAGCTTGTTAAATCACCTGTGGCCAACTATGCTGTTATGTATACTTCCGTTTCGTTGCTATTTTATTATATCTTCCATATATTACTTGCTTTTTCTTCCAAAGGTTTATCGTAATGGATGGCCGCAAGTATCTGCTAATGTGTTTCTGTATCAATCACTTTAACGCTGCAATTATTTTTTTCTTTACCATTATCATTATGTCTTTGTTATGAAACAGTTGTTTGGTCGCGTCATCAGAGAGAGTCGATGACGATATGGTAATGTGGCTTGTAAAAAATCTAATTTCCTTGGGTAATTTGTTTGTCACTGCTTTCCTTCTAACGATGTCAGGATGATTTCTGATGACACGTGACTGGAAAAAGAGAAAGGAAACATGAGGTTGGATGTTGATAGCACAAGACGAGTGATCGTAGATAAAAACAATAACAATGATGCAAAACAATAGAAAAACATAAAAAACGAACAATAGAAAAACAATCGTTTTAGCCTAGTTGGTAGTGACCCTGCCTACGAAGCAAGAGGTCCTGGGTTCAAATCCCGGTAAGGGCATTTAATTGTGTGATGAGCACGAATATTTGTTCCTGAGTTATAGATGTTTTCTATGTATTTAAGTATTTATTTATCTATACAAGTATGTTTATCGTCGTCTAGTACCCATAGTACAAGCTTTGCTTAGTTTGGGACTAGGTCGATTTGTGTAAGATTGTCCCCTAATATTTATTTATTTATTTTATTTATTTATTTATTGAAATCTGACGCAGATCTTCAGCAGATTTAAACGACCACGAAAAATCATAAAGGATTCAGCAGTCGATACAATATAAAATAAGAATATGAATACATATTAATTAAGCGTGGTAAATGAAATTACGAAACATGGAAACAAATTTTACGCTTGTAGATTACCCCTAATTGTTTTTTACACACTAAGCTTTTGGTTCCACGCGAAAGTGTTACTTTTAAAATAAAAACGATTTTAGGAACAGCATTATGCCAAAACGAGTGCGCTCTCAGAATTTAAATTTTAATAAGAGGTACTCGAGTAACGGCCGGACTTAACGGATATTTACCTAAATAAAATGTTTAAACAGAAACAGCTCGCATGCGTCGGAAACACTTAAAACTACAGCTGGCCTTTCCCTTTATATTAAACTGCACAAAATTGTGAGAACAACTCAATCTGCTAAAATTGTACACATTGTGTTTTCTACAATATTAACAAGCCTCCACAATGTGCCATGACTTGTAGTAAATGTGACAGTTGTTATTACGTTATTATTAACAAGCATTTTTGTCACTTAGTTTCAATGTCTTTAGCTTTCGCTGCGTTATTTTAAAACGTTAAAGGGGCAGATATTTGTGTGAAAAATACGAATGTTTGTGCTCGAGTCTTGCATGTTTAATATGTATTTAAGTATGTATTTATCTATGTATATAAATAAGTTTATTCGTTGTCTAGTACCCATAGTATAGTCGACCAAGTAAGTGCTTTACCATTTTTTGTGACAGTTCCTACATCAGAATAAAAACAATAAGGCTGATTGTCACATTGACTTGTAAGTGAAAATAGCCTTTGATGTCTTAAGTCATACAACTGACATTGAACTTTAGGGTGGTAAAGGAGTTTCTTGGTCGACTATACAAGCTTTGTTTAGTTTGGCTAGGTCAATTGGTGTCAACCTGTCCCATGATTTAATTATTAATTGGAGTAAAGTCCTACTAACATTATAAATTGCGCTAGTAGTCGCTACAGGAAGATAAGCTAAACCCTTCATGTCCTAGTCAACAGAATAAATGAATCCGAGCTCTCTCAAGTTTCTCCTCGGGATTAAAAATTTGCTCGCTCCCTTTAGCTCACATTTTCAGTCACTCTCGTTTATATCTCGATTAGACAGACATACGAATATTTGAACAACGGGGACACTAAACGCACGACTTGCATCGAATCGGGGACGAAAATAATCGTCAAAAGAAAATGAGAGTCCATATCACGACGCCGGTTTTGATATAGTAATTTACTAGATTAATGAGGTTTTGAATGGTTTTTAAAAATCGGGTACGCGTCATGATATCAAATTTCATAAGACCTAAGAACGGAAATAAGGATATTGAGACCTCGGGGTCTCGGGGTTTAAACTTTCGGTCAAATAAACATTCGGATGTTTATTTGACCGAAAGTTTAAATCCCGAAAGTACGTTTGACCAAACATGTATAAACCAGAAAACTATAATCTCGATGAATATTTAATTAGTCTGGATGCAATTGCACCAAACAGACACAGAACGATATATTATTTTATATTATTTTTTTATTTTGCTAGAGGTTTGTAACTTTGTATGAATATGCTTATTTGTTTGCATGTAGGGATAGTCTCTAGAAGAAAGGTACCGCTTCTTAAAAAAATTTCACTAACAGTAAACTCGTACCTAATCAATCACCACATTCATAATATCCAGGGAAAGTGAAAAATTTCCACGGAACAAGTTGTTAAAATTAAAAAATAGTTTTAGTTTGCTAGGTCCAAGACTTATTTAGGCGTTGATGAGTGAGTTTCTTAAGATTTTTTTGTAAATGTTTTTCGTATACAGTCAATTCATCATCATCATCATCATCATTTCAGCCGAAAGACGTCCACTGCTGAATTAGGGCCCCCGTAAGGCTCGCCAAACAGATCGGTCCTGCGGCATCCGCATCCAACGCGATCCCGCAACCTTAACCAGTCAATTAATTAATCAGAAAATTAAACAAAACCATTTCTTTCTTTGAGCAGCCATGTTTATTTATTTATTTATTTATTTATTTATCACATTACATCTATCTTAACAGTTACCCAATACGATAGAGTAGCACATTTCACTTACAATTTAGTACATTAGTGATAGCATAATACAAATAAACTAACTCTTGTGAACTAATTAAGAGAGCAACAGAAGACATCAAGTTGGGAGGCTACCCGGTTTATAGTGCGCAGCGCGCGCGAGCACGGCGCGGCGCGCAGCAGCGCGGTGCGCGCGCGCGGCACGGCCAGCAGCGGCACCGCGCCGCGCCGCCACACGTAGCGGTCCGGCACGCGCAGGCTAATCGTTGCCAGTACAGAGGGGTTGCTGCTCTTTCCTTGCAATAGTTTTAGTATGTATAAAGAGACGGCCAGTTCTCTCCTGACCTCTAACTTGTCGTATCCTACCATTCCCAACACAAATAATGTGGGATACATCAGTGGATAATACGGATACACGCCATACAGTTTTAAGTACAAGAGTCTAACAAATTTATTTTGGATTTTCTCCAGCATAAAGCTATATTTGGCCTCGCTCGGGCTCCAAATAACTGAGTTAGACTCCAAATGGCTTTTCACGAGTGCTTCGTAAAGAGCGCGTATAGCACTCAAGTTCGAAAAACCCTTCGTCTGGCGCATTACAAATCCCAAGTTTCTGTACGATTTTTTACAGATTAAAGTAATGTGGTTTTTAAACGAGAGATCAGCAGTAAAATGTACTCCTAAGTCCCGCACCTCAGTAAGGCGCTGTAATAGTAATGTAAAAAGACTGGAAACATTATATTATCCTAAGCTTTCTTTTCATTGGAAACTAACAACGTACCTATCACGTTGTTTGAGCCTGGTTCACACCGTGAGCAACACCAAAGATAAAATTAGTCATTAACATAAATACAAATGAGAAAAGGTAGATTAATTACAATCTTTAATCGCATAATCGACCACTACACATCCGACATTCCAACAGACGGACATAAGCGGTGTTGTTGTTAAGCCACGCGTAGCCATCACGTGCGGTGCTGCTCAAACACGTGTAAGTCGCGTGTTTCTGTCCTTTTCTATTCATGGCAAAGGTAAAAAAAATGTTCTAGAGCTATTACTGCACATCATAAATACACACGAGTGGTAGGTATATTGCCAATAGTTATTTAATTATGTAATTTATTGAATCAGGCGTTACTTTGCGGAGGGCTATGACCCAATGCGGAGGGCTATGGCTATCAATGAATGAACTGAAACAATTACTTTGCTCACCCGCGACCTTATGATAGCTAAGTTTATGCAATAAATGTGTCCTCAAATAAAATGTTAGAGTCTGACATCTGGTAGCATGGTGAATGGATGTGTTGCTTTGAAGATGAGCTCTGGATGAGATCGAAACGCGTCAGTCAGTGTGGTGGTAGTGATATTCTTTGTGTGTAACGTAGTCCCCTGTTTCCTCTCTGGATAGTGACGTTAGAGCAAATATTTTTTACCATTAAATCTATATCTACCACGACCATACCTATGTTTTGTTTTTTTTCCATATTTCAATTATCATAAGAAGTAAGGAGTCTTCAAACTATAAAATTTGCCTAATTTCAAACAGTCATAAAAAAAAATTACTCATCCCAACAATAAAATGAAAACATAGGGGCATAGTTACATAGCGTTCCTCTAATTAATTTAGAGAAAATATTATTATTGGTCAAGTTTTTGTGAAGAAAATAAGGGACTACAAAATGCTGTTTTGATCAATTTTATTTACTTACTAGCTGTTGCCCGCGACTCCGTCTACGAAGAATAGGGGTATAAAAAATAGCCTACGACCTATTCTCAGACCTACTAAATACAGGGAAAAAATTTCATAAAAATCGTTCAAGCCGTTCGGAGGAGTTCGATAACAAACACCGTGGCACGAGATTTTTAAATTAGAAGATTAACTTAGCCTAGTTGGTAGTGACTCTGCCTACGAAGCAAGAGGTCCTGGGTTCAAATCCCGGTAAGGGCATTTATTTGTGTGATGAGCACGAATATTTGTTCCTGAGTTATGGATGTTTTCTATGTATTTAAGTATTTATTTATCTATATAAGTATGTTTATCCGTTGCTTAGTACCCATAACACAAGCTTTGCTAAGCTTACTTTGGGACTAGGTCAATTGGTGTGAATTGTCCCATGATATTTATTTATTTATTTATTTATAACTGTTTGAGCTGCAGTTATCTCTTTCTTGCTGTACCTATACAGAGGGGTTGCAGCGAGATAGCGGCATTGAATATAATTAAAATGCCTAGGTACTTATTTTTCAGAAGTCTCTCATATCCTCTCAAGTGATCCACGCGCGAGATGGTAGTGATTTATCTGCCCTTTCTTTTTAATGTCCCTGGTCATAAATAAATCCAATTTTCTTTAAATTCTAAATTACAAATAAATCAAGATACAACTAGAGAGTGTACTAAGTGCCAGCTTTAATAAATTTTAATGACAAACCACTATAAATGCAAAGTGCATTCGAGACGCCACAATGTAATAAGCGATCCCAATGGCCTATGCACCTCGAGCGCTGTGCCACTTTCTAAGGACAAAGGATTATAACTTCTTGTGAGGTAAGGGGTATCTAATAAATGTAATTAGGGAGACTTTCATATTTTGAACTAGCTTTCAACCGGATACGTATCAAAATATATAAAGTTTAAAATTAATAAAGGACGAAATACATAATGGTCATTTGATATAATGCAATTTTCTTGGAAATTATCAACTTTACAGGATTTTCATAAAATTAACCTAACCTAACCTAAACCAATCTGTAGATTACACCATTAAAAAAGTTCGTTTTATCAATAGTTTCATAGAAAATTTTAGTATATATTATGACCATTATGTATTTCGTCCATTATTCGTTTTAAACTTTATATATTTTGATACGTTCCCTTTCAACCGCGTCTTCGTCTGCTTAGAATTTAAATTTGTGGTAAAGAATTAGATATGATTAAATCCGCGCAAGAACTAAAGTCACCGACACAGCTCGAAGAATCGCCAGACTCAAGTGGCAGTGGGCAGGGCACATCGCTCGTAGAACTGACGGCCGATGGGGCAAAAAGGTTCTCGAGTGGCGTCCACGGACCGGAAGACACAGTGTAGGTAGGCCTACAACAAGATGGAGCGACGACCTGGTAGGTCGCGGGATCGCGTTGGATGCGGTTGGCACGGGACCGATCTGTTTGGCGAGCCTTGGGGGAAGCCTATGTTCAGCAGTGGACGTCTTTCGGCTGAAATGATGATAAAGAGGATGATGAAAGCTTTTTCATCTCTTTAATAGAAATAAACAAAAATCGGTTATCATCAACATACAAACATCTTTCGTCATCATCGGTAACAGTTAATAGTAACTAAATCCCGTTTTTTTTCTTATCCCGTTGGAAATTCCTAAAATTAGTTTATTACCTACTTTGACTTTGAAGATTTGAAGATTCAAGTTAGTAATCATAGCTAAGGAGACGGGGTTACTCCGAATCGGATATATCGCGCTCTTAGATCAGCAGTGAACTAACTCAAAACAATCCACCATTTTAATTTAGACCCTCCTGAAAGTAAGTGAAGTCTAAATTAGAATGGGAAATTAATTGGAGTTAGTTGACTCTTGATCTATTTAGGAGTGTGGTATACCTAAATCATGTTTATTCCCTTATCCTTGAGAACTGAAAGATATTTTTTCTGATGATTTGAATGTATTCAAAAAAAAAGTTTTGGATGCATTTAAACGGCATTCGAACCTGGTTCACTTGGATGTACGCGCCTAGCGTCCTACATTTGGACAAGGAGCTTCCCGTGTGTCTGTTTTAAAATATCTTAGATTTCGTTGAGCAAAATTACTCCTGATAATAACTATAAATTAATAGTAGATTGTACACCAAGGGGATAAAGCACTGCATTATGTCACGGGCGCGATATTGAATCCTGAGCGTATCGAGGGACTCCAGATTTAACTCCCGAGCGTAGCGAGGGGATTTTTAGTTGATTCCCGAGCGAAGCGAGGGAATTAAGATGGAGTCCTGAGAGCAGTGAAGGATTTAAGCGCGCCCAAGGCAAAATCAGTTTTATCCCCGAGGAGTATACTCTACTTTTCTCACCTTTTGCGAGACAATAAAAACCAAGGCTACTAGAAAAATACTCGAAATAGACCCAGAAGCACTGATTCTGACACTGACTTTGCGCCTTTCGCAGTTTTCCATTTGTCGAAATCTTTGTAAGCTTTTAAGCGCTTTACCTTGGACTTCTCTGGGAGTACATTATTAACAATTTCTAAGGCCGACTTGCGCAAACCTGGGTTAGCTACTTAACTCCGAGCGAGTTAACTGCTAACCCAGGGTTAACAAGTGTCAAAATGTATGGAACTGTCATTCTTAACCCAGGGTTACCGATTTAATTTTTTTACTCTGAACTGTGCAAGTGGTCCTAAGGCGTCTAATTTAATGGAATCGAGTCAAATCACTTTCGTCACTCGATATTTTCTTAATGTTTTATCTTCTTTTGCAGTTTTGATACTTAATATTGTAGCATATTGAAACACTCGCGGCTTTTGTTTAAGTATTTGACTTTGTTTTGGTTCAGCCGCGGAACTGCAAATAAATGAGGCGCGAGCTAGACCTGCTGCGGCCTGCGGCCTTAAGTGCATACCAATAAGAACTACGAGAAGTGAGAATCACATTACTGCCCGGCGGGTTATAATGAAATTCGGTACAACATTACTGCCCGGCGAAAGCCAAGGGCTATAATGATTTACTTTGAGAGAGGTTTGCATGATATATAATAAGGCATTGTGGAGCAGGTGGTGTGAAAAAAAATTTAAAAACCCCCAACGTAATTTCGTCGCACATTATTATGTTTAAAAATAAAGTAAATGCCCAATGCGTCTAATATTTCTTCTGCACCTAACAAAAGAGTTTATAACTTTGAAACGGCTGAACCGATTTTGATGAAACATATCTAAGAACCATCGCCAGGAAACCTGCTTTCAAATCAAAAACCGCATTCAAATCAGTTCAACCGTTTATGAGCAATGATGCCATAGACAGACACACACACATAGCGGTCAAACTTATAACACCCCTCTTTTTGTGTCGGGGGTTAAAACAACAAATATTAACTCTAGCGTAAGTTTTAAAAGGTGCATAATTGGCCACAACATTCTTTAGAGTTCATCATAAAAAGTTAGTATATCGAATGATTATTATTATAGTTTTACTAGCTGACCCGGCGAACTTTGTTCCGCCTTAGAGTACCCCCCCCCCTCACCCACCCCGCATCCTGGCGTTCGCCGCTCGCTTGCAACTGACCCTCTGTCCCTCGCCGATCCCTTGCAACTGTCCCTCGCGGCTCATGTACATAGGTACATTGCGTCATCCTTTTTCGTGTATGCAGCCGGCGTTCATCGATTTATTAGGCGTTGTCACGTCAAAAATTAAGGGGTGGACCACCCTTTACATTTAGGGGTATGAAAAATAGATGTTGGCCGATTCTCAGACCTACCCGATATGCACACAATGTTTCATGAGAATCGGTCGAGCCATTTCGGAGGAGTTTGGTAACAAACACCGTGACACGAGAATTTTATATATAAGATTTTTCTGAAACCGCAAACTTCTTAGGATTTATAAAAACGCCATCCTATTAGTTTAGGTTTGGGTAGTTTTACAACAATCTTAAAAGTTTCGACGACGAAGTGTCGATGTTATAACCATTCGGTATTTTAATACATTCGATATGCTAATATTCGATGTTTATATGACCGTCTAAGTAAGGATAAACGCTTTGTTTTACTGTGATACATGAATGTACAGAGAAAGCGTTTCTTGGTAAAATTACGCACTTGCATATGCATGGAATGATTCTGATTGAGACAATTAACTGATGATGATTTCCTAGTTTGGCCAAGCGCCTGTTAACAGCTGTAATGGACGACGTTTTATTTTAATTAGACTATTAAAAAGATTTAATGACGGATGTAAGATGAATGGTTGAACGCAGTTGTAGGTTTTCATTGTGATTTTAACGCATGTTAATTCTTGTAATTGATTGAAGGCACAGTAGGACTTAGGATAGTGTTAGGAAGATTATTGCTTTGAATAGAAAGTTTGTTTTACAGTGTGAGGAGTCCCAAAGTGTTTCAGTTGGTTTTGCTTTCTGGAGTCGCAATTATGTTAAAAGTGTCTTTTTTTTAGTACTTACTTACTTACTACACTGGCTCAGCGACCCAAAGAGGATCTTGGCCTCCGACACCAGAGAGCGCCACTCTTCCCTATTTTGCACCACCTCGCGCCAATTGGCTTTTTGGCTTGGTCTTTTTTTTAGTAAGGAAAATTTAATATGATTTCTGCTCAGTATCACGAGCTTTTTCGATCTTTCTAGGAAAAAAAATGTCCCAAAATGTCCATAAAATTTTCATTATAAAGTCTATGAAAAATGATAACTCGACGGAAAAAAACTTGGGAATTAGGGACCGATCACTGAAACTCTTTGGGGGGGGGGGGGGTCTTTGTCCAGCAGTGGACAGCTTTTGCCTGATATGATGTTGAAAAGACTCAGTCCTGTGACTGACGAACCAAGAGACAGAAGCCACAGTAGCCCGCTGGTACTTTTGGTCGCGGAACACTAAAAATATTACAAAGTAACATAAAAAGTGCATTATTATGAATTCGATGTTTACTTGGCTTAGATCGCTACAACCGCAGCCCGCTGCACTGATGGTAATCGCTTAACGACTGTAATTGAGTCAGTAATTGCGGTGGCATGGTTTACTCTAACCAGTGTCCGTGACAGTTTATACGAAAGAATAAAATATGAGTATATAAGCAGTTTGATGGTTTATATGAAGTTCCCAATCCGCAATGGGTCTCTGTGTGAACTACAGCCCAAATTATCTCATTCTGAGAGGCCTGTGCCTAGCGGCCGTATATAGGCCGGAGATGATGATGATGATGATGATGATGATGATGATGATGATGATGATGATGATGATGATGATGATGATGATGATGATGATGATGATGATGATGATGATGATGATGATGATGATGATGATGATGATGATGATGATGATGATGGTGGTGGTGATGACGATGGTGATGGTGTCTATGGAATACTTCGAAATATGATTTGGAAATTTTAACTAAGTAAACAGCCCTGTAGGGGTTTTTCATTAGATTTTTGATGCAAATGCAGTCGCACAGTTTGATGCGGTACAATTTGACTATCGACCAGTGTATGGTAAAATTCGTGACTTTAATAAAAATTTCCTAACGGACTTTTAATAGTAATTTCAGTCAAACCAGCCTATCAGCTATCAGCACAAATCTTGTGTAAAAGAAGAAGCTTACTGAATGACTAAATTACTGAGCGGCTAAGGGCCACTTGCACAATCCGGGGTTAAAAATTCAAAGCGTTAACCCTGAGTTAATGATGACAGTTCCATACATTTCGACACTTCTTAGCTTTGGGTTAGCACCTAACCCGGGGTTATACACGTATAGCTAACTTGGGTCTCTGCAAGTCAGTCTAACATAAGTAATGTCAACGCACAGCCCAAACTACTGGATCCAGAAGCTTGAAATTTTCACAGCGCTTCTTTTCATCGTGTAGATAGCTAATAACGGATTTTTAAAAATCCACATCATAAACAGGGATGTTTGTAAATTTTCTTGTCTCAACTAGGTTAGCTGGAAAAAGCTTAGGCTAGACCTATCTTTGTACAGTGGACCAAGTAAGTGCTTTACTATTTTTAGACAGTTCATGTAACGGAATAAAAAAAACAGATGTGTTAAACAGTACAACTTGGTACAACTCACATTGAATCTTAGGGTGGTAAAATTATTTTTTGATCGACTATTTAAATTTTTATGTGCAATAAAGACTTTAGAAACTTGCATTCAGGTTGAAAACATCTGTGAGGAAAATCAGAAGCGTTCACGGTACAGATAACAAATTTCATGTTTCAGAAAACAATAATGAACGAGATAAGTAATTATGTTTATCATGTTTTTATTGATATTTTCGGTTTTATAATGTTCCGATAATCGTACATATTTTTCTATCTATTAATGTTAGGTATGTAATCTTTCAGTTTCTAGAGAACCAGCATTTTTTTCAAACGTTTGTTTTTCGTAGAGTGCCGTGACAGAGTGGTAAGTCAAAATGTGGTCTCCGCTGAAAATGACCACTCTGTCACACAATAAAAAAAAACACAATTAATAAAAACAGTATTGGGCGTAAAGGAAACTTTAATTAGCTGTAATAAAAAAACAAATACAATTTTTTTTTAATCTTACTCTGAAACCACAATAATCGATAGTTCAAAAACCCAAAAAACGGAAAACCTCGATTTATTGTAGGTAAAAAAGAAGAACGACCCAATAATGGCAATTACAGATTCTTGAAAAAAAAAGTGCACCTGTTCGATCTCATTAAGTATAGGTATTACTAGGTTTATTTTCATGTTTTTTTGTATGTCATCAATTTAATTTGAAACATTAAATTCAATTAATGTTTTCCAATTTAGTTAAAACCTCCACATCTCTTGACCTCCACATTCCGATTCCAGAGCTATATCCGTATAAAAAATACAAACTCACCAAAAACAAAACAGCACCCAATAACCACCACTTAAATGTCAGTCACAATCCAGATTTAGAAAAATAGGTCCACACGCACTTTGCAAACATTTTTAAACACTCACGTCTGCGTTCTGCTCTTGCAGTTAGCGCAATGGTTGTCTCTCCAAGCCATGCTTCGTGCTATACTTGTACTTCAAACTATAGTTAACCTTGGTAGCTCAAAGCAGAGCACATTTCACTATAGCATTCGAAAGCATAGTTCACTTTCCACCTCTATGTGCGGTTTGTTTTGGTACCTTAATTTCATTTTTTCAACTTTCGTTGCTGAATTTTAAATTAAATTCTTACAGATAAATTGCGTGCACGCATCTTGATTAAGTTTTTGTGCTCTGCATTATTAAATTATATGGGCTATTGAAGTGGGTATTAAAGTTTAAAAAAGTGTACACACTCGTGATTTTTTATTTTTTTTATTTTGGTCACGTGCAGACGAGAAGATTTAAAACGTAGTTAATGTGAAAGGTATTTTGTAACCAAGTATGAATAACTTGTAAATTTAGTTGTAATTTTTTATTTAATTTAATTTTGTTTTTTGTTGCTATAGCAGCTATTGTGTAATCAACCAAGTAAATGCTTTATCATTTTCATGACAGTTCCTACATCAAAATAAAAATAATAAGGCTGATTGTCACATTGAGTAATTAGTGAAAATATCCTTTAGTATTTTAAGCCAAACTTAATTTTAACTTTTTTAGCTTTTTTAAGCTTAACTTGAGGGTGGTGTAGAAATAGGTTGACTATACTTAAATACTTTGTGAATATTTCAAGTATTAGCCACTACAGTTCATAAGATATTAGGCCTGTGATAGACAGACATACATACAGAACAGTGACATAAAGGATCCCATTAGATCCTCTAAAAACGTTCTGACGTGTTTCTAAGGTATATAATTTCCTCATAAGAAATCTTTGAAAAAATTAGGGGCTGATTTTTAAAACTCTTGGAAAATAAAATACACTATTTCTGGGTACTTTTTTTTAACGAATCCTCGGACCTTTTTTTTGACAAGTGATAAAAATGAACAGTGACGATAATTTTCTTCTTATCACTCAAACTCAACACAGCTGGTTTTCATCAATTTTGAAAAGTATTTTCACAAATTTGGCATGAAAAAATCGGCCCGCAGTTCTTATTGGCCCTAATCCTTTATTAAGAATACCTACATTAAACCAATGTCAACAGCACAACAGTAAGGTGACATGTTACTACACTGATCTCATATGCTAATTGTGGAAATCTGAAGCAGTGAGAGTAACATACACAGTCAACCAATTAGATTCCTTGGCTAACGTACCCTTTCATAATAAAGTGAATGGTCATTTTGCACACGATCCGTTATGTCACAACGATCAGTCATTGCGACAAAGTTGTATACTTAGAGCTCGGAGTAGCACTACTTCACACCCACACACTGAATTAATTTTAAAACATGGGAGTGTCTCCCGTAAAGCAATACCTAACGACAGGAGATGGTATTGCGATCTTTCTTCTCTGCCAAAAAATTGATGGACAGTCAGTTGAAATTGTTATGTAATCTTTTTACATTTTTAATATTAATATTTTCTTTTATTGACAACTTTGTAAATTATGACATAATTTTATGCAAAATTATAGGTAAATAAAATACTGAACTATTTAAACAACAGTAGGTTTTGATATGATTTTTTTGGAATGTGAAAATATTTACAAAAGTCCTTTACATGGGCTTCTTAGAATACTTAAGCAAGGTTAGGTTATATTTTTTAATTTAACCGACTAACCGTAGGCGTTGACAGTGGAAAAATAGTCGTGTGCATTTTTCACATTTAATTTGTGTGTCAAATCTGTAGTAATGGAAACTAACAGAGTAGACGGCTGCTCAGCTGTACTTACATACCTCGCCCGCAATGAAATTGGTAGGGAATTTTAGATACAAGGTAAGGTTACTCCCGCTATAAGTGCTTCATGGTATGCTTACATAAATCAATATTAGTTCGTAATTCAGTAAATTTCTAACGCGTGCTTTTAATACCAAGTATACTAGAGCGTTATGGTATCATTGCGAGAATGTAGAATAGGTTATTTGCTATACAAGTAGAAATTTATTGAATCAGGCGTTACTTTGCGGAGGTCCATATTAATGAACTAAAACAATTACTTTGCTCACCCGCGACCTTACAATAGTTACGTTTATGCAAGAAATGTGCGTTCATGCAGAGATGACATGAGAGATGTTAGATTTAAAGAGCATGTTTCGGCATATAGGAATGAGCATCCAGATAGATCGAATTTTGCAAAACATTTGTTGGAATCAAATCATTCATTGTTAGATTCAGATTCTTATGAAGTGTTACATTATTGCGGCAAGGGGTTGCGTCTGGATGCTCTGGAATGCATGGAAATAATTAGGTACAACACTATGGGGTCTATTATTAATGAACAGGTAAATTTAGTATCTTCTCCTTTACTGCGGCTTGGGTCGAATTTGAACAGTTAGTATTAATTAAATATGCCTTATAAATAAATAAACAAAAAAAAAATTCAAGGTAGTTTTAAATATGTCAATAAAAGTTAATTTTTGTGGGGTAGTTTGAGAATAAGAAAAATAAAGTGGGTACTTGAGAAGTTACAGTGACAAGTTAAAACATTTGTTTTGGTTTGTTAGTTTAACGTTTGGTAGCATAGCATACGGTTGTGGTAACTCTGAAGATGAGCTCTGGTTGAGTTCGAAACGTGTCAGTGTAGCTTGGTGGTGGTGATGGTTGGGTTTATGTGATTTGTGTGTGTTCGTACAGTGTGGAGGTGGAGGAACTGCATGAACGCACATTTCTTGCATAAACGTAACTATTGTAAGGTCGCGGGTGAGCAAAGTAATTGTTTTAGTTCATTAAGTAGAAATTGTATAGGGACACATGCAAAGTTCATTCCGTGCTGTGCTGCCAAGAAGAATGCGCCGCAAAAAACTTGACAGAAAGTATTTTTTTCGAAACAATAATTTTATTACAAACAGCAAGACAAAGTTAACTAAAAATATACAAAAGACAAAAATTATAAATGGGCATGGACACACTAATTTTCTATTTTTTTTTCAGTGTATCTGGCTCTTTCCTCGGTAACGTATTGACTCTGCCATACAACGAAGAAACTCCGCCAGATTTATAGGCACCCTGCCTAGTGCCCAATAGTAGCGATCTATGTGATAAATAAATAAATAAATATCACGGGTCAACTCACACCAGTTGACCTAGTCCCAAAGTAAGCTAAGCAAAGCTTGTGTTATGGGTAAACAACGCAACGGATAAACATACTTATATATAAGATAATAAGATCATAAGATAAGATAAGATATATTTATTTTCTCCACCACCAAGTTACAAAGAAAAATAAAAATCAAACAAATACAACGTATAGATAGATACATACTTAAATACATAATAAACACCCAAGACGCCAGAGCAAACATTCGTATTTTTCACACAAATATCTGCCCCGACATGGGAATCGAACCCGGGACCTCAAGCTTCGTAGTCAGGTTCTCTAACCACTAGGCCATCCTGGTCGTCAAATTGATGATATTTGTCAATAATAGGATGTGGGTTTAGATTAAGTTATTTCTTTTTTTACAAGCATTTTAGTAAACTTTTGAATATTTTGTGTGTAAATAAATATTTGAGAAATTCATATCTTGAAAAAAAAACGAATTAAAATAATGAAATTTCAAAACGGCTATTTGATACCACAGGGGACCGAAGAGCTGGCAGCTTCCTCGCATAACATATCGTCACTACTTTGAAAAAATCTCGTATCTCAAATCATTATGTAAACCAAACTGAACTTTAATGCGCACTCCGTAAAGTCCAATTAGCCAGATTATCGATTTTGAGATACGAGCTTTTTAGGGTTCCGTAATTAACTAGGAACCCTTATAGTTTCGGCATGTCTGTCCGTCCGCGGATAAGCTCAGAGACTGTTAGTACTAGAAAGCTGTAATTTGGCATGAATATATACATATATCAGTCACGCCGACAAAGTGATTAAATAAAAAAAACTAAAAAATTTTTTTTAGGGTACCTCCCATTGACGTAAAGTGGAGGTGATTTTTTTTTTCTCAACAAACCCTATAGTGTGGGGTATCGTTGGATAGGTATTTTAAAACTATTGTGGGGTTGCTAACATGATTTTTCTATTCAGTGATCTGTTTGCGAAATATTCAACTTTAAAGTGAAAATTTTCATTAAAATCGACCGTCCCCCCCCCCCTCTAAAATCTTTGAAAAATTTGAAAAAATTCAGAATGGTAGTAAATATATCAAGTTTACTAGGAAAAATATAGCGGCTATGATTGCTTGGAAATTATTTGTAGTTTAAGAGTAAATAGTAGCCTAAGGTATAAAACATACCTAAACTTGGATGATTCCGTACACATACGAAATCCTTAGAAAAATATTACTTGATTTTTTCATAATGGCTACGGAACCCTACTTTGGGCGTGTCCGACACGCTCTTGGCCGGTTTTTCAAAGTAGTGACGATATTTATATCAGCATTGCTATACAAGGAAATGCTGGTAGCATCATTGGGTCCATGCGCAGGAGAACCCCATATATTTATTTTTTTCTAGTTTTAGTTTACTTACTATTATTTTATTTTTCATTACAGTTTTAATCTAGTTTATGATGTAATGCCATGTGTTAATTTTTCTATTTGACTTTGTAAATAAATATTACGAAATTTCAGGCCAAGTAACAACTAAGCTTTTGGATTCCGAAGGCAAGTCAACACGAACCCTCAAAAAAGTGCTTTGTTGATTTACAAAGTTTATTTTTTTCAACGTCAAGCCATCTTTTAGAATCTAGTGCTTGAATAAAGTGCTATCGGGGGCATACTTTACGATGGGAACTTGGTCCATTGTGCATTGCTCCGTAAGTATGGGAACGTATCGTTTCATACAAAAACCTCGTTGCGGCAAACACCTCTTAGGGTGTAATTTTATAGTGATTTGTGCCACGGGTCAATGATTTTGACGCTATCTTGTTAGCTTTCTAATTTAATTTTGCATTAAGTGCGAAATCTTTGAAGTTTTCGGAAACTATTTTACATGGAGATTTATGGTTCAGAACTGTGGAACACTCATAATCGGATTTCATGCAGAATAGAGCTTACAACGATTATTCCTATTAAAATTCTGTACTTCTTAGTTTCAACTGCTTCACGCACTATTCTGTAAACATTTGGACGATTTTCTGTGGATAGGATTGCCGTGCAAAAGTCTACATTTCACAAATAGGTACTTGACAAAAACTGCAATTACTACATTCTTAAATTTGAAGTTAAAAAAACAGGGTGAGAAAAAAATAGTTTTATTTTCATTGAAATTATCCTAAAAACTGCCATTTTTACCAAACCTAAAATTAGTTTTTTGGCAAGGTTATGCAGCCCTATGTTCTATCGACGGATTTTCGCCAGTTTTTGGGACGTCCATAGTTATGATTAAGTCCCGGATGTCATTAATTACGAATGATAATCGCAAAAGTGTAAAACATACTGCCCACTGCCATTTTAGCTTGCTACTCGTAATGCGCTGAGCTATGTCGATAACCTGACGGAAGCCGGAAACCTACATATTCTTTGTTCTCTGCAAATAGTTTTAATACCTACTTACATGTTAATCTGCCTCCAATCGAGTTTCGCACAACTGTGACCCGCAGCACGTGCGCTGAATCTGATTATGGAGAATTCGCTTTCTATGACTTTGTGTGCGCTGCACGTTGCATACGATTATATTAACATTGAACCTGGTGGCCTATGCTGAAAGTTGCGTCTCAATACACCGTTCTTTTCTTTGATTTCCGCTAACTCCGACAAATCGTTTAGTAAGTACATCAATAGGAACCACCAAGTAATTAATGGTGGTCAAAGCTGCCAGCTCTTCGGTCCTGTGGTATTTGTCAATCTTTTTAGGGTTCCGTAGTCAACTAGGAACCCTTATAGTTTCGCCATGTCTGTCCGTCTGTCTGTCTGTCTGTCTGTCTGTCCGCGGCTAAGCTCAGAGACTGTTAGTACTAGAAAGCTTTTGTAATTCCCATGAATCCGCGGGCGCCAATTCTATATGGATTACGTAAAATTCATAAAGATGATGTGCCTGTTCGTCCAGTTGTCTCATACGTGAGTGCTCCAGCATATAAATTGGCGAAGAAATTAAATAGTATTATTCGTGTGAAGGCTTCCTTTAAACCTTCTTATAGTTTAAAAAATGGTTTAGATTTGGTTAGTAAAATTAAGGACATCAGCATACCGCCGAATGCAACGTTGCTTTCTTTGGATGTAGACAGTTTATTTACTAACGTACCATATAGTGAGACACTAGAAATTCTAAAAGACCACTTAGAAAGGAAGCGGTTGCATCCGGGTGAAGTTTGTGAATTAATAGATTTGGTAACTTTATGCATGAAACAAAATTATTTCCGGTTCAATGGTCTTTATTACTTACAGAGTGATGGTTTAGCTATGGGTTCACCTCTGAGTCCTTTAATGGCAGATATATTTATGGATCATTTTGAGAATCAGTATATTGTGGGTAATAGTAATATTGTGTACTATTTTAGGTTTGTTGATGATTTGATCCTATGCTGGAGAGGGAGTATGAGACAGCTTGACGTGTTTATTAATGGTTTGAATAACAAGCACGTAAAGATAAGGTTCAAAAAAGAATTGGAGGAAAATTGTTCGTTGAACTTTTTGGATTTAACGATTTCAAAATTAAATGGTAAACATCAATTTAAAATATACCGTAAGCCCACGTACACAGATGCTGTTATACCAGCATCTTCTAATCATCCGTGGCAGCATAAACTGGCTGCTTTCCATTGTTATGTTAATAGATTGTTGACTGTGCCTCTTTCTAAGGAACATTTTGATTTAGAGTTGAGTACTATTTATCAGATAGCGATCTCAAATGGTTATACAAAATCAATGGTAGATAGTTTAGTTCAAAAGAAGCAGGCACGGTTAGTAAATAGCATGCTTTACGCTGCGTTACCTTCTCAGTCTACTAACAAATATAGATCTAGCATCTCTTACGTCGGGGGTTTGTCTGATAAGATTTATGGCATTTTAAAATCAAACAATATTAATGTTGCCTTTAAGACTAACAACTCTTTGTACTCTAGGCTATGTAACCACAAAGAACAGGTAGATAAGGGAACTAGATCGGGGGTATACAAGCTTACTTGTAATGACTGCAATGGGATATACGTAGGACAGACAGGCCGAAGTTTTAATACTAGATTTAAAGAGCATGTTTCGGCATATAGGAATGAGCATCCAGATAGATCGAATTTTGCAAAACATTTGTTGGAATCAAATCATTCATTGTTAGATTCAGATTCTTATGAAGTGTTACATTATTGCGGCAAGGGGTTGCGTCTGGATGCTCTGGAATGCATGGAAATAATTAGGTACAACACTATGGGGTCTATTATTAATGAACAGGTAAATTTAGTATCTTCTCCTTTACTGCGGCTTGGGTCGAATTTGAACAGTTAGTATTAATTAAATATGCCTTATAAATAAATAAACAAAAAAAAATCAAGGTAGTTTTAAATATGTCAATAAAAGTTAATTTTTGTGGGGTAGTTTGAGAATAAGAAAAATAAAGTGGGTACTTGAGAAGTTACAGTGACAAGTTAAAACATTTGTTTTGGTTTGTTAGTTTAACGTTTGGTAGCATAGCATACGGTTGTGGTAACTCTGAAGATGAGCTCTGGTTGAGTTCGAAACGCGTCAGTGTAGCTTGGTGGTGGTGATGGTTGGGTTTATGTGATTTGTGTGTGTTCGTACAGTGTGGAGGTGGAGGAACTGCATGAACGCACATTTCTTGCATAAACGTAACTATTGTAAGGTCGCGGGTGAGCAAAGTAATTGTTTTAGTTCATTAATATGGACCTCCGCAAAGTAACGCCTGATTCAATAAATTACTAGAAAGCTGTAATTTGGCATGAATATATATTTGGATAGGTCTTTTAAAACCATTGCGGGGTTGTTAACATGATTTTTCTATTCAGTGATCTGTTTGCGAAATATTCAACTTTAAAGTGAAAATTTTCATTAAAATCGGCCGTCCCCCCCCTCTAAAATCTAAACTGTTGGGTGGAAAAATTTGAAAAAATTCAGAATGGTAGTAAATATATCAAATTTACTAGGAAAATTATAGCGGCTAAGATTGCTTGGAAATTATTTGTAGTTTAAGAGTAAATAGTAGCCTAAGGTATAAAACATACCTAAACTTGGATGATTCCGTACACATACGAAATCCTTAGAAAAATATTACTTGATTTTTTCGTAATGGCTACGGAACCCTACCTTGGGCGTGTCCGACACGCTCTTGACCGGTTTTTACTAATAATAATTATTTGACTACGTATGTAATAAATTATAATTATTTAACTGATGACATGACCAATTTTGTATGATTGATACAAATCGCCAAAATGAAAAAGTAAGATTTTGCATGCTGACTCAGGCAGATATTGGCGCACTAAAAATATATATGTAACATTACATCTAACCTGTTATCTAGAAAATAAACCATTTCATTTAATTTCAATCCTAAATAGGTATCACATCTTTTTGTAACAGCATTAATATGTACATACCTATGTCTATGTCTATGTTTGTACTCTTATTTTTGCCTGTGTACGTGTTATTGTTGTTATAAATAAATGTTTTTCTTTCATTCTTTCAATTTCAAACAAATTAAGACGCTTTATGTCAGAAATTATTTTTAATTACTTCTTCTTCTTGAGGTGCCATCTCCTACCGGAGGTCGGCTATCATTAGTGCTATCCTTATCTTGGACACAGCAGCTCGGAACAAGGATCTCGTGCTAAGGTTGAACCAAGTCCGGAGATTCTTAAGCCACGAAGTACGCCTTCTTCCGGGTGGTCGCCGTCCCTGGATTTTCCCTTGCATAATAAGTTGGAGTAGGTAGGTCATATTTATCATTGCGCATTATGTGACCAAAGTACTGCAACTTGCGCTTCTTGACTGCTTTCAAGATCTCTACCTCTTTGTTCACCATCTGCAAAACTCTTACATTCGATACCCTATCCATCCACGATATTTTTAATTACTACATATACTATACGGGACTTATCACGCAATTAATAGTTACCTCAAAATTAATATAGTAAGTATAATAATATGTTAACTTATTTATATTAGTATAGTAATTATGAGTGAAAATCACGAAAGTTTAAAACAGTAGAAATTATTTTATTTTACAAAAACTACTAAGGTATTTTAAATAGGTACTAACATTTTTTGTAATTTTTGATGTAACAATGTATACAGAGAACTGCTATGATACATCTCCACATAACTATGTACTCTAGTTAAGATGCCGTCATTTGGTTAAGTAACTCTTAACAAAAGTTTATTGTTAACTTAACCGTGATTGAGAAGAAATCGTATCTCATTCGTTTCAAAATCTCTCAATATAAAACGATGACGCTGCGCTTAATCCATAGCAAAACACAGTGACACACAGACGGATAGGCGGGAGAGCATAAATTTTATTTTTGTCTGACGTCTATCTGCAAAACATACAAAATACGATTGTAAAATATCTTTATTTGAACCCCTGGAGAGAACTAAACATGAATATAAATGTAAATAAAAATAAATAAATAAATAAATATCACGGGACAATTCACACCAATGGGCCTAGTCCCAAAGTAAGCTAGGCAAGCTTGTGTTATGGGTAGTAACCTACTGAACAATATATCAATAGAACAATCTTGTAAATACTAATAGTCAACTCACATGGATATCGGATCGGACTATGTTCGCCCCTGTCCAAAAGTAAGTAAAAAAAGGATTGTAATTGTCAGAACAACACTGTCGCTCTCACTCTTTTTGGTCTCTCTCGCTCTCGCGCTCTCGCAGCAAGCATGGCGGACACTAGGCTCAGCCAATGTATTGTACTTTAAGTAATAAATAATCTTTCACTAAATAAGCTTTCAATGAAGACCTAACAGTAATCACATAACAATAAGCGTCTATATGATTGTCAGATTCGGATTCAACTGGAATGGAGTGTAGAATCAGGGATTAAATTTATATCATTTAACAATAGAAGTAAAAACCAATACTTTTCTCATTACTCTGTAGTTGTTTGCCAAAGCGTCAATTTTTTAAAATCATATTTCAACGGTTTACCGAACATTACCTACGAGTAACTGTAATTTTTGGTCAAACAACTGTTTTTTTTTGCAATTCTTCGTAAATACCCTTTAATTCGCACAGTAAAAAGATCTGTGAACTTTTGGTGTATTGAAATAAGAGGTCTTGGTAACCGTCTTTGTGAAAAAGCCATAGCAAATTTTTGATATTGTGCTTCGGAAAATCAAAATACAAGTAGGCTATCAAATTATTTAAGCACAAGAATAGTTCATGCCGTGCTTTCGGATACTGATTTCATAAAATGCTGATATTGGAAGCAAGTATCAGTTAGTTTGAAAAATTAATTTAATATTGTAGTTTGGTAGCAAAACACAGATTTTTAAATCTTTTTAATGGCGTATTTTTACGTATTTGATTTCAAACTTTCAGCTAAAACTACAAACTACTTAGTTTTTCTTTGTGACATAAAGAGACGAAAATAAAAGTACTTTAAACGTTAAATAAAATAAATTGTTTTGGAAATCCAAACAGAGTCAATTACACCAGAGAAATATACTGCGCAAAGCAAAGCGTTATATCATCCATACTAATATTATAAATGCGAAAGTGAGTCTGTCTGTCTGTTACTTCTTCCCGCTTAAACACACGCCGAACCAATTAAGATGAAATTTGGTATCAACAATGACAATGGAAAGGACATAGGATAGTTTTTATCCCCGGAAAATTGCATAGTTCCCACGGGATAACGATAAACGACTTCTTTGGAGACACAGCCACAGCTAGTTGTAAATATTCCGTTACCGCAGCATAGTGATGCGACTCGAGTAGGATTTTGTGACTCGAGTCACTCGAGTAGTTTTACAAAGTCACTCGAGTTGTACTCGAGTTTCCGAGTCACTCGCGTAAACTACTTACACTCCTTACAACTCGAGTAAGAATTTATCACTCGAGCTGAGGTTCGATTAGTTTACATTAAGAATTTTTAAAATTCTTTATTAAATTAGTAATACTTGGTAATATGAAAAAAATACAAAATATTATTAGCCTTACTTAAGTCATTTCATTAATCAGCAAAAAAATTACTTATTACGACTAATTAAGTTGCCGTGTAAAAGCGACTTTAAATTCGCCTCCCTATCTCACTCTCAGATCGCCATCCCTAGAATCTAATCGACGCGCCGAGTTGACTCGGTAACTCGAGTGCAAACGAACTCGAGTCACATTTTTTTTCACTCGAATACGAGTTTAACAAATTCACTCGAGTCACTCGAGTAAAAAACGGCGCGAGTCGCATCACTACCGCAGCATCAGTATGTCCATCAAAACACGGATCGTGAGCGCTGCATACCGCCCTATATCCATTGTCATTGTCACAGCGTCACGTACTATCGTGAACAGTAGGCTCACTTTGTTTTATTTCGATGGTCAGATTGAAAAGCACCTGTTGTTGTTGTTGTTTTTTAATTTAGTAGATAATTGACTGTCACGTCGTTATGATGATGCAGATAGATGGTAAAAAAAAATCAAAATGTATTTATTGACCATAAAATTTAAATTAAACGATACATGAGAAACAGTGATCTCCACGATACAGGCGTGTGTGTGTGTGTGTGTGTGTGTGTGTGTGTGTGCGTGCGTGCGTGCGTGCGTGCGTGCGTGCGTGCGTGCGTGCGTGCGTGCGTGCGTGCGTGCGTGTGTGTGTGTGTGTGTGTGTAAAATAGCTTATGTGGTAGCCTAGTGGTTGGATCTATGGTCTCTCAAACAGAGAGTCGTGGGTTCAAGTTTTTAGTTTAATTGCATTTGATACAATTAGCCGGCGAAGGTAAAGATCGTGCGTGACAAAACCGCACACAACCTGCGAAGGAGTTTTGGGACCGCCTTTAAACGCATATTTGGCAAGTTTCTACCTTTCGAGTCAACTCTCAGGTAATAGTACATTACTGCAGCGGCCGCGAAATAGGGGATTGCCGGCCGAGTAGTTATAGATGGCCGAGTGTTCACGAGGCCATCTAGAGATACGAGGCCGGCAATCCCTGTTCGTGGCCAAGGCTTGTATAGAGTTTTTCTCAAACATGCATCATCATCATCATCATCATCATCATCATCACCATCATCATCGTCATCGTCGTCGTCGTCGTCATCATCACCATCACCATCACCACCACCATCATCATCATCATCATCATCATCAACATCATCATCATCATCACCAACATCATCATCATCGTAATCACCATCACCATCATCATCACCATCATAATCATCACCATCATCATCATCATCATAATCATCATCACCCATCATCATCATCATCAACACAATCATCTCATCATCGCCATCATCAACATCATCATCATCATCTCATCATCACCATCATCATCACCATCATCATCATCACCATCATCATCATCATCATCACCACCATCACCATCATCATCACCGCCATCATCAACACCATCACCACCATCAACATCACCTTCATCATCATCATCTTACCTTAAATAAGCGTAGTGGCAGAATGTCATAACATAATGAACCAAAACGCAAATATTGCTTATGGTTTTTTTTAATGGCTAAATGCTATGATGCCATAGACCTATAAACGTCATGGTATAAAACAATAGACAATCACTTTGCTGGCCAAGGCCAGCAATGTTGTATGAAATTCCATTACTGACCTCTCGTCTAGCCGCACACCACGCCGCGCCTGCATCGTGACACTTCGTGGCGTATTATAAGGAACATAACGTCAATATTTCATAGCATGTTTGAGAAAAACGTATTATAGCTAAACCTTATAAATGAGTCTTCCCCGCGCGGTACAGGGGCTGGGGGGTATGACGACACAGGGGCCGAGAGGTGCAAAACCTCTCCAGCGCCGGCGCGGGTGAGACTGAGGACACATTTATACGGTTTACCTCATTGGTTTACCTATAGGTATATACCGTCGAGTAAATTAGTAAGATAATAGAGATACAGTATTACCACTTAAGTAAGTTACATCGGCAATAATCGTTTGCGCAGAATTATAGTGCAACCTAACACCGACTGAAACCGAACGTGTATACCAATGATATTAACACATTATTTTACCTTATGGCTTCAAATACAAGAACAACACGGACTCATGCTATCTCGCTCTTAATATAAGTACATGCGAGGTTTTTCTAACGTGAGGCATCGAATTTATTGTATAAAAAAATAGCACAATAAAATATCAATAGAATCTAATTTATTGAATCAGGCGTTACTTTGCGGAGGTCCATATTAATGAACTAAAACAATTACTTTGATCACCCGCAACCTTACAATAGTTACGTTTATGCAAGAAATGAGCTCTGGTTGAGTTCGAAACGCGTCAGTGTAGCTTGGTGGTGGTGATGGTTGGGTTTATGTGATTTGTGTGTGTTCGTACAGTGTGGAGGTGGAGGAACTGCATGAACGCACATTTCTTGCATAAACGTAACTATTGTAAGGTCGCGGGTGAGCAAAGTAATTGTTTTAGTTCATCAATAGAATCTTTACCGAATTTTCTCAATCTTTGTTATGACAGCATAAACAAGCTTGGTTGCTAACCACTAGAAAACCATAGATAACAGGGCAGTACGAAACAACCAATAGTGGACAGTCGCGTGACGTACCATCGCCCCAGACGCCAGATACCCATTTTCAAAACAAATTTGCTTGCAGACGTTGATGTTTATTGCTATGGATTGTTATGGACAGATGTCTAGCCACTGCACGCAAACTGGGCCTTTAAGGTGGTTATCTGGCGCTTGGGGCGATAGTACGTACGCGTGGTGTGCTATGATTGGCTGAAAATTTTTCGCGCCACATCAAAATAAGTTTTCTGCGCAGGTACATCGGCGTAACTTATATAAGTGGTAATACTGTACTATGTTTCAAAAGTAACCAGACATGTTAGGCCAATCAATGTGACATGTATCACAGATAACACGATGATTATCAGTAATTGACAGAAGTCTTCTAATTCTAGAAGAAATTGTAGAGTGACTATGCGTGTCGTAAATATTTTTTTTTAAGAATACAAAAGAAATTATCGTTAATTTTGCCAATGTTGGTGTTGGTACGAGCTTTATATTATAATTTACTGAATCTGTAGGGTTGATCCCGCTCACGGCTCCTGAATCGCCCAATATAATTATGGTCTAAAGAAACCGCGCTAGCATGTCTTGTTATATCTAAAAGCGTTTTCACATTAATCTATCTATCCGATATCGATATCTTTACTTTACACTCTGCAATCGACACAAGCGTATATTACCTCACTAATTAATAATGAATTTATTCTATCAGCACTAATCTACTTAATTAATCATGTCGATTACTAATTGAACGGTTGCGTCTATTTAAGATATCGCACGTCCACATTCAAGTTATCATTAGATGTTTAATGTATTCAATATGGAACTTTCAGCTTTTAAAAATAAGGCAGAGTTTCAAACATTTAAAAACTAACTCAGTCTGAGGTGGAGGAGTATTGTGCGCTACTGGAAAGATTTTAATCTATTGAATGAAAGTATTAATCAGTGGTAATGGTGTACTTAATTGTCATGTTAATTAAAATTGATTGTTGTCTATAAAATTGTTTAAGTGCTTAGAAACTATTTTCTTGGTAGGAATAAGATTTTTAATCTAAATCATCTTTGTTATCATATCAGGGTACCAAATTTTTATACTTATTTATTTATTTATTTATTTACATAATCATCACTTACACTATCATTACAGGAATAAAAACCTAAGGCGATAGAGAAGGCCTTTAACAACACAATTATTTACTATATTAACGTTCATAACATATTATATGTAAGGCAACACTTTTGAATTGACTCAGAGTGCAATGAAACAGGCCAACTTACAAGGTTACAAGCTTTTTTAGTGTTCCGTGGTCGAACAGTGACAAACAGAACTTTCTTAATGTCGTTACACTGTCCGTCCGTCCATCTGTCCTTCAAGGGGCTTTGTCACAAGAAGATTAAAGTAATAGATAGATAACGTAATCCTCGCTCTTTGACCCTTCTTTATTCTTTTTCTTTTTTGAAAGAAAGAAAGAAAGAAAGAAAAATATTTATTCGTGACATAATCTTAATAAATTAACAAAGAAAAACGGTAAAAGGTACAAACATTATCACGAAATGGTCCCAACTCAGCATGATGTCGGCCGTGAAGCCGACGCTGGTCTTCCGTTGGAACCATTTCACCAACAATAAAACATAAACTGTTCAGTGAAACCGACAACTGAAAAATAAAAAAAAAATAAAAAATACAAAAGGAAACTATAAAAAGCATATCAAGAAAACAAAACGCACAATGGTGTCTGCATAGACGGAACGCCTTTGCCCTTTTTTTTGTTTATATTGTTTCTTTAATTTCCTTTTTAAATCCTTTTCTCACATGCGGCCTTTTGACATTTTTTTCCATTGATATTTTGTATTAAGTATATGTAGTGTATAAGTATTATATTGAATGTATTTGTTTATTTATATAATTTATATTATATTTGTATTGTTTTTATTGTTTGTTGTCTATTAAGTAATACTGCGTTTCTCTTGTCTGTTATTTCTGCCACCTACATTCGTCTGTTGATATTTATTAATTTCTGAGTAATTGGTTGTCTGGAAGAGATCGCTTTTTAGCGATCAGACCGCCTACTGTCTACCTGAATTTTTATTTTTGTAATGTCACTGTACTGTTTTTGGTGATCAATAAAGAATATTTGTATTGTATTGTATTGTATTGTATTGTATTGTATAACTGAAATTTATAGTTATTGCCGCTAAAGCAACAAATTAAAATTAAGAGATTCCCAATCAACCAATATAAAATGATCCCATACTACGTACATTTTACTTAGAACCAGGGATATGCTAACACTGGATTAGTATAGATACGGCCGTTTATAACATAGGTATATTTTGACATCCCTACAAACTTGTACAAAATCCTCGGTGCGCAGGTCCAAGTCGCCCAATTCGCACTTGGCCGTTTTTTTTTGGACTTTACTTGCCTTGCCATCTTTTCTTCATACCCGTCTATATCTTTGTCCTACCCGATTGGCAGGAGAGGATAGAATTCGACTTGCAAAGTTTGAAATAACTTACGACATACGAAAATTACAAGGTCATGAACAGTGCTGCCATCTTTGACTTAGAAACCAAAGCTCCATCCAACCATATCAAGTATTACGCTATCAAGGTGGCGAAAGCACAGCAACAACCGTCCAGTACTAAACTTTCACGGTAAAAACTTCCGCTAGTCTCCACAAGATGGCGCTGTCAACACTAATAAAAACGCAAAATTTTAAAACTAACATTGTGAAATCTTCGTTTATAAATAATACAAATCCTTACAAAAGCTCTCTATTTATTCAATTTAGAAGAAAAGACTGCTGGAATGTGTAGAGTTAATGATCAAATAAAACAAACTCGTGCTTATTTGAAAAACTACAAGTCATCAAATATTTTCCCTCAACAAACAGCCCTGTCAAATATTAGTATCCTGACGTTCGAGACAAGTCGGCAACTCGATCGCTCACAAGTTCGTGCCCAATCTGCCCAGGACATCAAAATAATAGTCAATATTTGCCTGTTCGAGTACTTTTTGTGTTGACTTCGATTATATCGTCATTTGTTTTTAGGGGTTTCCTCGTAAGGAATGGCTTTGGTGATAGTTTTGGGAGAAACGATTTCCTATTGTTTTTTTTGGCGGCACTAAGATATTGTCCCAACAAACAAAACAAATCATTTTTCCGATATTTGTCTTCTTAAGTTACAGTAGATGAGTTTACACAATACGTTAGGTTTAAGTAATTATTTGATATTCTTTGATGACCGGATAGCCAAGTGTTTAGAGAAACTGACTATGGAGCTTCAGTAAAAAAAACAGTGTGAAAAAAAAGCATCTGGGAAAAAATGCGAATGGATATTTTAATACTAGGAAACTTTGATCAATTATAACTGAAGATACACATTGCCGAACAAAATCCCCTTCAAAGAATGCCCGAACTTTTTATTTGTTTGCATAACAATTAAAATCATCACCTACACAGAAATTTGAACCTAGTCTTTACTTCATTACAGTCGAATTTCGGTTGACACTTGACAGCTACACTTGACAATTTCACGCAACGTACTGAGAAAAAAGAAGGCCACTTTTATCAAAGTGGCGCTCATTTGGCTCGGACATTTTCGGGCGCGCGACTGTGGATCTACAGTTATAATTGATCAAAGCTAGGAAATAACGGTTCTGGTAAATTTATCTAACGAATCTCTGAGACTAGTTCGGTCTTTTACATCCTTTAGTTCCTTTAGCTCCGACTAAAACAAATTTTGAAATCTGGGGATGATAAGGCTTGCGTTAGTCATTAACTTAGAACTAAAAAGTATATGACTGATTCTGTTTCTGTGGTCCGGAGATCGTATTTGGTTAAGTATAAGTGAGGCGTCCGCTCCGCTCTTTATTAGTTCCCTCGTTCACTCTGTTATATACTCGTACGTTCACCGACCGGAGCGGGGGCCGAGACCTAGACCAATTAAAATTGTTTCTGAGGACCTAGTTCATCAGAATACATTCCTTTTAGTTCATGAGTCATGTGACCATAGGTCCCGCTTTGAACGGGACTGTCCCGCTCTCAAGTACTCTGTCCCGTCGTCCCGAAAAACAAGTCGGAGACGCGAAAATGTCTCGCTTTCAGAAGATTTAAAATTACGACATGTAAGTCGATAGTCGTTTGTTTGTGTTTTCTTAGATAAATAAGTTGCGGACGGAAGACAAAACTCAATCAATACGTTAATAGTACTTAATTGTTATCACTACATAGTATAAAACAAAGTCGCTTCCCTCTGTCTGTCCCTATGTATGCTTAGATATTTAAAACTACGCAACGGATTTTAATGCGGTTTTTTTAATAGATAGAGTGATTCAAGAGGAAGGTTTATATGTATAATACAAGCATAATTGATTTGCTGTCATTAGGTACAAATGGGAAATCGCCCACTTGTAACTATTCGCACATTTGAAAAATGAGCATTAGAAATACATCCACAACGAACATAGTTCAACCAGAATAATGTTGAAATTGAATTATGTCCTTTTGTAAAATACAAAACTGGGTGGTAAGATATTTGTTATTGTAAAAAAGCTTGTTTCTGCCCAAAATCTGCTAAGAAAGTCGTTGTCCTATTTTAACGTGACAAAAAAAATGGTAACGGTCATGCCATGACTGACTCAAGCCTAAAGTAAAATCAACAAGGAATATTCTAATCCCTTTTTGTCATCCCAATATTATTCAACATACACTCTTCGAGTTACGAATTTTTCAAACCGTGAGCATTTTATTCTAACGCGAATTAAACCTTTTTGTTGCGTTGATATACATTTACTTTTAGCGAAAGCTTCGGAAGGGTAGCTCATTGTCCACAAAAACCCGGACGCGGACTGATGTATGCCATTGTCTACGTAATTAATTGTCGTTACCCTTCCCTGTGCAAAAAAGCTTGTCCGTCTGTAACTCAATTACGGCATAGCTAAATCGTTTTGAACAGAGCATTTTCACAAAAGCTGCTGGATTGGTTTTATCTAAATTTGATAAAAATCATCATTAATCATTACTATTATCATTCCAGCTAAAAGACGACCACTACTGAACATAGGCTTTTGAGTATTTTATGTTTAGTATTTTTTCTTACAGCGCTCTCAGTAATACATAATCGGTGAAAATTTCAAGTGTCTATCTATTACGGTTCAAGAGATACGGACGGACAGACAGCGGGGTCTCAGTAATAAGGTCCCGTTGGCACCTTTTGGGTATGAAACCCTAAAAGTAGCAGGTACACTTTTAATGCCCCTTTAACGAAGTTTAGTACATACATAGCTGAATTTCGGGAATAACACAAAGGGTTCCACCAAGGGTAGACCAGTGATGGTGTAGGGGTAAGCACGCAGCACGGAACGCTGAGGACCTGGGTTCGATTCCCAGCATTGGTCTTTTTTCTGAGGTTTTTTCTGTGCATCTATATTTCAGTTTGTATTTAGTTTGAAATATATGGTTTCACGGGATGACCGTAAAAGTACTAAAAAAAAAAAAAAAATGAAGTTGAAGAAAATAAAAAATAAATAGAAAAAGATACTTCATACTTAACTTGACAAAGGGTTCCTTTTT
The DNA here is from genome assembly GCA_947859365.1 of Archips crataeganus. Taxonomy (NCBI): domain Eukaryota; kingdom Metazoa; phylum Arthropoda; class Insecta; order Lepidoptera; family Tortricidae; genus Archips; species Archips crataeganus. The sequence goes on along the minus strand of OX402059.1, from coordinate 18,036,714 downwards.
ATTCTGAAATTCCCATGGGATCTGGATGTGATGAAAAGAAACGGGAATTTAGTAAAATCTCGCAATTTTAATTCAAACGGCTGACCTAATGATTCATGTGAAAAAAAAACCACCGGTAAAAGCTAGGTAGTATTTAAAAAATGTCTCGACAGACCGACGAATAAACGGCAAGACAGCAAAGTTGTCCTATAAGGATTCCGTTTTTGCTATGACTGTTCGAAACCCTCAAAAAATCACGCAAAGCCGCGGCAAAAAAGCGTAGCTCAAAGTATATCGTGAAGCTCGGTATTTTTTTGTGAATTGAAATGGCCATTACAGCCGTTGACTTCCAAATTAATTAAGTATGTTTATTTAGGGAACGGGAGTGTGTCGAATATAATAACATAATTATGTTCACACTTCTTTTGTTTGGGGTAGGCAGCTAGAGCCTATAAACGTTTGTTGAGGACCGGGTTTCTTCTGTATTTAATGCGTGGAGAATTAATGTTAAATGAATTTTAATCTATACTAATATTATAAAGCGACCAGTTTGTTTATTTGGTTGAAAGTGCTAATCTCAGAATCTACTGGTTGGAATTGAAAAAATATTTTTGACGTGACAACGTCTAATAAATCGATGAACGCCGGCTGCATCCACGAAAAAGGATGACTCAATGTCCCGTTACGCGTCCGAGCCGATGAACGATCGGACAAGAGAGAGCAGTGAACGCCAGGATGTACAAGAGAGCAGCGCGCGCCAGGATGTACAATCTTAGTACTAGCAGCGCTCGGGTAATTTTTAATGGGGAGGTGCGGGGGAGGGGGGGTATTAAAGGGGGGATGAAAATTTCATTGATTTTGCCGAAGGATGCACCGTTTTCAAGATATTTGACAAAACACCGGTTCTCGTCCGATCACCGAGAGGTTAAGCAACGTCGGGCGCGGTCAGTACTTGGATGGGTGTCCTCCTGGTTTCATTTTTGTTTTTTTAATTGTTTTGTTATGACGTTGTCACGATAAACTATCATCCGTAAACCGACTTTACAGACAACCGGTTTTGTGTTGAATAGTCTATTCATCGAAGAAGGCAATATAACTCGCTACGACCAATAGGAGCGCATCAATGATTAATGCGGACGAAGTCGCGGGCACCAGCTAGTAATAATATACGGGTGGAGTTCACAACGGTGAACACCATTAGGGTGCGATGCGCAGTTCGAGCTATGCTATGTATCGACAGTAGGGGATCTACAGCACGCATCCACACTACCACAGCACGGGTTCAGAGCACGCTTCTTTCCATTATAAATAAACATACATACTTACATAAAATCACGTCTATATTCCCAAAGGGGGTAGACAGAGCACACGAAACGTTGCAGACAAACTGTGAAAACAGTTTGCAGCGCTCTGCGAAAACCTGAATTTTATTGTGAAAGACAAATAAATTATTATTCATTCATTACTAGCTGTTGACCGCGACTCCGTCTGCGAAGAATAGGGGTACAAAAAATAGCCTACGACCTATTCTCAGACCTACCGAACATAGACAAAAAAATTCATAAAACCGGCTGTCTGTAAAGTTGGTTTACGGACGATAGTTTAACGTGACAACGTCATAACAAAACATTCAAAAAACAAAAATGAAACCAGGCGGTCACCCATCCAAGTACTGACCGCGCCCGACGTTGCTTAACCTCGGTGATCGGACGAGAACCAGTGTTTTGTCAAATATCTTAAAAACGGTGCATCTTACGGCAAAATCAATGAAATTTTCATCCCCTTAAGCCCCCGCACCCCGTCGCCCCCCCCCCCCATTCTAAATATAAAATATTAAAGGCGCTGCGTTGGCGGGTATCATTCTTTAGCTAGCGGTCAAGCAGGAGAGATGGCCTATGCTATCCTTCAGTGGACACCGACAAATGGGTACGGGAATTGCCTATGCGTCCTCCCTTAAGCTCATAATTGTATGCTTATACTTACCTAGGGTACCTAGATAACTAGACTAAGTCCAAACCTGTTTTGTAAGTTTTCCTGAATAAACCTTCTGAAAAGTCTCCTTGCCGTTTCGTTCATCCTACAAACATAGTTAAACCCGCTTCCACCAGTGCTTGCTATGTAGACCAATGAATATGATTGGTAGATATCAAACGTATCCATAGCAACGTAGCATAGCACATCTCTGATGGAACGCCACCCTAACGCGAAACTTTTTGCGGTCAGTTATATTGTATGATTGATTTATCATTTAATATGATCTAACTTCTTATCAAAATATTATCTATTCAATGTACTTAATGCCTTTTAAATTATCTATCCGATTTTCTTTCACCGTAGTCCTAAGAATTTCACCCTACCAGTAATGTTCAAGTCTCTCAGCTAAATTGCTGCTGAAACGGTTAAGTCTCTCAAGATTGAGTTAAGACTCTAATACTCCACTTAATGAGCCGGCGGCCCATCACAACAAGCTTTGAGTAGATTACAGTAATTTGATTTATCTTAGGACAACGACTAAGATGCAGTTTAAGGCGAGATTAGGAAACGCGGAGACGGTGGTAAAAAAAAGGGGGAAATCGGCGTTCAAAATACCTTTTGATCAAAACTCTTCAGTATTTAGCTCATTTATCGTCTAATCGTATTGTAAATTTAATCAGATAATAAATAAGACACCAAATTATTCGCAATTCTTTAACTGCACCAAAGGTCACGGGCGACTGCCTGTTGAAACATACTTAACTATTTTCAACGCTCTGTCAAATACAACAGCTCTCACTCATACGGAATGTCAAACGCAAAGTTAATCCCTAAAGAAATGCATGGGATTCAATTTGTAGCATTCGAACATGGCGGATGTAGACAGTAGGTATCTAATTTTGGTATTTCTGTTTCTTTGGCTAGTTGAAGTATAGTTTTGATAGTGTTTTATGCGGCGATTAACCTTAATTAACAGTGATCACAAAATTCTATATTGCTCTCGTGTCCGACACTTTTTAATGCGCAAGTTGTCTCCACGTGGTTTCTGGAATTTTTCTATCAAGTTGCAGAAACTACAATCACCGTACAATGTCGCTCCGAAGAGAGCTTACTTTGACACTGGCGAAATTGTCCTAACTAAAATAGAACAGAAGCCATATTTTTAAATAAATAATAATAAATAAATGCATGTAGGTAGATATCGCTCTGCATGCCGTGACTGATATATCAGTCGCTGGCGTAGAACCTGCGGTGCTGATATAATATGTGTCGTTGGCGTCGAAAAGGTTAATCGTTGTCCAAGAAAACACAATTACTATTTCTATTTTTATTTCTATTTCTACAATAAATCAAACGCGGTATACAAACAAGGTGTAAATTTTTTTAAATAGCCTAATAGATGTCCCATTGCTGGGCAAAGGCTTCCCCTTTTTCTTCTCACCCGTCTCTGTCTCTCGCAAATTCCCGCTAAAATGGGTCAAAACGGTCCAAGTCATCTCGCCATCTCCGTTTTGGTCTGCCCCTGCTCCAGTGCCCGTCACTTGGAACACAATCTTTGACTATTTTCGCCCAGCAATCCGGATGCATTCGGCCGACATATCCCGCCCAGTCCCACCTGAGTTTGCCGGTCTTTGTCCCCACATCAACAATCTGCAGAATTCAGTGTGAGTATTTAGTGTTGATTTATATTCTATATCTTTTGAAAAAAACTGAAATTTTAATTACTAAATTACGTATAAATTTAATTATTGAATGGTGAATTATTTACACCATACATTTAATGACGTTTGGCTTAAAATAATAAACAATGTTAAGTATAGTAAAACCAAAATTAATAACTAACAATAATATGTACGTGGTAAGCGCAGCGTGGGACGTCCACCAACGATATGGACGGACGATTTGCTGAAGGCCGCAGGTTCAGGGTGGATGCAAGTCGCTTCCAACCGTAATGATTGGGCGTCAATGAGGGAGGCCTATGTCAAGCAGTGGACGTCCTATGGCTGAAATGATGATGATGATGATGATGATGATGAATATGTACGTGTCACTGCAAGTGATAAGTCTCTCAGAATGAGAGGGCTCGCCGTAGTTTCCACGCGGGCTTAGTGCGAATTGGGAACTTTACACACGCCCTTTGAACTTCAGTCCTCATGATTTTTCCCTTCACTAATTTCGCATATGAATTCCGAAAAACCCGTCTGTTTGAGAGGCCAATAGGACATAGGTAGGCCATTAGGCTACCACAGATTAGCTCATTAAGTCATACAAACCAAATGCTTGATGACGTTATAAATAAAAATAATTCATTCGACTTTTGTAGTTTGTGTCACAATAATTATCATAAATAGTATAAAACAAAGTCGATCCCACTGTCTGTCCCTGTGTATGCTTACATCTTTAAAACTACGCAACGGATTTTGATGCGTTTTTCTAATAGATAGAATGATTCAAGAGGGAGGTTTATAATACATGCATAATATCAGCATTGAACCCGTTCGAAGCCGGGGCGGGTCGCTAGTTTAATTTTTTAATGAACCAAATTCTAGAGGCTGAACAGCGAAATAGCAAGAACGAGTCACTTTGCACAAGAATCTTAATGTCAGAACGTGACGCCAACAAACTGTTTCACAGTTAAGCGTAGGTACTTTAAATAATTATATTATTATGTATGTGCTAATATTTAAAAAATAAATAAAATAGTGCCGAATGCACTATGGAACACAAATGAAAAAAAATTACCGATTTTCAACAATATCTAATTTAAAAATTCAACTGCTAGGCTGTTTACGATGCTAAATAAACACAATAGATTGATATTAAGCAGATGCCTTTATTACAGTTGAACACCAAGCCTTATGACAGTAACTCAATCACATCAACTACCCACAAAAGTACTTAAAAACTACTACACGCGTATATCAACTCGCTCGCAAATTGAATCGTCTGAAATCTCCTGAAAATATTCGCTCTCAAAACACCGCTTATAAGATTATTTATACAAGCAAGAAGATACTCTAATGCGTGTAATCACGTTTCAAAATTAACGGTAGTTTCAGTGCGTTTGAATGAGTATGCATGGAGCAAAGTAGCGATCTAATTTGAACTTTATTTTAGGGGTTGAAGGTTTTGAATTGGGGTTGTTTGGGTGAAGGAAACGCAAGTAGTGGCCGGGCTTGGAAAGAGTCGCTCGAATAATCGATAGCTGACGTCTGGCCTCCCCTCGCGCAGGTGGTTTCCCCTCTGTCGTCGCGGGCTAGGGTGCGGTTGAGTTGGGAGGACTTTTAGTCGCAGAACGGATTTGCGACTTTTAAACGCACTTAATAAACCGCTGTTTGATTCTTTCTCATAAAAAATGCCTGGCATCCTGCTGGTTATGCCTGGCGTATAAGCAGTATTAAAAAAAAATGTTAAACATTCTGGATGCAAGTAATTAAGTAAATAACTATAGCATAGTAGGCAGATCTGTTTTGAAAAAAAAATATATAGCTACCGTTAAGGTACTTTGGTCCATATTAATACGATAAACAGAAGTAAACACTACACAAATACTCGTAATAAAAACATAAAACGTGGGTGGTCTCATACAACCAATGATATTGGCAATGTGCAATAGTTTTAATGCAATAATAAAACCTAAAAAAATCAATGGAGCGCGTGAAGTTCTGAATTCGCACAGGACCCGCGTGGCAACTACGACCCAAGCCATCTCACTCTGAGAGACGGCTTGTACCCTGCAGACGGACGTATAAAGCCTAGAATGGAATAACACCTACCCAGAGTTAATCCCAATGGCCAAAGTAACCCGACTTTACGGTACCCCTTTCCAATCCTATTGATACGATCGTGAGGTTTAACGGCAACTAAATTTGAACTTTGTTATCATTTTGAGGATTCTACCTAAATTTAAAAATAAAATTACTCGTAATACATTTCCTATAGTCCATTATTGTTTACGTAACACTTGAAGGGTCCACGGAAAGAACATTGTCTAGTCACCTAAACAGTTTTTTGAGTTATAGCGGTTTGAAAGTTAGTCATCACGAACAATTACTATTGTAACCATTTCTTTAAACGTGAAAAAAAATTATTCGTATATGTTGTTCTCAGATATCCATATTTTATTCAATGGTAATGGTACTTTGCGAGCTCTACTACATTTTGAGATTAAAATCTCAATTTTCAAAAAGTGACTAGACAGTTATATACTTTCCACATACCCTTCAATTTTTAGGGTTCCGCACCCAAAGGGTAAAAACTGGACCCTATTACTGAGACTTCCGTCCGCCCGTCCGTCCGTCTGTCACCAAGCTGTGTCTCATGAACCGTGACAGCTAGACAGTTGAAATTTTCACAAATGATATATTTTGGTTGCCGCTTATTTGGTTATTGATTACGGCACCCTACTCTAGAGAGGACACAGGATAGTTTATATCCTGAAAAAATCACATGGTTCCCGTGGGACAGCAACAAATGAATTCCTCCATGAAAAGTCTCAGGCGTCTGTTTATAATATTTATTGCGACATTCATAATCGCGCCAATGAAACGCCCGCTTACAGCCCCTGCAGACGCGCGTCTAACAAGCTTTGCATCAATGAACCTGCAGGCTACGTGTTGCGTCGTAATTGCCAATTGCGCTCTGTTATGGAATTTGCAGGGTTCCGCAGGCAAAAACAAAGAAAATGTTATTTACCATTGTCCAAGGCAGACAAGGAAAAGGAAAAAATATGCGAATGCACTTCAAAAGGTATCCGGACGAGATTGTTTGCGATTTTTTTTTAATTTTACTGTCATGTCAAAGAAATTCTCAAAAAAACAGGTGTGGCGTGTTGTAAGGTTTTAAAACTTTTTATATTTAAAGGATAAAATTGCATGCTCTCTTTTATTCTTTTTTAAGCTTTGCTAGCTGTGACCGTGACTTTTTTCGCGTGAAATTCTCTTTTCACACCCCATGGAGATATGCCGATAGTTGTATATGTTGGTGGCATAAATAAATAGTTTTTCTAGAATATAAACTTTATTTGTCTACCTATTTAACGGAACTGTACCTTTTCCGACTGATAGATAGACAACGCATAGCCAAACCACTGATGCTAGGCACGAGCCATAAAATTTGATGAAGGTAGATTGATTGTCACAAGGAGTCAATCCGCACTGGAACCGCGTGGGAACTACAGAACAACTCAAGCTCTCTCATTCTGAGAATGCCTGTGTCCTCCAGTGGTACGTAGAAAGAATAGGATGATGATGTTATTTATTTTGGGACATATTTTTACACCGTATTTTTTTTTTGATGACTGAATAGCCTAGTGGTTAAAGAACCCGACTACGAAGCGCGTGGTAAATTTTGAATTGGCTACTTTCCTAACTAGTCAGTCTTTTAGATTATCAAAAAATATTGGACACGTATTTTTTATTTTGTCAATTAAACAAAAAATTACGAAGATATGGCGCGTTGAAGTTTCGCGTGACGTCACTTGTTCCTACACTTTGTATGAGCGTTTTAGGAACAAGTGACGTCACTCCTCGTCACGCGGAACTTCAACGCGCCATATCTTCGTCATTTTTTGTTTAATTGTCAAAAGAAAAATTACGTGTATAATATTTTTTGATAATGTAAAATACGGACTAATAAGAATTATTATTTTTTTACCTAGGAAACATCCCTATTAATGTCGCACATAAATTCCGCAAAACTTAAGAGGTGCGAGTGCATTTGAACCCACGACCCTCTGCTTGAGAGCCATAGGGCAAACCACTAGGCCACCACGGCTTAATACTACAAGTAGTAATAAATAATTCCAAGAACATCACCAAACATAGCGCGCAACCTATATTGACTAAGTTTCCGGATCTTCAGTTAATGGTGCCAAGTTTTTGGCCGTGACTTCCTAACTTGGCGAAAATACTTTGCCCATATTTATTACTCGTAACTTATACTCTGATAATGAATTCACTGCAGTTGAATGACAAGCACCAGTCATTCTGTTAAATTAATGACCATCATCATCATCATCATCATTATCGTCATCTCAGCTTATATACGCCCCAACTGTTCTGGCATTCTCAGAATAATTTAACACATGGGCTGTAGTTCCCACTTAAGCTCAGTCATCATTCATCATTTCAGCCGAAAGACGTTCACTGCTGAACATAGGCCTCCCCCAAGGCTCGCCATACAGATCGGCCCTGCGCCATCCGCATCCAATGCGTTCCCGCTACTTTCACCAGGTCGTCGCTCCATCTTGTTGGAGGCCTACCTACACTGCGTCTTCCGGTCCACGGACGCCACTCAAGAACCTTGCGGCCCCATCGGCCGTTAGTTCTACGGGCGATGTGCCCTGTCCACTGCCACTTAAGTCTAGCGATTCTTCGAGCTATGTCCGTGACTTTAGTTCTTGCGCGGATCACATTATTTCTAATGCGATCCCGCAGAGAAACTCCAAGCATAGCCCTCTCCATCGCCCTCTGAGTGACTTTGAGCTTTCTTATAAGACCCATCGTTAGCGGCCACGTCTCAGTGTCATAAGTCATCACTGGCAACACACACTGGTCAAAGACTTTTGACTTGAGACACTGCGGGTAAGAATATTGGATGACAAGATATTGCGGAGCTTCCCGAACGCTGCCGAGTCTAATTCGTCGATTGACCTATTTCTCGAAGTTGAACCTTGGTTGGATTGTATGTCCCAGGTAGATATAGAGCGATCTGTGTGCTAAATTTCATCAGAACCCGTCAAGCCATTTTAGCGTGAAAGAAGCAACAAACATCTATGCATCCCTCCGTACAAACTTTCGCGTTAGTAATATTATAGTAAGATCATAGCTTTTTTATTTTAATGGTGCTTGATTCGGTTCGGAAAAACTTCAGTTTCGAAGATACCGGCAACAAGACAACAAGAGGCTAAAGTAAATTTTTTTTCAAACTTATCTACAACAACTAACTAGTATCAAATATATACGTATTCTTCAGGTACCAACTTCAGTAGCCATCATAAGTCCATAGTGTTCCCCAAAATAAAGGGTAAAGAAAGCCTGACCCCAACGCGGAAAGTTTTCCCCCGCGCGCTGTAAAACTACCCTCTGAGCCTGGGGGTACTGCTGGAGTCTAGGGGAATCTTCAAGGGAGTAGTTAATGCAGCAGACGTGCCACTGTCAACAAGATAATCGTTTTTAATTCAGGGATTTCCTGTTCTGGCTTAAATCTTCTACAAAGAGTGTAGAAAATGTTGTTGCATATTTGCACGTAGCACAGTGTAGCACGCGCTTATGCGCTTTCTACATATAATGTCAAACTTTCCGGATCAAGATGATACTGGTACCTGGCCCTGTGACCTCTTTAACCTCTGTAATACACAGAAGTTATTATAATACAACACCTCTTTACTGATGACCATATAGGTAATGTCTTTTAATCTAGTCTAAGATGTTGAACATGGTATTTAAATATTTATTGTTCTGTATAAATACGTGTTGTAAATAATACTAGGTAAACTAAAAAATGTTAAGTAGGTATCCAAATAGTATTAGTTCTATTTTTACCCGACTGCCGAAGAAGGGTTATGTTTTTCGAACATTGTATTTATGTATTGTGTGTATGTGTGTATCATTCTTTGGCGCGCCCTGCAGCCTAATTTATTAAAACTTTGTATTAAATACTTACTACCTTATATCACTTCTATTATACTCTCCAAATACGCAACATGTTTTTTTTGTAATTACAAGCTTTGCTTATTTTGGAACTGAATAAAATAGTGTAAACTATAGCATGATTTTTTTATTCTGATATCGCACCACTGCAGTAAAAACATGAAAATTTCCAGCTCAGCTCACGGTTTTAACTCAGGAACGGTCTTACTAGTCAAATTATTAGTATTTTAACGCTTCAAGCGAGCCTCTCAGAGGCACCATCACATTTCAAAGCCGTATCCCCTCTCCGGCCCGCCCAAGTCGTCCGTCGCATCCGGTTCTCTTTACGGCCTATTTGCAACATACAGGTTTTACAACCGCCTTGTATCCGCATATTTCCAATTTTATTCAGCATTTTTATATCACCTGCCACAATTTCTCGCGTAGCAGATGTTGTTGATTATGTTAGATTAAACATGTCTACCTTGGACGTGTTTATGTTTTTTTACGTTTATGACGTCTCTTTATTGTCGGGAGGAAATTACTTTTCTTCGGGGAAACGTTCGCTGTCTAAGTTTGGCACGGTTGGAGTGTTTTAAAAGGTTTGTTTGGTAGTCGGTTTTATATGAAGAGTGCACGGAAAGAATATGTGTAGTCAACTTTCTTGAAAAATGAGATTTTAATCTCTAAACGTAGAGCTCGCAAAGTACCGTAACTTACCATTGGATTAATAGATACATTTTTTTTTCACTTTTAAAGAAATGATTATGTGGTTAGTGACTTTCTTCCAAACCGCTGTAACTCAAAAAGTTGCTTAGATATGTTTTTTCATGTATCTGCATATTGCATGCGCATTTTAAATTGTTAACAAAAACTTTTTATTTATTTTATTTCATAAAACGTAACGAAAGTGACTGTGTCTTGGTTTGTCTTCGTGTGACCTTTTCACACTTAAACCACTGAACTTATTTAGACTCTGGGAAGGATATAAGATAGTTTTTGTATGTACCGGAAAGTTACGTAGTTCCCGCGGCATAGCAAGCGGTAAATTAATCCTGCTTCTTGTTCTTGGACAGCGAGCTCAATTCTTGTTTAAAGTTAAAATATTATCCCATGCGAATGCATTACCGGAATATTAACTATTCTGTCTCAATTCAGATCTTTGTGTACCTGTATGCCATTTCATCATCGTTTCATCTGAAGCTGTTGAACCATTATTGTGTGATTGATGCTTATCCAAACTTCTAAACACTTTCACAAACTTTTTTATCTATACCTATAAAACAGTACCGTGACTGACTGACTGACTGACTGATTGGTGACTGACTGACAGACAACGCACAGCCTAAACTACTGGGGCTAGAGACTTGAAATTTGGCACACATGTACCTTGAGCATTGTAGGGGTGCACTAAGGAAGGATTTTTCGAAATTCCCACGGGATAGGGAAATATCTCAGCTTTCTTTGTTTATTTGTTTATAGCGGAATCTCTGAAACTACGAGGGGCGTTCAATATAAAGTGAGAATGAGATGCAAACTCTTTCAATATTAGGAAATTAAATACTGGCCGGTAAAGCTAATCTATCTAGCTGATTGCTATGAAAAAAAAAACTAACTGTCTTTTGTTTAAAAAAAAATACGGTAATTTCTTTGCAATGCTATTGAGTACGTTAGCGAGAATGGAGAAAATTTAACTGCGCGCCGTTATCAAATACTTGTGTTTGAAAAATTTTTCTACGGACCAAGTCAATTTAGATTTGCGGGACACTTTAGGGTCTAATGCTCCTCCGTATTCGACAGTCGCACGTTGGTGCGCCGAATTTAGACATGGAAGAACATCGACAATGGACGACCCCCGCTCCGGACGCCCTACTACTGCAATAACTGAAGAAATTGTGAAAAAAGTTGAAAACTCAGTTTTGGCGGATCGTCGTGTCACGGTTCGTTTTATTGCTGAAAATGTAAAGATTTCAACGGGGAGCGTGCCTAATATTTTACATGAACGCTTGGGTATGAAAAAGGTATCTGCGCGTTGGGTACCAAGAATGATTACTGACACGCAAAAACAAACTAGAGTCGAGATTTGTCAAGAAGCTTTGGACCTGATACAGCAAGACCGGGAACTTTTTTTGGCGCGATTTATAACAATGGACGAAACATGGCTCCATCATTACGACCCTGAAACGAAACTGCAGTCTATGACATGGAAAAGGCCATCATCTCCAACTCCGAAGAAATTCAAGGTGGGCCCATCGGCCGGTAAGGTCATGGGCTCTGTTTTTTGGGATGGTAAAGGGGTATTAATGATTGAGTATCTCAAACATGGAGCCACTATTACATGGGGTCACTTTATACGCCAAACAAATAGCAACATTGCGCAATGAGATCCGCGAAAAACGGCGAGGTAAACTCTCGAAAGTTGTGCTGTTCCACCAGGACAATGCCCCGGCACACAAGTCCATCGTTGCAATGGCTGCAATTCGTGGTGCTGGGTTCAATATCCTTAAGCAACCTCTGTATTCACCAGATCTCGCTCCCAGTGATTTCTACCTATTTCCGAGATTGAAACAATACCCGAGAGACCAGAAATTTGAAGACGACGACGCGGTAGTCGCTGCAGTACAAGATTTTTTAAGTACTCAAGATGAGACCTTTTTTAAAAATGAAATTTTAAGTTTAGAAAAAAGATATAATAAGTGTATTATGCTAAAAGGTGACTATGTCGAAAAATAAAATTACATTTAGTAAAAGTTGTTTATAACATACTCATTCTCACTTTTTATTGAACGCCCCTAGTATTAAGCCGATTTTAAAAATTCTTTCAGAATTAGAAAGTAACATTATCCTTTAATGACATAAGGTACTTTTTATCCGGGAAAATGCAAAATTCCCACGGGATAGAAATAAATTAATTCAATTTCGTGGCTGATTTTAAAAATTCTTACATAGTTATGTGACATAACTATTTCCGATTTAAAAAGCCTACTTTTTATTCGGGAAAATACAAAATTCCCACGGGATAGAAAAATTTGGAATCAACTTTGGGGCTGATTTTAAAAATTCTTTCAGAATTAGAAAGCTACACTATCCTTTAATGACATAAGGTACTTTTTATCCGGGAAAATGCAAAATTCCCACGGGATAGAAATAAGTAAATTCAACTTTGGCACTGATGTTAAAAATTCTTTCATATGATATGATATGACTATCCCTAATTGACATTGGCTACATTTTCTTCGGGAAAATACAAAATTCCCACGGGATAGAAAAATTTGAATTCATCTTTGGGGCTGATTTTAAAAATTCTTTCACCAATAGTAAGCTACAGTATCCCTGTTTGCCATAGGGTACTTTTTTCCGGGAAAAATGCAAAATTCCCACGGGATAGAAATAAGTAAATTCAACTTCGGCACTGATTTTAAAAATCCTTTCATATGATATGATATGACTATCCCCAATTGACATAGGGTACTTTTTCATCGGGAAAATGCAAAATTCCTGCGGGATAGAAATAAGTGAATTCAACTTCGGGACTGATTTTAAAAATTCTTTCACCAATAGTAAGCTACAGTATCCGTGATTGACATAGGGTACTTATTTCTGGGAAAATGCAAAATTCCCACGGGACAGAAATAAGTAAATTCAACTTCGGCACTGATTTTAAAAATTCTTTCATATGATATAGTATGTCTATCCCAAATTGACATAGGCTACTCTTTCTTTGGAGTAATGCACAATTCCCACGGGATAGAAAAAACTGAATTCAACTTCGGGGCTGATTTTGAAAATTCTTTCACCAGTAGTAAGCTACAGTATCCCTGATTGACATAAGGTACTTTTTCCGGGAAAATACAAAATTCCCTCGGGATAGAAATAAGTAAATTCAACTTAGGAGCTGATTTTTAAAAATATTTTATAATTTTAAAGCTACAATATCTCTGTTTGGCATAGGCTACTTTTCTATGGGAAAATGTAAATTTCCCGTGGGATCCAAATAAGTAAATTTAACTTTGGGGCTGAATTTGAAAAATATTTTACCACTTGAAGGCTACATTATCCCTGTTTGACATACTACTTTTTCTCATGAAAAATTCAAAATTCCCACGGGATAGAAATAAGTGGATTGAACGTGGGGGCTGATTTTTAAAATTATTTCACTAATATACTACACTGTCTCTGATTTTCCAAATAGGTCAAAACAGTTATTTCTATCCGCGGTATGCACTTTGCACTTTCCTGGGATAAAAATGTAGTTGTTTCAATCAGGCCTCCTCCCAGAACGAGAACACTTGGGCCGTAGTTCACACTTGGGCCCAGTATGATTTTTACAGTGCGGGTGTGTACCATTGAAATTCTTCTCAGGTGTGTGCAGCTTTTCTCACGACGTTTTCCTTCACTGTAAAGCTCATGGTAATCTTCAAACTTAATTTAGCACACGAATTCGGAATAACTCAGAGGACCAAGCCCGGGCTCAAACCCATGACCCTCTGCTTAAGAGACCATAGGTCAAACCACTAGGCCACCGCGGCTTATCGGCTTTAGAATTCACTTATTCAAATTCCGCGGGAACTTTGCATTTTTTCTAGGTGTTAATCCACGTAATAAACTACCTGAATGCCAAATTTCATCGAAACAACTAACGTTATTGTCATCGCGTACGAAGTTGCGGGCAAAAGCTAGTTTATAATATTTCGATACCTCCTAAGTATACTGGTGTAACTGCATAATGGTGATTTTACAGTAAAGACCGTTATCATTTCGATACAATACCACATACATAGATCACAAAAATTCTGATCACCGGATTCTCATTTTCCGCTAAACTAATTAAAAACCACGATTTAATTCTACCACCCGCTGTGTTTAGCAAACCAATTTCTTAGGCACATCAAAGTCAACCATTTGAAAATGAAGACGAATTATAAAAAAAACTGCTTTCCAACAGAAAATCAAATTAACAGAATCGGATGGCAAAATAACAGAAAAGAAAATGGAACAAGGAAAAGATTGTTTGAAATACAAAATGGATTACCTTTCTATACAAAATCATGGCGTTCAAAGGTCTTTGAGTTAAACAAATTGAGTTTGATAGCTTTAAGTATTATTGGAGCGTTCTCCTTTTTTAAACTACTTCATCGTAAGCATTTATTTTATTTACCTTACTTTTTTATCCCTCTCCTCTCTTGCTCCTCTCGCGCCTCTCAATCTAGGTCGTCCTTCCATCTCCGCTTCGGTCTGCCTCTGTCTATCGCTAGGCACCTATTCGTGGCAACTTTGACCCAGCATTAGTATCAAAATTATTTTAAGAATAGAGTGAAACCTAAGCGGGCATCATGAGAAGAACAAGGCTTGAAACAAAGACCAAATTCATCCGACTAAATACCTACCTACCACTCAGTTTATAAGGTAAATTGTATGTCGCTTTGACATGTTACAGAGACACATAAATATAAGTTGTAGCACCTGTATAGTTAACCTGTGGCAAAAATTGAATACTTTGATTTATTGATTGATTGAATCTCTCGTATATAACATAAAGCGTCTATACACTGAAAAACGCGGCGTGAGGTGCCTGCAAGTTTGGAGTGAAGAACAAATACGTCAGACCAAATCTCACTTATGTAGCCTAAAGGGGGCTATATAATGAGAGGTGCGGCCTGCAGTCTTGGACTGAAGACTCAATTAATTCGGCTCGAGATTTGGCTAAATCTCTCGTTTGTAGTATAAATCAAGCTATAGATAATCTACGATAACATGGCCCGCCCCTCCACAATTCAAGAAGTCTTCAATGTACTGTGAAAGTATTTATAAAGCACACCAAAACTTTCAACGCATGTGTGCGTGTTGAGACAGCCGTCAAACAAAAGCACATAATACTTAATAAAAATTATTTCGTAAAATGTGTGTGTATGCGAATTTTCCAAGAAATTAAAATCTTTTTTACTTATACGACCATTTTACAGTCTGAAAGAATATTTTGAAAAATTGTATGAATAGACATTATTATTATTAGTTATTGTATTGTAAGAAATAAGAAAGTATTTATTTACAGTAAAAGCGTTTGCATAATCAGTATCCAGTGGGCCCCAAACTAGGCTGATAGAATAAGACTTTTGCGTGCCATATTGTGGCGGAGCATGCATTCATGTAACTGTATCCAACTACATGACTATATTAACACCTGTGTATATTCCAGCAAAATAAATTCATTTCATTTAATTTCATTTCATTTCATTCATTTAAACAAACACATCGAAATAGTAATGTGTAGGGGCGTGCCATGTTCTCGTAGTTTATCTCTACATGCTAAATTTTTTTATGATTTACATTGAAGGAGACCTATGTCCAGCAGTTGACTTCCTGCCGCTGAAATAATTATGATAACATAAAAATGAGCGAGAACCATGAAATATCAAGAAGGGAGAGTATCTGGTGGCATAATTTTTTTAGTCACGATGTAATGCTTATCATAATTTTTTGTTTGTCATAATTTTTTTCCCATTGAAACCGTAATTTTTTCAGAAAATTTTAAATTGCCATCCTGTAGAACTCTGTAGGCTAGGTTAGGTTTGTTTTATAACTGTTCTGTACAATTAATGAATTCAGAGTAAAAAGAGTTATGAATACCAATAGATTATGACAAACGTTACATTATGACCTTCAACAATTATGCAATCCGACATGGACCCTGTTATTAAAAGCCTTATTAGACCGCATCACAGATATTAATCATGTAAAACATCAGAAACTTATCTTAAGCTATATAATGAAAACAAACATATAGCACATTTTCAAGGTTTAATAGAGATTAAAAGCGCACGTATTTTGCACGACGCGGTATCTTTTTAATTAACCAGCCACTTACTTTTTTAAAGCACTTGAAATGAGAAAAAAAGTTAAACGAGCTAAGAGATCCACTTTATCCTTTGTAGAGATTTTATTTAATCCGAGCGTTGTGTTAAATTGCTAACATCAATTCTCACAATTACTCCACTGTGTCGCAGTTTTGAATCAACAGCTACATCAGTACGTACGTAGAAACATGAAACTTTGCACGGATGCTTTCAACGACCTTCGATTATGAAGCTGTGATAACACTAGCTTTTGCCCGTGACTTCGTTCGCGCTCAATTCAAATTTGTGGTAAAGCTGCTTCATCTCATAATAGTTTCGCTATGTTATGTATGTTATGTATGTATGTATGTATGTATGTTACGTTGTTCTGTCTTGGAGTTCCCGTACCTTGTTGCCATCGAATCGGCACGATAAATTATTCTATCGTCATCAGAACTTTGCATAATGCCAAGTTTCATGTCAATAACACAATTAGAAGTGGGTGAAAATCAAAAATTCCGTTATATACAATACAATACAATACAATATAAATATTCTTTACTAGCCTTCCGTCCGCAGCTTCGCCCGCGATAAATTAATTTTTCCGTAGGAAAAGGTATTTTCCCGCGGTAAAAAGTAGCCTATGTCACTCAGTGATAATGTAGCTCTCTAACGGCAAAAGAATTTTTGAAATCAGTCCAGTAGTTTCGGAGCCTATTCAATGTAAACAAACAAACAAACAAACAATCAAATCTTTCCTCTTTATAATATTAGTATAGATTGATCACCAAAAGTGATGAGTAACAGTGGCATTACAAAAATAAAAATATAAACACATACATAAATAGTTATGTATATAATACATAAATATACATAAATAGTTCCAAGTAGAGCTAATAAAATGTGTTATAATGCTCGTAGTACCAACAGAAACTTTGTGCGTTTATCTTCGATTTGTTTTGTATGAAGTGAGTTAGCTTTGCTCACGTTGTTTGTGTGTCATACACCGCTAAGTCAGCGTATATATTGCATTAAGGAAAATTATGGTTGGGTCTGTTTTTCTCTTATAGTTAGTGGTCGCACAGTGAAAGTTACAAACGGGTTTCAACACGTATTTAAGCATAAATAAAGGACACATTCATGAATATAAATTATTATTATAAAGTATCTCTGGCGAAAAATAACTTGGGATATCGTTAAAAAGTGAACTGAAAATTTGTCTAAACGTAGGTAGTGCCAAAACTATCATTGGGTAAATGAAAAATTGGCTAAGAAACAAAATACGTATCAATTCATAGGGCAAGTGAATGAGACGGGAAAGGTTTTTCGGCCAAACGATACTTTTACTAAACGTGAAGTGATAAAAAGAAAATTTTACGAAACCTGTCATCGGACAAATGAAATTCGGGCAATGATTTTTAGTGTTTGAGATAGGTTACCGAAAAATACACATTAAAAAGGTCCATAAAAAAGGGATACACGAGGATCCCTAAAGCATATTAATTCTTCAATGAAATCGATCAAAAACCTGGCGGCCATCAAATGCTCGGGTAGCTAAGTATAAAAATAAACCAATAATAATGGTTAGGAAAATTCCATCAGAGCCCCCCTCCCCCCACAATAAAACAGGTATTTCAAACATGTCAGGTAATAAACTGGAAAGTCGCGTCTACGCCGTTTCTGCAGAGTTCGAACTGTTTAGACATGCCCATTGAAAAAAAATGCCAGACTCTCATAGAGTTTCATGTTGACAAGATTTGTTAAGATGCTATGTGGTTGTATGTAACATAATAAAACATAGTTATATTAGCAAAAGTTAGATAGTGTGGATATTAAAATAACAAAAATTATATATCATGTCAGACAGTCGGGCGCCCTAAGCGTCTGTGGAAAAAAAAAATTGTAAAAATAAATAGTAGGTATACTTATTTTAACATGGAACTCCGCAAAGTAACGCCTGAGTCTATGCAGGTTGTTTTACTAAAATTTCATTTTTAGTAGTTGTGCTTTTATCCGAACTACAAGTACAGATCCGTACCAAATTTCATGTCAATCAAAAAAAAACAATATCGAAGTGGAATCTAAACGGGCAAAATTGGACCTGTAAAATTTGGCCCGAACAAACATTACAAGTTAGTTAATGGAAAGCTTGGAACATACATTAAAGTTTAGAATCTAAATTATTCGGCCTATATTCTCTCGTTGCTGGACACATGCCTCCTCTCAAATGGAGATTGGGCTGTAGTTTCCTATGGGTCCGTAATAAGCAAAGTTCGAAAGTTAAATCCTTAAAGAATGCTATGATATTTTGCATTTTCTGGCCAATGATGGATGCTTCAAAGGAGATTCTCTAATTTTTTTGCCTGAAACATTTTTCCCAATTGATGCTTTTACCGAACGTTTCATTTCCCAACTGTTTTTTCAAACTTTAAGTACTTTAGAATTGCTATAAAACTAACCTAATCTTAATTATATGGTTCTCAGGGATAGCTTTGAAAGGTATCCTGTATTGTTTAGGTATAGTTTCAAAAAAAAAAGGGAAATGAAAAATATTTTTGTCGAAAAGACAGGATCCCCTTTAAAACGATCGTTTATTTTCAGCCAGTCGTAACAATACATTTTGTAAACAAAGAGTACTAAGCAGGTACATTTATTTGTGCTGTTAGGTTACTTTTCTGGCACTTTCTAGAGCTTCCAAGCCCTCACACCTGGAATGCGGCAATATTTCCAAGGCGGGGAGATGTAATTAATCAAAAAGTTTCAGCGGCCCCCACCAGAAGCGTCAGAAATGACGGTCCTACGACACTTTGTACATTTTAAGGTTGTTTGTCTTTTATTATTTTCAAATTTTACGTTCCTGATTTACGAGGGAGCTTCGAGTTTTTAAATTATTTTGTTTTTGTTCAGGTTCTTGCTAGGATCGTTGTTACGTACGTACTTGGAAAGCGGTCGAAACGTTTGTTGCGAAAAAAACTTATAATAAAGGCTCACGACACCGATTTACTGACTACGAAGCAAGGGGTCCTGGGTTCAAATCCCGGTAAGGGCATTTATTTGTGTGATGAGCACGAATATTTGTTTCTGAGTTATGGATGTTTTCTATGTATTTAAGTATTTATTTATCTATATAAGTAAGTTTATCGTCGTCTAGTACCCATAGTACAAGCTTTGCTTAGTTTGGGACTAGGTCGATTTGTGTAAGATTGTCCCCTAATATTTTTTTTTTTTTTTATGAAATTACATCACTCAAGAATATCATCCAAAAGCTACAAAGGTCCATCTCAAATCAAACTTTTGGTTAGTTAATTATCATTAGAGCTATAATTTTCATATTAGTACATTTTGCTCTCTATTTTCGAATGATATTTGCGAGTGCATTAGTCGTGGGTAGCCCAGTGGTTTGATCTTGGCTTCTCAAGCGGAATGTTGCGGGTTCAAGTCCGGGCTACTTAGCATATCTGAGTTTTTTATATAGAATTTATGTGCGAAGTCACATTTGAAATTTACCATGAGCTTAGTTAACGGTAAAGGCAAACATTGTATCGAAACCTCCACACGCCTGTAAAGAAATTCAATGGTATGTGTGAAGTTCCCAACCGCACTGGGCCCGCGCCGCGCGGGAACTACGGCCAAAGTGCTCTCATTCTGAAAGGAGGTCTGTGCTCTGTAGATTCACCGTAAAGCTCATGGTAAATTTCAAATTTCAAATGAGTATCGTGGCTCGAACCCACGACACTCTATTTGAGAGGGCATAGGTTAAACCAGTAACTTCTTCAACTTTTACTATTACCTCTAAATTTTTTAGTCGTACCCAAAATGCTATAAACCGTTCAAAGACGCCCTATTATTTATAAGTAATTGTTTCAGTTCGACCTATTATTGTCTTACCGCGTCCCCCATCCTGTTCACCCTCCGAAACATTTGTTTAAAAGTTCCAGACTTTTCTAAAGACTTATTTGTAATACTTCCCAAAATCGGAGTCTAAAGTAAGTGTAAAACAGTATCTGAACATTAATATTCGCACAACGAGCGGGAACTTTGGCCCGCAGGTGTTCGCAAACTTGCTCAGATCACGACGATATAGCTGGCTGAACGCCAGGCGGGCGTATTCTATTGCCTTCGCTGAGACTCACGTTTTGGTCCTTCGAAGCGGATTCTTTGGTCCGCTGAGCCGAATTTTTTGGTCCCGCGGGCCGGATTTTTCGTCATCTAACTTAATTGCGTTTTTGTTTGTATTCAATAAATGGTACCATCCATAGATGTTATATCTGAATCATGTAGACGCTTAAGCATTTTGAAAACTACATTTTATGCTACGCGTCTTTTTGAGATGCGTATGAGGCAAAGATAAATATGGCTCTGCCGCGATTTTGAGTTTTGATATGAGACTCTAATTCACTCCTACGCAGAAAGTAGAAAGTGTAAAGATCAGATTAACGCGCTCAGACAAGCTGACTAGCTGAAATAAAAACATTAAATAAAAAAATGTTAATTAATTAAATTACCACTATCTGTCATTTCGCAACTAAGTTTTTTTGACTGTTTTCTTTCCGTTTTCAAAGTTTTCCTGGAATTGATCGTACTGTAGCAATAAGACCGTTCATTGCTTACCGTATACATTTTCTTAACGTACTATCACTCAAAACTGTTTAGGCGTATAAGAAAGAGTTATTTATTGAATTGTATTATTTTTCACATTACACTCATTTTAATACTCATTTTGTAACATATTAAAAGACCCTCCGTGTAAAGTAACTTCATATTTCATACTAAATACAACGGACACGGGATGACCGTAAAAGTAATAAAAAATGAAGTTGAAAAAATAGAAACAAAAAGAAACTTCATAGCTAACTTGTTAAAGTAACTTCAGTTACCTTAGTTCCTATCTCACTCCACACCAGCAGAATAAACACCCCAGAATTCCAAAGGGGTGTCGGATTAGAACCCCAGCCTGTGCCAACTCGCATCAGACAACTTTAAAATTTGTCTGTCTGTCACGTGGCATTTGACGGCACATTTTATTCTTACGATCCGTTACAATACAACTCCGGGCCGTGGCCTAATTTGAATCACGGAATATTAGAACTCTTTTGATCTTGCGACGAACATTTGTGATTTAATAATTTGCCTTCAAAAGCAAGCTTGATTTCAATTTGTTTGCGAAATGAGTGACCTAGTATCGCTGATGACTTGGTGTTTGCTATTGTTTTTATATGGGCTAAATTTCAATTTGATTTTTATAAAAGCTTTTTATTTAATAAAAAAAATTGACTCACGTACCATTCTGCCCATCAGGCAGCATTCCCTCGTTGAATGGTGAAGGTAATTCGTTAAGAGAGATAGCTGTCATCCTTAGTTGTGTCGACCAGGCCACAATATAAATAATATACATACAGTAACCCAACTCGCACGCACACAGCGGCGCGCGCGTGGGAACTTGCATTGTTTTGTCTGGCGAAGATTGGTTAGCGGCCGTGTAAAACGCTTGGCTGTGTGCGTGCGTCGTATGAAGTTGGATTACTGTATGTATTATTTGTATTGTGACCAGGCGTTTTGGCACTTCTTTAATGGCCGCGCCCTTTTTTTCTTGAGCAGTTTGCTATTGTTTGTTAGTTTTTAGTGTCAAATCTTTGAAGTCACATTTTACCCACTGCCTGTCGTCGGATTGACTGCAAATTTAGTGCACATGGTGGTAGATGTGTAGAACAAAGCAAGAATCGTAAAGTTGGGTAACTTTAGCCCTGAAAGGTAACTTTGCCCATTGGTATTAATTCAGTCCAGATTTTATTATTACACTAACATTATAGCACAATGCCAAATAGTTGGTTTTAGATGACCACCTACTTTTTCATGTTTTTTATTATTGAATTATGCTATGCCGTAAAGTTGGGGAACTTTGACCATGGAGGGTAACTTTGCTCATTGGGATTTACTCGGTGCAGATTTTATTATTACACTGAAAATATAGCACATTTAGATGGGTTTTAGATGACCGTCTACTTTTTCGCGTTTTTTATAATTGAATTCTTTTATACCCTCAGGTCGGGTTACTTTGGGCCTGAAGGGTAACTTTGCCCATTGAGATTAACTTGGTCTAGATTTTATTTTTACAGAGAAATTACAGCACAATGCCATACGGCTGGTTTTAGCTGACCGCCAACTTTTTCATGGTTGTATTAGACCCTTCTATTGTATGGTTTCATATAGGCCAAAGTTATCTCCATTCGGTCAAATTACTCCGACTCTACGGTAGTCAATAAAAAGTACAGTCTGAAAAAATACTAAAACGATTTTATTAACATATTTTAGACGAAATGAGGCTTTAATCACAACGAATAATGCCTTGTAATGTGTGACAAAAGATGAATGGGATTTGACAGTTGTTTGGTTTTGGCGAACAATATAGAAATAATGATTTTAAAAATAGGTACAATACTTATTTGCTTGAAACACAGTGTTATGTTTACACAGATAAGGTTTGTGTAAATTGTGGCAGTATAAAATAAAACGATCATTATTTTGTGTCCACATAATGATTTTTTTTTCTTCAAACCTATCCTATGAAGACAATAAAACGTCTCTTTGGTAGTAAAATACATGCGTTAAACTTACTACTATGCCAACTTGCTACTATGCTTTTGCTACTATGTCACCCAATCGTTCAATAATAATTATGGCACCAATCATTTCCGTTTAATTCCGCTTAATTTTTGGCGTTTTTTTAACCCCAGTGGCCACGCTGCACTATTCCTAACCTATTCTCTATGCACCACGAGTTTCGGTCAATTTATCACGACGCCAACATCACACGTCTCCAAGATGAAGCGCTTATTCTCTCAGACTTATTAGCTCATATTTCTTAAGCATAAGCGACTAATGTCGTTATGAGCGTGTAATACAGTTGCGAGCGTGTTTTATTTTGTGAAAGTAGCTTTTCATATTTAAGTTATGGTTTTTGGGTGTGGGGTGTTGTTTTATGCCATGTTGACATATATTTAATGCAACTGCCTACTTATCACCCAACTGTCGAAGGAGGGTTATGTTTTACGAGCGTATGTAATGTATCATTCTTTGACACGCCCTGCAGCCTAAACGGCTCAATGGATTTTAAAGTGTGAGGTGTAATTTCGATTCGTCTTAGTCGCTTGTTAGTATATTTTCCCGGAATTCCCATGGGAACAAGAATTACACAGGTGGGTTTTTACCATCTATTATTGAAATGAAAGTTAATTGAGGATTTTTTAATTTCCAATTTTCGTAAGATTTCGTTTCAAAATTTGTAAACCATTTTTTGACTATTTCCTGCTATACTCATGCCGCCCAGTGAAGATGCACTAATCTTATATAAGTAGTGAAAACCTGGTGACCCGGTCAGGATTGTCTCCGCAGAAGGGAACTCTTTAGCGAGAAGAAATAGTATAAAAATGTTTTTTTCACGAATGATTATTAAACTAAATAATAATAAATGACTACCGCCAGACTCAAGTGGCAGTGGGCCGAGCACACCATCATAGCCGAAAGTTTCGCGAGTGCCGTCCGCGCACTGAAACATACGGTGTGGGTAGGCCGCCAACAAGATCGAGCGATGACCTGGTTAAGCGAAGGTTTGGACCGATCGGTTCGGCAAGCCGTGGAGGAGGCCTATGTTCAGCGTAGCAGTGGACGTCTTTCGTCTGAAATGATGATAATGATGATTATTATTTATGATTGTTAAACTTGTAAGCATTCTCATAACATCGCCTCTGGTTCACGAACATTTTGAGAGAAAAGCAGCGAATAATATATTTTTGAATACCTAATAGCATTCTACTAATCAAAGCATTGGGTGGAAATATAATCAGCCCCTCTCTAAATAGGGGAGACACGGAAGACAGTAAAAGGAAAAAAACATCAAAAATTTGGGTGCGAAAATCTATGGAGAGTTCGTTTTGTTGTTTGACAGTCACAATTGAGTCCAGAGAGAAAACTGGTGCTAAAAAACTTGGTGTTCTATCTATATTATTATAAGGTGAGGCGGTATTTCGCGGCAGGGCAGCTTTATACTCTTTAAAAAGCACAAGTTAGTTAGATCGTGTATGGAATACTGCTGCTACCTGTGAGACAGTAATTTATTAAAAAATTACACCCTGTAAATGTCTTGAAATAAAATTGTACAGATTTACTCAAAAGTTTTATCTAACGTTATTTATTTAAAAAGTAACCTGCATTATATCGTCCCTTCCTTCCTCGTGGTCAAACCTAGTAGTCAAAGTATGGGAGTAGGTATATTAAATAAATCTGGTAGTCCCAACACCGCGAAAACTGGAAAAGATTTAAAATATTTCGATACTACATGGATGAAGAATAAAACATTTTAAAAAATTACCCGTATATGGTCAGCGACATCGTACAAATTATATCGTTGAATCATGGAATGGACAACTGAACAAATCGACATAAACGATATCATCCAATCAAGTTTGCTCGTTTACTGGTAGCTTTATAGAAAAAAAAATACTGATCCAAAACCATCTTCTCGACGAAAAAAAACACATATTCCGAGACGAATTCTAAAGTTTTAAATGGAATTTTTACATTAAACAAAACTTTTGGGTATAACTGTACAATTTCATTTCAAGACTATTAAGCAGGGTGTAATTTTTTAATAAATTAGATAGTTTGACCACGAAAAATGTTAATATTCCTAGTGGTCAAATCAGTTTGACTATTAAGTTTCACCATTGTTAGGAAGGCATAACAGCAGACATAAAAATATACAGACAAAGACGAACAGGCAAATGAATAAGTGACAAAGTCACAGTCAAAAGCTAGTAATAACATAAGCATTTGGCTTCATATTTAGATGGTATACAATAGCGAGGAAGGTTCGACGTGGGGGAATGCGCGAGGTGTGGGCTTTTCGTAATTGTTGCCTTTTAGGGCGGTCGTACACGATAGTGATTTTTTACACAGTTATTAGGGTTCTTAAGTACAGTTTTATTTAACTTTTAAAGCCATTTAAATTTAAAAAAATAATAATTAAAATTTAATCTGTTTATTGCAAATTAACAAAAATTTTTCTTATACTTAGTTACAATCTTTAATTATTTAAGATTTTTATAACTAAGGCATGCGAAGAGGGCGCCCCTACGTTTGTAATTGAACGAGGAGCAAGGCCAACACCTGATCAGTGACCAAGCTGAACGCGTCGGAAAGTCACCCCCCCCCCCCCCCCCTATCAGCCCTTCAGCACCTCCACTCCCGCCTAGTCCATTCAAGATTGTCTAATACTAAATGGACCAGTCGAGCCACCAGCCCGATCCTGGCCCCACCCCCCGCTCATTCACAGACTCAATATAAAAGGTATATATTAATTAGTGCAGTTGTTTGAGCAATGGACAGACAAACTGGTTTATGTTTTAGGACCAGTTTAGGGCAAATTTTAAATAGTGATTGTAATTTTTTTTAATCACTAAGATTTTTGCTAACTGTGGCGTCTGTTAAACTATAGCTGCTTTATCGTCCAAACTAATAAAAAGTACATAATGTATATGTATACTTTTTCGGAATTCCCATGAGAACGGGAGTTATACAGGCGGGTTTTTTGCGTGTAGTTATTGAAATTAAATAAATATATAAATAAATATTAGGGGACAATCTTACACAAATAGACCTAGTCCCAAACTAAGCAAAGCTTGTACTATGGGTACTAGACGACGATAAACATACTTATATAGATAAATAAATACTTAAATACATAGAAAACATCCATAACTCAGGAACTAATATTCGTGCTCATCACACAAGTAAATGCCCTTACCGGGATTTGAACCCAGGACCTCTTGCTTCGTAGGCAGGGTCACCACCAACTAGGCTAAAGCGGTCGTTAAAGTTAAAGTTGAAGTTAGTTAAAGTTATTAAATCACGAATTTGTGTTAATACTTCAATACTTTTCTTGTATTGTCGTTCTGAATGATTATGTGTAGTAATGTTTTTCATACATAAAAAATTAACATGTAAAATTCCAACAGCACAAAAATATGTTTTTTTTTCGAACTCCTGTAGTGCACGCGGACCCTACCCATGCGTCAGATGTTACCGACGGAAGCAATATTAATTTCTGTTCCGGAGGGCGACTGAACAATTGGCCAATTGGAAATTATGTTATTGCAGTCCCGTCCGCTTTTCCGGCCTTTTACCGTGCCCAACTAGCTCCGTACATTGGTTTTTGTTAGCAATAACGCGTGTAGCTACGTTTGCTTTTACATCCGCGTTTTGGGTTTCGTATGAAGAATGATGAGATTTTTGGATTGCGTTTTTACTGTGGTGGTTTTTAGGCACTTCACCCTAGATAGATTTCATTTATTGTCAAAACTTCGTATAAGATCTCATGATACATTGAATAGTATCAACAGTTTGCCCATTTCAGACGTATTGAAGGTTGATTGCACTGCAGCATTTTGCACGTGCTGGGTGCGGGAGCGGTGTTGGATAGGAATGACGATAAAGGCATTAAGTTTTTGCAACAAATACCTATGTGTTTTATACTATGTGCCTTCCGTCCGCAGCTTCGCCCGCGATAAAATTAATTTTCCCGTAGAAAAATTAAAGCGAACAAATTATTACCTAACGGTTTTTAAAGAAAATATAAGTCTTATCACGAATTATTATTGCGGTAGACACATTAACTTATATATTAGAACAATTTGTATACAAAACATTTTTAATTTTCATTCAATTTTTATGGAATAATCGAGAAAAACTAACAAAAATGCAACGTTGCCAGCTCAGCAGGTATAAACCCTCTTAAGGCCCTACCGAACTTTTGGCGCATTTATTTCATTCATTTAATCCCTTGCTGTATCATTACTAGCAAAGATTTAGTTCTGAAATTCATGTGTAAGATATTTGAGGATTCACTCTAGTGACCAGTGTTTTCCGAAACACGATTATTTATTTTGTAGTTTGCTCGTTAGAAAAAAATCCAAAGTCGTCTCTAAAAAATTAAATAACTCCTTAGTATAGCGTAAATACTGCACGGCAGGTCTTGACTTTTGAATGTTAATAAAACAAGATGTTTGCCAGGGTCTAGTGTTGCTACTTTTTTAAAATATGTATTTGTTTTTGTAATAAAATGAAAATACCTACCTAAATACACGCGTGGTCTGACCAACCTATCTTGAGCCGTCGCGCTTCCCCCTTGTCCATATAGTTAGTTGCGTTAGTTCTTGATGGGGAACTTGTGTCGCTTGCGCTTACGCACGGCTTTGATTCTAGCCGCTCTCACGCACACGTACACGAGTGCATAGAATACCTAAAATCGATTGGCGCAAGAAGCTCGGTAGGGCCTTAAAAAAACTACGACTAACATAGCACGTCACAAGATACACATACACAAATGTTTGCCTATTCTTCTTTTCCTTTTTTTTTGTTATTTAAATTTTTGTTCTTTGTTTTGTTTTGTTTATCTTAGCTATAGTTGCGGCCACCCTTGCCAGAAGGACCGGGCTGAAAACCAGCGCTGGAAATTATCTCCAGCAAATGCTGAGTCCGGTACCTATTGCCAAGCGTAGCTATTAGTTTTAAGTTGTTTTTCTTATTATTATTAATGAACTAAAACAATTACTTTGCTCACCCGCGACCTTACAATAGTTACGTTTATGCAAGAAATGTGCGTTCATGCAGTTCCTCCACCTCCACACTGTACGAACACACACAAATCACATAAACCCAACCATCACCACCACCAAGCTACACTGACGCGTTTCGAACTCAACCAGAGCTCATCTTCAGAGTTACTAACTCTAACTAACTACTAACTAACTAAGTTACTAACTAAGATGTGTTCGTACAGTGTGGAGGTGGAGGAACTGCATGAACGCACATTTCTTGCATAAACGTAACTATTGTAAGGTCGCGGGTGAGCAAAGTAATTGTTTTAGTTCATTAATATGGACCTCCGCAAAGTAACGCCTGATTCAATAAATTATTTATTATTATTATTTTTTGTAAATGTACGATGGCAATAAAGTTTTTATTATTATCATTATTAAAGTGTTAAGGCCTTTTAAGTTAGCCCATAACGCACTTACTTATGAATTGGGACGTAACAAAATATTTACGTAAAATAAATATGCATAAAGTGTAAACAATGCTCGCAATATAAGAGAGAGATCTTATTTTCCCGGGTCAACGACCCCATCTAAAATGATGGATTTTTCCTGTTTAACCTCGAAAAATGATGGCAGTGAAGTGAAGCGTGTGACCGAAATTGAATAGATTTGGTTCCATCGGCGTAAGGCGTTACAAAAATAAGAAATAAAAATCATAAAAATAGTAAGTAGATGAATATTTAAGGAATACGGCACAGGCTGGAATTTAACGAACAAATTGCCAATCTGGTCAAAACTCAGAGGTTTGACTCCGAGTTTGAATCCACGGTTCTATTTGAGAGATAATATAAGGTAAACGTCCCTGTGTTCGACATTGGCCCAATATATGGCACCATCAATCTTATGTAATAGTAAGAGAGGTGACAGATGGGTGTCATCTACTGGGCGTTGAGGTGTCGAGCATTGGTACGTTTACCTTAGGTCAAACCACCTTACGCACGCTACCACGGCTTTTTACACTTAAATTTTCCTGTTTGTTTTTCTGTAACACAAAAATATCCGCTCAATTTTATCACTACTTTGATGTTGTTATTTTTGTATTATAGGAACTCTACAAATAATATTCCCCAAAGAATAAATAGGCTCGTAAATTATTATGAAATATTCTAGATAAATGTTATTTTAAGGCAGCAACATGACAAATATGTATAAAACAAATAATTCATGAACTTTCTAACGTCCCACTTAATATAAGCTTTTATTTATCTTGCCGTGTTACTTTAGTAAATACTTAGGTCAAAATGAGAGGGCTTGGGCCGTAGTTCCCACGCAAGCCCATTGCGAATTGGGAACTTCACACAATCCGATGTATTTCTACGCAGTTTGTGCTGGCTTCCTCACGATCTTTCCTTGGCTTAAAGCTCATGGTAAATTTCAAATTCACTTCTGCTCGAGAGGCCATTGGTTGTCTGGCTTTTTAGCGATAAGAGCGCCTATTGTCTGCCTGAATTTTTATTTTTGTAATGTTACTGTACTGATTTGTTTGGGAATCTTCCGCAGCTTACGTGCGGGCCCTATTGACCAATGAAAACAGATCCCCGAATGCGGGCCCAACGGCATGCGTTATGGAAATCTACCGCACTCCGCATGCGGGCCCTATCAACCAATGAAGACGATCCCCCGAATGCGGGCCCTATGGCATGCGTTATGTAAATCTACGGCACCCCGCATGCGGGCCCTATCGACTAATGAAGCTGAGATGATATACAGCGTGCGGTGACTCCTCGCAGGCGGTATAACGGCTAGTGAAACTCATTATGTCGATAACTGTTCCCCGAATGCGGGCCCTATGGCATGCGTTATGGAAATCCTCCGCGCCCTACCTGCGGGCCCTATCGACCAATGAAAACGGTTCCTAGAATGCGGCTCCAATGGCATGCGTCATGGAAATCTACCGCACTCGGCATGCGGGCCCTATCGACTAATCAAACTGAGCCATTAAGGGTACACTTCTTCTGACGCCTAACAAAAGGATATGATGAATCGCCCAATTTTTACACATTACAAAAGAAACGAAGCGAGATATGGATTTGATGATCCAATTGGTCGATTTTGCACGTCCCGCTCCGCTCTAGTGGAATCGCACACTATGTCTTCTGAAATTTCACCCAAACGCCAGTAGACGCTTTATATCGTTCAAAGAGCCAGCAATAAATAATAATAATAAGCTCTAGATTGATGTAGGCGTGACGGCCTTATGAAGACAAATATTCGTTCTTAGCTCTTCGGGGACCATTTATCAGATACGGGCCAGGTTTACACAGCCACAGTGTAAAACAGTAACTAATCTTTATAGACGTGGTAGCCTAGTGATTTGACCTATGGCCTCTCAAGCAGGGTCGTGAGTTCGAGCCCTGACTCCTACCTGTGATATTTACGAAATTTATGTGCGTCTCTCTCTCTCTTTCTCTCAAATTACATTTGAAATTTACCATGACTACCATGAGCTTTACGGTGAAGGAAAACTTTGCGATGAAACCTGCACACCTGCGAAAAAATTCAAAGGTGCATGTGAAGTTCCCAATCCGCTCATAAGCTCGCTCTTCGACCTGCGTGGGAACTACGGTCTTTGCCCTCTTAGGGTGCCTCTCTACCAGAGATGTGCTACGCTACGTTGCTATGGATGTCTCTGATATCCACCAATTATGTTCATGGTCCACATAGCATAGCACTGGTGGAAACGGGTTCAATTAAGCTATGATTTTTATATGAAAAGATGCGTGCCCTGGATTCGTGCTATGAATGCGTGCTATGGCGGTGCAAGCGTCTCCCCCCTCACCGCGCTGCCGCTCCGCGCACCCTTGTCGAGCTCGCACAGCTGCCTCGCGGCTGCTCACTTATATAGCGCATCTTCCTCGCACAGCTACATAGCTTAGCATTAGTGGAAATGGTCACACAGCTTCGTAGCGTAGCTTTCACATCTTCGCAGCATAGCTGCATAGCCACATCTGTGGTGGAAAGGCACCCTTATTCTGAAAGGCGGCATGTGGAATAGGACATATAATATAGGCTGGAATGAGGATGATGAGGATTCTACATGTGACACACCTTTGCAGACTCGAGGTGATCATCATAATACCGAATTTCTCAAGACCTGAAAACAGAAGTACGAATATTGAAACGCCGAATGTTTATCTGACCAAAAGTTTTAAATACCTGCAGCAGCAGTCCCTGGCTTTCTGTCAAAACCTCTGACGTAGGACGGAGCCAGCGTGGCTGAGCAAGCAACGTCACACGCCAATGTTTTGCCCAAGCGCCAAGACACTGAAGACAACATCATCACTAAACTTAAGCCATAATTATGACGTCCACTGCTGGACGCCTCCCTCATTGATAACCAATCATTACGATTGGAAGCCTGCACTCAAGTATAACTAACTAAAGTAAAATAAATATTCTCTAAGGGCCCGTTATTTGATCAATATATAGTTAAATAAACTAATAGTTAAAATGTATGGCAAAGATAACAATAGTTAACGCATTTCAAAGGCAATTTGACTGTTAGTTTATTAACTATTGATCAAACAACGGGCTCTAATTAAGTATTCTACTATCTCAAGAACATCCCTCGTAAAATATCTTAAGAGGTTTCCAAATAGAAAAAATACGTAAATTTTATAGCTTTATATTCCTGTGAATGTGTGTACTTCGCTCCCAAGCGCGGTATATATTCCTTTTCCCTGTAGTACAATAGTAACCTGAGATACCGAATTATTCAATATTCTATTACGATATCATGTTTCTCGAACAGTTCCGGGTTTTATCCTGCTCGTCGAAATCGCGATTGGTCGTTATATAATTTAACATATTGATGGACATTATTAGGTACTTTCAATTAAGAGTTGTTAAGCTACATACTTGGACGCCTATAGGCGTAGTGTCCTTCAAAATGTTAAGTTAGTAAATTTACCTCAGAAATATACCATTGATTAATTCCAAATACAAACATAAGTTGGTTAATATTGTTTAACGTAAAAGAAACCTTAAATTAACGCAGTTTCACTAAAATACCGAGACAATTAAAGAATAGATCCTATGATTCTTCATATGCTTGCTTCAGATGCTGGATCACGACTTTAAAGGAGCGCAGAAATCGTGACGATTTAATAGAAACCTACAAGATACTTACCGGACATTACGATCTACAGGAGTTCCGTAACTTGTTCAAGCTTAATAACAACAGTCGTCTGCGAGGCCAAAAATCCTCGCGGACATTTTTTGTGTAACAGAGTGGTCAAGACATGGAACAAACTACCAGAACATGTAGCTCCAGCACTGAATGTTAATCAATTTAAAAACCGGCTAGACGAACACATAAGCAGTACAAAGAATACTTAACCAAGGAATAGCTGGACACAGGCACCTATCAGTTGCCTTCCAACTGCCTGTCTAATAATATAAATAATAATAATAAATTATTTAAATTGCCTACCTTGCTTACTTTCTTAAGCCACATTCTTAGTGGCAATGATGGTTTTCCGAAAGCACTGATAGAATATTGAAAAATTAGAGATGTGTAAAGACTCTTCTGCTTTACTTATTATTTAGTGTTGATTGAAATTCACATTATTTGATTAAAAAAACAATTTTCTTAAAAACTTAGGAAATTTATAAGCGTACTTTCATTCTAATGACAAAGAAAGTATTTAAAAAAAAGAAGTGTTTTCTCAGTACATTTTGTCAAGGTGAAACGGCAAACATTCAAAAGAAAAGCGAGCCAGCACAGACGTCTTCAATATGATAATCCTTTGCCCTTTACAAATGTTCCCGAGGTGTGAATGAGACGGCATTATGTAAACCAATCTCCAGCCATTTGTCGAAATTGCCGAATAGCCCTGGGCCGTATTGGAAATCTTCCAAGTTTGTTTGAAAACTTTTTCAAAGATATTGTTCGTTGTAATTTAATAGCTTTGATCAGTGTTTACGACTAAACAGCGATTGGTTTACAAAAAAAGGAAATGTTGGAAATAAATAAGTTTATTGCTTATTTAACTAATGTGTTTGTCTTGAATCTTTTTTATAGGTTTGCGTTTGACCACAATCACGCCTGATAGAACGCTTGCCTAATAGGTAAATGCTCATTCACCCTAGACTTGAAAACGGCCAGATTGTTGTTCAGGGAACACAGTCGCAGGTATGTATTTGTTGTTCATTTGAAACTTATGAGCTTTACGGTGAAGGAAAACATCGTGATATACACCTGCGAAGAAATTTAATGGTGGCCTCTCATTCTGAATTGAAGCCTGGTTCTGGACGTAACTTTACGTGGATTTTTTTTATACATACTTCCCGTTTGATCCAAATAAATTTTTAAGGAAAAATACCTCTCCCAAGGAAGTTTAATTTAGTTCTATTTATTTATTGTATTTCAGTTCAGTGCACGGTGGAATTTAAAACGTGAAACAAAATTAGTGTTTCTTACTCAGTTAATAATGATGGACAATATATAATGCACTAAATAAAAATAAATAAATAAATATTAGGGGACAATCTTACACAAATCGACCTAGTCCCAAACTAAGCAAAGCTTGTACTATGGGTACTAGACGACGATAAACATACTTATATAGATAAATAAATACTTAAATACATAGAAAACATCCATAACTCAGGAACACATACACACACCCATCATCATCATCATCATTTGTGCTCATCACACAAATAAATGCCCTTACCGGGATTCGAACCCAGGACCTCTTGCTTCGTAGGCAGGGTCACTACCAACTAGGCTAAAGTGGTCGTTGCGTAGCGGTCACTAACTCAATTGTTTTAATTCGTCTTATTTAAATGGAGGTGTTTGGCGATTCTTCGAGTTACGTTGGTGACTGTAGTTCTTGTGCGGATTTCATCGTTTTCTAGTTAATGCGTTGCAACGATTCAAGTGGCAGTGGGCAGGGCACATCGCTCGTAGAACTGACGGCCGACGGGGCCAAAAGGTTCTCGAGTGCCTTCCATGCATTGGAAGACGCAGTTGAAGACGGAGCAACGACCTGGTTAAGGTTGCGGGAACGCGTTGGGTGCGGATGGCGCAGGACCGATCTGTTTGGCGAGTCTTGGGGAAGGCCTATGTTCAGCAGTGGACGTCTTTCGGCTGAAATGAATTGGAGGTGTCCATACTTTGAGTTTGTGATTTATTGATTTCAATAAAGTATGAACGTCTTCAACTTATTCAGACCTGTTTTAACAATTAAGTTTATGCATTATGTTGCCTAGTATTAACTGACTTAGAAGTACGAGTACTAATTTTTTTTCACGTTTTTATTTCCACCCTGTTTAATTAACATTAAAAAATAATATAGTTAAAATACGCCAAGAATAAAAAAATAACAATTTAAAAAATATTTAACAATTAAAATAAAATTGGTTCTCCAGTAGGGATTGTCTTAATAGGGATGTTGACACCACCAATCAACTGACGTACTTTTTATAAGCTGTCAAAACACTTTTCTCCCATAGAGTTTGAATGGCAATAGCAACATATGACGTCACTAGTTCGCATACTCAATTAACTAACTATTTATATGTTTTAAAGCAACAAAAATGTAATTTTGCAGTTAATCGAAAATTAATCTGGGTTTCAGGGCTAAAATAAAGCGTTTTTTTACTGGAGTCGTGTCTTTGAATTATTTTTTAATGGTGTCAACATCCCTATTCTTTGAACGCTCTTTTTTTTATTAAACGTTCATTCAATTATAATGTTTTGCAAAAAAACTCCAACTCCTAATAAGTTTTATAACAATAGAAATAAACTCAAATGTTTTCGAGTACTCAATTACTAACGGAAACATAGCCAACGAACAAGTTGTAATGGCCGACGCGGAACTGTCATTTAAATTGTCAAACTGAATGGGAACAGCTGATTGGGTTCCGAATGGCCCTCCAGGGCGCAGTGCGAAGTTTGTGGCAGGTGAAAAGATTTAGGGTGATCTAGGCTAACTTATTACTTACATTAGTTTTGAGGACCTTTAGAATTTATTTAGTTTTGGCCTTTTAGAATTTATTGATTCAGGCGTTACTTTGCGGAGGTCAATGAACTGAAACAATTAGGTAGGTACCTACCTATTCTGCTCATCCGCGACCTTACTTACTTAGGTGCTTACCGTAAACCGGGGTAACTTTGAATTGTTGGGCGATTTTAAAATGTAGTTTCCCGAGCAACTCACTAATTTTTATTAGCATTTGCTATTCCTATTCCTATTTGCAAGAACTAAAGTCACCGACATAGCTCGAAGAATCGCCAGACTCAAGTGGCAGTGGGCAGGGCACATCGCTCGTAGAACTGATGGCCGCTGGGGAAAAAAGGTTCTCGAGTGGCGTCCACGGACCGGAAGAAGCAGTGTGGGTAGGCCTCCAACATGATGGAGCGACGACCTGGTTGCGGGATCGCGTTGGATACGGATGGCACGGGACCGATCTGTTTGGCGAGCCTCGGAGGAGGCCTATGTTCAGCAGTGGACGCCTTTCGGCTGAAATGATGATGATTCCTTGTCTGTATTTATCGATCTTCTTTTTGTCTATGTCAACCATTTACCTCATAATGGACCATGTCGACTTTATAGCGATTTGAAAACAGATGTAAATCACGCTGAATTGCATAATTTTTTGAAGTAAAACTACTTTAGGCACGCTTGACATGGGGAGTAAGCTGGTGAATGCGTTACGAAAAGAGGCGAACGCGGAGGAGGGGGTGTCGGGGGGGAGGGGTGTAGGAGCAAGAGAGAGCAGTGCGCGCCAGGGTGTACAATCATAGTACTAGCGCTCGGGTAATTTTCATACAATAGGTATAGCCTTGCGTTTCACCACAATCACGCCTGATGGAAAGCGAAGATGAGGCCTAACGATGGAGCTTGCTTTTTTTGATGATAAAAAAGTGCGCTTAATTTTCCATACAATTTTTGAAGTAAAACTTCTTTAGGCACGCTGCACTTGGGGTGTAAGCTGGTGAATGCGTCACGAAAAGTTTGATCGGGCGTGGCGAACGCGGGGGGGTTAAACCATTTCTATATACATCATATAAATGGAGCTGAAGAAGTTTTTTTATTAATGGTGTACCTCAAAAAAATTTCGTTTGTCTAGGTGTACCTATATCCGAATATATCCGAATCCAGAATTCCCTGCGATGTGGTACTGCCCTACATAAGGTGTTGGCGTCTAGGCTTCTAAGCAGAAGCACCAAACTCCGCATTTACAAAACGGTGATACGACCAATACTTATGTATGGATGTGAGGCCTGGACGCTGACCCTTAGAGAGGAGAACAAACTGTTGGTTGCCGAAAGGAAGATCCTCAGAAAGATGTTTGGCTCTCGGCAAAGATCAGATGGAAGCTGGAGAGCCCTGAAAAACTTTGAACTTGAAGAGCTCATGGCCGAACCTAATATCATTGGAGAGAGCAAAGCTCATAGACTCCGATGGCTCGGCCATTTGGATAGAATGGGTGAAGATCGTGGCGCGAAGAGAGCATATGAGGGTCGTCTGACTGGCCGTCGTCCGGTGGGCCGCCCTAGGTATCGCTGGAGTGACGCCGTGGAGTCCGACCTTGATGGACTGCAAGCCACAAATTGGCGGAATACTGTGCAAGATCGACAGTTATGGCGCTGTCTCGTATCGGAGGCCAAGATTCACTTTGGGTCGCTGCGCCAACGGAGTAAGTAAGTAAGTAAGTAAGGTGTACCTATACCTTGAACACAAAAACTTTGCGGGACACTGGAGTAAATAGATAATGGATCAATGGATGGATTACTTAGTAGAAGTTCCGCGACTGCCTCTGCGAAGAATTCCTTAATGCTATCCTGCAGGAACAAATTATCATATTATATGTCCTTCCCAGTGTCCCAAACTAATGTCTATACCGCATTTCATCTAAATCTGTTCTTCAGTTAATATATGAAGTGGGAACAGACATCTAGACCGAGTTATTTTCGAATCCATACTAATATTATAAATGCGAAAGTATGTATGTCTGTCTGTTACCTCTTCGTGCTTAAGCCACTGAATCGATTTAGATGAAATTTGGTATAGAGATAGTTTTCATCCCAGAAAATTGCATAGTTACCGCGTTGTAGCGATAAATTAATTCTTTACAGGAAGAGCGGCGGGCTACAGCTGGTTTTTAATATTAGTAAGGATTGTAAACTATGAATACAAGCACAGCCAACTAAAAATACCTCATCATCATTATCATCCCAGCCTATAAACGTCCCACTGCAGGGCACAGGCCTCTCAAAATGAAAGAACAGGCCCAGTGCGGATTGGAAACTTCACAAACACCATTGAATACCTACCTAAAGCCAACAAAAAATTGTAAGTATTAAAAATTTCATCATTATAATCATTTCAGCCGAAAGACGTCCACTGCTGAACATAGGCCTCCCCAAGGCTCGCCAAACCCCGCAACCTTAACCAGGTCGTCACTCCATCTTGTTAGAGGCCTACCTACACCGCGTCTTCTGGTACGAAATGCCTCCAACAAGATGGATTAAAAATGTATTTTACTTTAAAAACTTTTTTCTATCCATCCCACTGTATCACAGTCATGTCTGTTGTGGTTAATTTTGCAGCATTAGCAATATTATTTCAATCTATACGCGTTCGTTTTGCGATTCCGCGAGCATACAGTCTCCACGGCGAAACACTACACAGCAACGTGACGGCTTTACCAACACGACTGTACGCGGGTAGTTATTTAACAGATTGCCAATCTTGTAACCAGTAGGCGGGCACGGTGAAAAAGATATAGCAAGCTGACGGGTGTCGCTTACCAAAAAAAATTCTGAAAATACAGACGTGGATGAATTGATCTTGTTATTCACACCTCTTCTCAGAATGACAGTTTGTGGGCGGATTAGGAACTTCACACACACCATTGAAATCGGATATGTGCAGGT
Organism: Archips crataeganus; assembly: GCA_947859365.1. Lineage (NCBI taxonomy): Eukaryota > Metazoa > Arthropoda > Insecta > Lepidoptera > Tortricidae > Archips > Archips crataeganus. The sequence goes on along the minus strand of OX402059.1, from coordinate 17,998,754 downwards.
TCCCTTACGATGTTTTCCTGTGCCATAATGCTGTCCACACACGTTAGGTTATAACCGACGATTATGCCTGCACAGTTCATTTTTGCAGGCATAACTGAAGGTGTATATGACATGTCTCATTGCCTGCGCAAGAAAATTTGAAATATGAAAATTGATATTTACTCTGTTGTGCCTGTTGGCATTGCTTGTGCAGGCAAAACCGACGCGCAAAACCTCGCGTGTGTGGCCGGCTTAAAGCTCGTTAAAATTTAAAAAAAATAAATGTAATTCCGTGCATAAATTGCTAAAAACTCAGCGGTGTGAGGGTTGAAACCATAACTCTGCTTGAGAAGACGTAGGTCACACCATTGGGCTACTAAGACTTTTTATTACTATCTTACGTAAATGCTATAGAGGGAGAAAGAGACAGATACATTCGTAAACAAAATGTATTAACGTGTCTAGGATTATGTTGACTTGGCCCCAAACCATTCTGGGGTAAGACCTACTTAGCCCTTACATACCTGCGCGTATGTTCAAGTCTAAGTCAAAATAATTCAAGCGAATTTCTCTGGCTGTACAGAGAGGTAATGCCGCCAGTGTGTTGGGTTCTATGCCACAGGAGGGCCTTCTTGATGGTGTTATCTTTTTATAGTTAGGTATATTGGTGTAGTTTTTATTTATTTTGTTTCCTTTTTTTTCCTTTTTTTTAATCATGTATGAAAAATGTATTTCTTTAATAAATAAATATAATTTATTTAGGCTATAACATGCATATATTATGAAAGACGAAGAATCAAAGCCCTCAAAATTTTTGATGCTGGGTCATTATTCGAGCGTTTCAAACTTTCGTGGTCACGTTTTCTACGAATCGGCTGTAGATTTTGATGGCGTTTTCGGATATTTATTAGAGAACCTGTACTCCTACCAGATAATTAAAAACTGTACCAGGATCTTTTGCTATTTCTACAAAAAAGTGTCCATGAAAGTGATTCGGAACAAACGCTCGAATAATATGCCCCTGCTCTTGAATCAAATAATTGAAAAATCACGTTTAACTATTGAAAATCGCAACAGTCTGTCTACAAATTACTTGGTTATATTTAATCCCACTAATATTATAAATGTAAAATTTTGGATGGATGGATGTGTTACTCTTTCACGCTAAAATGGAAATTTGGCACACAGATAGTTTGTAACCTGGATTATTCAGGATACTTTTTATCCCAGCAAATTACATAATTCCCGCGGGCGGGATATCGATAAAGTAACTATTTGCAGACGGAGTCGCAAGCAACAGCTAATACATTATAGACTTTAAATACAGTTCACCTATAACTACTGACATAAAATATTTGGAAAAACCAGTTACATGTCCACCTTAGGTTAGTCCTTATTGCTAAATTAAACTAGCAATCCTGTATCTCACGTCTATAGCGGTACACGAAGCTTTTTTATACAGCCACGTAACTCAGGAACGTCGGAGCGAATTTCTTATATGAAATGTTTTCAGATAACATAATAAGTACTATAGAAGTGCTCGCTTGTACTCGGTACAGTTACCCGCAAAAAGTTTCGATTCAAGCAGAACCGGGTAAACGTGTGTAAAATTTAGAACGTACAGTCATTCTGCGGAAACAATAAACATGGACGCAGAAAACATTTAAGCAATTGTGACATTACATGGAAAGAAATTATATAAATAAATACTGTGCCTAAATTCTAATCCGTGCAAAGTAATTCTTCTGTACTAAATTTCATTACCTAGGTAATTTCTTTTATTAACCCCCGACACAAAAACTGGGGTGTTATAAGTTTGACCGCTATGTGTGTGTGTCTGTCTGTGGCATCATAGCTCTTAAACGGGTGCACCGATTTGGATGTAGTTTTTTTTAATAGAAAGCAGGTTTCTTGGTGATGGTTCTTAGATATGTTTTATCAATATCGTTTCAGCCGTTTCAAAGTTATAAGCTCTTTTGTTAGCTGCGGAAGGGATCTTTGACGCATAACGGGTATTGACTTAATGTTCAAACATACGAGAGACATAATTGCGTTGGGGTTTCTAAATTTTTTAATTTGTAGTTATTTAACTTGTAATTGCATTTATTGTAAACTACCTCTTCTAAACCTAGCAATGCCGAAAATCCCTCCTTACTGTTCATCTATTAAGTTTAATGATACTCTGTAACTAGCCTGTCTGTCTGTTTCTACTCTGTAATTTGTAGCTGTTGGTTCTCCGAAAATAAAATAAATAAATAAATAAATAAATAAATAATGATATGATTTGAAACAACCTCTACAAAGCATTAGAAATCATTAACTAGATTCAGAAAAGATTATCAGCTATCTACCTATACAAATAAATTTCAGCTGCCTTTCTGTTACGGTTTTTCAAATACAGCCCTGTGATAGACAGACAAACAGATGGACCGACAGGTCCGACAGTGTAGCAACATTAACCTTTAACCATTTGACAACCCTGTCAAGACATTCGATTTTGGACCGTAAATTTTGCGAATTGGAATTGGCTTTGAAAAATATATTTCCGGTATCGATTTAAGGGTTCCGTTTGTCTCCCTTCGTGTACGGAACCCTAAAAATAAGATGAAGAAGTGAGAAGGAAGAGTATAATCAAAAATAAGTCCGCAATATTTTATCCTCACAGTGATACCTAACAGTATAAAATAAGTCTTGTAAGAAGGATAGCCTATTTCATCGCAACAACGTGAAAAGGCCTACAGCTTATATCTTAGAGATCATATGATACATTGTCGGGCCCTATTGTTGGATATCAAAGGCGCCTTCCACACAAACGGGTGCTAGGAAGGGAATAAAATTAAAATGTATTTATTCAGCTCTGTTCCGTTCGTTTCGTCCTATGTGTTCTTGAGTGGTGACCATGTATCGGAAGACATTAAAAAAATACTGTGTTAATTTTGTTTTGTTTTATGTCATTTTTTGTGTTTTTAAATTGTACGTATTAAAAAGTTTAAACACAATTGCTAACCAACTAGCTGTCAATTTCGGTACAAATAAACTTATTAAGTCTATAGAAATCTAATCTTCACCCTATATTAGTCCCACTGCCGGCCAGCAGACAGACCGACTCTCAGAATGATAGTGGTTCGGCTTGTAGTGCGGATTTTGCCGCAAGTGTCGCAGGTGTGCAGAATTTCTCTTGATGCTTTCTTCAGCTCGTGGTGTGTTACAATTATAATTTGGTGTATGAATTCAAAAGAATCCAGAAGTGCGAGCTCGGGTTCGGACTCAAGACCCTCTGGTTGAGAGGCTAATAGGTCAAAGTACTAAAGCTACCATGGCTTTCTAAGGGTATGTATTACAATACCGAAGAACGAAAGACCGAATGTATTAAAACATCGAATGTGTCAAAAGGCCGACACGATTTTTTTCTGAAACCGTTAACTTTTTAAGATTGTTATTACAAACCTAACCTAACCTAATGGGTTCTGTATGATGCCGTTTTAATAAATTCTGAAATGTTTACGGTTTCAGAAAAAAATCGTGTCGGTCTTTTGATCCATTCGATGTTTTCATACATTCGGTCTTTCGTACTTCGGTATTGTAATACATACCCCTTTCTAATATAGTTAAATTTTCTATCAAATATTACAGTTTTAAAGCAGTTTGTCTGGCTACCGGCAAAGGCTACGATTCTCTTTAAATTTCTTTCAGACGTTACGTGAACTCATCTTAGAACATTTTTCGAAATTTCTCTTCGGGATTATTTATTATGTTTCAGGTAAGTCCTAGAAATGAAAGATTGGAACGGGGAGCTATCTGGACTACCGATAATTGTGACAATACATAAAAAAGAGAGAAGGGGAGAGAGGGAGAGAGAGATATAGATATAAAGGACATGCGAAGGGTAACAGAAAAATTATGCTTAGAAAATTTCTGCGATTGACAAGAAAAGTTTGTAGATCTGCAAAACTAAAGTTACTGATGGAGTTCAGCAAATCACAAACTTAGTGATAATGGGAGAGTCATATTTCTCGTACGTAGACCTGATGGTCGTTGTAGCAGTAAAGTTTTGGATTGGCAAACGTATAATGGGAGGTGAAGTATTAGTGAGTCGCAAGATGGGCAGGTGATCTGGTAAGACATTGGTCCCGGGTGGAAATTGACATGGAAATTCTCGGGGACGGCTTATGCCTACTTGTAAACATCTAACGGCTTATGACGATAACGTTGTTGATGACAATAAAGAGACAGTTCAAATTGATACTGGTTTCTTCTTTCCAAAATCAACCCACTTGAATACGTTTTTATCAAAACACGGAGCAGGTCTTAACTACAGAAAAGATACCAGGAAAATTCTGGCATTACATGAAAGTACCGACAACTCAAACATAGTCCCTAAAAGCATATGAACTATATCGTTACTATATCGGCTGTCCAGTTTCATTTGCAGAGCCACGTCCAGCCTGTAAACCCTTAATAGGATTTTGATCCTTCAGAAGCGCTAAGCAATATGAAATATTCTGCGGCAGACCATTCTGGGAAGCCTTTGGGAGACCGTCTGTAATGGCTTGAATTTGTTCTGTGTGTAGAAGTTAAAGTAATTTCAGACTAAAGGTAGAAAGCCCTAAACAAATTCGCAATTGAATTGAAGTATAAATAAAGTTTATCTAAAGTCAACTCAAATGGAATTTGTAGAGGGTCTAAATGTATCTGATTATAAAACATAATATTCATACGCGTAAATTAAGCATGCTGATTACTAATATACGTCGTTAAAACATGACAAGGTTGGCAGAGCACCATTGAGCGGAGCTCCAGTTTTTATGTGGTTTGGGCGTTCGGACTTGAAGCAATAGGTACTAACTTAACCTAACTTATTTACCTTTCCCTTCAAGAGACCCAAAGTCATACAACGAGCTATTTTTGAAGTTTTATTACTTAGCGCGATTTAATCCGGAATAGGGAATCGCCAAAAAACGAGTGTGTAAATTGAATTGGCAATAAGCAGGGAATGTTGCTCGAAGAACAGATGGTTCTTGCAAGTAGCGACTATGAAGCAAAAGACACAGTATAGGCAGGCCCCTGACTACAAGGGCGACGCTATCCGGAGAGTCGCGGACAAACGGTGAATGCAGGTGATAAGTTGTCGTTCATTGTGGTATTCCGAGGGGGAGACTTGCTTAAAATGGACGGTTACCAGATAATACTTACAACTACCAAATATATTTCTCGGGGCTTAAAAACTATTTATTCTATCTATCTTCTATTTATTTTTAATGCTCAATTTTATTCAGTTTGATTCATTTTTTCTGGATTATTTCCTAACTATTTCTTGAACGCTGACATTGCATCTCTGATTTAATTTTAGTTTAATTCTTTATTTTAATTTGACTTTATTGTTATTTTAATGTACCTACCTAATTGAATTGAGTTTTATTAATGTAATTTTATCTTTGTCATTGTATTTAAATGGAATTAATTTTCTGATTTCATTCGTACTATAAAATATTTTCTGTGACTCATCTAAAATTGTATTTGCATGCATTTGTATGTTTTATCGCAAATAAATGACTGATTGATTGATTGATTGATTGATTTATTGCTGAAATTACTTTGATGTTTTGACCACATTGTAGCGACCGTGGTCCGAGTCACGTGGTGTTGACTATGATATATTACGTAAGTAGGTACTAATATTATAACTCCTACTAATACTTTTATAAAATCGTAATATCTGAATCAACATGTACTGTAAGTATGTTAACGTCTTCCAGAACATTATTTTTTTACACAATTTTGGTTTTCGTTTGACCACAATCACGCCTGCAGATGGAAAGCGAAAATGAGGTCTACGATAGGCCACGCTTGGCTAGTAAATGCTTAATTATCATAGACTTGAAACGATCAGATTGTAGTGTTCAGGGAACACAGAGGCAGGCAGGGAATGCCACTTAGCTGCACGGAGTTGATGAAGGAAGAGCGAAAACGCTTTGTGTGGATTTTGGGAATACTGACATCGAAAGGGTGGAGACCCCGCCTACTTCTGGTCGTTCTTTGAAAGAAAGGAGCTGGCGAAATAAGGTCGTGTAGTTCCGAAGCACGTTCACCGAAAAGTAGCCTATAGAATACCGACAGATAGACATATTTTCACTTCACATAAAAACAACAACTATCAAGTAATCGATATATTGCACGAGAACACGCATCGAAGCTTAGCAGACAATCCCCCTAATTTCAAAACCATTCGACAAAATCGTACGTTGACATAAATACACCCCTGAAACACATCCAATCAATCAAATTTAGCCCTCAATGCTCGGGGTACAAGGTTGGTATTTCTTCACTTTGTTTCCTGAGGGTAGTTTAATTGAAACTTAGTTGGGGGATTTTGTTGGCAAGTTATTTCGAGGATTATGGTGTTTACTGGCTGTTTGTGGGAGTTCAGAATAACAACATACCTTCGTGTTTTTTTTATTACGATGGGAATCCAAGTACCTATTGAAACCGGGGCTTTATTGAGCACAAAACGTGTTAACTTATTTTATTTAGGTACCTCGATATTTTTGCGACCACGCTCTTGCGAGAAGTTAGGAGTTCTTAATTTGATTGTTTTTAGGGACCCTATTACTGAGACTCCGCTGTCTGTCTGTCTGTCTACAGGGTGTTACAAAACTACCCGTAAAGCCGAAAGGAGGTTAAAACTATTAAAGTAGACAATTATTAGGTAAAATAGGTATGTAGGCCTTTCTGTTAAATAATCTGGTATGACATGACAGCTTACTAGGGTTGACAATATTTTTGGTTTTATAATTAATTATATTTTTTACGGGATATTTTGTAACACGTTGTATATGTCCGTCCATCTGCCACAGGGCTCTATCTCTTGAATAGTAATAGCTATATACTTAAAATTATCCCTAATTAAGTATTACTGAGTGGCGTCCGCGGACCGGAAGACGCAGTGTGAGTAGGCCTCCAACAAGATGGAGAAACGACCTGGTTAAGGTGGCGGGAACGCATTGGATGCGGATGGCGCAGGGCCGATCTGTTGGTGAGCCTTGGGGGAGGCCTATGTTCAGCAGTGGACGTCTTTCGGCTGAGATGATGAAGTATTACTTACCTGTGGCTACTACAATAAATAAATAATTAGGTAAATTAAACATTAAGAGGGTCCCGACTAACCAATATAAAATGAGCCCATACTGCGTACATTTTATTTAGAAACAGGGCTCTGCTAACACTGGATTATTATAGTTACGGCGGTTTACGGCGTATATTTTGACATACCTAATAAACGGTACCTTTGTTGCGCGAGTCCGACTCGCACTTGGCCGGTTTTTCATTTGCTTGCTACCTGAAAAGTCAGTCGTTTATGAAACGATTTGAAAAAATCAAAAGGAAAATTAGCTAAGGAAGTTTTTTAAGTTTGATTATTTTTGTATAGTACTTTATTTTAGGATAACAATGGAAGCTTATTATATTACTAACTCCGCTATGTCTGTTCGCCTGTTTGTCTCTGGACTTTATTTTTTGAACCGTTTTTGTATCGGTTTTTCGTAATCTTAACTATAGCAATCTAGTTACAGACGTTTGTAACAAAATGCCTGTACTTAATTTTTTAAGGTTTGTTAAAAAATATTTTCAAAATGGTCTCATGTCACCTAACACTCGACACACGCTACTGACAATTTGTCACGTTGGTGAAATAGCGGCAATGATCAATATTTACTTTTAGTAATCACTATCATTTCAGCCGGAAGACATCCACTTCAGAAAATAGGCCTCCCCAAGATTCCCAAGCAATCGTCCTGAGCCTGATTCTGTCCCCCTTACCTTACTTTTGCTTCTCTATCAATTGTCGCATTGACGCCTTGTTGAGTGGTCGGTGGTCGACTGTTTTAAGCGATGAATAATAATAATATTTGTTACGTATATTCTCCATATTATAAATGTGAATTTCTAATTATTTGTAATTATTTCTTTTTTGTTTTTAGTTTTTTTGTCAAGGAAATGAGCGAAAAGGCACAGACTGATTGTCTTGTACAGCAAACACATCAGGTTTCTGAAAGAATATCAGCACTGCAGGTTACTGCTGTAACCTGTAGTACATGCTGAGTCAGCGCCTATTCGTAACATCATCGCATGGCTCTTAATTTTAGTGATTATGTAAGAAAATTTATTTCATTTGTCTAAATTTAATTTTTTCTGTTTTTATAAATTTTCTGTGTCTATCTATCTATCTTTGAGCTTTGTACGTGTTTGTTGTGAATAAAGTTTGTATCTATCTATCTATCTATCTATTCGCCAATAGCTCCATCGTGTTCCCGCAACCTTAACCAGGTTGTCGCTCTATCTTGTTGTTTATGTGCCAATTACCAACAAAACCCTTCACTACATGTTTAAGTAATATTTTGCTCGTTAAAGGGCATACGCTGTATATCTATGAGTAAACATATATTGTATAGCCCGTAAGCATAAGTCCTCGTCTACCAACTGATCGCTTAGCGTAAGTTCAGGGTGAATTCAGTCAACAAATACCTATTTGCCGTAAAGTTTGTCATTTCGCGTATGAGGGTAGGTGGGTGCCACTTGGTATCCTTATTTCCCATTTGTAATCTGTTTTCACGATAGAACAGCGTCCCAAATGCCTGTAGCTAGGAAGGTAAAGATTTATTTCGCGAAAACAGTAAAAATAAATGTAAAACTTGCATCCAGTACACAATTAAACCATTATATCACCAATAATTGGGCATTTATTCGAGCTTTTCGAGCTTTATCTGGTCACATTTTTTAAGAAAGCGTAACATCTATCTGTAGGGTTATCTCACTATTGTGACCTACTCGTATCTCCGCACGTACATACTTACATCCTCGTACAATTTCACATGGGGTGAGTGGGGGTAAGATGAAAAACAGTGTAATATGAAAAACCACTCGTAGCACCCGGTACTAAGAGTAGTTTTTCATCTTACAGTGCCTTTCATCTTATTTTCATCTTACCCCCACTCACCCTGCACACCTAATATAAACTTCAGGATCTGCAGTTTAGTCCCACATAGGTGAATCACCTCGTATCTTTGTGTGGTTTTTCAACTGATCCTTCATATCCTAGCGCCAAGCGGAACACACCACTACGGGGGAGTGAAGGAAGGCACCAAACTCTCTATTAATTATATTACATGGTTGTGACAGCGCTCGGGGAAGTTTATTAACTCGGTGTTCGCGCGGGAGTGCCACTCGGTATCCAGCGGGTGCTGGATTATAAGGTGGACGGCATGCTGGACAGCGAGCTTGAAGGATGATGGACATTTCCTAGCCTGAGACAAAAACGAGCACGTTACTGCATTTTATTCTAACAGAAGGAATTTGTAATCAGTCCTTTATTTGCTTTTCAAATCAAATCAAATAATTTATTGCATGGTTATGAGTCAAACAGGTCTTAAGTATGTTAATAAGACTAAACTCTCTATCTTTGTTAAATAACAATGTCCTTCATATCCTACCTCAATGAGGTCGTACAATGTCAACTTAATTATTAATTACAAATGATTATAAATAAATAAAATATTTCGGTGTTTTTTTGTTATGTCTTTCTAATTACGTCGTCGTTATTAATAACAAAAATTTATTCAGCAGGTGTTTATCAGTCAATGGCTGAAATGTGATATTGTGTGCTTTTTCCTCATCCTCCTTTAAAAGCCCAACTGATGCTGCTGCATCATGATGATGCCTGTATCTGTCTACTACCGGCTAGGACTCTCCCATGGCATGACATGAGCTCGATCTTTTTTCTCCTCCAGTTCCTGCCCACTGCCTGTCGAATATTATTGACCCATCGTACTACAGTACGTCCCACATTAAGTTATCAATACCAAGAACCAGTCTGCCCCAATGGCTATCAATTATGCGGTAAACGTGACCTCTGATCATCACCATTTCGACGTACGTCGTGCCACTGCTGGGCACAAGTGAAAAGGAGTCTCAGAATGAGAGCGTTTTGGCTGTAATTCCTACATGGGTTCACACTACTTTTACACTACTTTTGGTCCGCCCCAAAGGTCATAAGCCGTGGTGGCCCAGTGGTGTGACCTTATGGCCTCTCAAGCAGAGGGTTGTGGGTTCAAATCCCGGCTCGCACCTGAGTTTTTCGGAATTTATGTGCGAAATTACATTTGTAATTTACCATGAGCTTTACGGTGAAGGAAAACATCGTGAGGAAACCTGTATACCTACACCTGCGAAGAAATTCAATTCAATTCCCTATCCGCATTGGGCCCGCGTGGGAACTACGGCCTAAGCCCTCTCATTCGGAGAGGAAGCCTGTGCCCTGCAGTGGGACGTATAATAGGCTGCACGGCTGGGGGGATGATGAAAGGTCATAAAGTACGCTGCTCGCTGCTGCATGACAAGCATTAAAAAATCGCTGCCATGTTGTCCATCGCGCATTCAAGCTTGACAGTGAATGGCACTCATGCGTCACCATGCGAGTATTCGAGTTTGCAAAATTTAAATATATGAACAGAGTTTTGAATTGCGAAGTTACTTTTTAAAGTACTGGGGGAAATTGTATGGTATGCGAAAAGTTTTTTAACGTCAAGTTAACGCGTCGTACGGGTTTAACTGTTGTTTTTGATACGAATTGTTTGGATCTCCCTAGCGGGGAACTTGGGGTGGGAAGCGGAATTTTGTACTAATTGTATGAAAGCGTACCGGCAGATCAAAGGCAATAATTATTTATGATATAACGATCAAATGGCCTAGTGTTTAGAGAACCTGACTTCGAAGCATGAGGTCCCGGGATTGAGTCTCGCGATGGAGCAGATATTTGTATAAAAAATACGAATGTTTGCTCTCGAATCTTGGGTGTTTATTATGTATTTATTATAAGTACGTATCTATATAAGTATGTTTATCCATTGCCTAGTACCCATGACATAAGCTTTGGAACTAGGTCAATTGGTTTGAATTGTACTGTGATATTTATTTATTTTTTATTTATAATCATATTAAGATATTGCATGAGTTTTATAAAGTCAATATATAATTAAATAAGTATTCTGTGAATATTTCAAGCGTCTACCTGTTGCCGTTATCAATACCAAGCAAAAACGAGCAAAAAAATCACGTTTGTTGTATGGGAGCCCCCTTAAATATTTATTGTATTCCATTATTTAGTATTTTTTTATGATAGCGGCAACCGAAATACATCATGTGTGAAAATTTAAACTCTCTAGCTATCACGGTTCCCGAGATACAGCCTAGGGACGGACGGACAGACGGACGGACAGCGGATCCTCAGTAGTAGGGTCCCGTTTTTACCCTTTGGGTACGGAACCCTAATAAAACTGCGTTGCGGCTTACCGCAACGTTATGCTGGCCCAATTTACACTATTCGGTGTTTTTATTTGTAAGTATCTTTTCCCGCCAAATGTATTTTTTCCTATGTAATAATTACCTAATATGGTTAAAATTAAGTCGCGGTAGCCTAGTGGTTTGAGCTATGGCCTCACAAGCAAAGGGCCGTGGGCTCGAGCCCAGGCTCTGAGTTTTTTAGGGTTCCGTAGTCAACTAGGAACCCTTATAGTTTCGCCATGTCTGTCCGTCTGTCTGTCTGTCCGCGGCTAAGCTCAGAGACTGTTAATACTAGAAAGCTGTAATTTGGCATGAATATATATATCAGTCACGCCGACAAAGTAATTGAATAAAAAAAAGTAAAAAAAATTTTTTTAGGGTACCTCCCATAGACAAAAGTGTAAGTGATTTTTTTTTCTCGGCTAACCCTATAGTGTGGGGTCTTTTAAAACCATTGAGGGGTTGCTAACATGATTTTTCTATTCAGTGATCTGTTTGCGAAATATTCAACTTTAAAGTGAAAATTTTCATTAAAATCGGCCGTCCCCCCCACTCTAAAATCTTACATATATACACTAGCGAAGGCATACACGGAGTGTGTGTGAAGTTCCCAATCTACACTGAGCTTGCGTGGGAACTACGGCGCAAACCTTTTTCATTCTGATAAAAGACCTGTGCCTTAAGGCTTGTTCGGACTAGGCTAGTATTTTAGTCTAGTAGCGAGTAATTTAGGAGCTAAACGTGTCTGAACACCAAAAAATTGGTCGAGTAGATTAGTAAGTAATTTAGTCGAATCGATCCATTTTATTATTCTACTAGCTTTTGCCCGCGACTCCGTCCGCGTGGAATAAGTAATTTGGGCAGCTTATTTTTTTATCCAATTTGCTTTTTCATCAATTATGGCTCTCCTTAGACCTTCCGAAAGAAGTGAAACTTCATAAAAAACCAACCCACTCCCAATCCGCCCCCAACCCGCTCCTAACCCGCCCCCAACCCGCCCCCAACTCGCTCTCAAGCCGCCCCCAACCCGCTCTCAAACCACCCCCAACCCGCTCCCAACTCTCCCCCAGCCCGGCCCAACCCGCTCTCAATCCGCTCTCAACTCGCCCCCAACCCGCCTCCAACCCGCTCCCGATCCGCCCCCAACCCGCCCCCAACTCGCTCTCAACCCGCTCCCAACCCGCCCCCAACCCGCTCCCAACCCGCTCCCAACCCGCCCCTAACCCGCTCCCAACTCGCACCCCACCCGCTCCCAACCCACCCCCAACCCACTCTCAAGCCGCCCCCAACCCGCCCCCAACTCGCTCTCATCCCGCCCCCAACTCGCCCCCAACCCGCCCCCAACCAGCTCCCAACCCGCCCCCAACCCGCTCCCAACCCGCTCCCAACCCGCCCCTAACCCGCTCCCAACTCGCACCCCACCCGCTCCCAACCCACTCCCAACCCACTCTCAAGCCGCCCCCAACCCGCCCCCAACTCGCTCTCATCCCGCCCCCAACTCGCCCCCAACCCGCCCCCAACCAGCTCCCAACCCGCCCCCAACCCGCCCCCAACCCGCTCCTAGCCCGCCCCAACCCACTCCCAACCCGCACCCAACTCGCTCTCAACCCGCTCCCAACCCGCCCCAACCCGCTCCCAACTCGCCCCCCCACCCGCTCTCAACCCGCCCCCAACCCGCTCTCAAGCCGCCCCCAACCCGCTCTTAACCCGCCCCCTCACCCACTCCCAACCCGCCCTATCTAACTGGGCTATCTAACACTGAAAGAATTTTTCAAATCGGAGCAGTAGTTCCCGAGATATAGAAGTTTTACTTCAAAAACCCCCGATTTTGAAACATTCTTCCGCTCCGCTTCACTCCGCTCCGCTCCTTTTAGTGTTAGCGTAATAATATATAGCCTATAGCCTTCCTCGATAAATGGGCTAACTAACACTGAAAGAATTTTTCAAATCGGAGCAGTAGTTCCTGAGATTAGCGCGTTCAAACAAACAAACAAACTCTTCAGCTTTATATATTAGTATAGATTTTTTTTAGTAGTTTAGTAGTGAGTAGCACCCCACACCACGCGTCCGTGCTTACTCGGCCGCCGGTTAAACAAGTCCGAACCTGTCGATTTAGTCGAGTTCATTAGTTTATTATTAGTTATCATTAGTCTTACTCGACTGTAATGCGAACGATTTTTAAGCAGTAGCGAATAGTTTAGCTACTAAATTACTCGCTACTATACTAAAATACTACCCTAGTCCGAACAAGCCTTTACGGGCTATACACCGTGAAATTTTATTGGTTGTTTTCCCAAAACGAGGCGATTTAGTTTCGATTGTACAATCGATTTATAATTACTATTTTGACTAGAGTCAAAAATCCAATTGTGAAAAACGAAAGTTGAAAATGACCGCAAACCAATAGTAACGCTTCGTTGGTACCTAACCTATCGTACGATCGTACGCTACTTGTACCAACGAAGCGTTACTATTGGTTTGCGGTCATTTTAGACTTTCGTTTTTCACAATTGGATTTTTGACTCTAGTCAAAATAGTAATTATAAATAGATTGTTCAATCGATACTAAATCACCTCGTTTCGGGAAAACAACCACTAAAATTTCACGGTGTATAAGCCGAGATGACAACTTTAAAACAATTCTACTCCTACTATCCCCACGTCCAAATCAAATCAATAACCGGGCCATTTTTCCCGATCCAACTCAAACGGGTCATCAATTTATTAATCAGACCTTTCAAAGGGAAATATTTGATTGAAATATCTCGCCAAATTAATATAGATTAATCCGATGGGCTATTTTGATTGATTGGAAACCCTTTGACGGCAAGCGGCGATTCGTCAATTAAAATAATTCAGATCAATCTCGACGATCGTCAAAACTTTGAAAAAACGTCAATATTTCTTAATTAAAAAGTTTTCCGCTGAAGTCGCGGTGGGTGCTCGACTCTACCCTGTGAAATGTCAAGTTGCTCAGGATTTTTTTGTTTAGTTAATCATGATTGGCACGACCACAACAACTACATTTTCCGCTGGCGTTCGTGTCATCACAATGTGTTGTTTGTTTTTGTTTGTGTTTAGTTTTTAAATGGGTCCCACTGAAAAACAGCGCCGCAACATTATGCTGAGTGGGGCCCAATTTATACTATTCGATGATTTTTATTTGTATCTTTTCCTGTCAACTGTGTATTTCCTGTGTATCGAATATGTGTAAATAAACATCTTTCTCTGTCTCTCTCTCTCTCTCTCATGCTGTCACTTCACTTGGCGTAAGTATTTCACGAAATAGTTGCGTGTGCGAGAGAGGAGCACTATGCCGATTCTAGCGTGGAAGACGGAGATGGCAATAGCGCAACGCGAACACGCAACGCCAAGTGAAGTGCCACCATCACAAACATCGTATAAAATCTGTGTACTGTCCCAGTGGTGCCCATCTTCAATTTTATGTCATTCATGTCAAACACTAGGGCGTTTATTTTGCTGGCGTAAAAAAGATCTGGCAGTCGAATCAAATTTTCATGATTTTACCACATTCTTTGAGAATCCCAAAAATTATATCGTAAGTATGTGGTATTATTCCAGACGTCCAACATACATACGTAAGTATGCCAAAACCAAACACATATACATACCAAATTTCATCCGAATCGGTCCAGCCGTTTTAACAGAATAGAGTATTAAACACACACACACTCTACCTACAAAAATTCGCATTTATACAATCACTATGATGAAATCTTTAAGGTACCGACAACGACCATGACTCCTATAAGTAAAAAGTGTATGTAACTTATTTTTTTAATAAAAAGGGGTAGCAAACCAGGAACCGATGGTAAGTGAACACCACCACTCATGAACACATGTAAGTTGTAACACCCGAGTATTGCCAAAGCGTTACAAGCCTAGAGGGCTAAGATAAAATACATCATGTATGTGCCAGTAATTTCACCGGCTACGCTGTCTTGCTCTCTCCACGACTGAAAGCATAAGCACTGCTGCTTGTCGGCACCATTAGCAGGTATGACGGTGGTAGCAATCCAAAGAGATCTTGCACATGGTTTAAGTCAGTTTAAGACATGGTCCAAGCATCCACAAAAATAATGACACTGATTGTTTTGATTAATAATTAATTAACAATAGTCATCGAAGCGGCGAATCCAAAAGGACCCGAGTAGGAAACTTTGCTTAATTATTACCGAAGCGTTTGAAATAACTCAAAGTCATCTGAAAGTCATTTTGTTTGTTTAATGTATCGGGTAACTTACCCGTCGGGTTATTTAATACGCAGCTTAAAACAAATAGTTCACTGTGAAATTATTAACGTACCTACAGATTCAACTATTATTATAAAAGCGAAAGCTTGTGAAAATGTGCGTGCGAGCGTGCGAGTGTATGCTGTTTGTTACTCGTTCTTCCCGAAACGGCTGGACAGATTTGGATGAAATTTGGCATCTAAAGCTACCAGGGTCTCTCATCCCAGCCTATATATACGTCCCACTGCAGGGCACAGGCCTCCACTCAGAATGAGAGGGCTTGGGCCGTGGTTCCCACGCGGGCCCAGTGCGGATTGCGAACTTCACACTCACCATTGAATTTCTTCGCAGGTGTATGTAGATTTACTCACGAGGTGCGAGCCGGGATTTGAACCCACGGCCCTCTGCTTGACAGAATAGAATTTATAGAGCTAAATGCTAACCTTCCATTATGAAATGGTGCTATAAGAGAAAGCGAGAGAGAGCAAGAGAAACATCGTGCAAATTTCACTGTATCGCAGGGCTGAGCAGCTATGTACGGTCAAGTACAAAAATAAGTATCGATTTAATCCTCCCATCGTTACATACCTATACCTTCGACGACATAAAGAGCTATGGGACATATTTATGAGCAAGTTGTGTGCACCCATATTTTTACACTTGACTGTACATAAATGATCGACCATCGAAAATAATGAACCGTAACTCGTTCGATATCTCTTTCATTGTCTAAATGACACTTAAGAGTTTACTGAAAAACCTGGCAGAATCCCTAATAGAGTGACATTGTTAGCGTGCATGACCCGACTGCATACACCCAGTAAAGTATCGCCACTCAGCAAAACATCACACGGCTAAAAGAAAATGAAACGTTGGCACGTTCTTCAATTCAGTACGCTTAGTATAAGTTTTACTTCGTTCACCAAAATACTTCTCGATCGCGTTTACGTAAAAAAATCAATTACTAGGGAAACATGGACAGCGCCTCCGCGGCCGCGCGTCCATGTTTCCACAGAATTGAAATTTTTACGTAAACGCGTTCGAGAAGTATTTTGGTGAAGTAAAACTTATACTAAGCGTACAGAGCCGTTTTTCAGACTAATAGTTTCTCTGTCTAAATTTAAGTTTCATTAAGACCCTTCAAGTTTTTGTCTGCGTTTTGCGAGGCGCAACGAAAGCTATTGTTTCCAATGACAATGCTGAATTTGCAACTTTTTTCATAATCAACTAAGCTTTACCCATTAAAGTAAAACGAGTCGGACTCGCGCACGAAGGGTTCCGTACCATTACCTATAAAAATGGCAAAAAAAAACACGTTTTTTGTATGGGAGCCCCCCTTAAATATTTGTATTATTTTAATTGAATTATTTATTTTTAAAGTGAATATATAACTAATTATTCTGTGAATATTTCAAGCGTCAACCTGTTGCCGTTTAATCAATATCGAGCAAAATCGAGCAAAAAATCACGTTTGTTGTATGGGAGCCCCCTTAAATATTTATTTTATTCTTTTTTTGGTATTTGTTGTTATAGCGAAAACTAGAATACATCATCTGTGAAAATTTCAACTGTCTAGCTATCACGGTTCATGAGATACAGCCTGGTGACGGACGGACAGATGGACGGACAGCGGAACCTCAGTAATAGGGTCCCGTTTTTACCCTTTGGGTACGGAACCATAAAAAAGCCGTGGTAGCCTATGGTCTCTCAAGCAGAGGCTCGTGGGTTCAAATCCCGGGCTCGCACCTCTGAGTTTTTCAGAATTCATTTGAAATTTACCATGAGCTTTACGGTGAATGAAACTTGCACACGCCTGCGAAGAAATTCAATAGTACGTGTAAAGTTCCCAACTCACACAGGGGCCGCGTGGGAATTATGACCGAATCCCTGAATTCTGAGAGGAGCCTTGAGCCCAGCAAGTGGGACGTATATATATAGGCTGAGATGATGATGATATATGCGCATGCGGTTCGCATTGATAGCTTTCGTGACATTTGTTAATTCCTCTATGTGCTCGTACCACTTAACCCGATGGTCTTTATTCAATTTTACCTAAAATACGACATCGCCGTCTGACGTGGGTATTCTGAGTATTAGGAACCTACATAAATTATACCCTTTTAACCTTGAGCCGGTCGACAAATACCAGTACTAGTAAAGTGACATTAGGTAACAGAACAGCCGCAAAGTCAGGGGTTTTTAGGATTCCGTACTAGAAGGGTAACAAACGGAACCCTAGGTTATTTGAGCGTTTGCTCCAAATCAGTTCGTTCCTCTTCAAAGAGAAAGAGGAGACGCTGCCAGTATCTTTGGAACCTTGCCTAAGGGAACCACTTTCAAAATTTGTTTTAGTAATAATATTATTTATTATTAATTTATAGTTACAAACAACAGATAAATAGGTACAATTGAAATAAATAATAAAAATAATAATAATAATTATAGTTATAACAAGTTGGTATAAAGTATCTTTTTTATTTTTTATTTTTTCAACTTCATTTTTTTAAGTGCAAAAATATAATCACGACGAAAATCCGCTCGCTTTCGCCTATTGGAAGAACTGTAACACTTGTATAAAGTTTTCAAGCCAAGCTTACCACTTCTAGACCCCGACTAAGCAGGGTATAAAATTCCTAAATTATTGGGAGACTTGAGTATTAAGATCCGAATGTAGGTACGGTATGGAGCGTTCAATACGATGGTAGCTCTTGAGCTAAACGGTTCGGTTCGTTCGTTCGTTAAAAACGGGACAGTTCACTGACATTTGTACAGTGGGGTTAAATTTGCGTAACTTGAGGACTTTTTAACGTGAGACATTATTCATAATTGAGTTTATTTTGTTTAGAAAATAAAAATAGTACTTACCAAATATTATTCCGAGGATTCTGCCTTTTCGCCAAAAAAATTTTTGCCACTTAATTCACTTTCAATGTTTCATTTCCCTACTGTTTTTTTTTTGAAACTTTAAACTATTCAGTTGGTATTTCAGAACCCTATTATATATTGCGAATTATTTTTGCGCTGGCGTTATTAAGAGTTGAACTTGTGGTTCTTTAACATTACTATTTAGCGTTAAAAATCCGGCCAAGGGCGTTTCAGGCCACCATTTAACGGAGAGTTCCGTATTAATATTATTAATTATTATACAACAAATATTGAATAATACGATAGAAATAAAATTTAATTAAATTACATAAGAACTTAAACTAAATTAAAACTATAATTTAAATTAAAAGAAAAGTAAGTAACTAGGTAGTAACGAAACTAAAAGTATAAAATAACTATGTTTGAGGGGTTTGGGTGGTTGATTAGATGTAGACAAACTTTAGTTTCCAAATTTGGCACATTCAAGGGCTCAAAACATTTTTATTAATCTATCATTGTAATACAAACTAGACTAACGTTTTTGAATACAGAAATGTAAATGTTTGGATAGTTTTTGATGGGAGAATTACAGTATTTAAGACATCATTTGACATTGTTTTTGTTTGCATTTGGTTAGTTGCCCAGGCCTTCCAAGTATAAACACCTACAGTATAATATCTATCATATGCTGTATTTACTTATTATAAGGCTACTTAAATCTAGGTAATAAATGTACAGTCTGGTTCGCCGGTATGTGTATCGCCGGCTTTTCATGGATGTCTGTACCTTATGTTAACATAATAGGGTCTATGTATAGATATTTGTGGGATGTTGGCGGTGCGGATATTGGTGAACTTGACAGTGCGGTCAGCGTCATGAAGGAGTGAGCGCCTTGGTACCTTGTCGCTTTCAGTCGTTATAAGTACATGATATTAAGGTGGCGGGGTGCAGAGGTGGTCGCTTGTTTGTGGCGCTGACCGTACTAGTACTAGTAATAGTAATAGTAATAGTTTTATTTTATTTCGTTTATTTCCTTAGTTATAATAATCTTAAATATTTAAAGATTGTAACTAAGTATGAGATTTTTTTTTATTTTTTTTTGTAACATTAATTGCAACAAACAGATTTTTTTTTTTTTTTTACTTACTTTCACTTTACCTACTTCTGCCATGAATTTTGCCCGTATCCAAAAAAAAAGCAAAAAATTATTTTTTCGAGTCTTATTCCACCACATTTTGGGCGTGACTGTAATTTAACACCATGCAAAATGCCGACGGTGCTGGCTGAAGATCAGTGCTGGGGAGCTTATAAACGCCTCAGCATTATGCTGAGCCAGTGTCCGATTTGCAACCGCTATGACACACTATCTTTACCCTTCATACTGTCTTTATGTTGTAAATAAATAATGTACCTATATCTTCTTTCCTTATTTCACAATTACAGCTTTAAAGTCCCACTAAGAGTCAGTAAGCTAAGCATTCGATAAACGGGCTGACGGACACAGCAAAACTAAAATAACAAAGACAATGCTTTACTTATAAACGCCTCAGCATTATGCTGAGCCAGTGTCCGATTTGCAACCGCTATGACACACTATCTTTACCCTTCATACTGTCTTTATGTTGTAAATAAATAATGTACCTATATCTTCTTTCCTTATTTCACAATTACAGCTTTAAAGTCCCACTAAGAGTCAGTAAGCTAAGCATTCGATAAACGGGCTGA